>OX465296.1:14129481-14776071 GCA_949987735.1 Leucophora obtusa
CTATTTTTGACGAATTTTTGAAAAACATGATTTTTTTTCTTTTATTTTGGTGCATAATAACCCAGCAGACCAAATCTTGTTGGCTTGTAGTATCGCCCGCCGGATTATTTCAGGCATGTGTTGTATGTCCAGATTTAGGAAAATGTAGTGGAAATCATTCCTGAAAATTTCAGACCTCAACATCTCTCCCGCTATTTTTGACGAATTTTTGAAAAACATGATTTTTTTTCTTTTATTTTGGTGCATAATAACCCAGCAGACCAAATCTTGTTGGCTTGTAGTATCGCCCGCCGGATTATTTCAGGCATGTGTTGTATGTCCAGATTTAGCAAAATGTAGTGGAAATCATTCCTGAAAATTTCAGACCTCAACATCTCTCCCGCTATTTTTGACGAATTTTTGAAAAACATGATTTTTTTTCTTTTATTTTGGTGCATAATAACCCAGCAGACCAAATCTTGTTGGCTTGTAGTATCGCCCGCCGGATTATTTCAGACATGTGTTGTATATCCAGATTTAGGAAAATGTAGTGGAAATCATTCCTGAAAATTTCAGACCTCAACATCTCTCCCGCTATTTTTGACGAATTTTTGAAAAACATGATTTTTTTTCTTTTATTTTGGTGCATAATAACCCAGCAGACCAAATCTTGTTGGCTTGTAGTATCGCCCGCCGGATTATTTCAGGCATGTGTTGTATGTCCAGATTTAGGAAAATGTAGTGGAAATCATTCCTGAAAATTTCAGACCTCAACATCTCTCCCGCTATTTTTGACGAATTTTTTAAAAACATAATTTTTTTTCTTTTATTTTGGTGCATAATAACCCAGCAGACCAAATCTTGTTGGCTTGTAGTATCGCCCGCCGGATTATTTCAGACATGTGTTGTATGTCCAGATTTAGGAAAATGTAGTGGAAATCATTCCTGAAAATTTCAGACCTCAACATCTCTCCCGCTATTTTTGACGAATTTTTGAAAAACATGATTTTTTTTCTTTTATTTTGGTGCATAATAACCCAGCAGACCAAATCTTGTTGGCTTGTAGTATCGCCCGCCGGATTATTTCAGGCATGTGTTGTATGTCCAGATTTAGGAAAATGTAGTGGAAATCATTCCTGAAAATTTCAGACCTCAACATCTCTCCCGCTATTTTTGTCGAATTTTTGAAAAACATGATTTTTTTTCCTTTATTTTGGTGCATAATAACCCAGCAGACCAAATCTTGTTGGCTTGTAGTATCGCCCGCCGGATTATTTCAGACATGTGTTGTATGTCCAGATTTAGGAAAATGTAGTGGAAATCATTCCTGAAAATTTCAGACCTCAACATCTCTCCCGCTATTTTTGACGAATTTTTGAAAAACATGATTTTTTTTCTTTTATTTTGGTGCATAATAACCCAGCAGACCAAATCTTGTTGGCTTGTAGTATCGCCCGCCGGATTATTTCAGGCATGTGTTGTATGTCCAGATTTAGGAAAATGTAGTGGAAATCATTCCTGAAAATTTCAGACCTCAACATCTCTCCCGCTATTTTTGACGAATTTTTGAAAAACATGATTTTTTTTCTTTTATTTTGGTGCATAATAACCCAGCAGACCAAATCTTGTTGGCTTGTAGTATCGCCCGCCGGATTATCTCAGACATGTGTTGTATGTCCAGATTTAGGAAAATGTAGTGGAAATCATTCCTGAAAATTTCAGACCTCAACATCTCTCCCGCTATTTTTGACGAATTTTTGAAAAACATGATTTTTTTTCTTTTATTTTGGTGCATAATAACCCAGCAGACCAAATCTTGTTGGCTTGTAGTATCGCCCGCCGGATTATTTCAGGCATGTGTTGTATGTCCAGATTTAGGAAAATGTAGTGGAAATCATTCCTGAAAATTTCAGACCTCAACATCTCTCCCGCTATTTTTGTCGAATTTTTGAAAAACATGATTTTTTTTCCTTTATTTTGGTGCATAATAACCCAGCAGACCAAATCTTGTTGGCTTGTAGTATCGCCCGCCGGATTATTTCAGACATGTGTTGTATGTCCAGATTTAGGAAAATGTAGTGGAAATCATTCCTGAAAATTTCAGACCTCAACATCTCTCCCGCTATTTTTGACGAATTTTTGAAAAACATGATTTTTTTTCTTTTATTTTGGTGCATAATAACCCAGCAGACCAAATCTTGTTGGCTTGTAGTATCGCCCGCCGGATTATTTCAGGCATGTGTTGTATGTCCAGATTTAGGAAAATGTAGTGGAAATCATTCCTGAAAATTTCAGACCTCAACATCTCTCCCGCTATTTTTGACGAATTTTTGAAAAACATGATTTTTTTTCTTTTATTTTGGTGCATAATAACCCAGCAGACCAAATCTTGTTGGCTTGTAGTATCGCCCGCCGGATTATTTCAGACATGTGTTGTATGTCCAGATTTAGGAAAATGTAGTGGAAATCATTCCTGAAAATTTCAGACCTCAACATCTCTCCCGCTATTTTTGACGAATTTTTGAAAAACATGATTTTTTTCTTTTATTTTGGTGCATAATAACCCAGCAGACCAAATCTTGTTGGCTTGTAGTATCGCCCGCCGGATTATTTCAGACATGTGTTGTATGTCCAGATTTAGGAAAATGTAGTGGAAATCATTCCTGAAAATTTCAGACCTCAACATCTCTCCCGCTATTTTTGACGAATTTTTGAAAAACATGATTTTTTTTCTTTTATTTTGGTGCATAATAACCCAGCAGACCAAATCTTGTTGGCTTGTAGTATCGCCCGCCGGATTATTTCAGGCATATGTTGTATGTCCAGATTTAGGAAAATGTAGTGGAAATCATTCCTGAAAATTTCAGACCTCAACATCTCTCCCGCTATTTTTGACGAATTTTTGAAAAACATGATTTTTTGTCTTTTATTTTGGTGCATAATAACCCAGCAGACCAAATCTTGTTGGCTTGTAGTATCGCCCGCCGGATTATTTCAGGCATGTGTTGTATGTCCAGATTTAGGAAAATGTAGTGGAAATCATTCCTGAAAATTTCAGACCTCAACATCTCTCCCGCTATTTTTGACGAATTTTTGAAAAACATGATTTTTTTTCTTTTATTTTGGTGCATAATAAACCAGCAGACCAAATCTTGTTGGCTTGTAGTATCGCCCGCCGGATTATTTCAGGCATATGTTGTATATCCAGATTTAGGAAAATATAGTGGAAATCATTCCTGAAAATTTCAGACCTCAACATCTCTCCCGCTATTTTTGACGAATTTTTGAAAAACATGATTTTTTTTCTTTTATTTTGGTGCATAATAACCCAGCAGACCAAATCTTGTTGGCTTGTAGTATCGCCCGCCGGATTATTTCAGGCATATGTTGTATGTCTAGATTTAGGAAAATGTAGTGGAAATCATTCCTGAAAATTTCAGACCTCAACATCTCTCCCGCTATTTTTGACGAATTTTTGAAAAACATGATTTTTTTTCTTTTATTTTGGTGCATAATAACCCAGCAGACCAAATCTTGTTGGCTTGTAGTATCGCCCGCCGGATTATTTCAGACATGTGTTGTATGTCCAGATTTAGGAAAATGTAGTGGAAATCATTCCTGAAAATTTCAGACCTCAACATCGCTCCCGCTATTTTTGACGAATTTTTGAAAAACATGATTTTTTTTCTTTTATTTTGGTGCATAATAACCCAGCAGACCAAATCTTGTTGGCTTGTAGTATCGGCCGCCGGATTATTTCAGGCATGTGTTGTATGTCCAGATTTAGGAAAATGTAGTGGAAATCATTCCTGAAAATTTCAGACCTCAACATCTCTCCCGCTATTTTTGACGAATTTTTGAAAAACATGATTTTTTTTCTTTTATTTTGGTGCATAATAACCCAGCAGACCAAATCTTGTTGGCTTGTAGTATCGCCCGCCGGATTATTTCAGGCATGTGTTGTATGTCCAGATTTAGGAAAATGTAGTGGAAATCATTCCTGAAAATTTCAGACCTCAACATCTCTCCCGCTATTTTTGACGAATTTTTGAAAAACATGATTTTTTTTCTTTTATTTTGGTGCATAATAACCCAGCAGACCAAATCTTGTTAGCTTGTAGTATCGCCCGCCGGATTATTTCAGGCATATGTTGTATGTCTAGATTTAGGAAAATGTAGTGGAAATCATTCCTGAAAATTTCAGACCTCAACATCTCTCCCGCTATTTTTGACGAATTTTTGAAAAACATGATTTTTTTTCTTTTATTTTGGTGCATAATAACCCAGCAGACCAAATCTTGTTGGCTTGTAGTATCGCCCGCCGGATTATTTCAGACATGTGTTGTATGTCCAGATTTAGGAAAATGTAGTGGAAATCATTCCTGAAAATTTCAGACCTCAACATCGCTCCCGCTATTTTTGACGAATTTTTGAAAAACATGATTTTTTTTCTTTTATTTTGGTGCATAATAACCCAGCAGACCAAATATTGTTGGCTTGTAGTATCGGCCGCCGGATTATTTCAGGCATGTGTTGTATGTCCAGATTTAGGAAAATGTAGTGGAAATCATTCCTGAAAATTTCAGACCTCAACATCTCTCCCGCTATTTTTGACGAATTTTTGAAAAACATGATTTTTTTTCTTTTATTTTGGTGCATAATAACCCAGCAGACCAAATCTTGTTGGCTTGTAGTATCGCCCGCCGGATTATTTCAGGTATGTGTTGTATGTCCAGATTTAGGAAAATGTAGTGGAAATCATTCCTGAAAATTTCAGACCTCAACATCTCTCCCGCTATTTTTGACGAATTTTTGAAAAACATGATTTTTTTTCTTTTATTTTGGTGCATAATAACCCAGCAGACCAAATCTTGTTGGCTTGTAGTATCGCCCGCCGGATTATTTCAGGCATGTGTTGTATGTCCAGATTTAGCAAAATGTAGTGGAAATCATTCCTGAAAATTTCAGACCTCAACATCTCTTCCGCTATTTTTGACGAATTTTTGAAAAACATGATTTTTTTTTCTTTTATTTTGGTGCATAATAACCCAGCAGACCAAATCTTGTTGGCTTGTAGTATCGCCCGCCGGATTATTTCAGGCATGTGTTGTATGTCCAGATTTAGAAAAATGTAGTGGAAATCATTCCTGAAAATTTCAGACCTCAAAATCTCTCCCGCTTTTTTTGACGAATTTTTGAAAAACATGATTTTTTTCTTTTATTTTGGTGCATAATAACCCAGCAGACCAAATCTTGTTGGCTTGTAGTATCGCCCGCCGGATTATTTCAGGCATCTGTTTCATGTCCAGATTTAGGAAAATATAGTGGAAATTATTTCTGAAAATTTCAGACCTCAACATCGCTCCCGCTATTTTTGACGAATTTTTGAAAAATATGGATGAATTAGAATTTTATATTATCCTGTAGAACATTGTATAGAAAAATATATTTTTATATATTTTTTACAAAATGAAACATATTTTTGCGATTTTATTAACATTTTATGTGTATATATACATATTTTTAAGTTATTTGCTAAAATTTTCAAATACCACGTGCTTTTGTTTACATTTATAGCTCCACGTGCTTTTGTTTACATTTATACCACCACGTGCGTTTTGTTTACATTTATAACGACCACGTGCTTCTCTGCTGTTTGTTATTTACACAAAAATCAGCTGTTATATAGGAGTACTAATGATTACTTGTTAGATCTTGTTAGCTCGAGTACTTGGATCTTGTTATCTCAAGTACTTGGATCTTGTTAAATTCATGGAGATAATTTTTTGACATTCCAATTTTTAAATAGTTAAGTTAACCCTACAGTATGAAGGGGCCTGTAGACGATCAAGCATGCTGTACAGCTTGGTTTGATGGTTCCGTGTATTTGTTTGTAATTTCCATCAAACAAGTCATTACACTATCAAATGTTGTACATGTTGTACAGCATGCTTGACCGTCTACAGGCCGCATCAGATTCACCGTAGTTAAATACAACTTTTTTGAGAAAAAAAAGTTCTATGTAAAACAGTACTAAGTAGTATCAAGTACTCAGTTGAAAAAGTAATGGGGAGTATCGAGTACTCAAAAGTAATCATCACAACTGAAGACACTTACCCGGTTTCTTCAAATGCAAAAATTTATATGATGTAAATGACAAAACGATCAACGTTTATATCCATTTCATTCCACTTGTGTAGTGTTTCATTCCACTCGTTTCCTATTTAGTTTCTTAATTTTAGTGTTTCATTTACACTTGTTCTTTAAGTTTTAGGTTTCTAGCTAAAGAAACAGACGTTAAGGGGGGGGGGGGGCAATTTTCCCCTTTTGAACCACCATTTTTACCACGTTCCTGTCCAAAGTCCTAGAAATGCCTTGTCGATAAGTTAGCCCATACTCCAAGGAAAACATATTATATATTACAGGTTTCTAGCCGAAGGGTTCGGTTAGGCCATCAAGGGGGAGAATTATTCCGTTTTTACCCCTCCCGGTAGGAATTTCCAAAATTTCCGTCTTAGAGGACGTCTGCGTTGGAAGAGGAACCTACTACATACATAATTTTAGGTCTCTATATCCAGCAGTTTGGCCAGGCCGTCAAGAGGGAAGTTTTTTTCCTTTTTACCCCTCCCGGTATGAATTTCCAAAAATACCATCTTAGGGGACGTCAACGTTGGAGAAGGAACCCAAATACCGAATTTAAGCTCCCTTGTTCCAGCAGTTTGGCCAGGCCGTTAAGGGGGAGACTTTTCCTGTTTTTGACCCTACCTGTAGAAATTTCCAAAAATCTCATCTTAGCGGATGTCTACAATAGAGGAGGAACTTTAATACCAAATTTCAACTTCCTACCTCCAGCGGTTTGGGCAGGCCTTTAAGCGGCACTTTTCGCTTCATTAATCCCCATTTTTGCAATGTCCCTGTCCAAAAAGCACCTTCCCGGTCCAAAAAGCCCATACTCCAAGTAACATATGTTTTACATTTCAGGTTTCTAGCCAACTTTTACTATTTGTGCCCCTCTCGGTAGGAATTTCCGAAAATCCATCGACAGGGAATTTCAGCTTCCTAGTTCCAGCAGTTTGAGCAGGCTGTCAAGGGGGACACTTTTTCTTTTTTTGTCCCTCCCGGTTGGAATTAGGCTCGAAGAGGAACCTAAGTACCGAATTTCAGCTTCCTAGTTCCAGCAGTTTGGACAGGTCGTTAAGGGGCAACTTTCCCTTTTTGAGACCCCATTTTATAACGACCCTGTCCAAAATTCAAAAAAGTATCTTTCTAATAAGTTAGCCCTTACTCCAGGGACCCACATTTTAATCTTCAGGTTTCTAGCCGAAGGGTTTTTTACCGGCCCCCAAGGTGAGGCTTTTCTTCTTTTTGCCCCTCCATTCATACAAAATTTCAACTGCATTGCCTAAGCGGTTTGGGCAGGCCGTTAGTGGGGACATTTTTCCCTTTCAACCACCATTTTTACTATGTTCCTGTTCCAAAATAGAAAAATTACGTTGCCGGTGAGTTAGTCCTACTCCAAGGAATACATATTTAAAATTTTAGGTTGGCCAAAAGGGATTGGGCAAGCCGTCAGGAGGAGACTTTTATCTTATTTCCCCTCCCGATAGGAATTTCAAAAATTCCGTCTAAGCGGACGCCTACACAGAAGGAGGAACTCACATACCGAGTTTCCTTTTGGGATATCCTGTAGGGAATTCCAAAAATACAAACTTAGTCGATGTCTACTACAGTGGAGGAACCTTTATACCAAATTTCAACTTCTTACCTCCAGTGGTTTGGGCAGGCACTTTTCCAATTTGTGAGACCGTTTATGTGGAGACTTTTCCCCTTTTTGCCCGTTTCAGTAGGAATTTCCAAAAATCCCGTCTTAGCGCACGTCTATGCCGAATATCAAGAAACCTTGTTTTAGTGGAGATATCCGTGGGGGAGGGAAAAAAGTAGTTTTTTTGAAATTATATATTATTTTAAATGGTACTTTTTGGAAAAAGATACTTTGTTTTTACAAAGTACTTTATTTGTATTTTTTTTGGAAAAGGTATTTTTTTTAATAAGGTGTTTTTTTTTGGAAAAATGTATGTTTTTTGGAAAAAGGTACTTTTTTGGAAAAGGTACTTTTTTTGGAAAAGGTACTTTTTTTGGAAAAGGTACTTTTTTTGAAAAAGGTATTTTTTTGAAAAAATGTATGTTGTTGTACTTTTTTTGGGAAAAGGTACTTTTTCTTGGAAAAGGTACTTTTTTTTAAAAAAGGTATTTTTTTTGGAAAAATATATGTTTTTTCGGAAAAGGTACTTTTTTTTTGGGAAAAGGTACTTTTTTTTTGGAAAAGGTTCATTTTTTTAGAAAAAGGTAAATTTTTTGGAAAAAGGTACTTTTTTTTGGAAAAATGTACTTTTTTTGGAAAAAGGTACTTTTTTGGAAAAGGAATTTTTTTTGGAAAAAGGTACTTTTTTTTGGAAAAATGTACTTTTTTTGGAAAAAGGTACTTTTTTTGGAAAAAGGTACTTTTTTGGAAAAAGGTACTTTTTTAGGAAAAAGTTACTTTTTTTTGAAAAAGGTCCTTTTTTTTGGAAAAAGGTACTTTTTTTTGGAAAAATGTACTTTTTTTGGAAAAAGGTACTTTTTTTTGGAAAAAGGTACTTTTTTTGGAAAAAGGTACTTTTTTTTGGAAAAAGGTACTTTTTTTGGAAAAAGGTACTTTTTTTGGAAAAAGGTACTTTTTTGGAAAAAGGAATTTTTTTTGGAAAAAGGTACTTTTTTTTGAAAAAGGTACTTTTTTTGGAAAAAGGAATTTTTTTTTGGAAAAAGGTACTTTTTTGGAAAAAGGTACTTTTTTTGGAAAAAGGTACTTTTTTTGGAAAAAGGTACTTTTTTTGGAAAAAGGTACTTTTTTTGGAAAAAGGTACTTTTTTTGGAAAAAGGTACTTTTTTTGGAAAAGGGTACTTTTTTTTGGAAATAGGTACTTTTTTTGGAAAAAGGTGCTTTTTTTGGAAAAAGGTACTTTTTTTGGAAAAAGGTACTTTTTTTGGAAAAAGGTACTTTTTTTGGAAAAAGGTACTTTTTTTGGAAAAAGGAATTTTTTTTGGAAAAAGGTACTTTTTTTTGAAAAAGATACTTTTTTTGGAAAAAGGTACTTTTTTTGAAAAAAGGTACTTTTTTTGGAAAAAGGTACTTTTTTTGGAAAAAGGTACTTTTTTTTGAAAAAGGTACTTTTTTTGGAAAAAGGTACTTTTTTTGAAAAAAGGTACTTTTTTTGGAAAAAGGTACTTTTTTTGGAAAAAGGTACTTTTTTTGGAAAAAGGTACTTTTTCTGGAAAAAGGTACTTTTTTTGGAAAAAGGTGATTTTTTGGAAAATGGTACTTTTTTGGAAAAAGGTACTTTTTTGGGAAAATGGTACTTTTTTTGGGAAAAGGTACTTTTTTTGGGAAAAGGTACTTTTTTTGGGAAAAGGTACTTTTTTGGAAAAAGCTACTTTTTTTGTCCCCTTTTTGCCCCTCCCGATAAGAATTTCCAAAAATGCCGTCTCAACGGACGTCTACACCGGTCGAGGAACCTACATACCAAATTTCAACTTCATAGCTCCAGCAGTTTGAGCAGGCCGTCAAGGGGGAGACTTTTTCCCCTTTTTGCCCGTCCCTGTAAAAATTTCCAAAAATCCCGTCTTGGTGGATGTCTACGATAGTGGAGGAACCTTTATACCAAATTTCAACTTCCTACCTCCAGCGGTTTGGGCAGGCCGTCAAGGGGGGCCTTTTTCCCCCCATTTTTACAACGTCCCTGTCCAAAATTCTAGAAAGTACTTTCCAGAAAAGTTAGCCCCTACTCCAAGGAACACATATCTTAAATTTCAGCTTTCTAGCCAAAGGGGTTTTGGCAGGCCGTCAAGGGGGACACTTTCCCCCTTTTTGCCCGTTCCGGTAGGAATTTCCAAAAATCCCGTCTTAGTGGACGTCTACCCCGAAAGAGGAACCTACATAACAAATTTCAACTTCCTAGCTTCAGCGGTTTGGGCTGGGCGATGTTGAGTGAGTCAGTCAGTCAGTCAGTCACGTTATTCTTTTATATATAGAGATAGATATCTTATTCTTCTTCTTTTGTCAACAAACACATTTTTTCACACACAATCAAATATTTTTTGTATAGGTATATGACGTATGTCCAACACATTCTCATGAGATACGTCCACTGACATCGCATGTCAAAGAATAAAGCTGCCCACACACTAGGGAACATTCTTAAAAAGAGAGCATTTTTTTGTGAATGTGTGAGTGCGTTTGTGTGTGTTTGCGTGTTGAGATCGTGCAATTCGTGTTTACAAAATTTTTTGATATTTTTTGTTCCGTCACGCATGTTCCCTAGTGTGTGGGCAGCTTAAGAGATCTATGTAATCTATGGTAGCATTCGGCAGAGAAACCTTAAACTGATACCGGTGACTTGTAGCGCTTTGTGATTGGTAACTCTGCTGAACGATGTTTTCTTTTTTTTGTTTTTAAATAAAATTTTTCTAAAATTTCCTGTAGTTTCTTCAAATTTTTGCTTTTGAATTATATTTGTATGTTTTTATTTGTCATTCTTACAAAAAAAAATATTTTTAAAATCAACAACAACAAATGTATCACTAATTGATCAAAAGTAGCAAACATTTTTTACGCTACCAAAATTTGACAGCGCTACCTCAGCGCTCAGACTGAGCGGTTAGTAATCAGGTCGTTCAACAGATAGTTGTGCAACTGTTGTAGAACTGTTGACTAATAAAGTGTATCTGCCGAACGCACCCTATGACTAAAAATGATATTTAATCGCAGGCATTATTGCAAGAACCGCTTGCATGTCAGCAATATCTTGCAATGAAGCCTGGCATCAAATGTCACTTTTAGTTTTCATTTTAATTTAGCAATCAAAAACAACATACATTTTAGTAAACAAGAACGGGGAAAATTTAATTATTTATTATTTGTAGAAACAAATTAATTCTGGATAAAATTTTGTGCTTTTCGAAGAACAAACTACGATAAATCTTAGCCATGAAATGGTCAAGTATTCTCCAATGGTTTTGACATTTCATATCGTATAGGGTCTGTTTGTTTACATTTCTAGTAAAAAATAGTAAAATTGGAAAGTACGAAAGAATTGAAAAAATTATTTGCTTTTAATGTGGAATGTAAGAAAATTATTTTAAAAGTAGTAAATAGAAACAACCGAAGTTTTGGTTTTATTTTAGTTTTCGATTTCAAATTTGTATGGGATTTGACAATCGAAAACAAAATAAATTTGAAAACCACTAGTTTTGGGTTTAGTATGAATGAGGTGTTAAGAATAATTTTAAGAGAAGAAACTAGTAAAAATTGTAAAAAAAATAGAATGTAAACAAACTGACATATATATTGAATTTGAAGACAATTGCTTGCTATGGTTTTATTGCATATCAAGACGCTAGGTAAAGTTCGCCATCGTACACAGCATCCACAATCCACAGCAGCTGATTGGCCGTCAAAAATGAATGTAAACATAAACACGTGCAACAAAAAGAAAATTGTATTTTTCTCGCAGAAATTGTGTTTTTTTTAATTATAAAGATAGTAAAGAATATTAAAAATAACCTGAATATTGTTTAAATTAATAAACAATGTCAAATTTACATCAATTTAGTGATGCTGAAGAGGAAGACGGTGTAGTAACTTTAAAGGTGGGTTTAAAAATTTTGATCCGATAATTATTTATAATTATTATTCCATTTTAGGATAATTTGGTTACTGATTTTAAGAAATTAACCGTTAAGCATGTTGTGTTTAAAGATTTACAAACAAATCAATTGGATTTAAAAGAAAAAATGGAGAAATCTACTTTGGACGTAGAAGACAATTACGATGATGATGAGTATGATGATGACGATGATTATGAAGATAATTATGATTATGAAGAAAATTATACTGGTTTTCAAAAACATCAGAATCATCATCAAATTTCGTTAAGCGGTGGAAGAGGTAGTTCTTCGGCTGCTGGTGGTGGGGGTCAGTCTTCACAACGTTTAAACAGTTATCAACCTAATGAAAAACTATTTACACGTTATTCGGCTAAAATTAATGTAGAAAAATATGATCCTACCACAAACATGTCAGCACAGGCTGCCAATCGCTTAGTGAATTTTGGATCCAAACAAGATAATAAAGTTAAAATACGTGACAAACATGATCGAGCTACTGCCGAACAAGTTATGGATCCACGAACGCGTATGATTCTTTTCAAGCTATTAAATCGTGGTTTAATACAAGAAATTAATGGTTGCATATCGACGGGCAAAGAAGCAAATGTTTACCATGCTGTGGCTCGAGACTCAGAAGATGAATTTGCCATTAAAATCTATAAAACATCTATATTGGTATTTAAAGATCGTGATAAATATGTTAGTGGAGAATTTCGTTTTCGTCATGGTTATTGTAAATCAAATCCCCGTAAAATGGTACGAACTTGGGCCGAAAAAGAAATGCGAAACTATTTGAGAATGTTTAATGCTGGAGTGCCTGTACCAGAACCTATTCTACTTAGGTCTCATGTTTTAGTAATGCGTTTTAGCGGTAAAAATGGCTGGCCTTCTCCAAAACTTAAAGATGTTGAATTGACCACCTCAAAAGCCAGAGAACTTTATCGAGATTGTGTGGTGTTAATGTGGAAAATTTATAATAAATGTCGTCTGGTACATGCAGATCTTTCTGAATTTAACATACTCGTGGAAGATGGTCAGTTAATCATTATTGATGTTTCACAATCAGTTGAACATGATCATCCTCATGCTTTTGATTTCTTGCGTAAAGATTGTACTAATATTTCAGAATTTTTCCGCAAAAAATCTGTAGCCACTATGACTATTAAAGAACTTTTCGATTTTATTACCGATCAAACTATAACTGAAGAAAATATGGAAACTTGTTTGGAAAAAATTTCCGAAAAAATTAAAGATCGTGATTTTGAGGCTATAACAGCTCAGGAAAAGATTGACGAGGCTGTATGGCAAAATACCTTTATACCCAAAAGATTAGATGAAGTACGCTTCTTTGAAAGAGATGTAGATAAGGCTAAAAAGGGTGAAAAGACCAATTTGATATATGGTAAAATTACGGGTCTGAACGACAACTTGGAAGTACAAACAAATCCAGAAATACTCTTAAAACAAGAAGAAGAAAATCAAGAGAACTTACAAAAAGCTAAGGAAAGTAAAAGTAAGCCTCAAATAAAACAAAATACTATCGAAAATGATGAAGATTCTTCGGCGGAAAGTGAAGATGTAGATTCCGATGATGATGATGACGAAGATGACGATACTAAATTTAAAAATTCTTCTCGTCCTCGTGATGAGTCACCCGAAAGTAAAAAAGCCCGCAAAAAGGCATTTAAAGAAGCTAAAGCTGAAAAACGTAAAGTTAAAGTTAAGAAACATGTTAAGAAACGTAAAGAAAAACTTGGCAGTGCTAAATAATTTTATTTATTTTTTTAATAAAAAATTAACATATTTTATCTACTAATTATAATTTAAAAATGTAACAAAAAATTTTATTTTAAAAATATTTAAAATTTTGTAATATAAAACAAAATTATATTAAGGTTGTTCATAAGGGGTGTGCTATCTGTTGTATCGTTGTATCGTCCTAACAAAAAACAGAGTTGTTAAAAATTTTATTTGTGTTTAACAACGATTTTCTATTCAGTTTTCTATCTGTTAGCACACTCAAACATAGGACACTAAACATATGTTAAAATATTGTATCGTGCTATTCTCAAATGTTGTATTTTTTCAATTTAATTTTTAACAACTCTGTTTTTTGTTAGGACGATACAACGATACAACAAATAGCACACCCCTTGTGAAAACCCTTATTAATTGATTAAAAATGTTGCAAGAAATTTTATTTTATAATAAAAAAAAACGTGTAACATAAAACAAATTCGAATTTTTTTAAACGCAATTTTTATAAAAAAAATGCTTGGAAGTCATTTTATAGAAATATCTTGGAAAGGAAAAATGCCCTTCAAGAAGTTTTTCCGTTAGAAAAATCTTAAAAAGAAAACAAAGAATCTAAGACTAGCTTCTATAACAACAATTTGTTTACTAATTATGGCAAAGGAAATTCAAAATTTGAGAACTTTAATTTATAAATAAAAAACAAGTTTAAGATACATTTTTGCACTAACGGCTTTTATCATTTAAAAGAT
The DNA here is from genome assembly GCA_949987735.1 of Leucophora obtusa. Lineage (NCBI taxonomy): Eukaryota > Metazoa > Arthropoda > Insecta > Diptera > Anthomyiidae > Leucophora > Leucophora obtusa. Next base: position 14,143,668 of record OX465296.1, read on the forward strand.
AATTTGTTTGATTTACAAAAGTATTTTTTAATCTTTGTTTCAGATTTGCCACAATTTTGTCACATAAAAACTTGTTAAATTTTTCAAGTTTCTGCATAATTTATGCAAAATTTTTTTGAGCGCATTGAAAAATGCTCTGATCAATTTCTCTGAGTATGTGTATATTTTATAGAAAATTTCTCGATTTTGTAAACATTTGGGAAAACATACCAATTTTTCCCTTTCCGCAAAATGTATTTAATAAATTTCCTATAACCAATTTTGGAACCCTACAGAGCCTAAATCTGAATTAAATTTTTTTCGGTCACTCCTCCTTAACAGGTCCTTAAAGTTGCAGAAGTTTTTTACAATTGTCTTAAAAAGCACTCATCGGATTTCGATAAATGTTATATCACTGGCTAGCTTATACAATTTTCCACAATTTGATTTTTTTTTTACAAAAACGCGATTTAACCAAATTTTGGTTACAAGGTATGTATGTAAATTTCACCCTCAGATTATACCCTAAGTCTTGATCTTTCCAACGATGAATCATTTTTATAAAGACATAATTTATTTTTACGGAGCTGAGCCAACCCTTTCTGCGTAAATGCCTTTGGGCGGGTTAAGGGATTTATTCTCTGGGGTATATCCAAAGCTGGCTTCGCTGACGAACCGCTTTCTGTGTAGCGGCATAGGGGGGTTTCGCCTCTGGCGTATATCCAAAGCCGGCTTCGCTGAGGAACCGCTTTTTGTGTAGCGGACCTTCGGCCGGTCTTAGGGATTTTCTCCCCTAGGGTATATCCAAAACCGGTTTCGTTGAACAACCACTTTCTGTGAAGATTGACAAAAATGATACATAGTTGGAAAGGCCAAGACTTGGAGTATAATCTGAAGTATAATCTTGTAATCGGTTGAAATTTGGTTATATCACTTTTTTTGTAAAAAAAATAAAAATTTTAAACGAAATTAATAATTACTCATTCCCATCTCTGGATATTTCCCATGGTGTACCTTTTGTCCAAATCCGATTAGTACTTTTTAAGATAATTGCAAAACACCTTAAGAACTTTAAAGTCCCGCCCACTGTTTAGGAGGCGTGACCGAAAAAAAATAATTGCACCATTCAACTCAGCGTATTTTAGTCGATGGACCAAGTTTTATCAATTTCTGAGCCATTTCGTTAGACTTTATTTAAGCCCCAATTTTAGCAAACCAAACGCTTTGATTCAAAGCAATTTTTTAATAATTTAACCACAATTGACTTACCGTTTCTTATGCTTGTTCGAAATTTGGCTTAATTTTTCTCAATCTTAAAAAACGCCCATATTAGACTTGCTGAAATTTTTTTCATTTTCGCCAGACTTGCGAATTTATTTATTTTTATTTAATTGATATTTTTTAATTCCCTCCATTTGCTTGAAGTTGGTACGATGAGTTTCAACTGACAATAAGCAAATTAATAGAGATGGAACTTCATGAAAGTTAAGATAGATATGGGTGCTTCAATGTATTTTTATAGTATTGCTCCTTCCCTTTATACCTAGTGTCTTGACATGCAATAAAATGATAGCAGCAAGCAATTGTCAAAATGATTTCATCTCAAGTGAAGATAAATTTAAATTTTATTGCAAAATCTTGATATAACGCAATAATTTATTGCATTTGAATTGCTAATTCAACCTCGCTAATGCCTTTATTATAGCTTTGTTACATTGTACAACTTCTCGCTTTAGTTATTTATTCTATTATTATTATTATTAGTTATTCTATTAGTATATTAAATAAATAAAACGGGGAGTTGTACAATAATATTGCAAGTGTATGGCCAGCTTTACACTATTATTATTGTTTATAATTTATTATTTTAAAATATTATTTTCAAAAATTGTAAATGATTTTTAATTTTTTTTTTTATTTTAGCAAATAAAAGTCTTTAGTATCTAAACTTTAGAACGTGGGTGGAAAAAGATAATTTTAACTTGACCAATCAAAACAAAAAATATAAATGAAATGTATCATTGGATTATTGTACATATTTACACAGAAAACAAGATTATGTCTGCAATGTAAGTCCCACTGCACATAAGTTTGTCGGTAGAATCTACTGAAAATGACAGTTAAAGCAAAGGTATATGCAGTTAAAAAGGCGAAAAAGCTTTTAAATTTTTGATATTTTTAACCATAACTAACAAATGGTTTGTTTTTTTCGAATTTTATATCTACATCTATAACTTCTTGTAAAAAAACGAAGATCCGTACTTAAACGGCATTCACACCTAAATCTTAAACACGTGTTTAGCTAACACGAGTGTAAAAGAATAAAGAACTGTTGTAACAGAATAAAGAGCTAAAATACGTGTTTTAGCTAAACACGTGTTTAAGAATTAAGTGTGAACTCAGCCTTACCTGAATTTTATTTTATTTTTGTAAATAATAAAACCTAAACATTTGGGGTCGCCTTTGTACAAAAGCTGTTTTCCTACAAAGACTTCGTTGGAACGCGAAATGGGGCAATTATCTTGTGTGCCCTGTTCTACATTTACTAACAAACGCATAATTCATTTGCTAGTATTTGTTGTTTTTCATATTTTATGAAATAAAAAATAACAAAATTTCAAATATTTTTATGACAAATATTTTTGTTTACATTTAAGACTTGGTAGCACTTTTAAAACTACTAACCTATCAATTCATAAATGCTTTGTAAAGTTATAGAAGGTTTACAAAACGTCATTTTCATACAAAATTTGTTCAATAAACCTCCTATAATTTTGCAAAGCGTTTATGAATTCAGGTGTTAATTTGTAAAGCTAAATTTATACCTACTTAAAATTTTTATAAATGCTTAAATTTGTATGGAATATTTATACAAAATTCGAAAAAAACAAACCTAATGTTGTAAAATTATCTGATAAATTTTTACTACAAAAATTTTAAAACAACTGACAAAACGGGTAAAATATAGTGTTTTTTACAGTTAATTCTTTTGGTTATAAAAGTATGTTTTAATGAAAAAAAAACAATTTTTTTTCGATTACAAAAATATGTGCAATTACTTCAGCCTATTTAAAATTTGAAGTTAAAATTCCAAACCGTTCTCAAGTTATTATGCTTATTATCAAAAATAACAACAGATATAAACTAAACAAGAATTTTTAAAATTCAAAAAAATATCAACGAAATTTTTTTTATTTTTAAATAACTACCAAAAATAACTGTTTACTGTAAAAATACTGTTTTGGTAGTTGTTTATTACAGTACTTTTCGTTAGTTGTTTTCCTAAATAACTGTCATATTAGTTGTTTTGTATTTTTCATAGAAAAACAACTGCAATTACAGTTAAAAACAACTAGTGATTACTACACAAACAACTGTCATGTAGTAACTGCCAATCTTTTTTAAGTGAACAATTGTTTATTTAAAAATATGCATTGTAGGAGGAGGTTGTTCAAAAACTTTAAATTTGTTTAATATTTTTATAATCGTGAGCAAGGTTTTTTTGATTTTGATCGAAAGGAAAATTAATTTTTAATTAACAATGTTTAAATTATCACAGTTTATTATGGAAGTAAAATTATGTTCTATAAATCCCATCTTAAGAGTAAAATATAATACAATTATCCCAAATAATAGCAATAACTTAAATATATTTTTAAATTAACCCATTAATACATGAAGTTTTCCAACAACTTTGTGCTTTTGAACTTGCAATTGTACACAATTTTTTAAAAATATTTCATTTTTTCGCTTTTCATGTTTTACAACGTCTACGTAAACTTATATACAATAATGTTTTAAATAATACTAATAAAATAAATAAGTACATAAATTGCTGTTGTAATGTTATATGTTCGAAATCTAAAAATCTCAATAAAACACGCGGATCACTAAAATGGCAATAGATATCATCGCAATCTAAAACTTCTCGATTATAACCGAAAACTGTTAAAACCATAGCTACCACACTATCACGCAGAAAACTAATTTTCATAAATAGATTTACGCTGTAGGGAATATCGTGAGCAAAATCGAAACCATAAATAGCCAATCCTATGAAAGCGGATATAATCAAAGGACCGACAACAGAACCATTCTGTAATAAAAGATAAATTTAAAATTGATTTAAAAAAGTTAAAGATTGTAGGTGTTTTCTTACTGTAATTCCAAATGTGGCGCCTATTGATAAACCCAAACTCTCGGCTACAATGGCAGTCATTAAACCCACTGATAAAAACATGGCAAAACGCCACCACTGTGCTGGAAATCCGGTCATCCAATATACAAGGGTAAGAAATAAAACATTATACAATATCTGTTAAATGATAGCAATTTTTTAAATTAATTTATAATGTATATTTTATTTATTTATTTTAATATTTTAAAGTTAAACCAAGTAAAATCCCCTTAAAAAAATACAAATTTTTGACATCACTCTCCCTGGTTTTGATGAAAATTGGAGTCGATACTTCTCTATACATAACAAATATATATATATTCGTTCCTTTTACTCCTGCAAGGAGCATAGGGCCGCTAACATAACAAATAGTGTCATAAAATTTCAGGGAGTTAACCGCGTAACTCAATTCGAAAAAAATTTTTCGAATTCGTAAATCTTGCAAATGTTACTAAAAATATAATTCTGTATAAAAATTTTACTTTTTAATTTATTTTTATCCTAAACCTTGTACACTACACATAACAATTCAAAAAGTAAGATTTTTGCTAAAACTTTTCTTTTTACGAAAGGTACAAAATTTATGAATTTTTTTTCGAATCGAGTTACGCGGTAACCCCCCATGCCTATACTAGAGGGGTCTAGTTTCCAATGCTCTAGTATTCCACTCTGTAGAGTGGATTTCGTTCCTTTTTGTTTGCACTTACATATTTTTTGTAGCATGCCATATCTATTTTAGTACACTCCACTCAGCAGAGTGGAGTACTCCAGTATTGTGAATCCTGCTTAAATATCAAAGATTTTCAGGAAAGTCTATGAAATTTAAAATGCGACAAAGATATAGGGTTGTTCAACAGGGACGCTACAAAAGTAGAAAGACAGGGACAGCAAACGACGCCATATTTCTTGCCGTTTTTTGACATTTCTCTTCAGTAAGGTTTGCCAATTCATGATGGAAAGATATACGAGCCAACAACGAGTAGAAATTATTAAAATTTACTACCGAAATTCGGAGTCAGTGGCCTCAACGTTAAGAGCGCTACGTCCAATTTATGGTCGTCATAATCGTTCTAGCAGATCAACAATTGAGCGTGGGGCTACGTCAAATCTATGGTGTATGCCAGCAAGCCAGCGACGATTGATGAACTTCGTACGAATATCGAACGTGAAATTGCAGCAGTATCGGCCGATTTATGCTTGAAAACCGTCGAAAATTGGGTTCAGCGTCTGGACTTCTGCAAGCGTGCCCGTGGTGGCCATGCACAAGAGATTGATTTCCATACATAATGGCATCGAACGTACTTTCATACGAATAAAGAATTTAATTGATATCCAAAACCGTTTTTGTTTTATTTAAACTTTTTTACTTTTGTAGCGCTCTTATTGAAAAACCCTTTATTTACCTTTCAAATAACCAAAAAATTTAGTTTCAATTGTTGAAAAATAACTAAACAACGCATTAAAAGTAACTAACAATTTTAACTACAAAAAATTTTAAAAATATTTTAAAGCTAATTTTTTAAATTATAAATAATCTTCAAAACAATTTTTTTTTTGCCTTTGATTATAAAAAAAATGTTTAATTATTTTGTTAGAATTAAAATTTGAAATTAAAATTCAAGACGTTTTTCAGTTATTACGTTTTTATTCATTCGAGACAGTAAAATTTTTAGATTTTTATTTGCAAACTGAGAATATATAATTTAAAACAAATAAAAACTCAACAAGAATTTAAAAAAATTTAACGAAATATTTTATTTTCTAAACAAAAACAACAAAAAATAACTCTACTGCAAAAATACTGTTTTGGCAGTTGTTTATTACGCATAAACTAGATAAACGCAGTATAGACAGTATATATAGACGTTTTCTCGATAAAGCAGGTTTTTGTATTTTATTTATTTGTAATTGCAGAGAAATTAGAATAAAAAAAAAATAAAATTCATTACGAAATTCTTAAAAATATTGAATAATTTTAGCTGTTTACCGACACTTTCACTATCAGGTTTTGGCTTTATAATATTAAGAATAAATGCTATAAACAACTGTTACGAAATATAATACTTTCCGTTAGTTGTTTTTTTTTTAATAATAATACGTAGTTGTTTTGTATTCTGCCATAAAAAAACAACTGTAATTACAGTTAAAACAGCTGCTTATGTAGCTTCAAAGTGGAACAGCTCCCATATGATCATTTCTGGTACTGGTTCTACAACTGATTCCTAAATTCCGTAGAACGGCCCTAGAATTATTTTCATGGAATTGGTTCTAATTTTCCTAGGAACATTTAAACCAATTTTCATCGAATTTGGAAAAGGTGGTGCCAAGCCGTTGTTTGATTTTATAAGGATTACTCTTAATTTTGTTACCTGTAATGGCAATCGGCTGACACTTAAAGCCATGTAGTAAGGTGTCAAAGAGTACCAATGATTAAAGGTTTCCTTTTTTACAATTTTTACCTCGCTAGGATCTGTAAAAGAAAGTTTTGTATAACTAATATCCGGTAGATTAAAAAATAAAATGAAAAACACACTAGAAACAAAAATATCTATTAAAAATTCTTTTCTAAAAAAGTGATTTTGAGAATATTTTTCTCTTAAAAGGTAATCAGATTTTAGGAGTTTTTGCGATTGCGAAACACTATAATTATAAGAACTTTTTTCTACAGAAAATTCCTCAAATTTCTACAGAAAAAGTTCAGGTTCTGCTACAATTTGCCAAGGTAAAAATATTTTTCACTCTGCAAGATTTTTAATATAGAAAAACTGTAGAATTTTCTGGTTGTAGAAAATTTTTAATACATTTTTTAATAGAAAAAATACAACAATTTTGAGAATTTTGTTTTATAGAAAAAATTTTCTAATTTTAATACATTTTTCCTCAAAAGAAAAAATCTCAGAATTTAAGAAAAAAGAGGAGGTTTCATACAAAATTCTTCAGATTCTAAGAAAAGTTTTTTATTACTTAGAAACTAAGCAATTCTAAGAATTGTTTTCTATATAAAAATTCCTTAAATTTCTTAAGAAAAACTCAGATTTTGGTACATTTTTCTCATAGAAAAATTCTTAGATGCTAATTTTTATTCTATAAGAAAAAGCATGGATGGTAACTGAAACGATGCGGTTATTGGTAAGGGTAACGCTTTTTTAGATTATTTCGGTAACGGCATTTTAGGGGAACGCTGTTTTATTTATTTCGGTATCGGTATTTTAAGGCCAAAGGTATTTTAGTTATTCCGGTATTTTAACGATAACGGTATTTTGATTATTTCGGTATTTTAAGGTTAATGGTAGTCAGTTATTTCGGTGTATACCGCAAATTCTTCTACAAAAAACAAACGGGAATAAACACAAAACTAAATTATCAACCTAATCTATGAAAAATAATCAAAAACCAAGTACAATTGCCAAAAGTAGAAAATTAAAAATACGGGTAACGGTATTTTAGGCATAACGGCATTTTATTTATTTCGGTAACGGTTTTTTAAGGGTAACGCTATTTTACTTATTTCGGTATTGGTATTTTAAAACAAACGGGGTTTTGGCTATTTCGGTAACGGTATTTTAGAGATAACGGTAGTCAGTTGAAAGGGGTTTGAATTGATAACGGTATTTCCTCAAAGGACTTACAGCTTTTTAAAACTATTCGACTTTAAGGATTTTTATCTTAAGATAATCCTTTTAAAATATTTTTTTCTACAGAAAAACTTTCAGCTTTTGAGAATTTTATCTTTCGGCAACCTTTACCATAAAAAAACCCTTTGAATTCTGGGAAGTTTCCTCTACAAAAACGCATCAGATTCAAATGCGGTTTCTATTGGTTTTGCTCTGTAGGAAAAACTTTTGAGAATTTTTTCTAACAAGAAAATATAAAAACCCATATTATGGGAAAAAAATTTTTTTTTAAATCCTTAGGGTACCTAATTTTGGTCAAAATCTGCTACTACCTTTGTGGTGAAAAACAGATTATTTTAAAACCCAATTTACACTACAACGAAAAAGTAGTAGTTTTTAAAAACTTTTAGTTTTTGATTTTCAATTTATATGGAATTTGGCAGATAAACAGATATATTAAAAATTTTGCAGAGTAAAAAATATTTTTACTTTGGCAGTTTTCAAAAACTACAAGTTTTGATTAATGTAAATGTGGCATAACACAAGCATGTCATTGGTTTTAGCACAGGCATGCCACAGTTTCACCACTGATTTGTGGGACTTTTTCGGCATTGAAATCTCGTGTTTATGATATCCACCACTATGAAAAAATAACGAAGAAAAGCTTAAGTTGCGTTTACACTTGCATCGAAATCGGGAGATTTCGATATTTACCACTATGTAAAAGTAATGAAGGAAAGCTTATAGATGTTCAATTTTGAATAAAGTACACGTACTAACTTCAAATAAGTACACTAAAGGTACTCATTTAAAGTACTTACGCCTCGTATACTGTATATATGTTGTAAGTTTACTCGATTGATGTTAAAACTAGTTTACGAGCCCTCGTAAATATACGCTTACATTTTTATGTGTAAACTTTTTCGTATTTATACACACATTTGAATATTGTCAAAAATAAAATTATTTTGTATTGTTTTGTTTGTTGTTTTTTATTTTCTGTTTTATTTGTTTTTAAATGATACAAATTTAAAAAATTCTGTGTTTAATTTATAAAAAAATCGAAAAAGTGGCTAAATGCAAAATTAAAATGTGAATAGTTTTATAAGGTGCGTTCATTCAAATAAACAGGTAAAGCTACAAATATACGCGATTACAAAAATACACAGTTTACGAGGGCATAAATGCAGTTAGATGAATACCACTATTTTCCAAAAAATAAAAGTTTATACGCATATCTTCACTGTTTTTTCATAAATATTCAATTTTGAAAAAAGCACGCATAATTAGCTCTAATAAATACATTCTCTTAAAATTTAACATCTATAAGCTTTTCTTCGTTGTTTTTTCACAAGATTTCAATGCAAGACGTTAAAATGCGTATAGACGTTAAATTTTTATAAAGTTGCGTTTACAATTGCATCGAAATCCCGAGATTTCGATATTCACCACTCCGAAAAAATAATAAAGGAAAGCATATAGACGTTAAATTTTTAGTGAATGTACCCAGGAAGAAATTGCTGACGTTACAACAAAAGTTGTACTGGGAGAGCACTGTTTTTTACGAAATGCCGGTACTACTTAAAACGTGCTTTGCCAGTACTGTTTTCTGAAAATTAACGAGCTTTTTATAATTTATTAAAATTAACAATTTTATAAATTTTACGTATTTTTACATCTATTACACAATTATTTATGTAAGAGAGACATAACACCAAAAAAATAAAATCCCAAGCCTGCGCCAACGTTGGGAAATAACTACGGCCAAGCGTTTATTGGTGTTATCATTTCGACAACATGGCAGTACAGTGAAAGTTAAAAATCCGACGCATTGCCAGTACATATACTACCGCCTCCAATACCTGGCCAACATTGTGCCGTTTGTATTTTTCTACCTGGGTATTTATTAGAGCTAACTACGTGTGCTTTTTTCAAAATTGAACATTTATATGATTTCCTTCATTGTGTTTTCAGAGTTGTGAATATCGAAATCTCGGGATTTCGATGCAAGTGTAAACGCAACTTAAGACACAAATAGTTCTAATAAATACATACTTTTAAAATTTAACATCTTCACTGTTTTCTCGAGTGGTGAATATCGAAATCTCGGTATTTCGATGCAGCTGTAAGGTCGCGTTTACCCTTGCATCGGTATCTAGAGATTTCGATATTCACCACTCTGAAAAAACAATCAAGGAAAGCTTCAAGATGTTCAATTCTGAATAAACCACACATATGTAGTTAGGTCTAGTAAATTTATTCGCTTAAAATTTCTTCATTGTTTTTTCAGAGTGTTGAATAGCACAATCTCGGAATTTCGATGCAAGTGTAAACGCAACTTAAACGCACCTTACTTACATGTTAACACGGGTATAATAACCTGAGTATAGGCAATCATCAATACGGCACTTATGCAAAATTTTAAATGAGCAAACATGTGAGATCCTTCGTTTCCCAAATTCCAAAAGAGCAGACCTTAAATAAAAAAAAAACAGCAAATCAAAATAAATTAAATTATCTTCATTAGGGCACACGAGAGAGAAAAAGTGCTGTTGATAGAGCAAAAGCACCTCCAAATAGCTTAAATCATTCACAATGGAGCTATTTGGGGATGGTTTTTACTTTAGCTGTGTTCGGGTACTCAACATTGTGATCCCGCGGTATCCCAATTTTACCAAAAAGCGTTTTCTTACTACACAATTGGGTAAATGAGAGCTGTCATGAGAGAGTAATATTCTTGTTCTTCTTACACGAGGAAGCCCAGACTTTTTTTTCGTGTAAATACGGGTAAATTGTTTTTTTTTATCAGCTGCTATATCATCAGTAGGGTTCAGCTATAGTTCAATTGAACTATCCACTAATTTGAACCAAAGACCTAGTTCACAATTAATAGTTCTTTTAGTTCAATCGCTCATTTCATTCATTCAGAAAAATATGTGTATCATTTGCAAAAATTAGTGTAAAAGTTGCAAAGGCTTATCGGTAATGTTACAACTCCATAAAATTACCGACAATTTTTGGAAGACGCTTGTTTAAATGTGTTAAAGAGATAAATATGTAAATAAATCGAAGCTTTTGTTTAATATTAAAATCTTTTTCAGATTTAATAAACCATGTATTCCTTTTTGTAAATAAAAATGCTAACTTCTTTTTAAAAGGGGTTTAACTAAAAAAGCTATCTAGATTTTTACAACAAATTGAACAAGCACTAGAAAGAGCGCTCACCAAAACGAACTATATTGCACAAATCTATTGACGTTTGTTTTTTGGGCTTCAAATATGGTTTTTCGCGTTCTTTTACTTTTGTGCATTTTTATCACTTCGTGAGAGTATTTCTTGTTATATCTCACTTTACCGAACTTTACCCAAAAAGTAAAGAAATACACCTTTTATTAGAGATGAGCGATCCGGTGATTTTTGAATAACGCTGCTACCAGTGATCGTGATTTTCAAATCACCGTTCTCTTAAACAGTGACCGTGATCACGGGTTTGTAATAGAGATGGGCGATCTGGCGATTTTTCAGTAACATTGTTCTCAGTGAATGTGATTTGCAAATCGGTTCTTTTAAACTGTTATCGTGATCACGGTTTTTCTATGGAAAAAGACTGCGATTTTCTGATAAATAAACGAAATAATATTTATGGTTTTTAAGATGTCAGTTAAACTTGGTTTAGTTAAACCGAAAACGAATTTTGTCAGCCATTTCAAAGTTTATTAACAAAAATTTGCCAGAAAAACTTTTTCTCGAGTATAATTTATTTCTTTATTGAAATAAAACAAAATAAACCACAAGCTGTATTCCAGTTACAAACTGCGTTAAACTAAGTTTTATTCAGATGAGTGTGAAAGCAAGTCACTGTTATTGAAAAAAACCATGTATTACTGTGCACAATGAAGTTTGCAAGAAAGAATAGTACAAAAATATTAAAAGAACGACATTCCGAGTAACTGCGACTTGAAATATTTGATCACTGCCGTTACCAGTGATTTATCAATAACTGTGATTAAATCACCGGTATGAAAATATCGCTCATCTCTACCTTTTATCTCTAAAAATTTTTTTTCTCTCGTATAGAAGTAACAAATGTATAAGCAGGAGCTACAAACCATTTTAAACACAACATCAAACAAAGCATTAAACATAACATTATTGATGTAGGCAGTCGGTGCACTGTGAAGAAACGTAAAAACGTATATATAAAGTCGAATTCACAGTGCACCGACTGTCTACTTCCAAAATGTTTTGTTCGATGCTTTGTTTGTGTTTGAAATGCTTTGTATCTCCTGTATATACACTCGTTGGTAGAAGTGCCTTTATAAAACATTTTTAAGACTTACCAAAAAAGAAACCCACCATAATGTGGTGTATTAGTTGTATTATTATTGGTATACGATCCCTTAATATACGCAAAAACATAACACGCGATAAAACGCAAAATTGTTGAAATCCTGATATTTCTTCACGTTTGGTTAATAAACGTTTCGAAAAAGCTTTCATTTGCTCGAACAAAGCGAAAGTACCACCGAAGATGGTGCCATCCGTATGGGAGGTAGCAAAAAATGTTGAAAATCCCTGAGATTTATAAGATTCAGGAAAAAATGTATAAATCGCCTGATTGAATGCTATTGATTCCGTATCTGGATTTTTAAGATCTTTGGCCTCGGTTTTAAAAGATTCATAGACAGGTGGTGGTGTATAGATTAATTTACCATTTTCAGTGAGATCACTTAAGTAGGGAATCATATGTGGATCTTCGAAATCGCAAAGTTCAATAACTGAAAGAATAAAAAAATAAAAACTAAATGAGAATTGTGACAGGAAGCTAATTGTTAAACAAACATATTTCAAACAAACTTTATTAAAAGCATTTATTTGGCAAAAGTTTCATATAGATCGCGTTTACATGCATCGAAATCTCGAGATTTTGGTATTTACGACTGTGAAAAAAACATTGAAAGAAAGCTTATATACCTTCAATTTTGGATAAAACACAAATGAAAAACGTCGTCCCCTGACGATTTCCTTAGGTAAAAATAAAACCCGGTTAGGGACATGCCTTGAAATTTTTTCAAAATTTGTTAAATAAGTTTTGGGATTTTAGCACATTTAATTGAATGTTAATCCCAATAAAAGTAAGTTTAAAAAAACACACATAGTTCTAATAAATATATTCTCTTAAATACACGTTTATTTATTACTTTGCTTAGAGCGATGTAATTCGAAATCTTTGACTTTGATGCAGATGTATACGCAACCTTATGCTTTATATTAAACAGATATTTAATCAAGAAAACTTTTTAGTTTAAAGTTTATGTTAAAAGTGTACACGGCAATTGCATTTGAATTAACCACAATTGCAGTTATTTTTAATTGCGATTATAGTTAAAATACTTGCAATATCAGTTGATTTTAAATTAGATTTTAATCTAGGTACACCTTTTTAACTGAAATTACAGTTTACCGATATAATTAATCTTATGGTGTGTATAATACTGTAGGGTTAAACTTAACTTAACTATTAAAGAAAATGTTAAAAAAATTTAAACAAAACAACAACAAATTTTTGTGTTAACTATTTAGTTAAATCTATTTAGTTAACTCTATAAGACCCACCCTTAGTGTATCTTTCTAATATTAATCTTCGATTTCTCTCCTCCCTTACAACTTACTATAATCTGATGGACTATAATGTGTCGGACATTCTTTTTCTGCATGCCTTAAAAACGGCACTAAAGCTTTCGGTGATCCTTGATAAACACATTTTCCTCTGGCCAGTACATAAACGCTATCAAAATAATTAAATACTGTTGCCGATGGCTGATGTATTGTACAAACTACTGTATGGCCTTGTTTAGCCAAATGACTTAGTAATCGTACGCACTGCAATGCAGTTACTTCGTCTAAACCGCTTGTGGGTTCATCCAAAAACAATATCTTTGGATTTGTTACCAATTCTAAGGCTACCGATAGACGTTTTCTTTCGCCACCACTTAATTTATTAGCTCTAACATTACGTCTATGATTAAGGTTGAGATTCGTTAAAATATCACTTATTAATTGTTTCTTATTATTACTACGATCTTTTTTCAGTTTAAGATCACAGGCAAGATTCATAAGTTCTTCGACGGAAAGTAGCGTCTGATGATGATCCTCTTGGGTGATGTAACAAGAATTTTTACGATCGGTTTTTATGTGACCCGAAACACCGGAAGTACTGGAAAGAAAAATAATAAAATTTAGACTTTTTTCTAAAGGAAAAATACAAATACTCTCAAAAAAGTTTGTCGGTAGAATCTACTTAAAACGTCAGTTAATACAAACGTGTATGCAGTTAAGAAGGCGAAAAAGATATTTAGCTTTAAAATAACTAAAACTGTAGTTATTTTTAAGTGTTGAGAAGTTATTAAAAAATACCTTAGAAATTACTAACAATGTCGTAAAAATAACTGACACATTTTTACTAAAAACATTTTTAAAACATCTAACAAAATTGGTAAAAACTACAGTTAATTTTTTTTCTTATAAAATTATATAATGTATTTATTAAAAAAAAAACACAATTTATTTCTTTCGTTGTAAACAAAATTTGTAATTCATGTTACTTAAAATGTGAATTCAAAATTCCAAAGTTATTGCATTGTTGTTATGCATTGGAGAGTCATACAATTTCAGATTTTTATTTGCAAACTAGGAATATATCAATAATAACAAATATAAACTAAAGAAGAATTTTAATTTTTTTTTAAATAACTAACAAAAATAACTGTTTACTGAAAAATGATGTTTTGGTAGTAGTTAAAAATAACTGCTTCTTACAACTGCTTCGAAATACCATACTTTTCCTTAGGTATTTTCGTTTTGTGCATTTTCATAGAAAAACAACTATAATTACAGTTAAAAACAATGGATACTTTTTACCATACAAACAACTGTCATAAAGCAACTATCAAAATTTTTTGAGTGTAACAGAATACAACAGTCCTAAAAACATCCTATAGCAATAACTGCATCTTTTCTACAATACTTTAGAATTTTTCAGTGGAACATTTCCGAAAAAACGCAATCCCTATCGGACCTCACTGCGGAACGGACATCGGACAAAATAAGTGTGAAAATGACGACATGATGCAATGGTTAAGAATAAAATTTAAAAATTAACTTTTACTTAATTTTGATTTTCAATATTTTAATATTTTTTGCATCATCTTTTTTCTTAATTCTAATATTTTTGTAAAATTTTTACTGCTTCCACGTTTTTCTCATTTTTCGTTCGACTGTGTGATACCAGTATCCGATGTGCGCCCAGTTTTCAGAAGCAAATAACATTTCAATCCACAATGCTTAACCGATTTTTAAAATTCTTTTTTGGTATTTTAGTTTACAAAATTCCGCACAAATCTTTCATGGCCGATTTTTGAAATTATTTTTGATTTTAAACATTTTTATTTTTTTTTTTGTGAAAGTAAAAAAAATTCCAGAATATCAAGTAATAAACAAGAATAAATGAGTAAAAAACAGGGTTGGCAGGTAATACCGCTAAAATACCGTTATCGATTCAAAACCCTTTTATCTGACTACCGTTACCCCTAAAATACCGTTACCGAAATAACTGAAATACCGTTATCCTTAAAATACCGATACCGAAATAAATGAAATATCGATACCCTTAAAATACCGTTACCGCTATTTTTAATTTCCTGCTTTTGGTAATTGCATGTGGATATTCAGTTTTTTTCGTAAATTAAGTTGATAAATTGGTTCTATTTTTAATCTCGTTTGATTTCTGTAAAAAAAATTGCGACATGAACCAAAATAACTGACTACCGTTATCCTTAAAATACCGTTACCGAAATAAATGAAATACCGTTGACCTTAAAATACCTTTACCGAAATAATAAGAAAACTGTTATCTTTAAAATATCGTTACCGAAATAACTGAAAACCCGTTATCCTTAAAAACCGATACCGAAATAAATGCAATAGCGTTACCCTTAAAATACCGTTACCGAAATAATCTAAAATAGCGTTACCCTTACCGATAACCGCATCGTTTCGGTTACCATCCATGGTAAAAAAGTTAAAGTCATGCATGCCGACTATACGATACCCTACATCAGTTTGGTTGAAAGCAAACTAATGTTTGCTAATTATATCGGTCCAAGGATGAATTATATTGATTATAATTAATTAATTATTAGCGAAACTTTTTGCTGATTTTAGCAGGTTAAGTTGTTATTTTCTTTTAACAAAAATTTAACTCAAATATAACTAAAATTATGTAAATTTAACAGTTTTATTTTTACTGTTCACATCTTAATAATATATCCCAAAAATATTCTGATAATTTCAGCAGTTTTTTCTGCAAGGTAATTTGTAACTAATTTTTAGTAGTTTTAACTAAATTCTTTACATTTAAATTTAAACATTATTACTATTTTTAAGTTTATTAATTTAATTGTATTATTTAAATGTAAAATTTGGAAAATAATAAAGAAATCTACTACTACTAATTTTTTTACAGACTTTCCCCTAAATTCATAAACGCTTTGTAAAATTATAGGAGGTTTATTGAACAAATTTTGTATGAAAATGACGTTTTGTATACCTGCTATAACTTTACAAAGCATTTATGAATTGAGGGATTTTTCTATTAGAGTATTGTATATTAAGTTTTTTTTTTATTTTATTCTTACCAATATCCTGATATTGCATTTAAAAGACTACTTTTTCCGGCACCAGATGGTCCCATAATTGCCGATAACTGACCACTACGAAAATTTCCGCTTACACCTTTTAGAATTTTACGATGTCCAATTACTTTGACTGTAAATAAATAAAACAGCAAAAAATTCAATATTGTTATTGCTAAAACCCAACAGGGTATAATTATAGATTTACTTCGGTAAAATACAACTAAAAAAGTTTTTTTTTTGTTAAGTTACACAATTTTTTGGTTCAAATATACTATTTTCTAATATAAACTACAAAAGGAAAACTTAGTTAACTTAACGTATTTTAAAGTGAAAGCGTAGGAATTTAATGGGACAAAGATTAAAAAAATCTTAGATACTCGATGCGGTGCATTTATCTACACTCAAAAAAATAAGTTAATAAAAAATTAGTGAAACATTTTGTATATCAAGAATACTATTTTTCATCAATTTTTTTGCTGAATTTGTTTTGTCAGCAACAAGGTTTGATCATGGAGATAAGCATTGATTTTACCGCATAGCTCGTTAATATTTTGCCCTCTTGCCATGATAGTGCAGTCGTCGGCATATGATATTATGTCCAATCCATTCGGTGGTGCCGGGAGTTTTGAGAGTTAGAAGTTAAACAAGATCGGGGAGAGAACTCCACCCTGTAGGACTCATTGTTTAACTTTACGGGCCTTTGTTCTTCTGTTTCTAAACTCCGCGAAGACTGGCGACCACACATATAGTTGACAACCCACCTCTTTATGGTGTTAGGAAGACTTGAGTTGGTGATGTCTTCAAAGAGTGTTGTGTGGCTGACCTTGTCGAATGCCTTAGACAGATCGAGCGCAACTAGGATTGTTCGTTCATATGGTTTGTTCTGATTTAGAACTTCACATATATGTGTGGTGATCGCAGTTAAAGCTGTCGTCGTACTGTGCTGCTTACGGAATCCGTGCTGATGTGATGCCATTGGTATGTGCTATACCAGGTTAGGAAGGAGAAGTGCCTCGAGTGTCTTCTCGACTGGTGACAATAAGGAGATCTTACCATTCTCCTTGATTCGCGTTTTCCCCGGTTTTAAAATCGGGACTACTCTATAAATTTTCCAGACTTCGGGTATAGAGTGGTTAAAGACATGTTTAGGACTTTGGTCAGGAACTCGACTCCCGGCATATCTAGTAGCGAGATTCCGTCAGGGCCTAACGCTTTGGGTGGCTTTGCGTTTTTTGACGGCTTCGCACAACTTGAAAGCTGGTGGTACGTCATCGGCTGGAAGATTGTGAATTTTCCTAACTATGCTTCTTTTCGCCTTGTCTCGGGGTGCTCTAGGAATTTCCGTCATTTCGCTTCGTTGGATGCGAGAGAGACTTAGTTTGCAGTTTTTCCACTTATTTCTTTTATATTCGTTGACCAATTTGCTGATGATTTTCCGTCATTTCGCCTCGTTGGATGCGAGAGAGACTTAGTTTGCAGTTTTTCCACTTATTGCTTTTATATTCGTTGACCAATTTGCTGATGATTTGCGCATGTTCCCACAATTCTGGTGGGGGCATCGTCGTTCAGGGTGAAGAACGTGGAATAGTCGATTTGTTTCACCAGGGCTGATCCCCTTTCGTCGTCCCCGAGGTTCGAGTGCCAGAGCTCATGGTGGGCATTGAAATCACCCATTACCATGCGGTTATCACCCTCTAGCAAGAAACCTATGTCTGGGTGATAACCGGCCCGCCAATTGGCCACTGGCGGAATGTAGACGTTGTACAGCTCAATCTCGGCAGTTCCTGATCTGACAGCAATACCCTGATATTCTAGGTATAGGTCCGTGACGGTTCGATCAGGCGAGATTAATGTGTATTGCACCGAATGGTGTAGAATGAACACGATGCCTCCACCACTACTTCTCATGTGGTCCTGGTGTAGTATGTTGTAACCATTACAACTCTGGAGGCTAGAGGTGTTGTTTAGCTTCGTCTCTTGGACCGCCGCAACCAAAATTTTGTGTTGCTGCATACAATTTGTGATCTCCATAATCTTACTTTGGAGGACGTTGCATTAGCGATATCACCTCCGGTCAGGCTATGGCCACCTGAGGTGTAAATTGCGGCTGCTGGAGTTGTTGCCGCTGTGGGTGTTGTTATTGGGGAGATGGACAAATGTATACATACATTAATTGCTGGTGTTGCTGGGTTGACAGTCCTTTAGTCGGGGCGCGTGAGGCTCCGAGTCGTTTCGGCGCATAGATCCGACTTTCGTGGAAACGTCCAATACACTTGTCGTGCCATTTACCGTTTAGTTAACATTGAAAATTTTGTTAAAATTAACAAAAAATAAATTCAAACATTACTAATAAAAAAAATTTCAAATTTAACTGAAAAATTAGTAAAAGTATTAACAGCAATTTATAACAGTAATATGATGCGGAACAAGGAACACTTATTTCTTTTATATTCGTTGACCAATTTGCTGATGATTTTCCGTCATTTCGCCTCGTTGGATGCGAGAGAGACTTAGTTTGCAGTTTTTCCACTTATTGCTTTTATATTCGTTGACCAATTTGCTGATGATTTGCGCATGTTCCCACAATTCTGGTGGGGGCATCGTCGTTCAGGGTGAAGAACGTGGAATAGTCGATTTGTTTCACCAGGGCTGATCCCCTTTCGTCGTCCCCGAGGTTCGAGTGCCAGAGCTCATGGTGGGCATTGAAATCACCCATTACCATGCGGTTATCACCCTCTAGCAAGAAACCTATGTCTGGGTGATAACCGGCCCGCCAATTGGCCACTGGCGGAATGTAGACGTTGTACAGCTCAATCTCGGCAGTTCCTGATCTGACAGCAATACCCTGATATTCTAGGTATAGGTCCGTGACGGTTCGATCAGGCGAGATTAATGTGTATTGCACCGAATGGTGTAGAATGAACACGATGCCTCCACCACTACTTCTCATGTGGTCCTGGTGTAGTATGTTGTAACCATTACAACTCTGGAGGCTAGAGGTGTTGTTTAGCTTCGTCTCTTGGACCGCCGCAACCAAAATTTTGTGTTGCTGCATACAATTTGTGATCTCCATAATCTTACTTTGGAGGACGTTGCATTAGCGATATCACCTCCGGTCAGGCTATGGCCACCTGAGGTGTAAATTGCGGCTGCTGGAGTTGTTGCCGCTGTGGGTGTTGTTATTGGGGAGATGGACAAATGTATACATACATTAATTGCTGGTGTTGCTGGGTTGACAGTCCTTTAGTCGGGGCGCGTGAGGCTCCGAGTCGTTTCGGCGCATAGATCCGACTTTCGTGGAAACGTCCAATACACTTGTCGTGCCATTTACCGTTTAGTTAACATTGAAAATTTTGTTAAAATTAACAAAAAATAAATTCAAACATTACTAATAAAAAAAATTTCAAATTTAACTGAAAAATTAGTAAAAGTATTAACAGCAATTTATAACAGTAATATGATGCGGAACAAGGAACAACAAATGAAAACAACATGGAACTAAAAACAATGAAGACAATTTGCACCTAATGATACACTATCATTGTTTTAAAAAAAAATTATTGTTACTTTCAAACTGAAACGGTATCCAACTTTGATATTTTCTTGTTAGAACAAGTGGCGCCAAAAGCAAACAATTTCAAGAATAATAATTTTTACAGTTTTTATAATAGTTTATGATGTTGTAACAAATAAAAAGGTGATAAAATTAATTTATTTGTATTTATTAACCTCATTAGTATGCATAAGTTGTTGATTAAACACGATCGTTAACTACAATTTAAATTTAATGTTTCAATCAACAAAATACGAGTATCATGTTTTAAGTTTTTATGAATTAATTCACAATTTAAGTGCTAACTTGCTATCGTTGTAAAATATCATGCTTTTTTGAAGTTTAACCCATAGAAAATTGTCAAATTTACGATAAATACTAAACTTAAAATAGTATAAACTTTGAATTCCATCAATATTTTATACATCTATATTACATAGTGGAAGACTTACTAGGAATTACCCTATAAGCATTTGGAAGATATCTTCCAAGAAGATATTAAAGCGATATGTTCTATTTTTCATTTTAATGAAAATAATCAAGTAGTATTTTGAAATTGAAATTGGAAGACAATTCGGTGATATATAGAAAAGAATAATTCAAAAATTGAATTTTTTGTCATAATTTTTGATGATAATATTGCGGCAATATTCGGAAGATAAAGAAAATTTGTTTGAAATTTTTTGTCATTTTGGAAAAAATTAAAAAAAAATTGTACAAAAACAACCAACAGATACATAGGAAACAAATTCCTCGAAAAAATCAAGATTAATGCGCGGAAAAAATCGACTGCGATGAAATCAAGATAATTAATGTGTTGGTCAATGGATTATGTATGCAGATATTCTTTTTCAAGTTTAAATTTAATAATGAAAAAATAAATCGTTTATTTTGTAACGGGGAGTTTATTTGGCGATATCACCTTTTTAACTTCCAGGTAATAAATTAGCGATATCGCCGATTTATCTTCCTGGGGTATTGCTTTCGAATTGCCTGGAAGTATTGCTTTCGGTTAATAGTTTTTCCCGACCGAGAAAATTTCCGCAATGTTTTCTTCCTGGCAATATGATCGGGGAATCTTCTTCTTATTGCCATGCTTACTGGGAAGTTTTGAACGAACAGAAATTAAACTATTTTAGAAACTACACTTAAAAAGCTGTGTTTGTGTGGCAAGCTATCAACTTTGCTTGATGTCATTCCCATATAAATTTGATGTTAGTAACGTTAAGAGTTTAGTGTTAACGTTTGCTAATGTCAAATTTGTATGAGAATGACATAAGACAACGTTGATAGCTTGTCGCCCAAACACAGCTAATACGTCAATGAAAAAATCTGTCACAATTTGTAAAATACGTTTGGGATTTTAGCATATTTAATTCCTTTAATGCAATTAATGTATGTCCCGATAAAAATAAGAATGAAAAAAGAGGTTTCAAAATAATTTGACTACATTTTAACAAATTTTTGGTTGATTTAAACACACGGCCTTACTATCAATATTTTTCAAACGTATATTTTAGTTAAAGTCGACTTTAGTTAAAATATTGGGTGGCAGTATGCCTTGACTTGTTTTATTTTTGGAGCATTCTGATTGGTTAATTTATTTTCAACCAATCAAAAGGTTTGAAAATATAAATATTTTTGTAGGGTTTTCATACTCAAAATGAACAAAACCGTACGATTAAAAATAAAGTCGACTTGTAAATTTAAAATACTCTTTTATAGAAAGGGCCAAATATTTTAGTTGTATTTATTTAACACATTACTAAAATTCCTCAGTACTTAAACTTAATTTTCAAAATTATTTGCAACTAGGACAACGAATTCCATGCAAATATATGTTTTTTCTCGATAGTCCACAATTATCAGATTTAGATCAAAATGGCATTGATTTGTAGTTTTATATGACTTTAAATGCATATTTTGTGTATTTAATGTAAATTTGTGCATGTTTTTAATTTTTAGTAGCATTTTTTTTTTAATTTGCTAAAAAAAATTATAAAAAATACATAAATTCTAACTAAATATATGAAAATACATAAATTTTTACATTTTGATTCAAATACACTATTTATTGTTTTTGTTATTTTGAAAAATCAACATTCTTAAAAATATTGTTGACCTAAAGGACCACTTACACGAGAGAGACCATTTACATGCTAGAAATAAAGCAAAAACACCTCTAACTAGCTCTATTGTGAATGATTTAGGGGTGTTGCTGTAATTCCAGCAACTTTCTCTCTCGTGTAAATTTGCCTTAAGAAAAAGCTTTAAATTAAATTTTTTATCTAGTAGGTTTGAGGTTAAGAAGAAGAATAAACATTTTCTTCAAAAGTTATAAACACATTAAATTTGAAAATCAGCCTAGATCCAGTTTCTGCCTTTTGGTTATATTTGGTTAAAAAATAGCCTTTTAAGATATTTTATTGGCATCTTGTGCCTTAATGATTCACGACCTCATTTACTAAAATCATCATTAAGGCATATGATGTCAATAAAATATCTTAAAAGGCCATTTTTTAACAGTTTTTTTCGCTCTCCTGAAAATCTATTAAAAACACATAGCACTACTTGCAGGCAAGCCGACGATATGTATCTCATCAAATATATATAAATATATCCATTTCAAAAAATGACCCATATCCAGAAAGCTATGCGAAGAGCAACACTGATTCACGATGCAAGTGTAAATGCAGATTTAAGTTATTTTGGTTATGTTCTCGAAACATTTAATGTTTAAAATCTTTTCTTTATTGTTTTTGTCACAACATAACTAGCCATTTTTCAACCTTAAACGCGACATTACATCTACATCGAAATTATGAGATTTTTATATTCACAACTGTGAAAAAATAAAGAAAAGCATTTAAATTTTATTAAAACAAACTATAGAACGTTTTATTCAAAATGGAACGGCAACATTATTATTTTGATTGTTTTTTTTTGCAGTGGTGAATACAGAAATTTTGAGATTTTGATATTCACCACGGTTAAAAGAAAACAACGAAGAAAATCTTTTGTCTCTGTATGTTGAATAAAGTTGCGTTAATATTTGCACCGAAATCACGTGATTTCGATATTCACGACTCTGAAAAAATAGTGAAGATAATGTGTTTATTAGGACTAATTGTTCAAAACTGGACATCTTTAAGCTTTTCTTCATTGTTTTTTTCAGAGTGGGGAATATCGAAATCTCGAGATTTCGATATTCACTAATATGAAAAAACAACGAAGGAAAGCATATAAATGTTATTTTGAATAAAGTACACATTCTCCAAAAATTTAACGTCTTTATGGTTTTCTTCATTCATTTTTTTTTTTGTTATCGAAATCTGGAGATTTCGATATTCACCACTCTGAAAAAACAATGAAGGAAATCATATAAATGTTCAATTTTGAAAAAAGCACACATAGTTAGCTCTAATAAATACATTCACTAAAAATTTAACGTCTATATATATATCGGAATCTCGGGATTTCGATGCAAGTGTAAACGCAACTTAAGTCATTTTTCGTAATTCACTATCATTTTGTAATCGTCGTTTTATATTTTTATTTCTTGAGGTTTTCCAGATACTTTTTTCATTGTTCCCAAACAAATAAAAAAAATCCCCAAAAAATAACCAATTAGAAAAAAAAGGTCGAAAAAGGTAGTAGAACTTATTTAATTTGCTTAAAATTAACAATATCCGCATAATAACTACAATTACATATAAAAATTTGCACTAACAATAACTGATTTTAAAAATTATGTATTGTTTTCGTAGAAATGTCTAGAAAAATCCTCAGAATTCAGGGAGTTTTACGAAGAAAACATTCAAATATGTTCACAAACTTGATTGATGTTTTCTGAAAACTATACAAAGTTAATTCAAAACAAAACCCCCAAAAAAAATCCGCTGAACCTAAATACATGTTTTTGTACCCAAGACCAACAAAAAGTCCCAAAATTTGGAGATATAACCCCAAACCTGGCCAGCATGCTTGAGGTGCATCTATTGTTTAAACCAAGGTTGGCAACCGATACCGTTATAATACCATTATCCGTTTCAAAACCCTTTCAAATTGACAACCGATACCGATACCAATACCGAAATTCTTTATTTCAAAAAATACCGGTATTCAAAAACCTTTTCCCTTAATACCGGTGTCGTACCGGTATGGAATCGGTTTTAAAAAAATTGTTTTTTTTCACGTTTTTAGCAAAAATACAAATTTTTTTAATATAAAATTTCCAAAATTGTTAAACAATTAAACTTTATTATTCATTGTTAATAGAAAATCGTGTTATAAATTCAAAGAGCGGTTATCAGCCTTTAGTTTGCATTGGCAACATTGTTTTTAATTTTTTTAACTTCATAAATATTCTCTAACTTGTGGCAAATTTTGTAAATATAATTTAATATATAAACTGGTTTCTTAAACCTTTAATTGAATTTACGGTTTCTTTTAGAGGATCCTTTTATTCATTTTATAAACTTATTTTTTTTTTTTATTTTATTATATGATCTCAATACAAATATAAAATATTTGTAGTGAATCAACTTGTGTTCCTGAGAGATTTAAAAAAATTTTTGTGTTTACAAAATAAAACACTTACAATTAGAAATTTTTAATAACTTAAATACTTATTTATCCTTTATAAAAATTTAATAAAATTGAGTTTTTTTTTATAATTAAGAACGTTTTTTTATATTTTTTAAATTTTTTCAATAATACCGGTATATACCGGTATTAATGTTTCGGTATCGGTTATACCGATACCGAAATGATTAAAATACCGTTACCGATACCGATACCGAAACAAATAAAAAATCGATACCAATACCGATACCTATACCGTTATTCGTTTCGGTTGCCAACCTTGGTTTAAACTCATAAGGCCAGTCAGAACTTACATCGATTTTGTTTTTAAATATTTCTACTAAAGAAAAAAAAAATCTATCTTAATTCTGTCTATAAAACTGGCCCATAAAATACATTGTATTTTATAAAAATATTTATGTATATAACTTTTTAACGTTCATAATTTTTATTATCTTACTTGTGTTTACTATAAAATATATAATTTTACAGTTTTTTGTAATCAATTTTAAGTTTAGGTACTTTGTGTAATAAATATAGAAGTTGTAAAATTGCTACACTCAAAAAAAAAATATAAGTTAGTAGAAAAATTAGTAAAACATCTTCTATATTAAGTACACAAGTTTTTAGCAGCTTTTTTGCTGAAATTGTGTTTTCAGCAAAAGTTTTAGTTATATTTTTTTAGCACTAAACTAATTTTGAACTAATGTTTTACTAATTTATTATGCTACCAAAATTACGCTGATAAACACATTTATAATACGAACAACAACCACACAGACAAGATGTAGATTTCCGCACTACATGTAAGGACAAAAAAAAACTAAAAACTAGTGTTCGACCCATTACTTTACCGCGGTAACCGAAAGGTGTTCCCGTACTCAAGTGTGTATACTGCTTTTTCGGCCTAATAAAAA
Organism: Leucophora obtusa; assembly: GCA_949987735.1. Lineage (NCBI taxonomy): Eukaryota > Metazoa > Arthropoda > Insecta > Diptera > Anthomyiidae > Leucophora > Leucophora obtusa. Next base: position 14,169,188 of record OX465296.1, read on the forward strand.
TAATCGGCTTCGCTATCGGCTTAGGCCGATTATTGTAAATTTGAACGGTGTACGGCATCGGCCCAAAAATGTACCTTCGGTCGAACACTACTAAAAACACAACTCTTCTAAGATATAAATATGCAACCATGAAAGATTTTTGAATCTTTCATACATAAAACAAAATGACGCCAAAAGATGGATGTACCTAAAAATATAACACATTAATATAAATTTAAATTATAGACAACATAAAATATTTAAATTCGATGAAGATAAAATGTTAGTATATAAACAACATGTTTACGAGTATAGATATTAATCGTGTTGGTTTACTTACTACAAGTTACTAATTTTACTACAACTGGAAAAATTCAATACAAAAAGTAAACAAAACTTTCCAATTTTAGTAAAAGTAGTATGAATTTCGAGTAATCGAACACACTGTTTGATTACGTAAAATATAAAGACAGACATTTTTGTCAGTCGTTTGGGTATTTTTTTTTGTGTTCCCTTTCGCTTTTTTAAGAAAAAGCTTTTTACAATATAGAAGCCATAGTTTTTTTCCTTTTTTGTTTTTTAATTGTTTACAAATGTGGAAGTCTAGACATTTTTTATTTAACGAAGTTTTCTAAATAATGTTCAAAAGAATCACAAAAATACACATTTCAGACTTAAATGTTCAGCAAATAAATTAACTAAAGTGTAATTTCCATAAAAAATTTTAAGTTTTTTCCAGTCTACTATTATTCAACAAAAAGTTTTATTAATTTTAGTAAGGCTTTTCTCATTGCAATCGACTAAGTGTTAGCAGAACTTTTGCTGAGATTACTATTTTGTTTTGAAAACATCAGCACGTTCATTTTCAGCAAACCCCTTTTGCTTGCCAGCACATTCCTGACTAAAAATTTGCTGACACAGCAACATTTTTTGCTGACTTTTTTTCGAGTGTAGCTGTAAAAAATTATTGTTTGTATCTAACTTGGTTTAAAAAGTTCATGACTTTTAAATTGCGCTTTATGTGTCTAAAATACGTATGTAATAAAAATTCACTGTAAATTAAGAAATGAAAAATTATAAATAAATTGATATAATTATATATGTATAATTGATTAAACATTTTCATTATTATAAAATTAAATTTTTTAGTTTTTGTCTTAAAAAAATGTTTTAACGTTAAAAAATTACCGTTCGGTATCGTTGGCAAGTTAGTAATTATAGGGAGAATCCACGTCAAACCATCTTGACATTCGGATTCACCCCTCCGATTTTAATGAAATTCGCCAAAAATGTTTAATTTTACCAGACCTCAATAAAACTTAAATTTGTTCGTATCGATTTACTATATATGACTTCACAAAAATGGGGAAAAACGTTAAAATTTCACAAAAGTGTCGTTACACAAGCGGTTACAACTTTTTAAATTTGTAAAGTTGCTATAATAAAAACATACATACATTCTCTAAGAATTTAAAGTCCATAAGTTTTTCTTCTTTATGTTTTTTTTTTTAGTGGTGAATATAGAAATCTCGAGATAATGATATATACCCCTCTGAAAAAGCCATGAAGAAAAGCTTATAAACATTAAATTTTTAGAAAATGTGTTTATTAGAGCTAACTATGAATGCTTTGTGAATAGCGAAATCTCGGGATTTCGATGCAAGTGTAAACGCAACCTAAATAAAATTTAAAATTTTTTCAGTTGTTTTTAAGTTTTTATAGTAGAAATTTGTCAGTGAATTGTACGACATTGTTAGTTACATTTTTAGTGATTTTGTTGCCTTTTTAACTACATGTACCTTTGTTTTAACTTTCGTTTTCAGTACATTCTATCGACAAACTTTTTGAGTGTATGCCCAACCCATGAGTTACGTCTACTGACAGCGAATGTCACAGAGTCCCAGTTCTATGTAATCTGTGACTTACAGGACATCATGTTTTTTCCCTTAGAGTTATATCAAAATAAACTGAGTTTAGTGCTTAGCCATAGTTATGAATGTCAAATTTATATGGAAATATCTGTCGTTAACGTTTAACCATGGTTATGTTGGAAATAAATTACTCGCCCTTAGTAATTTTTCTGGCAATGCCACTTACAGCTAGAATTAATAAACAAACATTTCGCACAAGAAATAAACAAAAAATATTGCGAAATAAAACTGAAGTAAATAATAGCTGTGTTTGTGTGACTCTCTATCAGTGTTACCAAGAACGATTTTGACTGTCAAAACTGTTCGAGATATCATTGATAGGAATGCCGCACAAACGCAGCTAATATACCAAAACAATTATTTTTTAATATTGAGAACACAAATTATAAACAATAAAACAAAAATTGTTTACAATTGGCAAATTAGAGGTAAACTGCACAAGATCACAATTGTTTACGGAAAACTCTGCAAAAATGGAATGAAAATGTAAAAATGTACATAGACTCACTGGCACTGCATTAACCAATAAAAGGACAATTATTAAAATTATGGCACTTTGTAATATAAATGCAATTTTTATAATGCCTTTATTTGAAAGTTTTGGTAAATTTAGTGGCAGGATTATTTAAACTGCATTTAATTTATTGAAGCACTTTATTTGCGTTTCTAGTATTTTTAATATGAATATTATAACACTAATATTTTTACATTAAATATTATCGTTACGTTTAAGGATTAATTAAACATCAACGAGCAAATTATAGCAATGCGTTCATTGACCCTAAACTAAATGCTTTATTTTTTCTTTTGTATTATTTAACAATTTTTTTTATATTTTCATTAAATAATGGGAAAATGATTATGCACTGTCACTATTATTATAAAATTGTATAAATATTTAAATAAATTACCTGTAATATTTTATGATTTCCTTAATTTAATTATTTATCTTATTGTTGAGAGTACTTGTACCAATTTTGAATGATGCATCGTCATATCAATAAGTTTTTTTTAATATTAAGTTTGTTTAAGATTTTCATGTGTTAATTTATTATAAACATTTATTACATGGTATTAATGTAAATTAGGGGCATTATTCACACGTGATCCTTTAAAAGACTTAGCAGATCAATCTCAAACTTTTTTGCACTTTCCACAAGGAAAATGTATACAAAACGAGAGATATTTGAGGCACGAAATTGTAATGGTGCATTAAAATATTATGAGAGGCTTAAAACAAAAAACTTCAGAAGTTTCTGTTTTAGCCCTCTTAAAATTTCAATCCAAAATATAAAAATTTCATCCAAATTGGACTGAACCACACCTATGTATATTTTAATACGATTTCTTAGATAAAATCCAATATTTATTAAAAACCTTAATAAAAGCATATAAAAAATATGTTTTGATTAAACCAAACCTATTTTTTATTTTGCCCTATAATCTTGTAACATTTCATAGCCCGTAGCACAAATATTTGCAACTGAAATACAAATCTTTGACATAGGGTTTCTCCTGAAGGTAGATTTACATTTTTTTTAGTTTATCGATTTAAAAATTAGGAAACTATAAGAAAATTTGTAAAATTACACTAATCACGAATCCGAAAAATTTTATTCCGACCATAGGGGCACCCAGTGGGTAAAACTAATTCGGGTTCGCTGAATCCAGTGTTGTTGGCCATTTTTCTAGGTTAGCTCTTAAAAAAATATATATATTTGAATTGGAAAATTCTGGCCCAAGGACCCCAGATCACGCAATTTTTTAATTTGTTTACGTTTTTAGTCAGGTTGTTTGTTACTAGGGATACCGATCCCGAAATCCCCGGATTTCCGATTTCATTATTTGGCATATTTTATCAATTTTTGTATTTGTTTTTATTGTTATATTCGTGTGTAGCCAGTGTAAACGCAATTTTAATAGTTACGTGTACACTAGCTATTAAAATTGCGTTTTTCTGCTAATATTAGAAGATTATTTTTGCTATATGTTAGTGATATAGGAACAACAGAAATAAAACTGTTAAATATTCAGAATTTTAGTTATATTTGAGTTAAATTTTTGTTAACAGCAAATAACAAATTAACTTGCTAAAATCATAAAAAAATTTGCCTAAAGTCACAAAAAATTTTAAATTTTCGAAGTTTTTTTTGTCGTTTTTTTAAATGTAAATAGAAATCGACCCATCTGAAATCAGCAAATATTTCTGCTGATTTTACCAGGATAGACTGCTATTTGCATTCAACTAGATAACAAAACTTTTGTAGATATAACAGTTTGTTTTTGCTATTTTCAGTATACTAATATTTAGCAAAATTTTCTGCAGATTTTACAGTATAATTTGTTATTTTCAATTAACTAAAAGTTAACTCAAATATAACTGAAATTCTGTAAATTTAATAGTTTTATGTTTGCTGTTCTTATTTTACTAGTATTTAGCAAAAAAGTCTCCTAATTTCAGCACTTTTTCTGCAACGTCATTTTTAACTAAATTTCAGTAGATTTTTCTGCTATTTTTACGGGTTTATTTTCATGAGTGTAGTATTGCATATGACACCACAAATAATATTAACAGAATCCCGTCATCCAATTTTAATATAATTACTTTGTAAGGACTCAGCATCTTAAAAGATCCTTATAAACAAAAGTAGCTATTTATATAAAAAGCAAAATTAAGGTACATCAAATGGCAGTTTAAAAATATTTATGTGTAGTTTTTAGGAAAACTCTTTAATAGCGCCTATGCGGGTTAAAATGCTGGATTTTTTTTTTGTGGTATAATTATGGGGAAGTGGTAAAGGAATAAATGAAAAATATAACATTATAATGTGAAATATATATAACAAAAATCGTGAAATTACAAAATTAAAGGTTTTTTTTCTCTCCTGTAAAGTTGGGGAAAAACCAACAGCTATTTTCTATCAACTTCCGGCAAGCAGTACAGATCAATTTTTGATTTTTATTTTATTATCAGATAAAAAAGTTAGTACCTACTCGTTTTTTTCAAAAAAATCATTCAGTAACTTTTATAAAAAATTTTCAAATAAAAATCAAAAAACAACAAAAATTTATAGATTAAAAAGTACAAATTGAAGAAATTTAAATGTTTGCGAAACTTTTGATTTTTTTGTGCAATATGATTTCTAAAATATAGTGCATTATCGGAATATTATAATTGATCTAATTTGTGTTGTGCCCTTTTTTTTATAAATTTAAGAGTTATTTTGGGTATCTGGTTTTGAATCGATAACAGTATTTTAGTGGTATTGCCTGCCAAGCCTGTTAAATACAATAGTTTACAAAATATTCCGCTAAAACTTTGTTGGGGTCAAGTGTTTCGCACTTCCTCTACTAAGTAACGTTGCCGATAGCTGTCAACAATTGTTGCCTTTTTATAACATATTTAACTACTGTGTAGATGTTTAAAACGTGATAGATTTTACATTCTTTATACATTTTATATGTTTATATTGAAACAAATATACACATATCCATTATTTAAATCTGTAAATTTTGAACCAATAGAGAAATAATATTTCATGACAACGAAAATGTGAAAACTTTTAAATTTATAGTTACTAGCGGACAAAGTTCGGTAGGTTGTTGGCATCGTTGTATCGTCCTAACAAAAAACAGAGTTGTTAAAATTTAAATTTAAAAAATACAACCTTTGAGAATGGAACGATACAACATTTTTACGTATGTTTATTGTCCTATGTTTGAGTGTGATAACAAAAATAAAATCCAATAGAAAATCGTTGTTAAAGTGAAATAAAAATTTTAACAACTCTGTTTTTTGTTAGGACGATACAACGATACAACAGATAGCACACTCCTTGTGAATAACCTAAATGTAATTTATTTGGATAAATATAAAACACAATAGGGGTTTTCATATAAACTCGTATTCTACACGTAAACGGTATAAACCTGGTATGTTTATGAGTTTAATATCAAACTCCATACATAAAACGAATAAAAAGGTTAAAGTCGGTCATGCCGACTATACAATACCCTATACAAGTCTGGTTAAAAGCCAACTAATGTTTGGATCCGAAATTCGAATGGGTTAAAATGGGACTTGTGTCAAAACTATCTATAAAATAATAAAAAAAAGAGAAAATCGTAAATATAGCCCATATGGGCGATAGGTCCAAATATAGGCCGATTCTATCTAGAATCTATCGGCTTTGTTCTCGGGACCATGTGAGTCAGTGAACTAAATTTCATTAAAATATCTTAATATTTGCGACCTGCAGCGTGTAACCAAACCAATTTTGGGGAGACCCTTATATGGGCACTAGGTCTAAACATGGACCGATGTTAACCAAAATCAATAGGCTTCGTCCTTGGGCCAACATAGGTATGTGTACCAAAATATCTTAATATTTGCGACCTATAGAGTGCGCATAAGAATGCATGGACAGACAGACGGACATCGTTAAATCGAAATAAAACGTGATTCTGAGTCGATCGGTATACTATAAGGTGGGTCTAGTCTAATATTTTTTGGTGTTACAAACATCAGCACAAACTTTTTATACCCTGACCACTTAGTGGTGTAGGGTATAAATATGGTTTGTATTTATACAAGTTTTACAAGAAATTTACGAGTTTATATGAAAACCCCTAATATTTGTTGCAAACGTAAAATAAAAATATTTTATATTTTATTGTAACGCTTTTAACCCATTTTCAATTGAAGGGACGTAAACGTAGAGAGAAAATCGATTCTCAACAGAATTTACCTTTATATTTATGCTTTTTGTCTTCAATTCAATCGAAAGATAAAAAAATCAAAATACGAAATGTTCTTTCTCATTTAACTCATTGAATGTATTTAAAAAGTATGTTGACGTATTCTAACCCAGGCCTAAACTTTATAAAATATCAAGGGCAAGGAGGTATAGTTTACATCGAATTGGACAAGATTTGAATATGTGACAGAGAGGACAGAAAAAATAAGAATGTTTACAAAATATGATTTCAATTAATAAATTATTTATACACCCAAAAAAATCCTTAGTTGATTACAACGAATATTTCAACTATCCCTTAGGTGAAATACCCCTAACTAATATATATACAGTTTTACAATAATTTGCATGTATGTTGTGTTAATTGCATTTGTAGTTGTTTTTACTACATTTATCAGTTGATTTTTAACAGTTAAAAATAACTTCATATTGCAGTTAATTTAAATGCAAATGTAGTCTACACCTTTTTAACTTCATTTGCAGTTGATTTTACCTACATAATTCCCTGAGTGTATAAATGTTAAATTTTTTTAACTCAACAAATTTTTTTCAACATTCTTTAAGTTGCGTTTACACTTGCATCAAAATCTGGATAATATTTTAACTCATATCCATTTTTAATACCAAACCGGCTTACATATTCATGCCGTGATCGCCATTTCAACAGACAGACGCACATCTCTAGATCAGAGACTATTAATTATAGAGATAGGAAATCAGAACTTACACTACTCACCGGTAGTGGGCGCTGAAATTGAGTATTACCTGAGCAACTATTTAGTATCACTTTAGTATCAGCTGAGCCTATAAGCGCGAAATATATCCAAATAATAAAATTTAAGATATCTGCAACGAACATATAATTTAAAAGAGGTACCAACTCTCCCTACCCCTGTTAAGTCACTCTCTTCTTAATTTGTATCGAAAATTCAGCCATAAGAATTACACACGTCTGCAAAGGCTAACATTTTCGATACAAATTGTCAATGTTCGAAAGAGGCGATGAAAACCGCCTGATATCTGTTTGTTTTTTTTTTTTTTGCTTTTTTGTTTGTTATTATTTAAATTTAAATAAAAAGAAGTGTTAGTTTTTTGAACAAAGTGAGTTTTTTAGTGTTGCCATACCCCTGCGCTAGGTCGTCCCAAAACTGCATAGAACTGCATATATTTCGATATGTTACAATCGGAACTACAAAGCGTATTTAAAAGCGTTTATTATTATTAATTACTAAAATAGTTTTTAATGTCGATTAGTCTTGTCGTCATGAGCTATTTGATGTTTAGTTTTGGTGTTGAATTTTTGCCAAATCAAGTGTTTAAGAGTTGTTGGCAAATAAACAAGTTTGTGTTAATATGGACTTTTCTGTAGAGGAAACATATTCAACTGATTTTCTTATACAGTATTACGAAAGTATTTCCATATAAGTAAAGTACACAAACATTTACTAGACTACTTAACTTTTCTAATGCATTAACCCATTGAGACTGCAATTTAAAATGAGTCGAAAGTAAATCATATACTAACAGAAAAAATTAAAAATATTAGTTAAAACTACTAATAACTATAGTTAAAAACGAATAAAAAAATTGAAGTGTGGCATGCCAACTATATTATACCCTACACCAGTTTGGTTTAAAGACAACTAAATAATGTTTGAATCAAAAATTTGAAGCTCAATTTATACAACAATTAAAAACTATTTTTTGATTTAAAGTTTGTACAGAATTTGAGAATTAATTACAAGTAGTTTTCAAAAACTAATAGTGTAAATGTAGTACACTCAAAAAAAAGTCAGTAAAGTCAGCAAAAAAATGTTGCTGTGTCAGCCAATTTTTAGTCAGGAACGTGCTTGCAAAAAAGTTGGTAATTTCAGCAAAAGGTTTGCTGAAAATCTGATTTTTACCAAAAAAAATAGTAATCTTCAGCAAAATTTTGCTAAAACTTAGTCGATGCAAATGAAAAAAATCCTTGCTAAAATCACTAAACTTTTTGCTGAATATTAGTAGACTGAAAAAAACTCAAAAAACTTGTAATGAAATTTTACTTTAGTTAATTTATTTGTTGAAAATTTAAATATAGAAATTGTGTAGAGTTGTTTTTCTTTTTTATCATTTCCGTTGTCTGTACTACATCCAGACAAGCTGCGACATTTACATTTGTTTATCTGGTTTGTCGTCCACGCTATAATTGCGGTTATCAGCACAATTTTTGTAGCAAAATAAATTAGTTTAGTGCTAAAAAAATATAACTAAAACTTTTGCTGAAAAAGGAATTTCAGCAAAAAAAATTGCTGAAAACTAGTAAACTTGATACACAAGACGTTTTACTAATTTTTCTACTAACTTATTTTTTTGAGTGTAGGTATACCGCAAATTCTTCTACAAAAAACAAACGGGAATAAACACAAAACTAAATTATCAACCAAACCTAATGAAAAATAATCAAAAACCAAGTACAATTGCCAAAAGTAGAAAGTTAAAAATACGGGTAACGGTATTTTAGGCATAACGGCATTTTATTTATTTCGGTAACGGTTTTTTAAGGGTAACGCTATTTTACTTATTTCGGTATCGGTATTTTAAAACAAACGGTGTTTCGGCTATTTCGGTAACGGTATTTTAGAGATAACGGTAGTCAGTTGATAGGGGTTTGAATTGATAACGGTATTTCCTCAAAGGACTTACAGCTTTTTAAAACTATTCGACTTTAAGGATTTTTATCTTAAGATAATCCTTTTAAAAGATTTTTTTCTACAGAAAAACTTTCAGCTTTTGAGAATTTTATCTTTCGGCAACCTTTACCATAAAAAAACCCTTTGAATTCTGGGAAGTTTCCTCTACAAAAACACATTAGATTCAAATGCAGTTTCTATTGGTTTTGCTCTGTAGGAAAAAAGAATTTAGTAGAAAAATTAGTAAAACGTCTTGTATATCAAGTGTACTAGTTTTTAGCAATTTTTTTTGCTGAAATTCCGTTTTCAGCAAAAATTTGAGTTATATTTTTTTAGCACTAAACTAATTTTGAACTAATGTTTTACTAATTTATTTTGCTACAAAAAATGTGCTGATAACCGCATTCATAGCGTGGGCGACAATCAGATAAACGAGATATAAATGTCCCAGCTTGTCTGGAAACGGAAATGACAAAAAAAGAAAAACAACTCTACACATATTCTAAATTTAAATTTTCAGCAAATAAATTAACTAAAGTAAAGTTTCGCTACAAGTTTTTTGAGTTTTTTTCAGTCTACTAATATTCAGCAAAAAGTTTAGTGATTTTAGCAAAGATTTTTTTCATTTGCAGTCGACTAAGTGATAAAAACTTTTGCTGAAGATTACTATTTTTTTTTGCTAAAAATCAGCTCGCCAATTACCAACTTATTAAAAAATTTGAAACAAGTATTTTGCCTAATATTCTTTAAATATAGACTATTAAATACACCGTATTAAATACTCGTGTATTGAAGGTAATATTTAAAATACTACTTAAACTGCCTTTTAAAAAGCTGTATTTATATAACTTTGCTTGAAAATAAAAAAATATACCTACGACATTTTTAGAATTTGAGCCATATAAGTATTATTTACTGTAATATTACCTAAGCCTACACTTAGCAAAATGTTGCCGTTACTACATGCATATCAATTATCCGTGTTGTAAATAGAACACTCAGAAAATAGAAAATCCTGTAGGAAGGTCTTGCAATCCCATTGAACTAATTTTAAATTAAACAATGTTTTTAAGTTAGTCCCACTTCAGCTGAAAATTAATGTTCAATAGCAGGGTAATATAGGGTAAAATGGGAAAGTGAACTGGTTTTATAAATGTACTAATAAGGAAGGTTTCCCCGCGGTCACCCACCGATTTCGAAATTTTAATATGTGATAGAAGAGAGAAAATTGATGAACACAAACTGTCACCTCTGTTTAGTGGGGAGTCCAACTGCCAAAGATTTGCTTTTGAAACTAAACCGATTTTTTACGTTCGCGGTTATAAACTATGTCAATGGTAGCATTCAGTAGAAAAAACTTAAACTGATACCGGTGACTTGTAGCGCTTTGTGATTACTTACTCTGCTGAACGATGTTTTCTTTGTTTTGTTTTTAAATACATTTTTTCTAAATTTTCCTTTGATTTTTTAAATTTTTTGTTTTTGAATTATATTTGTTTGTTTTTATTTGTCAATCATAAAAAATAAAAATTTTTTTAAATCAACAACAACAAATGAATCACTATTTGATCAAAAGTAGCAAACATTTTTTACGCTACCAAAATATGACAGCGCTACCTGAACGCTCAGACTGAGCGGTTAGTGATCAGGTCGTTCAGCAGATAGTTGCACAACTGTTGTAGAACTGTTGACTGTCAAATTGTATCTGCCGAACGCACCCAATGTTTTCTTTGTTTTGTTTTTAAATACAATTTTTCTATATTTTCCTTTGGTTTTTTAAAATTTTTGTTTTTGAATTATATTTGTATGTTTTTATTTGTCATTGGGCCTTTTTTGAGCCCATTTTTTAACCCTTAAATATGAGTTTGGGTAGCTAACAAAAAGATGTGCCCTTTAAATTTTTCTCCTCTACAACATATATGAAGCTCATTAAGATTTGCCGTTCCGCGTTGGGAGTCTTTCCTTGTAAGATCGATGCTTCCCAGTGTAGAAACGCTAATGACATATCATATTAGTTTGCGGAATCTCGGGACTTTTCAAGAGCTTTTTATTTAAATTTAAATTTTAGTCGAAATTTCGGGATTTTGGAGAAGATGTAAATGCAATATTATTTCTGTATAGTCTAAAAACTCGTATTTTAACCCTTTCACTACCGACTTTTTGTTTGCGGATGTATCGTTATTTTGACTTCAGATTCTTGTTAGGAGTCCTCAAATTAGAAAAAAATATATAACATATTTTGCCCCCTCCCTCTCCTACCCACGAAAAATGACGCTCGAAAACCGATTTTTTCAAACTTCTGAGCCCCGTTTAACCCCTTAAACACTCGAGTAGCCAAAAATCCTTTGCTTGGTTTTCTTCTCGTCATAAATCGAAGCAATATGCCAAATTTCAATTATCTATCTTCATTAGTTTAGGAGAAACACCAAAACCCCCTTTTCACGGAGATTATGATTTATTAAAAAAATTTGACTTCATTAACGAATATCGCGACCATATTGCCATGTTGAACTGCTTATACATATAATGATTTTTATTGGAAGTCCAAGATCCTAATAAACTTATTTGCAAAAAGTATAAAGTTGTTTTTGCACTATTTAATTTTATATATTCTTTTAAAGATGTGTACACTGTAGTGTACAAGGGTAGTGAAAGAGTTAAGGGGAATGTTGCATTTTGTAAATTTATCAAAATACTTTATTGATTTAGCTTAAAGTTTACTTAAAATTTTAGCTGAAATTATGAGACAAAAATTGTGAATTTTAACAAAAAGTTCTGCAAAATATAGTTAATTTTTTCTGCAGATTTTAGTTTTCTTATTTCTAAAATACATTCAAATTATAACTTACCAAAATTTTTCTTTATCTCAACTGTATAATCAACATCTTGAAATTCAACATCTCTTGTTTTTTTTATAAAGTTTGATGATGACAATTCCATTGTATGTGAGCGAGATATTTTTAAATCCAAGTTATTCTCCAGCTATTCTTTGTTAGTTGTTACAAAATTTTATTGCAATTTCCAAGTATATATAAATATAAAAAAATATGTTCTTCTAGTGCGTGGTTGTTTGTATATGGATCTCTATATTTATTTATTGTGATGAAAAATGTTTAATGCTTGAATTCACCTTTTATCTTGAACGTGTTTGTGGTGTTAAAGTGATTCATTACAACACATTTAAAAAAAAAAAACAAAATATTCAAAGAAACAACGAATTAAAACTGAAATGAAATAAAAAAAACATAATAATAATAAATTAAAAAAATAACTAATATGCAAGTGCTTGTGCCAATTTAAATGTTACTGACACTTTAGAAAACATTATTTTCTATTGTTGTTTATACATGAATGGATGTCACTGTATTGCTAGATCTGTCAAAACAACAGAGTAGAATATTCGAAGATGACAAAGCAAATTGTGGTAATTTTTTGTTGTTTTTTATTTGATATTTTAATTGTCTAATAACTTTTTGAAAGAGTGCAAAGGAAGCTCTTTTTCACTAATTAAAAAAATATATTTTTTTTTTATTTTACAAAAGTTTTTTTATTGCCGCCACCGGGGATCGAACTTGCGACCTCACGATTGCTAGTCTAGCGCTCTACCGCTGAGCTATTCTTTGATATGAAAGTTGACTGGCATAAAAACACCACTTTGTTAATGCGAGATATTGTTCCTTATTCTCTTCAATAAAACTACTTATTAAACAATGTAAAAGGTGCACTCCAATTCAATATTGGTTTCAGTACTATTTTTACAGGTACATAAAAATCAATTTCTCATCATATTTTTTTATATATATATATTTTTAAAAATTTTTAAATTAAAAAAATATTGAATTTAAAGAAATTAATTATAAATATTAAAAAAAAAAATAATAGAATATAAAAAAAAATAAAAAAAAAATTTTAAAAAAATTAAAAAAAATTAAAAAAAAATAAAAAATATTGGTCCCGCCGAGAATCGAACCCGGGACTCTCTGTTTGGAAATGCCAAATGATACCAAAATCACTTTTTACGATCACTTTTAGAGCAATTACTCTTTAGAAGCAATACTTAACTGATTTTTTGGATGTGGTTCAGAAGTAATTCTAAAAAAGCTGTAAAAATATAATAACGGATACTTTGGAAGCAATGAAAGAAGAAATTTTTTGAAGTTGTTCAGAAGTAATTCTAAAAAAGCTGTAAAAATGTAATAACGGATACTTTGGAAGCAATGAAAGAAGTGATTTTTTGAAGTTGCTCAGAATAACTTCTAAAAAAGCAGTAAAAATAAACTAACGGATACTTGTGAAGCATTAAAAAAAGTAGTTTGTAAAGCACTACTTGCAATTTTTTTGCTGGGAAATAGAAATAGTTAAAAAAAACTTCATTTATTTTAGTAAGAAAATAAAAATATAAATACATCCCTATATAACAGTGTGGGTCGAATAAACTATGCTAATCAAACCAGATTTGGCGTTTTTTGTTTTTCTTTTTTTCATTATTGGGAACAGTGAAAAAGGACACAGACAAGCAGTATTGCATTCAAGTAGTACACTCATACGAAAAAGCCCTGCCAAATAGTTGAAAATTTTGCTAAGATAACAGAAAATATTACCTATAGTACACTTAAATAGTACACAATTTAATAGATCCTCAAAATACATTTTATTTGATAATGTGTACGAGGGCAGTTCGAAATGTTCTTAGCCTAACAATGAAAAACAAGAGCTAGATTTTTAAAGTTATTTCACTTTTAAATATAATCTCCTGAAACTTCAAGACACTTAGTCCAACGTTGTTCTAGAAATTCTATCCCTTGATTAAAATAATTTTCCTGAAGCTTCTCAAAATAATCGTTTACAGCTGCCATTGCATCTTCATTCGAAGTAAAACGTTTGCCAGCAAGGAATTTTTTTAGATTTGGGAACAGGTAGAAGTCAGAGGGAGCTAATTAAGGAGAATAAGGTGGGTGGTCAAACAATTCGTACTTCAATTCGTTGAATCTTGCCATTGTTAAGACACTCTTGTGGGATGGTGCGTTGTCTTGATGAAAAATTATTTTTTCGTGTTCTATACCAGGTCGTACCTACAAGTAAAATTAAAAACACTACTTCAATTTTTCAAATGACAGAAAATGAGTAAAGCTACTATATTATACTATGCCACGAATTTCTAATTTTTCCATTATAAAAAATCACTGAAGCGTCTTCTTTGAACACCTGTTACTATACGAATATGTTGACAGATCGAAATGAAATTTAACATATGTCCATATGACGGATGGAAGGAAGTTCCCAGCAAAAATAAATGGAATGACTTCTAAATGAATCACTTCTTTCATACATCACAAAGAATTACTCCCTTAGGAAGGGGTTCTAAACTACATCTAAAACTGCAATAAATATATGCTAGTCAGAAGTTCTTTTTCATGGGTGATAAGCAGTTAATATTTTGTATGGGGGTTGGATGAGAACGTGCTGGCACAGAAATCAGAGGGTTGCGGGTTCGAATCCTGGCAGGTCGAAAAAAATGTTTTGGAACTTTTTTACACAGTTATTAACTTTTTGTTGTTTTTACTGTAAATTTTACTAAATTTTTGAAACGATTTAGAATTTTTTTTTAATTTCCTATTCATTTATATATAATTTTATGAAAATATAAAAATTTCAAATAAAAATTTAATTTTTCAAATATTTTTTGTTAAAATTAAAGGGGTTTTCATATAAACTCGTATTCTACTCGTAAACGGTGTAAACCTGGTATATTTATGAGTTTGGTGTCAAACTCCACACATAAAAAATATGGTTTGTATTTATACAAGGTTTACAAGAAATTTACAAGTTTATATGAAAACCCCTAAATTGTTTGTATGTAAAATACTGTAATTTAAAAAGTCCACTTTGATAAAATTCTTAATAAATATACTTATTATTACACAAATAGAAATAGAAAAAGAAAAAAATCTTTAAAAGTTTTAGTTAGAACTACTATAAATTACTTAAAAATTACCTTGCAGAAAAAAATAGTTTTTGTCTACTAATATGCTGCAGAATTTTTTGCAGATTTTAATAGGATAATTTATTACCCTTAATTAACTAAAACTTAACTTAAATGTAACTAAAACTTTGTAAATTTAACAGTTTTATATCCTGTTGTTATCTTAGTAGTATTTAACAACAAAAAAATCTGCTTATATTAGAAGGTTTTTCTGCAAGGTCACTTCTAATAAATTTCTAGTGGCTTTTTTTTGGTATTTTTACAGATTTATTTCTATATGAGAATTAATATTTTTTATAAAAAATAACACTTTAAAAAACAACGTTGTATATTTTTCCAATAAGTTATATATTTTTGTTAATAAAAAATTAAAGAAATGAAGACAACAACACTTTACTGAACAAGACTGCTAAAAGTCAGCTATCATGTATACCAAGTGAAAGCACAAGGGATAGAGCGTCTGCTTGAAATGCCAACAAGCCTGGGTTCAAACCCCACACGCGGCATGATGTTTTTTAATTAAAATAAAATAAAAAGAAGTGAAAAAGAACTTGCTTAGCATTGGTTCAAATATACATCATTTGTTTTTAAAACGAACAACTTCCTTCCTATGGCGCTGCTCCCCTCTCCAGAGAAAAGGTTGTTTGTCTACATTCCTTAATTTGTAGAGCACAAAAAACAAAATGACAAGCCAATGTTAAATTCATCGGTGAAAAACCCGAAAAAGAACAACTCCCTATTCAACAGTAGCAGTGCTTTAACTACCCTACGGGGAATGAGGAGTCAATTGCCCTCCAAGGACCTATCCCGTGACCGGTCAACCGAAGGCATATTACTAAATTAGTACAAATATGAACCAAAGAGAATGAATTAATTTTCTAAGTATTTTCTGATCCGTTGCTTTCACTGTTGCTTTTAAAAAACTTGACCGATACCGAAATAAAAATCAAAATTCGCGGCATATTTTTAAAAATATTTTTTTACTATTTTATTTATTTTTACCTTTATTTTTTTTACGATTTGCTTATTTTAGCTCTTATTTTAAATTTATATAATTTTTTGCTAAGAAATTTTAAGTTTTGTATTTTTAACATTTTTTAATGTTAAAGGTGTTTTACCCAATAAGCACATAGGTTTTAAAAATTCAAGTGCTTTAAATTTTGCTTGAATTAAAGTAGATTTCAAATTCTAGCACTTGTTTATTTAACAAAAATATTTCAAACTTGAATTTTTGTTTCCCTTTTGCTGGAGTATGCTATTGAAATAAAATGTAATGAAAGTTGTATTCAAGCCTTGAAACTGGAAAGCAGGGCTGGAATTGAACTTTATTTCAACTATAATTCCAGTGAAATTGTTTATAGGGTTAGTTTTAACAATTGGTATTTTTAACTTTTCTTTTTAATTTAAGGGGTATTTTTAAAATTTTTATTTATATTATCAGAGTTTTTGAGGTAATTTTCTAATTTTTAATCGATTTTTTAATTTAATTATGGCCAACGCAAAAAACGAGTCAATTGCCATTAAAGGATCTATCCCATGACCGGGCAATCGGGGGCATATTCAAGGCACTTCCACTATATTTGTGTGTTTGTTAATGTTGTTTTATTTTCTATTTTTTTTTCTTTTCCATTCCCAGCAAAAACTTTCATTACCATGTAATGAGTTTTAGGTATTGAAATTTTAAATGTTCACTAGTTACCTTTTAATTACTGAACTACTTATTTTAATATGGTGATGTCGTTGGAGGAAAGTCATTACACTGATGTTACCTATAAGTAGTTTATCAACTGTTCTATAAATAGATGTTGAATATAAATTTAAAAAAGTATAAAAATTTAAAAACTAATAGGAGCTGACACGAATTGATCAGCGTACCTCACGGTTGTCAGGCAAACACTCTAACCATTACACTACGACATCGTTATAATTTTTAATGCTTAACGTATGTACACATTTATTGTGGCAGCTGTTATACATGTCTATTTTTCACAAAACTTGTTATTAAATACTGCTTAATGAACATCAACATTTCTATAAATAGATGTTTAATATAAATTACAAAAAAAAAAAAAACGAAACAATGGAAGCAGACACGAATTGATCAGCGAATCTTACGTCTGTCAGGCAAAAACGCTAATCACTAGGCTACGCCACAGTTATGATTTTTAATGATTTATAACATATATTATTTGTTTCAGCTATTGTGAATTAGTAATGTGTGGGGTATAATTATGGGTAACTCATTACATTCAGTTTAAAAGTAATTCAAAGGGTAAGGAGATATGAGATCTAAGTAATGCATGTAGTAATGACCAGTCATTACCAAGTTTTTGCTGGGTTTTTTTTTATTTGCTTGTAGTGTTTGTTTTTTCTTTTTCTTTTTTATTTGAACAGAAACGAAAAATATATAACTTTACCATCGGCCACGCATCATCCACAATCAACATTAGCTCAGACGGTAGAGCGTTTGCCTTACAAGCAGAAGATTGTGTTATCGAGCCCTACTTCGACGCTAAGTAGATTATTTCTTATTTTTAATTTTTTATTAGTTTATTTGAAAAGGTATTTTTAGACACACCACCTTACTGTCACAAGGTGTCTACACTGTGGCAATTGGTCATTTCAAACAAAAAGGCCGATCAAGGACCGGTCCCTGCCCTTTGGGACCTATCCTGCGTGTCACTTTGGACCGGTCCCTTTCTCAGTAGGGAACTTCTTTTTCCTCACTGTTTTTGCTGGGTTTCCATTATACAAAGCTTTTTGCTGTTTATACCGCCATCTCTATGTCAGGTTAAGAACATTTCGTACTGCCCTCGTATATATTTCCCAACTTTTTAAACCTCTATTACATGTCCAAATTTTATCCAAATCTGAGTTAACCACATAAACAGAGCTTGCTGTAAGCACGTGTTTAGGATCTAGATCTGAACGTAGGCATAATGAGGTATAAGGCCGAAGTACAACATTTCTGCTTGAGAAAATCTGCTCTAAATGTTTTAATTACATAGAAAATTTGTTGTTTTTTAAATTTTCACTGTGCTTATTTATTATTACAAATTCATTGAATCATTTAATTAATGGTACTTACAGGGATAAAAGCCACTGCTGTACCCGCAGATCTTAATGAAACTTTGATTTGTTGTAAAGGATAAAAAAAAAAACTGTTAAGCACGGGTTTAGAGGGGTCAAAAATAACCAAGTTTGTAATTTTTTAAATTTATTTCTCAATAATTTAAAAAATTTATATATACAAATTGGATAACAAATAAAATGTTTTTTGAAGACGCATTCACCAGTATATAAAACATGTCCAAATATCTCCCAGCATTATTATTATTAACAAAAAATATTCCTCGAACAGTACATTTGTTTAAGAAATTGTAGTTAGTTTGAGTTTAAGTTAACATATAATAATGCTGATTTAATTTAATCAGCTATGACACGACTTTTCTCGAAGAGATTTTTTTTATCTATTTTAAATATTTCGAAAAAGTGTCGTACTAAAATAATACTAAAAAGTGGATACTAAAATTTTTGCTTTCTGTGTACAAAAAAATCTAAATTTTTTAAATTTAAGACATGTTTTAATACAAAAACGGTACCATTTTTGACTCCCATTTCAAACCCGCAAACGTGAGATTACGGGTACGTTCGTAAATGCAGTAGTTAGGCATCACAGAGGCATAATAAAAGTAAAACGTTCAAAAATGCATCACTTGACAGCACTGATTTACGTCAAACGTTTTTTTATGCAAACAATTGGCTGTGCTGCCACAAATTTCTGCAACTATCGCATCATTTAAATTTCTGATGCAATAGTGCGCGTTCTAAATTTTTATGTTAAAATCATTTAATACAAAAATAAAACTAAACGTTGGTGCATAATGGAAGAGTTATTATATAAAAATTCTCAATACAAATTTAAATAATGTTTAGTTTTTAGCATTTTTTGGATTTTTAATAACCAAAAGTCATTTCATCTTTCTTTTAATTCACTTTTTATTATAACTTAACAAAAAATTGTCATTTTTACCATCAAGATTTTCAATAATATTTGTTAATGTTATTGCGAACATGTTTTTTATTTTTTACAAAACGTTCTAAAAAGCAAACGCTGTGCAGTTGTTGAGCAGTAGCAAAGCATCTGCAACAGCTGATCACGCATTAGCCGCAGTGTTGCACAAATTTACTGCATTAACGAACGTACCCTACACACCTAAAAAACGCTTCTATTAGTTTTTTGCGCTCTACCACATATCCGAGTTTCATTAAGATCTGAGGTTACAACACTGTGTAGTTTCCTTGTTGTACGTGATTTTTTAATTGTTAAATAAGTATCTAATTATATCTTCATATATATATTTTATAATATAGTTCAATTCCTCAGTATAACATTTTTAAAATAATTCTATACTTTTCATAATTTCCTAGTAAATTTTGTATTCATTATGAAACAATAATTTATGCAATAATACCCTAATACCCTACACATAGTTATATGAGAATTTTTACGCTTATTATAATGAGTGTTACCCATCGTATAATTTATCAAGTAGAAAAAAAAAGTAATTGGTATTGTTGATTCGATTTCATTAAAATTATTGCCATATTTACAAATTGGGGTTTTAAAAATTTAAAATTTGAAAAAACAATAAATTTGTTTACATGACAAGGTCTTAAGTAAAAATAAGTCAACACAAATATTCTTTTCTGTATATTGTTGGTAAATCCAGTAACTTTGCACCACAGACTAAACAAACATGTCAAAATTGACAGATGTTAAATACGCTTTTAAAAATCGTATTTTTTCTATTCTGCAATGAAATGTGAGAACGAAGAAGATCTCATTAGATTTGATATACACTATATTGTGTGTATATTTGTTTTATTCTAACTTCAAATAATAAAAAGTTGCCAATGATAGTGTTTTTGGTCAAAAATTTGTTGCATTTGCCAGACTTTAAAATCTCAAGTACTGTCTATTTAGTCTGTGTTTTCGCTTAAGTTAACAATTGAGATTCAATTTGAAACAGAAAAATTTTAAGTATTTTACAATAAATGTCGTGAGAAATATGTCGATAAAATTAACTGCAATTTCAGTTAAAAATGTGTACACTGCAATTACATTTGAATTAACTACAATTGCAGCAGTTATTTTTAACTGCAATATCAGTTAACTTCAGATCTAAATGCAGTGTAATCTTTTTAATTGCAATTGCGGTTAACTTTACAGATTAATTTTTAGTGTACCAAGAAAACATAACAGCGTACATACAATATAAGTTGGCGCCGATAGCTGTTCGGCGTTAGAGAAAATGTATTATAGTCAGCACGTAGTAAGACTTTTCTCTAAAGTACTACCTAAGTAGGAAATTTTGTTTGGAAAGTGCTGTCCATAATACTGGCCCATAGATTTTAAATTTTGAAAAAACTGTTTGTCCATTCTGGACATTTTCTAGTCAAAGTTAGAACTAACTATGCATATAATTTAGATGTAAGGTTAAAAATTTATGAATTCCTTTATAAATAAAGGTCGTCATACTTTTACAAATCGATTACTGAAAAAATTGTTATAATTATATATTTTTTAATATACTTAGTACAAAAACATCATTATGGGTATGTAATGATTTTGCAAACCTGTATAAGTGTATTTTTAATTGTTTTTAAATAATTTTTAATTAAATTGCAAATGCTAATTAAATATTAATAACAATGACAGGTTAAATACACATGTAGTACTCCTACCTGTATATGCAATTCATTAGGAACTCCATGAATATCGAGCATTAAATGAAAGATTGGCTAAACTCTGACATTGTGCCATTTGATTTTAATTGTAAATACTTGTTAAAACAAGCTATAAATTACGTGTAAAATAACTGCATTTTCAGTTGAAAATGCTTACATTACATTTTCATTTATGTATATAAACTGCAATTAGGGTTGACAATTCCGACATCCCGAGTCCCAAATTCCCGGGATTCTACAATAAAAATTATTTAAATGCCGGGGTTTTTACAATTGCAAAAATATGTAGAGTGGAGTACTCCTGCATTGTGAATGCATGCTTTTTAATGACACACGATAATGAAATGGCACCTAAATAATTATCGTTTTGACGATGGAATCATAAGGTACAAATGCCATATGACACTGAAACAACTAAAAGTTTATCATTCACATTGCTGAAACGATAATGAGTTTGGTGTCATTTCACTATCGTTT
The DNA here is from genome assembly GCA_949987735.1 of Leucophora obtusa. Lineage (NCBI taxonomy): Eukaryota > Metazoa > Arthropoda > Insecta > Diptera > Anthomyiidae > Leucophora > Leucophora obtusa. The sequence continues at coordinate 14,190,738 of OX465296.1, forward strand.
GTCGTTAAAAAGATACATATTTAGGTTCCAGATTTTCGAACATTTAATTCAATTATTCAGTTTTTTAATTTTGAATCGAAATTTAAGATTCAAATTAAAGATTTTAAATAAAACACCTACTTGATTTGGTCAAAAAGTGAATTCGTTCATTTAAGGTAAAAATTGAATTCGATTTAGTGGGATTCAATCATAAAAGAAATAATTGTTCAAAGCTGTGAATGGTATTACTAAACCAAAGCGTTTTTGAGCAATTTCTTGCATCGGAGTTATACAATTTTTATTTAGATAGTGCTGTTTCCGAGCAAAAAACTCGGGTCCGACTTTGGCTCAATTCTTCCCGGCATTTTTTTTACAATGTTTTGAAGGCCGAAATCTTTGATATATATTGTTAAATGAATCTTACCAATTCGGAAAGTAAAACTCGAGACCTAATTGATAGAATCACTTTTGGGTCATTTTTGGCAAACTTCAACCCTAAAATTCCAATAACGATTTAAAGCCCTTTTAAATGACTACACAGAGAAAACAGTTTCATGGTGACAACCGAATTTCTTGCCAACTGAATGGTTTGATTGCAGCAATAGAATTATTTAGTTGTAGCAATCAAATGTGTTCCTGACACAACTCAGATGCATTGTTTCAACCGAAATTTTTTTTGTGTTAACCGAATTTCTGTTACCATAAACAAATATATCAGTGGAACCAACCAAAGCATTCGGTTGGCAAAAAATTCGGTTGTCACAATGAATCTGTTTTATGTGTGTACCATTAAAAATACCGTTCACCTTAGAATACCTTAACAAAGTTATTTAAAATACAGTTAACCCTAAAATTCCCTAATAAAATAATTTAAAATACTGGACGTTGAACATAGGCTCTTCCATCTGATCTACGGAGATTAAATTTTGACTCATCTGACCATTAAAGTCAAGCTGAGCTTTTCGATTTTTTTTACACCTATAGTTTTTTTGTACAATATATCCATAACTTCTGAAACCATATTCTCGGGCTCTTCTTTTTATAGTGCGAAAACTTAAGCACCGTACACTCTCAGAACAATTCCGTTGTGACAACCGAATTTTTTCCAACCGAATTGGCTCGGTTGCTGCAACCTCGTAATTGTAATTGTGGCAACCGATAATTCGGTTGTTGCAACCGAATTGAAATCTATTTCGGTTGCCACAACTGAATTCAGTTGCTGCAACCGAATTACGATTGGCAAAAAATTCCGTTGCCACAACGGAATTGGTCTGAGAGTGTAAGTTGTTCAGATTTCACGTGAAAAAACTGTTATACTCCATATAAAAAAAGTAATTTTTTACGATAATGATTTTCACGTGAAAATTGTGCAGAGTTTGTGTTCACGCAATTTTAATGTACAAGACTATTATTTTTCTTGGGGAAAAGTGACATTATAAGCGTGTTCGTTTACCTACTACAAGTTACTACTTTTACTACAGCTGGAAAAATTCAATACAAAAAGTAAACAAAACTTTCCAGTTGTAGTAAAAGTAGTAAGAATTTCGAGTAAACGAACACACTGTGTATTGTTATTGTAATTGTGTTTTTCTAATAAATTAAAAAAATTGATAATTTTTAGAATTTAAATTAACTTTTAAGGCCTTTTAAGTCCGAGTGAAATTTTTTCACGTGAAAAACGTGCATGGGTATTTCTCCTTTATGAAATGTATGGATGTTGCCACTATTAACTATGCCACAAATCGTTGATTTGAGAACGGAATATTTTAAAGAAATTTCTTTTTGAGAAATTCCATTTTGAAAATCCTTTAAAATTTTGCACTTAGAAACGGAATTGAAGAAAAAAAAAACAATAGTTCGAACATAACCGTTTCAGTATCTAATTCAAACTTTTCAAGGGCAATAATTTTAAAATGTAAGGACAAGAATTAAAAATAATTAAAAAAATGTGATTACTGCTATATCCAAACATTTTTTAGTGTTAATTACTTTGTTAGAAGTAGGAGAAATGACAGTTCCAAATGTTTTGTCCACCAGCTGATGATCTTAGGGATTATGGTAGACAATAAACTTAATTTTAGCCGGCATATTGAAACTGTGACTGGGAGAGTAATTTACACTCTTAGACGATTATATAACTCAAATATATTTCTTCCTCTGTATATAAGGCGAAAAGTAGCTTTCTCCCTTCTTATGTCACTTATTTGTTACTGTTTAGAAGTGACATCGGGCACGATCTCAACAGTTTTTGCAAAGTTGGAGAGAGCATTTAATATGATTGTCAGGTTCGTTTTTAATGTAAGACGTAGGGAGCATATAACGCCTTATGTAATTAATTTCTTAGGTTGCACTTTTAGGAAATTTGTAGATTTCCGATTGTTATTTTTCTTTTATAAAGTTATGTTTACATCCATACCGCCTAACTTACACAATGAATTCAATTTTATTATGTCTACCCGGAATGTACAGATCGATATTCCGATTCATTCTACGACAATCTTTGAACGTACGTTTCTAATGAGAGTAGCTCGACTATGGAATGATTTACCGGCTTATCTAAAAGTTTTTAATTTTTCAATTAATATCTTCAAGAAGAATATGTTTGCTCATATCTGTGAGACTTCATAGCACGAAAGTTTTGATTACTTGTATGTTACTTATTTTCGGCGGCACTTCTATGTTGAGCCTTATACTAGATTTGCACTTAACCAGGGATTGGTGCTTTTTGAAAGCTACTTGTATATGCGTGTCAAATTCCATATAAATTTTGAATCAAAACTAATTGTATAGATATAGATTAACCAGGTACTGGTAGTTTTTGAAAACTATTTTTATTTACTTGTCAGACTCTATACAAATTTTTAATTGAAAAGTAAAGTTTTTAAAAAATGCTACTAATTTTTTGCTGTATTGTAAATTGGGCATTAGAATATTTTTGATTGACTCTTTACACATGATTTTATATTTGTTTGTTGAAGTTATAAGATAAAAATTGTCAATAACATGGACCACATATAGTATTTGCATACTATTTCCTGATTATTATGGCTGGGGGGCCAACAGAAAAAAGAATTAGTATTTCTAAGGTTATTTATAGTAAATGAAATTCATGAATTAATATTGTTAAGTTATACTGTATAAAACTTTGTAATATATTTATTGGCCTTTTGTGGCTTTGATATTACAATAAATAAAGCAAATAAATAAATAAAATAAATAAATTTCAATTGTCTCTATAAATATAAATTTTTGTTGTTGCAATTTAACGGAATCTATTTTGTTCTTATTTGTTTAACAAAAACAAGAAACGAAGTTGAGGAAAAAATAAAAAAAAAAATATAAAAAATTAATGCAAATAAATCAATTAAAAGCTCAAAATGTTTGAAACACAAACTTCCTGTTTAACAAGTGGCAAATTGTTCTTTAAATCGCGACAACATATTAATTTATAGGGCATTTTCATTGCAGATATAATCTTGTTGAAACGAAATACGAAATAAATTTAATAATCTGGCAGATTATCGGATAATCTTTAATGTTGGCAACAATTTTTCAAATATTGCCAATTATAAAAAATTAAAAAACGATGAATATACCGTGAATTTGCGTTTTTGCGTTAAATTGTTTTCAATAGTGTCAAATATAATTATTTCAAACAAATATAATCCTCATAAACGTCAAAATTGACAGTCTAAACGATCAAGATTATAAAAGAGATTATAATCAAAATATATTAGATTATAAACTCAATGTAAATGCCCTTTTAGTCTCGGTTTAACAAATTGCTCAATATAGTGTGATTTCCGATCACAAAACCAGTTATTTTTGTGCATTTTGTAAAAATGCATAGTGCATATAATATATATTAAAATAAAATACTGTTTTAATGATAAGGTTTTAAATATATGTTTCTGTACTTTTTTCATTAAATTTAAAATTTGTATTTAATACCACAACTAGGCTGGGTAAAAACTAGTAGTTTTTGGCCATTTTGAGCCGAAAACTACAAAATTAATCGTTTTTCGATACAATTTTCATACAAACTGATTCTATCTTTTTGACGATGATACTTACAAAATTGCTAAACTATACGATGGAAAATTTATGTTTTTAATTATTCATTATTCAAAAATTTGTATTGTAACTTCGAAAATAATCGTCTATCGTTTTACAAAATCTGGCTATGCAACAAAATGTATGTATGAATTTTTATCAAAGTCTCTAAAGAGAGTGAAGTGTTTTTAGAATATTTTTTAGTATTCTTTTGAATATTCATGTGCTTAAAATTTATTCACAAGCGACGTCAATACAAAACAATGCTAATACTAGTTTTTGATTAAAAAACTCACTTTTTAAAGAAAAGCAAAAGTAAAAAAATATTAAAAACAGTTGAATGTGAGAATTTAATAATTTTTTTGCCCAAATGATCTTTAACCAGTTGTTTTTTTAATAATTAATCCCCAAATTCCGTATAATTTGATGGTTTTACCTAAAATTTGTTTTGTTTTGATAAAGACGTTTACGTAAACAAAAATATTAAATATAATTTGTTTTCGACAAGGTTGGTATTCTGGAATACAAGTATAGTTTTTTTTTAATACATTTGGAATTTTCTCAAATACATTTGGAGAATTTTGAAATACAAATGGAATTATTTGAAATGCCTTTTGACAATTTTAAAATACAGATTTAAAATTTTTAAATACAAATGAATAATTTTGAAATACATTTGGACAATTTTAAAATATAAATGAAATTTTCTTAAATATAAATAAAATATTTTAAAATATATTTGTAATATTTTAAAATATATTTGTATAATTTTGAAGTACATTTTAAAAATTTTGAAATACATTTTGGACAATTTTGAAATGCAATTGGACAAATATCAAAGGTTTTTAGGCAATTTTAAACAATATTTGGGCAATTTTGAAAGATTTTTGGGCAATTCTAAAACATTTTTGGAAAATTTTGAATGATTTTTGGAAAATTTTAAAACATTTTTGGAAAGTTTTGAAACATTTTTGGATAATTTTACACAAATTTTGAAACATTTTTAGACAATCAAATCAAATAAAAAGTTAAGAAAAGGTGAAGAAAAAAGCTAGTGTCATACGAGTTTTAATACATTCCAGAAAAACCTTTTTCACGCATTACCTGGCAATGGGTACCCCTTTACCCTTTGTTTTACTTTGAAACCTAAAGTATTACGTTACTAAAAATGCGATACATCAGTACTTATGTGGAAGGTATGAAATAATGACTTACCGATATAGGTATATTTCACTACTTATTTGGAGGCTTTAAAATTTATTGCTAATATTGTGTTATATTGTTCTTGTTTCTAATGACTTTAAATTCATGTAACCAATGAATTACCTACTAATAATTATTTTACTCCCTACAAGTATGTACTTATTTTAGCCGCTATTGCTAACTAGTGAATTTATTAAATTTCATATTACAAGTAACAACTTATTTCAGCAATTTCTTCGTAATGAATTATTTGAACCTATACAGGTAATCTTTAGGCAACCACTGATTTTTGGCTCTTGCTAGTTTTTAATTGTCAAAACGCATATATAAAATACAAGCAAAAACTAGTTTTGTACAAAAAATTCAGTATTAAAATAAATTGTTATTTGACCAAAGTGTAAGTATTTACAATTTTTGGTTTCTTATTCCACTTCCCTTTACCTGGCAATAGAAGGTTTTGTCGGGGTATTTAGCCAAAATAGGTGAAAAAGAATAAAGAATTTTTGTAATACGATAAAAAAAGAATTGAAATACACGTTTTCGCTAAAAATGTCTTTAATGTTTAAATGTAATACCGAATTTAGATCAAGCAAAAACCAATTCGTTTTTGTACAAAACGAAATTACAAATGCCAAGTAATTTACATTGGTTATTTAGTTTTTCTTTGTCACATCACTTTTTTATTAAACACTTGTGTATGTTTTTATTGTTAAATTAAATTAAAAAAATATTAACACATTTAAAAATAGATAACAACACATAACGCCCTGTGATAAATATGCTGGAGTTTCATGTTTCAATAGGTCCATTCGATTACTTTTCTCAGTCAAGTCCAGTAAGAATTACTCAGTACAAACTTACAGAGAGTTAGACAAGATTTACTCTCAAAATAAAATTTTCCCAAACTTGTACGCGAACAGAAAATTTGCAACAATTTGCAAGTTTGTAGACACAGCTGATTACAACACCAAATATACAAATAAATTTTAACTGGTCGTTATGGAAGAAGAGAATTATTGATATTAAATATTAAGCAGAAAATTTTTAGAAGGTTTTCTTATCTTTTCCATAATTTGTTTTGAAAGTTTTACTGCTTTGCATTTTTATAAAATAACATAATTGGAAAATATTTTTTTTTTTATTTACAATAAACAAACATATGTTTTCGAAACATGTGTTTTTTTCTGTTTGCAAATTCTTACTGGCAAAAATTTGTCCAGTAAAAATTTGCAAGAAAAAGAACAAGACTTAGAAACTCTCAACATAGAACTGTCACTTTATTCTCTCTTTTTTCTTTCTGTTTACTGAGTATTTGTGTTAACGAACGCCATCCAGTAAAAATTTGTACAAATTTGTACAAATTATCCAGTAATCGAATGGACCTAATGTAACAACCTTTCACAGTTGCAGAATATCACTTTTTGTTTATTTAAGAATTAATCAAAAATTCTACATCCGAATCTTTAACAATTGTCTAGACATTATGTGCATTCCCGTACGTTACCGCGGGTACCCGCGGGAACCCAAAACAGCCCAAACAACAACAATTTACACGCAATTTTGAGTACGGGAACGCCTTTGGGCTAGTTTGTGTAACTTCGGTAAAGTACGGGAACAGACATATTGTTTGCAAAACCTATATTAGCTGTATTTGTGTGACTCTCTAGAACGATTTTGACAGTTTTTCAACGTATTCCGGCTTTATACTGTCAAAATTGTTCGAGATATCATTGATAGGAATGCCGCACAAACACAGCTATTACGTTTTTAATTTGAAAAACTAAAAATTATCACTATGATGTTGATTAGAAAAAATCAAATGCAAATTGAACTTGCATTATGAAATTTGCAGTGTTATCGGTTTGCCCAAAGAAACTATAAAATACAAAGTATTGAATTTTAAAACAATGCAGATAAGAAAAATTCACAATAAAATAAGTATTAGTCAGGGAAGTAGCTACAAATTTAAAGCTAGGGGTAGTCTAAGTTTTCGTCCACTATTTCTATGTCTCTTATGTTGAATTTACACCATGCAATGGTCAAATTTAATAATATTGTATATGTTGTAGACCCAATAAAATTGCATCTGCACCCAAATCCCGAGATTTCGATTAAATCTTAGATTTCAATGAAAATCTCATGTGAAATCCCGAGATTCCCCATATGAAAGGAAATCTCACAGATTTGCAGACTTTTACAGATTACAACACTGCATTTCGCTTAATTTTTAGAGTTTTTGCACGAAAAAGTGGTAACGCTGTCAACAGCTGACTAAAAAATAACCCAAAAATAATAAAAATAAAAATAGTGAAATAAAATATTTATTAAAAAAAGATAAATTAAAACCCAATCTAAATGTCGAAATGACTTCAAATAAACGTCAGTAGAAAAATCTGTCAAACCGGTTTCAAATCGATTTGACTAATTTTTAACAAATTGTTAGTTGAAACACTGATTTAAACAAAGATTTTAGTTGTCTTCATTTAACACAATACTAAAAATCCTCAGGACTTTAACTAATTTTGAGTGTTAATTTTCAAAATTATTTATAACTAATTTTTAAGAACCCATTTGTTAAAAGTTTATACATATTCAGTGTGTTCGTTTACTCGAAATTCTTACTACATTTACTACAATTGGAAAGTTTTGTTTACTTTTTGTATTGAATTTTTCCAGCTGTAGTAAAAGTAGTAACTTGTAGTAAGTAAACGAACACGCATACAATTTATTGTTAAAATATAATATTTTCATATTTGCGCTATTACCAGGTAGATGGCGCCACCGGTGCGTCCAAAGTTTTAAAGATGGCGCTATTTCTTACTCTCCAGATTTTTTAAAATGGACCATATCTTAAAAACTAAGAGAGAAAGAGTGAAATGGACGAAAATTTCGACTACCCCTAACTAGGCATCAACCCCGTGACAAGGTTATCTCTATCCGGAAATTAACATTGGTGGGGCATTAGAATCTCGAAAATTTTTAAAAAAAAATTTCCATTTTATAAAAGGGCCCATATCTCGAACGGCCAAAACGTTTGCTCCTTTGCAATACTCTTACATCGCCTTAGATGATATGGTCCAGGGCCGGCGAGGGGGACGGGACCCTATAATTTGAATAAATTTTACACTCATTATAATTACAAAAAAAGTTGTAGTTTCACTATTCCATAAAAACAGGAATACATTTTGTTAAAGTAATACATTTTTCTGTTGAGCCAACAGACATTATTTTGAGTGTTGGAACTATGGAAATGCATTTTCCATATTTTTACTTAGGTTGGGTTTACACTTACATCGAAATCCCGATATTCAATACTCAGAAAAAACAATGAAGAAAAGCTTAAATTTTAACAGGGTAAATTTATCAGAACTAAATATACGTCTTTTATTCTAAGTTGAACATCTATGACCTACTAGTGATGAATATCGAAATCTAGAGATTTCGAAGCAAGTGTTAACAACACCTTACTTGCAGACAAAGAATTAAAGAGAACGAAAGAATTTATACAGCCCCTATTTTAAGCAAATGAAAATATTCACAGAACCTGAAAATTTTTCTGTAGAAAAATGTCCTTGGAAACTTGTGTTTACTAAGAAAAATGTCTTCAAAGCTGTGGGATTGTTTTAACAGAAAATGGTCCTCAGTATCTGAAAAGTTTCCGTTAGAAAAAGTTCTCAGCATTTGATGGTTTTTGTATAGAAAAGTAAATAGTTTATCTAAAGGAAAAAGTCTTCAGAATTTGAGGGTTTTTCTATAGAAGAGTTCTCAGAATCTGAAGGTTTTTCCATAGAAAAATGTCTTCAGAATCTGAAGGTTTTTCTATAGGAAAAATCCCAATTTTGCGCCCCACTCTAATATATTTACATAATCGTTAAAATTAGTATTTGTACTAGGTTAGGCATTTACAGTAGCAAACAATAGTAATCACAATAAACGAAACACGACAGAACATAAACATAAATAAGTAGGGGAAGTGCGACACACTTGACCCCGAAAAAGTTAAACTATTCAATGATGGAATTAACACTTCATGCTATATTAAGTACTAAATTATCATTTGTCGAAAATTTAACAACTTTCTATGGGTTCAACTTCAAAAATCATGATGTTTTACAACGTTGCTATCGTTGTAAAATATCACTTAGTTAGCACTTAAACTGTGAATTTGAGGGTATTCATAGTTTTTTTTTTTTTTTTTTGCTGAAAAAAATTTCTGGGTTTATAAATTTTCTAAATCGCCATCGCATGGTCCATATAACACACTTGTTCCCCGGGATTTATTTATTTATTTCAAAAAATATTTATAAACCCAGCCCTGTGGGACAAATACGGTTTGTATACTAAAAAAAAACCAAACAAATACAAAAAATAATACATCAAATTTAAATCACTAATTTAGGGCCTGTTTGTCTATAGTCTAAACGAAAGAAATTGACTATCGCTTTTGTCAAAAATATATTTATTTTATTTATTTTATTTCAAAAAAATATTTATAAATCAAGCCCAGTGGGCCAAATACGGAAATTTGGAAACTTATTCTTGAATTATCAAACTTCCAGAGAAGGTGACTGTACATCGAAATGCTGTCTAAGTTTGCGTTTTAAAGTAGTATTTGAAAATGTAAAATATTACAGATGCCTAGGTAGCGAATTCCACACTCTAGTTATCCTGACATTAAATGATCTTTCATATATAGAAGAATTTATGCGGTGAAAAATAATCTGAGGGTTTCTACTAGACCTAGTAAACTTAAAATGGGAAACAAAAACAAATTTTCGTTACTTTGCTTTCGTTTAGAGTATTTTCGTAATACATAAACTAGGGATAAAGCCAATTATTTCTAAAGCCCGATTACTGAATGTCCAGTTAAAATTTAGCCGACAGTTAAATTAATATTTTGTACAGGAAACAACAACAAATATGTTAGCTAAAGTCCCAGTTAGCAGCTAACTGGACATTCAGTAATCTGGCCTAAAAAATATAAATTACAATTTTTTTACTATGTGTTTATTTATTTAAGAAGGATTTGAAATCTTCATGCATAAAAACCAGTGTTGGCAGGCAATACCGCTAGAATACAGTTATCGATTCAAAACCCTTTCAACTGAATACCTTTACCCCTAAAATACAGTTACCGAAATATCGTTATCCTTAAAATACCGTTACCGAAATAAATGAGATACCGTTACCCGTTATTTTTAATTTCCTGTTTTTGGTAATTGCACGTGGTTATTGAGTATTTTTCGAACATTAAAATGGTAAAGTGGTTCGCGTTACCCTTACCGATAATCGCATCGTTTCGGTTACCATCCATGATAAAAGCGGAATATGATATTGTTGCGGTACAAAAACTGTCTGGTATTATGTTTTCGAAACTAAAATTTGTCTAAGGTTGAAAAGATTACGTATTAAAAATCCCCATTTTTTTGGTTCTGGGTTCCTTCAGATTTTGATGAAATTTGGATATGTTATAGAGGGGAGAAAATTCAACCACTTTCGGTTCTAAACATATTGGCCCAAATTGATATTTGTGGAGTAAAACTCAGTTTCAAAGCTGTTCAAATTTTTTGTTTTGAAAACTTTAATATTTTCAGTATATTATTTTATAGATTTTTAAAATACCAGACATTTGATATTCAATTTGTATACATTTCCTTGGAACAAACAGGTCTTTTATAGGATGAAGTGTGTCAAACTTCCCCTACATGTTATTTGTAAAGCATATTATTTCCAACTGGTGCATTGGCGTACCTAGACCATTTTTCTGGGGTGGGCTAGCGACCCATTAATTTTCTGCTGTTTATTTGCCCCATTCTCACACTCATAATCCCAACAAATACTTTCGGCATTATGCTTACAATTTTTTCACACAAAAAAACACTTAAAAATGATTCCTTGCCTTTTAATAAAATGTTCATACATTTTCCTATCAAAATCGCCATTTTTTATACAAAACTCTGAAAAGTGCATCTATTTTTCTGAAGAAAACCTCGTACAATGAATGTGTTCCAAGCTATATTTTCAGATTATTATGATAGAGAAAAGAAATCTAAGATCAACCTGTCTAATTCGTCTACCTCGGACGAATCCTTTCTAACCCCATATTTTGATCACTTAAATTACCGAGGTGGTCAAAAACAGTGAGATGTTCATCTTACAAATTTTTTTTCTGCAAAATATTGAGATTTCATTAAAATAACATAGTAATGTTTAGTTTGAAGAAACTTCCTAGTTAGATATTAACTAATTATTCATTTAGAAAACTATGAAATCTAAGATATTTCTATTATTGAACAACTTTGCGATTCTAATAATTTTTCTTAAAGAAAAACTCTTATGGTCAATTTTATAATCAGAACTAAGATCGATTTGTTTCTTAAATATTTCTTAGGTAAGAATTTTAAACAACTTTCTTATTTAAGAAATATTTAAAACAAAAATCGATCTTAGTTCTGACTATAGAACTGACCCTTAGATTGCAACAACTTAGCTGCCTAGGAATCTAGTAGAGATTTTCCGAAACCAAAAACACAGGATTAATTGATATAAAAAAAGTAATATTGTGATACTTTTTGCCATTAAAATTATAGATAAAAGAATTGTAGGTAGATTTTTTTTTAATTCTGGGGTGGGCAAACTGGCCTAAGTCCGCCAATGAACTGGTGATTTAAAAAAAACAAATACTTTACGTATTGGTAAAAACTATTTTGTTATCTCTTCGCATATTTTATCCCATAACGCTTTGAAACCATGGATGGTAACCGAAACGAATACGGTTATCGTTTGGGTAACGATATTTTAGTTTATTTCGGTAACGATATTTTAAAGGTAACACTATTTCATTTATTTCGGTATCGTTATTTTAAGGATAACGGTATTTCAGTTATTTCGGTAACGGTATTTTAAAGACAACGATATTTTGGTTATTTCGGCAATGGTATATTAAGGTTAACGATATTTCAGTTATATCGGTAATGGTATTTTAAGGGTAACGGTAGTCAGTTATTTCGGTGCACCGCATTTTTTTTTTTTTTTTTTTGAAAAACCAAACTAAAGTAAAAACGAAACGAATTAATTGACTTAATTTATGTGAAATACCTACTCAAAAACCATGTGCAATGACCAAGAGCAGAGGCTTAAATATAACGGTAACGGTATTTTAAGGTTATCGATATTTCATTTATTTCTGTATCGGTATTTTAAGGATAACGGTATTTCAGTTATTTCGTTAACAGTATTTTAAGTATAAAGATATTCCGGTTACTTCGGTAACGGTATTTTATGGGTAACGGTAGTCAGCTGAAAGGGTTTTGAATCAATAACGGTATTACAGCAGTAATGCCTGCCAACCCTGTTTGAAACTCATGCATATATGTATTACAAAAAACCCTGGTTTTCGATAATTTAGCTAAACAAAACAAAAATTTATTAAAAATTAGTTCAATACTTGATGTGTATGCACCCATTTATATACAGTTTTAGAAAAAAATAAAAATAAAAGTAATCTTAAAAAATCTCGTTTTTATTTTTACCACTGTGCGCTAAATTAACATAAATTATTGAACTTTGTAAACAGCGTATAACATTAATTTTGTCAGCTATTGATGGTGAATTTTATCTTATTTAATCCAGCACAAAAATGGTTTACAATACACTGACTTCAACTTTTGAATTAATCCTAAGTTTTCATTCTGTTCAACCCAATGTGCGGCGTATTAAATACCAAGCACTTCTTTTATTTTCACCAAATCAACATGAAGAACATATAAAAAAGATAAAGTGCAAAAAAAACACAATTTCCTTGACAAAACCGCTTCCAAAGGGGTTTTACTTTTTTTTTTACCAACGCGCACTAAAAAGCAGCGGAAATTTCGTGTTTGTATAAAAAATTAATTATTTACTTTATCAGCGGTATCCTGGGAATTCTTTAAGAGAATTTTCGGTGTTCCGGGACAAAAAAGTGCAGAATTTTACATTCCCTACAAGCTGTTGAATTTTATAATATTCATTTGTTTTTATTTCTTGTTGAGAAAAATTCACCCTTAATATTTCCGCCTAAGAGCATTTTCTCCCCATATACATGTATGTACATATAAATAAACATTTATGTAAACTAAATCATTCATTTCATTAAAGTTGTTAGTATAAAAAACAAAAACACTTACTTAAATAAATTTCATTAAAACAGATTCTAATTTTGGTATATTAAAAAACAAGGAAATAGTTTTTTTTTAACCAGTGACGCCAGTTTTTAGAAAACACAAATCTTTTTATTAAAATTATTTTATTTTTAATTGTTGTTGTAATATTTTTTTACGGTATTTAATTTTAATATCTATTTGTTTAATAAATTGTTTAAGAATTAATTTTATGTTTATTGATTTTAAATTTAATATTTTTCACCACACTTTTTTATTCACATGCATTCAGTTGCGCGAACCGTTAACGACTGTTTATATAAAATTTGCGCTAAACGTATTATAACTCCTGAAAACCGACCAACCGATTGACTAAACAAACAAAACATTAATTCTAGACAAAGTAAAACTAAATCAATTAAGCAACTCAAAACCTGACCAGAGTCAATTCGTCACCTGTCCGTCTGTCCAAAATACGATGAGAACAACCAGAACTGAAGAATATAACAAAACAATAAAATGTGAATGTTACGTTAATTTAACTAACGTTAATTAAAATGTGTGTTATAAAATATCCCATGCACCATCACAGCGGCATTATTTTGTAAGCAAAAAAACGCATTTCTTTTAATGTGCATTTAGTGTGCGGATTATTATAGCACAAAGTCTAAAACACAGGGTATACCCTGTGGTCTAAAATAGAATTGTGTCGTTCGTGAACGAACTAGTTCAATTATTGAACTAGTCACTTAATTAGACGAAAGACCTAGTTCGCTCTTTTAGTTCAATCGTTCATTACATTACCTTTGGTTAGGAATAATTTTATATATTTATATTTTTTATTATTGACTGGCAATGTGGAGTCCCATATTCGATTCCCGCACGAGCAAATTTAATTTAAAAAAAATTAATAATAAAAAATATATTTTTTATAACACTTTTTTTTTTTTGGAAATTTATTTTTAGACTCATTATTTTTGTCAATTTTTGATTTTTCGTATGCCGCCATACAAAAGTAAAAAGAAATGTAATTATAAAAGTAACTTGTTACCATTACCAGGTATGTACCCAGGTGGAAATTGCCCACGGTAGAAAAAAATAGTACTAGGAGAGCACTGTTTTTTTATTATGCCAGTACCAGTTAAAATGTGCTTTGCCACTGTTTTCTGCTATTTTAACAAGATTTTTCTATCTGACACTTCTTTTACCCAAATTTTTAATACCGAATTCAGTCATGAAGAATTTCAATATAACTTTTTTCATTATATTTTATATAAAACAGCGAGTAACCAGAAAATTTAAGAAAAACTTTTTATTTTCTAGTTTTGCAATTATTTAATATTTTATTACACAATAAAAAAACAACAAAATTAATTTGAAATAAAAATATATATTTTTTATTATTTTATTAAAATTTAGGGTGATTCACCAGCAGATTTTTAATTGTTTTTATAGTACTGGCTATACACTGATTTTTTTTATTTAAAGTACTGGCAAGTTACTGAATATTTTTAATATATAGTACTGGGAAAACACTAGGAAGTAACAAAATCCAACACTGGGCCAAAGTGGGCAAATACCTACGGCCAAGCGTATATTGGTGTTATCATTTCGACACCGTACCAGTACTGGAAACGTAAAAAATCCGACACATCGCCAGTACATGCACTACCGTCTCCAACACCGAGCCAGTACTGTGCCGTTCGTATTTTTCTATCTGGGTAGTCACATAACCAAATATCTGGTAATGACCCAGGTAGAAAAATACAAACGGCACAATGTCGGCCCGGTATTGGAAACGGTAGTACATGTACTGGCAATGCGTCGGATTTTCAACTTTCACTATACTCGCATGTTGTCGAAATGATAACACCAATAAACGCTTGGCCGTAGTTATTTCCCAAAGTTGGCGCAGGCTTGGGATTTTATTTTTTTTTTATTATCCTAGTACAATTAATAACAAATTTAGTAGTTTGGTAGTACTTCACTGGCCTTTTAGTGTACATCACAGATTTTTAATGTATTCTTTTGAAACTTCACAAGAAAAGAATGGCTATGTCTCTCTTACATAAATAATTGTGTAAAAGATGTAAAAATACATAAAATTTATAAATTGTTAATTTTAATAAATTAAAAAAAAGCTCGTTAATTTTCAGAAAACATTACTGGCAAAGCACGTTTAAAGTAGTACCGGCTTTTCGTAAAAAACAGTGTTCTCCCAGTACAATTTATGTTGCAACGTCGGCATATTCTACCTGGGGATTTTCTACACTGGGTATATAAAGAACGGTAGTACTATTTTTTATGTTAATTTTGATTTTCTTTCATATTTGGCCGGGTTTAAAATTATATTATTAATATAAAATTATATTATTATCTACATATGATAAACGAAAACGAATCATGATGGAGCTCACAGTTCGTACACTCAAAAAAGTTTGTCGGTAGGATCTACTGAAAATGACAGTTAAAACAAAGGTATATGCAGTTAAAAAGCCGACAAAGGTATTTAACTTTAATATAACTAAAAGTTTTGTTATTTTTAACTGTTGAAAAATAACTAACAAATGCATTAAAAATAACTACCAATGTAGTAAAATTAACTGACAAATTTTTACTAAAAAAAATAAAAAACAACAGACAAAATGGGTAAAAACTACCGTTTTTTCACAGTTAATTCTTTTGGTATTATAAAAGTATATTTTAATTTAAAAAAATACTTTTTTCTTTCGATTACAAAAATATGTGCAATTACTTCAGCCTATTTAAAATTTGAAGTAAAAATTCCAAACCGTTCTCCAGTTATTATGCTTTTATGCATTGGAGATATAATACAAGCTTCTGATTTTTATTTGCAAACTAGGAATATATCAATAATAACAAATATAAACTAACCAAGAATTTTTAAAATTAAAAGAAATTCAATGAAATTTGTTATTCTTTAAATAACTAACAAAAACTACTGTTTACTGAAAAATACTGTTTTGGCAGTTGTTTATTTTGATATTAAAAATAACTGATTTAAACAACGGTTACGAAATTACGTAAGTTGTTATCTTAAATAACCGTCATAACAGTTGTTTTGCATTTTTCTATAGAAAAACAACAGTAATTACTGTTGAAAACAACAACTACTGATTACTACACAAACAACTGTCATGTAGTAACTGTCAAACGTTTTTGAGTGCACTCAGGGAATTATGTAGGTAAAATCAACTGCAAATGACAGTTAAAATAACTGCATTTGCAGTTAAAAAGGTGTAGACTACATTTGCATTTAAATCGACTGCAGATGTAGTAAAAACAACTACAAATGCAATTAAAACAATTGACCTATTGAAAAGCTTCGAGTTCTGCGTCTGCTTGCTAAATATATATATATATTTCTCTAACTCCCACTGGAGCATAGGGAATTGGTACTTTCATCAGAGGTGCATGTAGTGCGGAAAGTTTCTGACTATCATTCACTTGGGAATAACCAGAAATGATTCCTTTGTATGTCTGTTAAAGCAGCTCACTACTTCCAGCACCCGCTGAAAGCTGGCTAGAGTGAGAAGGCGCACAGTCATGTAACCTGAATGGCCACGGACAACCTGGCGTCTCAGGAAAGTAGGTAAATAATGCATGAACGCTTGCTGAAGCATGACTGCAACGTGGTATTGGAGACAAGGATAGCAGCCCTATCACCAATCTAAGGAGGGCCAGCAACCCACTTTTCAGAACTTACCCTGCTAACGAATCGTTGCTAAATAGCTAACTTAAATATATTTTTAAGTTTTAAAGTGCAATAACTTTTGCAAAAATAATAGTTATGCACTTAAATATGCACTAAAATATTTCTTATATTTTTAATGCATATTTTTCTTTTTAATTGCATTTTTTAAGCGCATATTTCTTATTTTTAAGTGCATGAAATTCCTTGACCTAATGATTATAAATGGAAAACAAATTTTTATTATCTCAAAAAGCCTTTTTTGTGCATACAAGGGTTAAATTATTAATTTAAAAATAACGGATTTTTTGAATCGCCCTGTTTAAATCTAAACAATAAAAAGCGCTCCCAAGCGAGGAATAGCACCAACGCATATCTGAGACATAAACAACAGTTTTGAATAAAATTATAGAACTGAGAGAACACAAAGTTCAATAATAAAAAATTATGTCTGCGTTTACATTTATATCTGCATGCAAACCCCGAGATTTCGATATGAAAAAACATTGAAGAAAAGCTTATAGAAGACGTTAAATTTTTAAATGAAACAGTTCTAATAAATATAGTCTTTCAAAACTTAATGTATTTAAGCGTACGACCAAAATCAGTACATCGGCATTGGCGTGTCAAATTAGAAAGAAAAAATAACATATAAAACAAGAATATTGTACATTGACGTACGGCTTTCTTTGATTTTGGGAGAGAGGTAAATGTCTATAAGCTTTTCTTCGTCGATTTTTAAGTGTTATATAAAAAATATCGGTATTTTGTTGCGGATGTAAACTCTACATCACTTCACACAAAAACATCGTTGCCAAGTAATTAGGAGCATTTCAACTAATAAAATATTTTCGCACACATTATGCGAAAACTAGAAATACTTTACCAAGTTTTTAGTTGTTTCAACTTAACTTTTGAATAATTTATTTAGTAGTTGAAACGCTCCTAATTAATTGGCAACAATTTTTTTGTGTGTCCATGATTGATTAAATTTTCCAAAATAAAAACATTTCACTACAATTTCTTTTCCTAAACATGAAATACATAAATAATAATATAATATTTATGAAATTCTACAAAATGACTTCAAATGATGTCTTCAAATGTTTTATTATTTACCAAACAATAAAAAATTAATGTACAACATATGGAAATATATAACAAAAGTTCAACAAATATGTTTATGATATTAAAATTATATTTTAAATACTAAAAAATTATTCTAAATATTTTCTATGATTAATTGAGACAACAATTCAATTGCAGTGAAATGTTTCAATTTTGAGTTGAGAGAGATTTTAGTAACTATAAAATATGACAGCATTGTTCGATATTTGAACAATAGGATTCCGTGGAACTTCTATGTGTCAAATGACTACTATCATTTGTCTGCAAATATACAATAGAGAAAATGAATAAATAATAGAAAAAGAGCGATGTTTATAGAAGATTAAAATATCAAAAATTGTATATG
Source organism: Leucophora obtusa (assembly GCA_949987735.1). Classification (NCBI taxonomy): domain Eukaryota; kingdom Metazoa; phylum Arthropoda; class Insecta; order Diptera; family Anthomyiidae; genus Leucophora; species Leucophora obtusa. The sequence goes on from OX465296.1 coordinate 14,209,297, forward strand.
ATATGTAAAAAAGAAAATTTATAATGTAATTAAATGTTATTTGATTTATATGTTATAAAATTCTGTAAAGCTTCGAATACAGCTATTGGTCCGAAACTAAGTTCATAATTCTTGTTTTTTATATAAACAGATTTAAAAAAAATGTGAAAATGTCCCTTTTATTATCGGAAAATGTTAGTTTTCAATCCTAAAATATAATAAAAGGAATATTAATTTTCAAAACTGAAATGTCCAATTTTTAAAATTTTCTTAAAATATTTTTAATGGTTTTTAACCCTAAAGATCTGAAGACCGGTTTTTGGCGGCCTTGAGCATTAGAGGGTTAAGAGAACGCGTTTTCGATGGCAAACACTTCCGTTGCACAGCTGCCATCAATGGTAGCATTCAGCAGAGATACCAATGACTTGTAGCGCTTTGTGATGAGTAAATCTGCTGAACGTTTTGTTTTGTTTTTGAATTATATTGGTATGTTTTTATTTGTTATTCTTACAAAAAAAAATATTTTAAAGTCAACAACAACAAATGTATCACTACCCAGTAGCAAATGGTCGAACTAGTTGTAAAAAGTACTAGTTTTTTGACTAGTATTACGAAACTAGTTCTCAAAATAATCATTTTGAACCAGTTGTGAACCAGTTAAACCCCATCTATGTGGGACCTGTTTAAAAAATTACATAAATTAAAATACGAGATTTGAAATTCTAACTTTATTTACATTTGTTTTTAATAAAAAAAATCAGAGTTTGGAAATAAATACTTAAATTTTTAATTGTGAATTGAATTTAGGTGCAAATCAACTTGTACAGTACTGGTGCCAAAGAGTCAGTTCAGAACTAGTTTGATAAATTTCTCATAAGTACCAATAAAGCTTTCTATTTTGCTTCCTAAAACAATAATTTTGAACCATTTGTGTACTTACTGTTTTTATTGAAAGTATGCAGAGACTCTTTCAAAAGATTGAACTTAATAAGAGTTTTGAAATTCTAGTTTTGTTTATATTTGTTTTTAATCATATAGTCTGAGTCAGAGCTTCGAAGAATTAACTCCCTAATTCCCTTTTTTTGAACTGAATTTATATTTTGGGAATGAATTCCCTGACCAAACTTAAGGAATTGAATGAATTCCTTTTTTTTCATTCGATTTATATTAAAGGAATTCATTTATTTTTTTCTAATTCCTTCATAAAATTTTATGAATTCATTCAACAAGGAATTCATTAAATTCTAGTTAATTCAACTTTTGGTAAAGGAATTCATTCAATTCTAGTTAATTCAACTTTTGGTCAAGGAATTCATTCAATTCGAGTTAATTCAACTTTTGGTAAAGGAATTCATTCAATTCCAGTTAATTCAACTTTTGGTCAAGGAATTCGTTCAATTCTAGTTAATTCAACTTTTGGTCAAGGAATTCATTCAAGTTAATTCAACTTTTTTTTTTTTTATAATAAATACAGCATTTATTTACTTCAAATTACATAACCAAAGCCCTGGGACCAAGGAATAGTCAAGGAATTCATTCAATTCTAGTTAATTCAACTTTTAGTCAAGGAGTTCATTCAATTCTAGTTAATTCAACTTTTAGTCAAGGAATTAAATTTATTTCGTTTAATTCCTTAAGGAATTAAATTTTTTTCGTTTAATTCCCTGAATTAAGTTTTAATTCCTAGGGAATTAAACAAAAAATTTTAATTCCTAGGGAATTAAACGAAAAAAATTTAATTCCTTGACTAAAAGTTGAATTAACTAGAATTGAATGAATTCCTTGACCAAAAGTTGAATTAACTAGAATTGAATGAATTCCTTGACCAAAAGTTGAATTAACTAGAATTGAATGAATTCCTTGATCAAAAGTTGAATTAAGTGCACAGTTGAATGAATTTCTTAGCCAAAAGTTGAATTAACTAGAATTGAATGAATTCCTTGACTTCAAATTGAATTAAATAGTGTTGAATGAATTCTTTAGTGAATGAATTATTAAATTTTAATTCTTTACGCTTTGGTCAGGGAATTCATTCTATAAATTTGAATTCTTTGAATTCATTCACAGGAATTAATTCCTGCTTACGTCTTATTGATGAATTCATTCCTTGAATTAAAGAATTGAATTAAATTTTTGGGAATTCATTCCAAAAAGGAATTAATTCTTTAAAGCTCTGGTCTGAGTTTTCAAATAAACACTAACATTTTTTATTGCGATTAGAAATCGTAAACATAAAATATTTTAAATTCCGTTAGGTAAATGGATAGTTTCCTCAGTAAGAGGAAACTGTCTGTCTAATCTACGTTTCATCAAAGAAAATATAACTCAGGTCTTAATCAAGTACTATTTCCAAAGAGTCACTTCCGAACTGGTTCCGCGAGCGTTACATTAGCTCCAGTTTTGCTCCCTATTTTACGTCCTTAAATTGTAATTTTCAAACTAGTTCTACAACTAGTACCAAAGTGGGAGTTTGGCGACAATTGGCCCCCATTGCTATGTCATCTTCATGTTAAATGCTACAGTTGTTTGTATGGAGAGGCGGTAGAACTCGTACTAGTTGCCTGGTTCAAATAAACTAGTACATAACTGGTTTTGAACAAGTATTTTTTGCTACAGGGTAATTGATTAAAAGTGGCAAACATACCGACCGGCAATGGGCGCTGGTATTTAATATTACCTGACAATTAGTATCAGCTTATATGTATTAGAAAACACACAATATGTTGAAAGCTGCGCAAAAAGAAAAAACAAACGCTAAATACGTTCGAATGCAAAATTTTAGATTTTTTGTTTTCTTTTATGGCGTAATTTCGTAAAACACTTCGCCTCACTTCACCACATTTTTCCAATTTTCGATTTTGTAATTCATGGTGATAAAGCTCGCGTTCACTTAATACGTTGTTTCCAAACAAAATTGTGTAATATAAAAGGAAATCTTAAATCACTAGCGAAATATTTTTTTATCACTTTAACCGTCAAATTAAACTGCCAGTTTTTAGGTGTTGAATAAAAATTCATGAAGTTAAACCAGCCTTTACCCTCGTTGGTTAAACACAAACAATACGTTAAAAAAGCAAAAACCAATAAGTTAATGCTGATTTTAATGAAATAAGTAAGAAAACCTTTCCCGACACATTAAATATTACAAAACTTTTTTTTCGACTTTTTTAGTTTACTTTTTATTATGTTTATTTTTGAGATGCATTTTCAAGGGTTGCCAATACCAAATTATATGAATCCCTACAAAAAATTTGTGAAAATGCACAAGTTTTCTAAAAGATAGCAACCCCAAAATGCAAATAGTTGACAATTCAAGTGATAAAACGTAAAAATCCTTTACGTAAAAATCCTTTACCCGCAGGTGCTTTCGAAATTCAGCCATTAAATAAAAATAAAATTAAGAGTTTAGTGAATAACCCCGCTGTTATTTTATCTCTATAGAAAAATTCTATATATATATATATATTTGTTCCTTTTACTCCTGCAAGGAGTAAATATATATAAATATATATATATAAATCTTAACTATTAATTTTTCAAACTAGTTATATTGTTATATTTTTTTTCCAAATTTATCTATATCTGTAAAGTTTTTATTTTTAATAGTAAAAGGCTTTATTTTTGAATCATGTAGGTTGATAAACAGCATCCGGTTTATAATTTGTTACTAGCACACGCTGTAAAATTGTTTATTTAAAACTTTTATTTGTACATTTTTGTTTTCTTCTACTGAACGGCAGAAAACAGGCTTTGAATTCAGTGAACTTATTTTATTTTTTTTCAATTCAGTGAACTTATTATTATTTTTTGTAATTCACTGAATGTAATTTTATTTTTTTTTAATTCACTGAATGAAAATGAAATTGAATGAATTCAGTGGTGAATTAATTCAGTAAGGAATTAATTCAATTTTTTTTCCGTTCGATTTATAAAATTGAACGCGTTCACCGGTGAATTAACTCATTTGATTTAAAAAAAAGAACTATTGCAATTGAATTAATTCTTTGAATTTGTTGTTTGATGAACGCATTCAGTTGAATGAATTCAGTGAATTACTTAAGAAAAGGAATTCATGCAATTCTAGAGAAAATTGAATTCATTCAAAAAGGAATTAATTCTTCAAATCTCTGTTTATACTTGTACACCAATACCCGTATTCAACATGAAAAAGTTTATTCTAACTTGGTGCTAACTTTTTTACACACAAATTCCCGTAAGGAAAAGCTGGCAGCTAGTTAGCATATGCTTTTTCATTTTGAATACGAGGGCAAGTTTTCAAATTCTGAGACTTTTGCTATTGAAAAAAATTCTCTAATTCAAAAACATTTTTTCTATAGATTAGATTCTTGGAAATTTCTTGGATTCTAAAAAAAAATTTTTCCACAAAAATTTATTAGACCACAGGACATTTTTCCTGCAGAAAAATTCTCTTATATTTTAATCATAAATAACCACAGAGAAGTTACCGCGTAACTCGATTCGAAAAAAAATTTTCGAATTCGTAAATTTTGTAAAAAGACAAGTTTTAGCAAAAATCTTACTTTTTGAATTTTTATGTGTAGTGTACAAGGTTTAGGACAAAAATAAATTAAAAAGTAGAATTTTTATACAGAATTATATTTTTAACAATATTTGCAAGATTTACAAATTCGAAAATTTTTTTTCGAATCGAGTTACGCGGTTACCCCCCAGGGTTGGCAGGCAATACCGCTAAATTGCCGTTATCGATTCAAAACCCTTTCAACTGACTACCGTTACCCCTAAAATACCGTTACCGAAATATCCGCAATACCGTTAACCTTAAAATACCGTTACCGAAATAACTGAAATACCATTATCCCTAAAATACCGATACCGAAATAAATGAAATAATGATACACTTAAAATACCGTTACCGAAATAAATTAAATACCGGTACCCCTAAAATACCGTTACCGTTATTTTTAATTTTATGTTTTTTGGTAATTGCACATGATTATTTAGTATTTTTCGTACATTAAGATGGTAGATTGGTTCTGTTTTTAATCTCGTTTGTTTTTTGTAAAAAACTTGAGGGATGCATCGAAATATATTTCAGTTATTAACCTTAAAATACCGTTACCGAAATAACTGAAATACCGTTAACCTTAAAATACCATTACCGAAATAATCAAAAAACCGTTATCATTAAAATACCGATACCGAAATAAATGAAATAGTGTAACATTAAAATACCCTTACCGAAATAATCTAAAATAGCGTTACCCTTACCGATAACCACATCGTTTCGGTTACCATCCATGTAAATAACTCTGAGTATTTACCCTGTGATTTTAGATTCAAACAACAGACAAAAATTTATAGATTAAATTCTGTAACATTTTTCCTATAGAAAAACTAAGATTCCGTAACATTTTTCTTTTAGAAAAATTCTGAGATTTTTATAGAAAACATATTAAATTCGAAAACTGTTTTTCCTACTGAAAAATTCTCGAAGACACATTTTTATCAAAATATTCTTTAATTTTTTTTTTCGTTTATTTAACCTTCTTTTTTAATTTTTAACTCTACTATTTTCTTAAGCTCAAGAAAATAGTAGAGTTAAAAATATTCTTTAATTCTATAACATTTTTCCTATAGAGAAATACTCAGACTTGAGACATTTTTAAGGATTATGACATTTTTCCAAGAGAAAATTTCTTCGATATTCTAAAACAATTTTCCTACAGAAAATTTCTTACATCTGTGACAATTTTCTTATGACATAAAATCCCAGACTGCGACGTTTTTCTTATAAACAAATTCTCTGTATTCTGCGAAATATTTTCAGATTCTCCGATATTATTTTTATAAAGATATTCTTAGATTCTGTGATATTTTTCATATTTTATATTCTGCCATTTCGTTGTTGCGCCCAAGAAAATAGCTATTTGTTTTCAAAAATTATTTGTGTAAAGCTAGAGTAGTTTTTTGCTCTATCTCTAGCAGTTTTCTCTCTCTAAATTAGGTCTTTATTTTTTTTAAAGACACATTTACACGCGAGAGAAAACTGCTTGTGAATGATTTAAGCTATTTAGGGGTACTTTTTGCTCTACCTCTAGCAGTTTTCTCTCATGTAGATGTGCCTTAATAACGCTATTAATTATTTTTATTTATTTATTGTTCCAATACAATTTGTTTCTTGGCAATGTTTTTTGGAAGTAATTATTTTATAAATGAAAAGCTTGAAGTTTGGTTTATAGTGTAAAAAAATAATTTCTAAAAAGTTCCGCAAAAGGCTGAAATGAAGCAGATTTGTAGGTCTCCTCACAAAAATGTTTTTCGACAAATAGCTATTTTTCTAGGCGCAGCAACAATTTTTCATATAAAAATTCTCAAATTTTGTGGATTTTTCCCGTAAAAAAATTTTTAAATTTTGTGACAGTTGTCCTAAGAAAAACTCTTAGATTCCGGGACATTTTTCCTATAGATAAATCTTAAAATTTTTAGACATTTTTCCTTCAGGAAATTTCACCAATGCTATAAAAAGTTCCTAAGAAAAATTTCCGGATTCTGAGAATTCCTCTATTTTAAGGCAATTTATTGAATTCTAAACAATTCTGGAACAATAAGTCCTACAGAAAAATCCTAGACATTTTTAGTTTGAAAAATTTTCAGATTTTGTGGCGATTTTTCTATAGAGAAATTCGCAGATTATGTGATATTTTGATTCTATAAGAATTCTTATACTCTATTATATTCGTAATACAGGAAAGTTATCAGATTCTTTGAAATTTTTTATAGAAAAAATTCTTAGATTCTGTAACATTTTTCCTGTAAAAAAACGTAGATTCTGTGATATTTTTGCTATATGCTATATAGGCTTGGACATTTTATACTAAGATTCTATGACATTTTCAGAGAGAAAAATTCTCATATTTTGTGACATTTTTACTATAGAAAATTATTTAGAAAAATTATCAGATTCTGTGACATTTTTTCTAAAGATAAATTCTAAGTTTCTGAAATTTTTTGCTATAGAAAAGTTCCCCATTTATGTGAAATTTTTCTTATAGCAAGTAAAAATTCAGTTTTGAAGACATTTTTTTTATAACAAAATTCTTAGATTTTGAGATATTTTTCCTATAAAAAAATTCCCTGATTCTGTGACATGTTTACTATAGAATATTATTTAAAAAAATGATCAGATTTTTTTAAATTTTCTAAAATTTTTACTATAGAAATATTCTCGATTTCTGTGACATTTTTTGAAAGAAAAAACCACAAATTTTAAGACATTTTTTCTATAAGATTCTCAGATTTAGTAACATACTCCCTAGAGAAAAATTTTAATCTTCCGAGATATTTTTCTTACACAAAAATTCTCAGATTATGAATTTTTTTTACTATTCTAAGACATATTTCTTACAGAAAAATTCTCCTGTTCTATGACAAAGTTCTATAGAAAAATGTTTCGATTTTGTAATATTTTTCCTATAGACAAGTTCTTAGATTCTGTAATAATTTTCCAACAGAAAAGTGTATTGTTTTTAAAATATTTCTATAGACAGCTGTTAAATTCAGAAAAATCTTAAATTTTACTTAAGTCAGAAATTTTCAAACAAAATTTCTAAATTACGAAATGTTTCTATAGAAAACATTTCTTACAATCTGAGAATTTTTCTATAGAAAAAAATATCACCCAATCTGAAAATTTTTGTATAAAAAATTATGTCTCGGAACTTCTGAGAATTTTTCTACAGAAAAAAAGTTTGTCAGAATCTGAGAATTTTTCTGTAGGTTTTTAGTCCTGACTGTAAAACTGTCCCTTTGGTTTTCAATATCGTAACTTCTTATTTTCTTTTTTCGACAAACAAAATTCGTATGCATCCTTTAATCGTTTTTTTGTAAATTTTCGAAAAAGGAATTAAAACTTTTAAATATTTTCTGTTCTACTTGTATTTTTGTTAAGTTGATTTTATCAATTATCCTTTATTTATAGTTTATGCATATTTTTACCAATACTTTTTATGTTTGTTTTCATAATTAGGGAGATTAATAATTAAATAATGTTGGGTAATAGGATAGGAGATACACGTATAATTTGCATTCAATAAAGAGTGTTGAATTTTGTTTAATCTAAGATTATGGGCGAATTGGTTTCATTTTAAAGATAATTTTAATAATTAAAAAAAGTTTTTTTTTACAATATTGCTAGATTTTAGTAATGTTTAAAATAACTATTAAAAATAAATTAAATACACTAATTACTACAATTTTTTACTGTTTTTTTCTTGTTTGCTGATTTTTTTTTTAATTTCATGCTATTTTTTGTATTCAAATTGCTTTTCTAGAAAAAATTAAAGTGTATTTTTTTGGAATTTTTTTCTTTTTTTTCAAATGTTTTATGATTTTGCTAAACATTTTCTTTTTATAAAAATTTAGCTGAATTTACAAGACAAAAAAGATCAAATTAATTTACCCATTTGGCCAGAACATGCTGAAAGTAAAAACAATGATAAGGTGTTATTAACATTTTAAAATTTTAAATGGTTTTTGAAATATTACCTTAATATCTTCCATTTCTTCATCTGATGAAGAATGTGATAAGCCGTTGTAAGTTTTGAAAGTTACATTTTTCATAAAGGACTTCAACATACTGGCACTTAATTGTCCAAATTTCAACGGGACGACGGGGTCAAAATCTCCATGACATTGAAATATCTTTGAAAATCAGAAGCAAAGTATTTTAAAATTTAGGTAAAAAAAATTTATTTTTTTGTGTACTCACCGGTAAATCGTCACTATTTGTTTTTATTTCGGGAAATTGTTTATGCAATGGCAACCAACATGACAGGGCCACCACACCGGCCAGCGGTTTGTTATAGGTTAATGCAGAATACAGTGCCAATGCACCACCTTGAGAAAATCCGCCCAATACAATACGATTCGAGGGTATACCCTTTTCAATTTCCGTATTAATCATTCTTTGTATATTTATTGTGGCCGCCTTAATGCCTTCTTCATCTTCGGTTCCACCAATATCTAAAGTTTTTAAATCAAACCATGATGGCATACGGAAACCAGCATTTAAAGTAACTGGTTGTGTGGGTGCTGTAGGACAAACAACTTTCATGCTGGGTGGTCTTATGGCAGCCAAAGCACTACTCCAACCATGACTGGAAAGAAAATTTAAAGTGAATTAAATTAAACAAAATGTTAAGGAAATGAACATTTTCAGAACACGAAGTTTTTCTTTCGATAAAGATCTACAAATACAAAGTATTTTTCAATTGTTAAAAAGTTCTGAAAATCCGATAATTTGTCTCTAAAAACGTCTCAGAAGCTAAAAAAAATACTATAGAAGTCTCAGAATCTGGAATTTTTTATACTTAAAAGTCTAATATTCTCAGAATTTCTAAACTACTTATGTATATAAAAAAGGTCTCTGAATCTAAGAATTTTACTACACGAACAGTTTTAGAGAAATAGAATATTTTTTGATCTAGAAAAATTTTTAAAAGAAAAAATGTTTCAGAATTTGAGTATTTTGCTTTAGAAAAAAATCACCGAATCTGAGAATTTTTCTGTAGAAAAAATTTCTTACAATCTAAGAATTTTTCTGTAGAAAAAAAAGTTTTCGAATGTGAAAATTTTTCTATAGAAAATTAAATGAAGTTGTTTCTATAGAAAAAACAGCAGAATTCTAAAACTATTATATAGAAAAATATATGTAAGAATCTGAGAACTTTTCTTTAGAAAGGTTTCTCAGAATCAGAGAATTTTGTGAAATTTTTGATATGATTTTGTTTTAAAAAAATTTTCAATAGAAAAAATGTTTTAGGGTCTGAATATTTTTCTTTAGAAAAAAATCTCTCCGTATCTGATAATTTTTCTGTAGAAAAAATTTCTTACAATCTGAGAATTTTTCTGTAGAAAAAATTTCTTACAATCTGAGAAATTTTCTATAGAAAAAATGTCTCCGAATCTGAAAATTTTTCTAGAGGAAATTATGTCTCAGAACCTGAGAATTTTTCTATAGAAAAAATGTCTCAAAATCTCAAAACTTTTCTACAGGAAAAACTATCTCAAAATCTGAGAATTTTTCTATGTCTCAGTATCTGAAAATTTTTGTGTAGAAAAAATGTCTCAGTATCTGAGAATTTTTCTTTAGAAAAAATGTCTCAGTATCTGAGAATTTTTTTATAGAAAAAATATCTCAGAATCGAGGAATTTGTCTATAGAAAAAATGTTTCAGAATCCGAAAATATTTATAAAAAAAACGTATTAGAATTTGAGAATTTAAAAAAAAAAAATATGACTGAATCTGACAAATGTCCAAGAATCTGAGAATTTTTCTATAGAGAAAATGTCTAAGAATCTACGAACTTTTTCAGTAGAAAAAATGTCTAAAAATCTGCAGCATTTTCTATAGAAAAAATGTATTAGAATTTGGGAAAATATTTCAAAGACTTAGAGAATTGTTCTACAGAAAAAAGCTTCCGAGCCAGTGAATTTTTCTATACGCTAAATCTCAGATTCTAAAAATTTTTCTGCACGAAAATCTTAGAATCTAAAATCTTTTTCCCCATAATTGCTAGATGCCTAAAATTATACAAATTTTTTCTAAAGAAAAAAATATACCAGAATCGAAAATATTTTCTATAGAAGATGTCCCAGAATATGTGAATTTATCCATAGAAAACCGTAGATGTCTGAGGAATTTTCTATAGAAAAATGTGTTCTGCTATTTTTTCGTAATTAGCTATATGCATAAAATTCAACAAATTTTTTTAAAAGAAAAAAAATATACCAAAATCCAAAATATTTTGTATAGAAAAAAATTTCCCAGAATATGTGAATTTCTTCATAGAAAAACCTTGAAGTCTGAGGAAATTCCTATAGAAAAGCATGTCGGGCTATTTTCCCATAAACAATATCCCAGAATATGTAAATATCTCCATAGAGATCCCAGCAAAATATTGGTAATGACACCTCATTGCTGTCTGCATTACCAATAATGATATATCATTACTTTTTGCATTATTTTGTTATATAAAATAATGACTTCCTAATAACGGCATATTGTAGTCATTGCTTTCAAATATACAATAATGACTTACTCACAATTGTTTAAATAAGTACTTTTTACAAAGTTAAATTTTATACATTTATATTTATTACATGTAAATATGTTTTGTGTTAAAATTTTTATGACGAGTGCTAAAATTACACACTAGCAAAAACTTTAATTTCTCTGAATGTATTTCCTGATTTTTAAGTGTATTTCCTGAAGCTAATAGTATTTGTGTAACCACTTATTATTCAGAATCTCATAACTACTTACTTCTCATTTTTTTGTAAGCGAGCGGGTAAGCGTAACTACTTATAAAAAGGACCACGCCAAACAAAAATGAGTTCAGACGCCAAAAAATAAGTTGTGCGGAGCTATGAATATCTATTATATAACCACTTATTTGGTAATGAAAGATTTTGCTGGGATATTGAAGTCTGAGGAATTTTCTATAGAAACCGTGTTAGAATTTGTTTAAAGAATGTTTCAATACAAAAAAGTTTTAGAATTATAGACACTGTTGAAAGGGGTCAAAAATTTACAAATTAGTATGTATTAATAAAATGAATTATAAATTCTGATTAGATTGACAATACTACACGGGAAACATTAACTAAGTGATATGTAATTATGCAACTAGTACATAGTGTTTAAATTAGTTTTACAATTTTCTGGTAAAATATATGTAAATTTTAAACATCTTTTAATGTTTTCAAAAAAATTTATATGGGATTTAACTAAAATACTTATTTGAAATGTAAGTGGTTGTATATTTATACAGCATATGGGCAATTCCATAGAAAGGTCCACCGTGACAGAAAAATTAAATTAAAAAAAAAAGAGTCCAAAGCTTATCTTATATTAAAAAACGGACTATAAAGTTGCGTTCAGGTTTTGTTCATCTCTTTCGGTTTTAAAAACATTTTCTCCTTAATATTTACTTGTTTTAGAGTGATGATTAAAGTGCACTATCACAAAATAAATTATTTGTTATAACAACAATTATGTTCAAAAAAATGCAAGGGTAGTAACTAAATACCAGTAAACAGTAAATTATTGATTTACTTTTTCACATGTAAAAGGTATCACACAAGATACGTCACGTTTGCATATTATGGGTTGTAAAAAAAATTTTTATTATTCCGAAAATTGCAAAATAAACTAATATTCCTAATCATATAAAAAAAGTTTTTTAAAAGTCCGTCGCAATTAGCAGATTTCTACTTTTGTCACGTCACGTCACTTTCTCTAACTGCTTATATTTAAGGACTATGCAGTTGGATTGTTTTCTTATCAGTTTCTAAATATAGAGCTAGCCAGCAAAAATATGTGTAAGTCATTCAAAACAAACAACTTTTAAATTGGTTACAATGGAGGGATAAGTACTCTTTTTCTGTTTCGAAAGTATGTGCTTTAAAACAACTTTCAAAAATGTGTATATAATGTTGTTTTTTTCTGTAAATTGTAAATGCATTTGTTTGTAAATTACAAATTTATTAGAGATTCCATTATTTATCTCTAAAAAAACTAAATATTTTATTCACGTACTTTATTAATTTATTATTATTTATGGAAATGGGACTTTCTACAAAGGTGCACTTAGTGCGGAAAGTTTTCTGACTGTCACTCACTTGGGAGTGACCAGAAACGATTCCTCTGTTTGAATGTCCAAGCAGCTCACTACTTCCGGTCTTAGACCAAGTATTTCCCGGGCAATGGCTTTTCAGATACCTCTGATAGCTAGCTAGTGTGAGAAGGCGCTCGGTCATGTAGCCTGAATGGTTAAAGTACATCTTAACGTCTCAGGTAAGTAGGTAAATGGACACGAATATTTACTGAAGCATGACCGCATCGTGGATGTGGTAATTAATCCCGAATCCACTGTCTGCCTGGAGGCGTTGCTGGCAGCCCCAGCTCCAGGATCGGATGCTTTAGCCCAATCAGCTACTCATCTTAAATTTTTAAGATTACAGAAACCACAAGTGGCCCTATGTTCCGTATAGGAACTACGGGAACTTATATATATATATATTAATTACATATTTTTTAATTATTCGTACGTACATATTTCAAAAAATACTTCAATTACAGTTCCCATTGAACAAGGGAAGGAAATAAAGAATTTGATCCCATTGAATCTCCTGGACTATGACCCAAATATGAATTCTTTTTTTCACTAAATGCAAATATATAAAACTTAAAAATTAAAATGTATTGTTAAGGCTCTATGTAAGAATATGTTAATAAAATTTGTTGCAATGTTAACATATTTTATCGTTTAAAATATACCAATCAAGAGGTTGGTTAATAGAGGTTGAGTATTCTACAATCCCTTACTCGTTGCTTTTTATATTTATTTATTTATTATAGTGACAAAAAATATATTATTTCCTCAAGTCAAAAATATATTTAAAAATGACTGCCGTCAACTTTAAAATGTCAAGAGTATTCTGTCAATTAAAGTTCAAAAATTTAATTAAAGTTAAAATTTTGCTAAATAACTTCTTGAACATAAAATTTTAACGAAACACGTATTGCAAATTATAGCATTGATACTTAATGCATCGTTTAATGAAAAAGTTGATTTTCAGCTAGCGATGGCTGACTTGCAAAATTTAAATGACGACATTCTCTAATGAATTTAAAGCTAAAATTCAATCATATATCTGCGGCTTGAGCATATTTATAATGATGGCCTTCCTACTATAGAGTTGTAAAATATCGATGCTTTTATTTCCTTTATTTGTTAAAATGAAAAAAATATTCAAAAATAGATTCCTAGTACTCTTTAATATTCTGAAAATTCCTTGAGTAATGTTTTTAAAAATTTAATCAGAGTAGGTTACATATAACTTTTAGGCCCAGTTTTTAGGATGTAGATTATCTTTAAACTTAGTTTATAACAGGAGTACTTCTTCTAAAATGTGATCAATATTATTTCCTTTCAATGAAGACCTAAATTCTAAACCAGAAAAAGTTGTTCAGGGAAATTTTTGTTAATAAACTTGAAATGACTGATATACTTCGTTTTCGGTTTAACTAAACCAAGTTTAAATGATATCCCAAAAACTCGGCCTTAGTGTATTAATCGTATTTAATTCAATATCGTATCTTTTTTTAATTTAAAGACTGAAGTAAACATGTTACAAAGTAATTGTTGAACAAAAATTAAAAAAAAATTTGCTTTTCTGCTTTTGCCTTAATCAAATTGATTTAGATGCAAAAGAAGTGTTTCCTTAATATTGTCCTACAAATAATAATAAATTGAAGCTTTTGTTACAGAAATGGGTTCTGTAAAGGCTAAACATTAAAATTGCCTCTAAAATATGCTATTTCATATATTATAAAAAGCACATTTAAATCAATTTTAAAAATGTATTATATTATATATTATAAAGAGTACTACTAAATCACTCTAAATATGCAAACAAAATGTACTCGCATTGATGTGATGAAAATGTATACATAAAAACCATACTTTTATTAACATCAAGTAATCACTTTTAAATTACATATGTACTAACAAAATGCTTAAAATGAACTACTGACAACATGGGACATCACGTGTAAAATAAATCAGTGTTAAAGCTAAACTGTAACTACTTCACAATCAGTTGATGCTATTCGGAGGGCTTTTAAAATAACTTTTTTGTAAGAGCGTTTTTTGCTGGGTACTTACGTACTATGCAAAAATATAAAGTTAAAAAAAATTTTCCTTGTTTTTTTATCTCACTGCAAACGTACGACTGTCACAAACTTGACCATGGAATTGTCCATATGGGTAATGCTACCGTTGTATTTTTGTGTGTATACAAACATAAGAAAACTTACCCAGTATCACCTAAACCATGCATAAAAATTAGCTGAAAGTAAACAATATATAAATATTAAAAATTTCCTAATTTATCAATTCTTTGATCATTGAACTTACCGTTGAGGTATGCTTAGCAGTAGCCTCTATAATAACTGGTGCAATAGACATGACGATTATTGGAATTAGTACACTAATCCGTAGTTGCTGGATATACAGGAGTTGAATTATAACTGAGGTATTGCGATTTTAGTGCTTGTATTGCTTTCAATTGTAGTCGTCTTCCAACTGACACTGAATTTTTTTTATTAAAGTTTTAGTTCTTTTGTTTTAACCAGGTACTTTCAATTGCTATGGTGGATTTGCTTTTAAATTCAACAATGTTATTGTTAATAAGCAGACTAGGGGAACTATAATTCCAATAACAAACCACAACCTATAATTATAATAAAATAATCAAAATTATTATGTACTATTAAATATTAAATTAAGCTGACCAATTACAAACTAAGGAACTAACACCACCACCACTACATGCACAAAATCAAATCAAATTCATTAACATGTGGCAGTGAACTCAAAAAAAAAAATTATAAAAAAACCTTCCCACTTTTAACTTATTGATTTTTGCTCTTTTCCGGGTAATTTTCAGGAGAATTGTTTTAATCTAATACCTATATCTTACACTTTTATTTTCTTTAGCTGCCAATATATTCTTTAATGTTTCTTTAAATTTAATATAATATTTTACTTGTCTTTTACCTACTTTTTTAATAATTTATATTTTTCCGGAAGTTTTTTACATCAGCTGGAAGAAAAACTATTCTTTGCAGCAGATTTTGTAACAGTGTGTGTGTGTCAATATTGAAACTTGACATTTGGTTAGTGATGACAACTACTTGAGAGTAAAAAGTGCAAAAAAAATTAAAAAAAAAAAAAAACCTTTAGAGTATTTTTTGGCCGTAGAAGGGGCTTTCGCAATTAGCTATGTTTTGCGGCAAGTTATCAGAGTTGGCTTATGTCATTTCCATACGAATTTGGTTGCGCTTCACTTGCAGAGAAATATCAAGATTTCGATATTCAGATTTAAGATGTTAAATTTTTAACAATGCACACATAGTTAGGTCTAAGAAATGTGTTTTCTAAAAATTTAACGTCTAAAAGGTTTTCTTCATTGTTTTTTCAAAGTGGTGAATGTCGAAATCTTGGGACTTTTGTGCAAATGTAAACGCAGCTTAAAAAGTTTACTGCAAATGCATTCAAAATGAACTGATATTGTAGTTATTTTAAATAAAATTGTAGTTACAAAATTTTTGTTTAAATATTTCTGCCCTATTTTAAAATTCTGTGTTATTATTCATTTTTAGTGTATTTTTTTTAATTAAAAAAAAAATTTGGGATTAAATTTAGAATTATAATTAAACTTAAGCAATTGAAATACAAGTTTTAACAGGTTTGTTCGTCCCGTCCCGTTTCATTTACTCAGGATAAGTGCGTGTTTTTTTTTTTATAAATTTGGTTGAATCCGCTGATTTGTCACGTTACTTTTACGGCTAATTCTACTTTTCTCTTTTAAGCTGCCCACACACTAGGGAACATGCGTGACGGAACAAAAAATATCAAAAAATTTTGTAAACACGAATTGCACGATATCAACACACACACAAACGCACTCACACATTCACAAAAAAATGCTCTCTTTTTTAAGAATGTTCCCTAGTGTGTGGGCAGCTTTACGGTTTGTCAAATCGGATTTGACACAAGAGTACATACAGTTTTCGCGTTTTAGAGCATCGAAAAGCAGCATGAATAGTAGCAAAAGCACCGAGTTGGCAGCATTACATTTGCTAGCAAAAGTAGTGTTGTAAAGTATGTTAAGAAAGTTGGCCTGCAAAAATCTAAAAATCTATTTTCAATAGATTTTCTTACCTCAAAAGCTGCCTACACACTAGGGAACATGGTTGAGGGAACAAAAAATATCAAAAAATTTTGTAAACACGAAATGCACGCTCTCAACACTCACACACACACAAACGCACTCACACATTCACAAAAAATGCTCTCTTTTTTTAAGTATGTTCCCTAGTGTGTAGGCAGCTAAATGTACTTCCAAACTAAGTAGTTGTGTACACCGTCATTAACTAAAAGTACACAACTGACATGACACTACGATACTACTAGACTGATTGAGCTTTAAAAGTAAACAGAAGACACTATACTTTACGATACGAGCCAATGGAGCTTTAAGAGAATAGACACGATAGTTAACTTACGATTCTGTGTATGTTCTGATATTTTTCAAAAAAAGCAGAAATGGCGGCAAAATACTTTGGGATTATCACTCATTATTAGGGCAAGGAATTCCATGGAAATGCATGTTTTTTTCTCGATAGTCCAAAACTAATATGGACTAAATATTTATCCGAGTCATCAAATTTAGAACAAAATGGCATCAATTTGTAGTTGCATATTTTTGCATATTTTGTCATAAATGCATGTTTTTGCATATTTGGACTTTAAATGCATATTTGGTGCCTTTTTAATGCATATTTTGTGCTTTTTAATGCATATTTTGTGCTTTTTAATGCATATTCGTAAATATTTTTAATTCTTAGGAGCATTTTTTATTTTGTAAAAAAATATAAAAAATTGATACGTTGTCATATTTTGATTCAATAAAAATAAACATTCTTAAAACCTTATTGACCTATGGGAAATCTTCGAGTTCTGTGTCTGCAAAATCACTAACTCGAATATATTTTTAAGGTGCATTATTTTTAAAAATAAAAGTTTTTAGTGCATATTTCTTATATTTTTAATGCATATTTTTCTTTTTTTACCGCATATTTTCCATTTTTAAGTGCATGAAATTTCTTGCCCTACTCATTAGTAATTCCTCTATGGTTTATACCAAATAATAATAATGAATAATCAAACGTTGTTACTCGTTTTCACACTTCACTAAAGAAATACGATTTTTAAAAACTTTTTTGGTATCTTGTCTGTTTCGTCATAATAAATGTGTTAAAGTGTAGCGGATTTATTTGGCTTTAATAAATATCTTAGTATATCGCCGATTTATATTTAGAAAACAGAAACTTCCACAATAACAAAATTAATATTCCTGGTAATAACTGCTTTCTTCCAAGCGAATATGATTTATGAATTTTTTTTATATTTAATATATGATTGCTGGAAGTTTGTATGCACAACTGTGGTGAATTTATAAATTAATTACTTTAACAACACTAGAAAATGAAGCAGCAATGGTGCTATTTTAGTGATTTGGTGCTTTTGTAATTTTAGTACGTATTGATTTTTACAAATACCCGTTTATAATTTACAATAGGTTGCGTTTACAAGCTTCGAAATCTCGAGACTTCGACGTTCTTCACTCTGAAAATACAATGAAAAGCTTGTAGATGTTCAATTTTGAAGAAAGCACACATACATAGTTAGTTCTAATAAATAGATTCTCTAAAAATGTATAGTTTATACACTCAAAAAAATTTATTTTATTTATTTAATATCAATTTCTTTTTTTTTTCCTAAAAGATTGTAAAGAATCACTGAAAAATACTTACTTTGAATTGCTGGAAAAAACAGAATTTCAGTTTTTCTTCCTCAAAATCCATTTTTGTTGTAAATAAAATTTTTAAATCCAAATATTTCTTGAAATATATTTTATTTAGCTTCAAATATCAATTTTTTGTTGTATTTTTAAGTTTCAAATTATGTTTATCCAATGATTTTGTTTGTCTCTGTACTACATTTAATTCATAATTTTAGGTTAGTTATTCATTATTTCACATTTACAATATTTTAATCGTTTAAGTTAATAATTTATTTTGTAAATTTTGCTTAAAATAATGCAGTATTAAGCACTGTTTTGTTTTTATTAAAAGTCTTTGTAACATGTAATATTTTTTTAATGTTTAAATTTCTGTGTAATTTTAATAGTTTTTATTTTGTATTTTTGGTCATTTATTATAAGTAATAATAAATTGTTAAAGAATTAAATTTTTTGGTTAGAATTTTTATTTTTAAAATATGTTAGTTTTAAGGTTTTAGTTAGGAAATAGATTTTTTTGTTATTTGGTTTTGGTTACTTTTGAAAAAGGGCGGGTTTTATTAGTGAGTGAGTGAATTTCGTTATTGTGAATAGTTTTTTTTATTCAGTTTAAAGCTTATTTTGAAACATGTTGACGCATGATATTTTTTTTTTAATATTTTATTATTGTGTTTAAAAATCAAAGTTATTTTGTATCTACGTTTTAAGCATTTTTAGTTTGGAGAGCTGATTTTAACTAAAGAGTTTCAATTAAAAATTTTGCTTAAAATTATATGAAATTCTTTACTTAAAATCATTTTGTATATTTAAGATAAAAATAGAGTATTTTTTTTCGTAGTTTAAAAAAGTTATTTGTACAAATTATAATTATTTTATTTTTTTTACAAAACAATGTCTTTTTATTTAAGAAACTATAAAGATATGAAATGATAATACAATTTAAAGTTTAAGAATACGGATTTACCAACATAGAAAAAAAAAACGAAAAATTTGGTTTTAATTTTTAAGGCCCGATTAATTTATGTCCAGGTAGCTAATAACTGGGACTTTAACTGACACATTTGTTGTTGTTTTCCATATAAAATTTGAATTTAACTGTTGCCTAAATTTTAACTGGACATTCAGTAATCGGGTCTAAGTGAAAAGAAATTTTAAAACATAATATTCACTTTATTTGACCAGAGTACCGATTCTGTAAGCGGTGAAGTGATAAAAACTGTCATTTGTTATCATTAATTTTAAATGAGTGAAAAATATTTTTCACCGCTTCACAGCTACACAAATCATTTTTTTAACATAATATACGTGATGTAAACAACGCCCAGTTTCCTCTTGTAGTAAGACATAAAATTATTATGGTCGTTCATAAGGGGTGAGCTATTTGCTGCATCGTCCTAACAAAAAACAGAGTTGTTAAAATTTAAATTAAAAAAATACGACATTTGAAAATAGCACAATACAGCATTTTTAGATATGTTTAATCAACTTTATACGATTTTTTATAAAGTTTTTTAAGCACTTATATAAAGTATACAAACAATTTAAGTAGAGCCTATATTACCATTTTTTTGTATACATTTATTTTTTGTGTGAGAATAGCCCAAGGGTAATTAATCTTAATACAGATAGAAATGTTATCGCTTTTCATGAGATTTCGATATTCACTACTGAAAAAGCAATGAGGAAAAGCGTGTAGATGATAATATATTTATTAGAACTACAGTTGCGTTTACACTTTATAATCTCTAAACATTTAGGGTCATATGCATAATAACTTTTTAACCCTGGAAATGCATTGTTAGTCGATTGGACTAACACCAACCGTGCTTTACAAACAGCGTGAAAATAGCGATGAACTTCTAAGGTTAAATTTATAAATGTCTTATAAAACAAATTTTTCATACAAAATTCATTTTATAAATATGTTATAAGGTTTTAAAATTAGTATGCATAAGCACTTTAATGTTTATTTGCTTATCTTCACTGTTTTCTCAGAATGGTTAATATCGAAATCCCGGAACTTAAGCTCGCGTTGCAACATAATCTCGAGATTTCGATATTTAGCACTCTGAAAACCAATAAAGGAAAGCTTATAGATTTTCAACTTTGAATAGTGTAAAATTAGTTAGTTCTATTAAATACGAGTACATTCTCTAAAAATTTAATATATACTCGTATAAGCTTTTCTTAATTTTTTTCTAATGGTGGTTGTATTGTAATATAGGCTCTAGAGAAGTTATTTGTATAAGTTACATAAGTACTTGGAGAACTTTATGAAAAAAATCGAGCAGAGTTGATCTTACCAAATCTTTTGCAAATATTCAACTTAATTTTTAAAAAATCTTTTTTAATAAAATTAATGAATTTTTATGTTCAGTGTGTTTGTTTACTCGAAATTCTTAATACTTTTACTACAATTGGAAAGTTTTGTTTACATTTTGTATTTAATTTTTCCAGTTGTTAAAAGTTGTAAAGTTGCGTTTAGGTTGCGTTTACAATTGCATTGAAATCTCGAGATTTCGATATCCAACACTGTGGAAAAAATTAGGAAAAGCTTATAGACATTATATTTTTATAGAATGTATTTATTAGAACTAACTATATGTGCTTTGATCAAAACTGAACATTTATATGCTTTCCTTCATAGTCGTGAATATCGAAATCACGAGATTTTGATATTCACCACTCTGAAAAAACAATGAAGGAAAGCATATAAACGTTCAATTTACATAGTTAACTCTAATAAATACATTCTCTAAAAATTTAACGTCTATAAGCTTTTCTTCATTGTTTTTTTTCGCAGTGGTGAAAACTTGTAGTAGCTAAATGAACAAGCTTATTATTGAAAAACTTAAAAACTAAAATCACAGAAAGAAATTATATAACTGAAATTTCTATTACAGGAACTAAATATTTTTTTTTTTACAAACAAGAGTAGTAGTATTAAAAAATCTATTTTAAATAATTTTTAATTATTAAAAAGAAAATCTTATTTATAAAAATAAAAAAAAAAAAACTGAAAAACTTGAACGTTATGAATTTTAGAACGATATTTTTTTGACTTTCTACTTTCTTAAACTTATTCTATAATCAAACAGCGTGGCAAGTGATCTTTTAAATATTCAAATAATTCTTGTGACGCGCCTGGGCAATTTGTCAATTCTAATTCTTGTAAATGTCTTAACTGTATGAGACTGGAGAGGCCCGATGACGTCAGCAGTGGACATCCAGCTAAAGATAATACCTGTAAATTACGCATTGAGCATAGATGTTGTAGACCAAAATCCCGGACTTGTGAACACCATCGCAAAAAAAGTGCAGTCAGTGAAAGCATTGTGGAAATATAACCCACACCAATATCGGTTATGTGAACGCATCTGAAAAGAGGAAACCATTTTTAATTATTTTGATTAAATTTAGCCAACAGTTAAATTCAATTTTTACAGGCACTCAAAATAGTACTGAAAATTACAGTTATAACAAAGGTGTAACTACACTGAGAGAATTATCTGCATGATATTAAGGAATTTTTGCATAAAACCAATGAAGTTTCACTGGAACTCGTCCATTGATACTTTTCATTGAATTAATGGAATTTTTCATAAAATTTTGTGAAAAATTCATTTTATTTATTAAAAGTTTTATAAACTCAACGAAAACGTTTTCTTAAAACTGAATTCATAAAATATATGAAGTTTTTACGTTAAATTTAAGAAATTTTTCATTTCATTTGTCAAGAACATTTCATTAGTTTACTGAAACATTTTTAAAACTCGTCCAGCAAAATTCCCTCTGTGTATGCAGTTTAAAAGGCAACAAAGGAATTTTAAACAAAAAAAAAATGTGTTTTTTATTAAAATATAGTACTTTTATGATATAAAAAAATTAACTGTTAAAAACAGTAGGTTTACCTACTTTGTCAGCTGTTTTAAAATGCTTGTAGTAAAAATTTGTCTATTAATTTTTCGACATTGCTAAGTTATTTTTAATTAGGTTATTCACAAGGGGTGTGCTATCTGTTGTATCGTTGTATCGTCCTAACAAAAAACAGATAGGTTGTTCATAAGGGGTGTGCTATCTGTTGTATCGTTGTATCGTCCTAACAAAAAACAGAGTTGTTAAAATTTTTATTTGTGTTTAACAACGATTTTCTATTCAGTTTTCTATCGGTTAGCACACTCAAACATAGGACACTAAACATACGTAAAAATGTTGTATCGCGCTATTCTCAAATGTTGTATTTTTTTCAATTTAATTTTTAACAACTCTGTTTTTTGTTAGGACGATACAACGATACGACAAATAGTACACCCCTTGTGAAAACCCTTAGAGTTGTTAAAATTTTTATTTAGCTTTAACAACGATTTTCTTTTGGGTTTTCTATCTGTTAGCACACTCAAACATAGGACACTAAACATACTTAAAAATGTTGTATCCTGCTATTCTCAAATGTTGTATTTTTTCAATTTAAATTCTAACAACTCTGTTTTTGGTTAGGACGATACGACGATACAACAAATAGCACACCCCTTGTGAACAACCTTAATGTATTAGTAGTTGTTAGGGATTAGTTAAAAGAAAAAGATCTTGTAGGTATAAAATTATCTTGGTACCGCGATAGTCGAAAAGGTACATTTTCTAGTCTGGGTAGGTACAAAATCTAGAAGCTCATCTCCCATCCCTGATTAGAAAGAAGAGAAAAAGGAAAAAAAGAAACTTAACGGGCAGAACGTTAATCCTCTACTAGTTACAAAATACATAAGCATTTTGTTCTTTTGACACAACAGGGAGTTGGTTTTTGATATTGCTGGTTTTCGGTCGCCAATCGCGGCAATATAAAGAAAAAAGAAAAAACAGATGAATCCGTGAATAAACTTAGTGTTCTGTGAAAGTTGAAATGTTATAATTAAAACATAAAATTAATGTTAATAACTCATTCAAATTTTTAATAGAAAAAAAACAAGATATCTAAACTAAAAGAATTAGTTGTGTGGGTTAGAACTAAATGAATCTAGTAGCCTATAGATTAGTAATGAAAATTTAAGAAATTTATAAAGCCACATAGCAATCAAACAGAAATGTTAAAGAAAATGTAAAATTAATGATTCAGTTTTGCCGTAAATTTATTTTTATAAAAGTTTAAACATGTAATATTACTGGTTAAGTAACTTCTTAAGAAAAAAAAAAACATGAAATCAACGTGGAAAAGCTACGACCATTATAAAGATGCTACAGATTCTAACGGGGGAAGGCAAGAACAATTAATAAAAAGTGATCAAGTTGTGTAGAACTTAAAGAAAGAAAAACTGCTTGAAAATAAACCAAATAGAAAAACGAGGTGATTTTGGAAGAAGAAAAAGTTTAACATTTTTTTTTGCAAATTTAAAACAATACAGAAAAACTTATTAAAAGTGTTTAGCCATAAAAAAAAAATTGACTGTACCAAAAAACCAAGAAAAGTGAAACCGTTACACTTATATGTATTGCGGTTCAATACTAAACCAACCAAGATTATGGGTAAAACAAACAAGAAAAAAAAAGGAACCAAATATACAACTCCATAGAACTATAACTGCTAATTTAAAGGTATAACAACAACATCATTTAGTAACGTTAACCTGAACTAAGCAAACAACAACAACATGCAAGCAAAAAAAAAAATTAACAACTTGATTATCAACACAGCAACTTCATCAACTATAGCGGTACACAACACATCAACCACCACAACGATATGACACCGTTAAGCAGCTGAGTAACTATAAAATAAACTAAAAGAATTTTTTTTTTCAAATATTATAAAAACAAAAGGAAAATGTTAACAATTTTTTTTATTAGTGAATATATACCAGTTTTTTTTTCTTTCACTTGCCTACTGTAATTGTTACAAAAAAAATACACCTGAGTCTATACTTACCTTTATTATTAATTATATCATTGATTTATTTTTGTTATACTTAGTATTAAAAATAAAAAAATAAAAATTACACTATAGTGTAATTCTTATTTACATTTACCTTACCAGTATACTAACCATTTATGTCACCCTATATATTATTAAACTTAGTATTATAATTTTATTAATTAGTATTCTAGATTTCTTTTTATATAAATTAAAATCAACAGCAAAACACAAAACACAAAACCGAAAAGAACTATGAATTTAACAATAAAACCAGTATATTTTGAAATTTAAAATGAAAGTTTAGAAGATTTTTTTTGAGGAATGAGACAGACAAGCAATAACAGTTAAACTCTGACACTCTAATTTTGGGGTGACCGTTAATTTAAAGAGTGCTAAAGGTTGCCATTGGCGTAGCTAAATTTAGCTATGGGTGGGAAGAGTGCACTCGGGGTGGCAGATAACACCTAGTCACCATAATTTTGTTACTATTTCTGTTTTGGTTCATGAGATTACTAAAGTTTACACTTTTTTTTTTTTTTCCTTTTCTCTCTATTTCTTATTGTAAAAAGTGGCTTAATAAATGGCATGAACTAGTTTTTTTTTATGTCTATGCTTACGCGGCGATGAAATCGGGGTTAAGAACCACGTCACAATTGGCAGAGCTAGCCAAATTTCTCCTCCATGCCTTTGACCTTACTTTCTCGTAGTTTTTTTTAATTTAATGTGAAATCTGACATGACCGCGCGTAACATAGCTGGCGCCCAACGTAATCCAACGCAACGCAACGCGTGCAACGTAATTCAACGTAATCTAACGTTACCCAAATTAATCCAACGTAATCCAACGTAATTCGATGTTATCCAAAGTAATCCAACGCAACGCATGCAACGTAATCTAACGTTATCCAACGTAATTCGATGTTATCCAACGTAATGCAACGTAATTCAACGTTATCCATCGTTACTCAATGAAAAAAGGAAATATGAACATTTGATTTATTTCAGAATCGACGGTTGAAGTCAAATCCAAATAAATTCAATGTAATTACTTCAAATCTAATTAAATTTTCAGTCACAAAAATTCGTAAACAAGTTCGTCATGAACCAGAATGGAGTTGTACCGAAATTATATTGACAAATTTTTTCTTAAGTGAGTCTTTGATGACACGTTTCAATAACAGTTATCTTAATGCCACATTTTTGAAAATTTGTTAAACCTCTTATTTTATTAACAACATATTCATTTGATTGTTTTGGAAATCTATAAGTCAAACGTTATAAGATTACATTCTTTAACTTTTCTGCGATAGATATTTTGACTCACTCTCTTGAATAAAGGCTCTCTTAAGGGTTGCAAGACTAAAGTTTTTATAAATTCACGAAATGAAAATTATTATTGCGGTAAAACTTAAGAGAACCCTAGAGTGTATTTAGCTTTTGTGCTGAAATGGGCACATAAGAGGAAATTTTTTTTTACCACAAGAGACTTTAAGGTACATTACATTATTTGTTGCATTAATGACCTTGTGGTTTATCTCGAGCAAAGTCTTTAATACTTATAATAAGAGTTTAAATAGCGTGTTCGAGAAGAGTGTCAGATTTTATCCAATTGCAAAATTGTCGGTCTCATTCCTCAATAATTTTCATGAATATATAACCAAGTTTTGATCAAATATATATATATACAATTTTCACCAGTTTAAGGTTTTCTTGTTATTTCCATATAAAACAAACCAACTTTATTAGTCAATCATCAAAAATTTACGTATTTCGAAGGAAATTTTAATTTCTTTTCATTTCCGTTTAAGATTTTTTTTTTTTTTTTTGCCCGGTTAAAACCGATTGTGTGTCATTTCTGTTTTTCATGGTTTCTTACTTTCCTTCTGGGTTTTATCTAACAGGGGTAAAGGAGAGATTTTTGCAATTTTCTTTTATTGCCTACCATGAACAGGACTACTCGCAGTAGTTCCAGAGGTTCTAATAATAATAGTTTGAATTCATCTAGAGGTAGAGGCAGGTCAGCTTCAGCTCCTAGTAGTTCATTAGGAGAGCAAGACCCAATTGTTTCCGAACCGAAAATTAAACGAACGCCTCCTCCAAGTAGAAAAACTCCAAGTTCAAGCCTTGGTACATTAAATTTTCACGGGCAATTTGAGGACATTGTATCTTTGGATCAACCATATCCACTCGTTGAATCAATACCTACTCTTATAACTGTAGACACTCCTACTGAAAATATTGAAATCAATACCGAAACCAATACGGAATCTCAATTGGAGAACACTGCAACTTCATTTGAAACGCAGCGAGATTTACTAGACGAATCGCTCCGAAATTTAAGTCAGGCATCCCTTCAACAATTGTTAGCTCCAACTGGATTTATAGATAACCAGAACCGAATTTTATCTCGTTTAAATATGAACCCAAACGACACTGGCACCAGTGGTCAAGCCGCTGGAAATTCTATTGAATCTCTTATAGCTATGCTAGAACAAACAGTTAGGTCTACTCAAGACGAAATGAGAAATGAACTTTCGGCCATGAAACGAACGCTATCGAGCATTTCCCAGACACCATTGCAGGCCCCAACCAATACTGCATCGGATTCTTTTCGGGTTCAATCCCAGATTTCAAATAATTCAACACCCCCTGTAGTGAATGCAAAAATTGAGAAGTGGAAAATCAATTTCGACGGTACCGGTTGTATATCAGATTTTTTATTCAAGGTAGATACGTTGTGTGATAGAACACAATGCAGTGAAGCACAGTTAATGGCACATTTTCACACTTTTCTGAGTGGTAAAGCAGAAACCTGGTTCTGGGATTTTATTAGGAAAAATCGTACTGCATCTTACTCTCTGCTAAAATCTTCAATTACACAGGAGTATGGTAATTTAGAAACAGACCACGAAGTTTTACTACGAATTTCAAATCGTAAACAACAGTCAAAGGAATCTTATGATGACTTTCACTCTAGCATTGTTTCCATGAATTCTCGTATGAGAGAACCCATTGCCGAAAAAACTCTCATAGATATTTTAAAACGTAATGTTCATAATAATCTGAAATTGTTGTTATTCAACACATCGCCACAAACTCTACACGATTTGAGGGATAGTGCCAGGAATGCTGAAAAGGTTTTACGTGAAACCAAGATTTCTTTGCCTAGTGCTAACACCACGCGTCAGATTAATGAAATTAAGTCTATGGTAGAAAACGGCGATGACAGTGATTATGAACTCGATCCACAAATCGAGGCATTACATCCACTCGGACGTGCTCCTAAGCCTGATTATTCCAAAATTAAATGTTGGAATTGCCTTGCTCTTGGACATTCGTATATATATTGTCCAGAGGATATAATAAATCGCTTTTGTTTTAAGTGTGGCCAACGAGGTGTGAGTACGGTTAAATGTACTAAACCTCATTTGGGAAACCGAAAGAAGAGCGAGATGGCCACCGGGGACTCTCGTTCGGAGGTCAAAGCCCCGAGTTCACAATAAGTCAAACGAGGAGTTGTCCACAGGAGGAAAATTCGAGCTTTTCAGACTCGGAAATTAGTTCTAGTTTTAACTCTACGTATTCTTTTGAAAATTTAAACTTAATTTGCAAACTCCTAAGTGGATCCATTGCTTCTTGTAGAAATCGCTATAGAAAGCGTAAATTTTATCGACATCTAATTGAGTCTTCTATTTTGTGCGATAAACCTGATGAAAGACCTTTTTCCAAAGTGAAAATTTTGGATGAAGAACTCTATGGGTTATTGGACTCAGGTGCTAGTGTTTCAGTCTTAGGCAGAAATAGTATATCATTCCTACAACGCCATTCAATTGTATTAAAACCGGTTCGATCTTTTGTATCCACTGCTAGTGGCTCCAAGCAAAAAGTTTTGGGTTTTTGCGAACTCCCTGTTACCTATAAAAATATTACAAAACCGATAGTATTTTATATAGTACCTTCTTTATCTCAAACTTTGTACTTAGGTCTTGATTTTTGGCGCGATTTTTCAATTGCTCCGCATATTATACCTGCTATTGAATCTGTTGACTTAGAAAACATTGCAGAGAACGATGTTTGTTTTCATGATTTATCTCCCGAACAGAAACTTAAGCTTGACGGCGTGATTCACGAGTTTCCATCTTTCGATAAACTAGGTTTAGGGTGTACTACTCTGGTAGAACATCATATTGATACCGGCGATGCTGTCCCTATCAAATGTCGACACTATCCGCTTTCACCTCCACGCCAAGCTGAAGTTTATCAGGAACTTGATAGGTTACTAGAAATGGGTGTGATTGAAGAATCTAACTCACCTTGGTGCTTTCCGGTCGTGAATGTTAGAAAACCGGGCAAAGTACGCTTATGCCTTGACTCTAGAAAACTGAATCTCATAACGAAGAAAGATTCTTACCCCCTTCCTCACATAAATGGCTTGCTCAGCAGATTAAAGGACACGCATTTTATAAGCGGCATAGATTTGAAAGATGCTTTCTTTCAAATTCGACTGACGGAATCTTCAAAGGAGAAAACTGCCTTTGCAGTGCCCGGTAGACCCCTCTACCAGTACCGCGTAATGCCCTTTGGACTTTGTAACGGTCCTCAGGCAATGTCACGCTTAATGGACAAAGCCATCCCGTCTCGTTTAAGGGAAAATGTCTTTATTTATTTGGACGACCTTCTGGTCTGTAGTGCCACTTTCGAGGAACATTTGAAATTATTGCGACAAGTCGCTAAATGTCTAAAGGTTGCAGGGTTAACAATCAATGTTACTAAAAGTAAATTTTGCCAAAGTGAAATTAAGTATTTAGGCTACCGAATTGGTAGCGGGTGCCTTAAAGTAGACCCCGATAAAGTTTCTGCAATTGCTAATTTTCCGACACCTAAAACGCCTCGTCAGGTTCGTCGGTTTATAGGTATGGCGAATTGGTACCGGTCTTTTATCAACAATTTTGCCAACATGGCTGGCCCTTTAACAGATTGTTTACGCAAGCGTAGTGGTGTTTTCGCTTTGACGCCTGAAGCGATTGATAGTTTTGAGAAACTTAAATTAGCCCTTTCTAGCGCCCCTGTCCTCGCTCAACCAGACTTTTCGCGGGAATTCATTATCCAATGTGATGCTTCACGCATCGGAGTTGGTGGTGTTTTATACCAGATGGATGATGATAATAGGGAAAGACCCATATCTTTCGTGTCTCAAAAGCTTAACTGCTCCCAGCGAAATTACACAGTCACCGAGCTAGAGTGTTTAGCAGCAGTTGTCTGTGTGAAACGATTTAGGCCTTATATAGAGGGACTGCCCTTTCGGATAATCACCGACCATTCAAGCTTGAAATGGCTAATGACCCAAAGGGATTTGAGCGGCAGACTCGCCCGTTGGAGTCTAAAATTACAGGGATTCGATTTCAGAATGGAACATAGAAAAGGTTCTCTAAACGTCGTTCCAGATACTCTATCGCGTTTTGACGTAGACGCCCTGGATATTGATAATAGCTTTCCGGAAATTGATTTGACTTCGTCTGAATTTAACTGCCCTGAATATGAGGAGTTGAAGAAAACTGTTGTCGAAAACAAGGAAAAGCTACCTGACCTTCGTTTGTCCGAAAATCTTGTTTACTCAAGGGTAAAATTTCGTCAGGGAATTGATAACGAGGAAGAAAGTCTTTGGAGATTATGGCTCCCTAAATCCTTAGCGGGGAAAGCTATTCAACTTGGCCATGAGTCAAGTTGTCACGGCGGTTATTTTAAAACTCTTTCTAGAGTACGACAAAAGTACTATTGGCCCTCAATGGCACGTGAGGTTAAAGCTTATGTAAGCAAATGTGATGATTGCAAAATTATTAAGGCTTCGACCCAAACCCTTCGACCACCTATGGGTGAAGCCTTTATAACTGTCCGGCCGTTCCAACGTCTTTATTGCGATTTCCTCGGTCCGTATCCGTGCTCAACGTCGAGAAATACACAGCTGTTTGTTGTCATTGACCATTTTACCAAATTTCTTTTCCTCAAACCTTTAAGATCTGCTACCTCAATTAATGTAATTGATTTTTTTCAAAATGATCTGTTTAACACATTTGGTGTCCCTCAGTATGTACATAGCGATAACGCCAAGCAGTTCATTTCAAAGGAAATGCAGGATTTCTTTTCGCTGTTTGGGGTTACTCATATTAAAACCGGTTTATATTCCCCGCAAGCGAACGCTTCCGAGCGAGCCAATCGGGAAATAATTTCGAAAATTCGTTTTTTTCTTAAGGATGAACCACATCATCTTAATTGGGATGGTTGCATACCACGTATTTTGTCCGTCTTACGTAGCGATTATCATACCGCAATTCATTGCTCACCGTATTACGCCATGTTTGGTCAGAACATGTGCATGCACGGCTCGTCATATCCTTTGTTGGAAAAACTCAATATGTTGGAGGATGACACTATCGTTAAGAGAACTGATAAATTGACCCACATCCGAGATAAAATCACTCATAATCTAGAGAGAGCCCATGAAAAGGCAACTAAATCTTATAACGTTCGCACTAGACACATCCACTATCGAGTTGGTCAAGAGGTATTTCGCAAGAATCACAACCTTAGTAATTTTCAAAAGGCTATCAATGCCAAATTTACCCCTAAATATATTAAGTGCCGCATACGTGCACAAATAGGTAATTCACTTTACGAGGTAGAAGATCTTCAGGGAAAGTTAGCTGGAAGATTTCATGCCTCAGACCTTAGGCCCTAAATTTTATTATTGTGGGAATTGCCCGGCTGGTCGTGGGTCGTGCCACACGTTGAATTTAAATTGTATTTTACGCGCGTTGAACCCTTTTCCTGTTCGTTAATCATTGTGGAATTTCTGAACGAAGCAGTTTTGTTAGGGATTAGTTAAAAGAAAAAGATCTTGTAGGTATAAAATTATCTTGGTACCGCGATAGTCGAAAAGGTACATTTTCTAGTCTGGGTAGGTACAAAATCTAGAAGCTCATCTCCCATCCCTGATTAGAAAGAAGAGAAAAAGGAAAAAAAGAAACTTAACGGGCAGAACGTTAATCCTCTACTAGTTACAAAATACATAAGCATTTTGTTCTTTTGACACAACAGGGAGTTGGTTTTTGATATTGCTGGTTTTCGGTCGCCAATCGCGGCAATATAAAGAAAAAAGAAAAAACAGATGAATCCGTGAATAAACTTAGTGTTCTGTGAAAGTTGAAATGTTATAATTAAAACATAAAATTAATGTTAATAACTCATTCAAATTTTTAATAGAAAAAAAACAAGATATCTAAACTAAAAGAATTAGTTGTGTGGGTTAGAACTAAATGAATCTAGTAGCCTATAGATTAGTAATGAAAATTTAAGAAATTTATAAAGCCACATAGCAATCAAACAGAAATGTTAAAGAAAATGTAAAATTAATGATTCAGTTTTGCCGTAAATTTATTTTTATAAAAGTTTAAACATGTAATATTACTGGTTAAGTAACTTCTTAAGAAAAAAAAAAACATGAAATCAACGTGGAAAAGCTACGACCATTATAAAGATGCTACAGATTCTAACGGGGGAAGGCAAGAACAATTAATAAAAAGTGATCAAGTTGTGTAGAACTTAAAGAAAGAAAAACTGCTTGAAAATAAACCAAATAGAAAAACGAGGTGATTTTGGAAGAAGAAAAAGTTTAACATTTTTTTTTGCAAATTTAAAACAATACAGAAAAACTTATTAAAAGTGTTTAGCCATAAAAAAAAAATTGACTGTACCAAAAAACCAAGAAAAGTGAAACCGTTACACTTATATGTATTGCGGTTCAATACTAAACCAACCAAGATTATGGGTAAAACAAACAAGAAAAAAAAAGGAACCAAATATACAACTCCATAGAACTATAACTGCTAATTTAAAGGTATAACAACAACATCATTTAGTAACGTTAACCTGAACTAAGCAAACAACAACAACATGCAAGCAAAAAAAAAAATTAACAACTTGATTATCAACACAGCAACTTCATCAACTATAGCGGTACACAACACATCAACCACCACAACGATATGACACCGTTAAGCAGCTGAGTAACTATAAAATAAACTAAAAGAATTTTTTTTTTCAAATATTATAAAAACAAAAGGAAAATGTTAACAATTTTTTTTATTAGTGAATATATACCAGTTTTTTTTTCTTTCACTTGCCTACTGTAATTGTTACAAAAAAAATACACCTGAGTCTATACTTACCTTTATTATTAATTATATCATTGATTTATTTTTATTATACTTAGTATTAAAAA
This sequence comes from Leucophora obtusa, assembly GCA_949987735.1. Lineage (NCBI taxonomy): Eukaryota > Metazoa > Arthropoda > Insecta > Diptera > Anthomyiidae > Leucophora > Leucophora obtusa. Next base: position 14,241,872 of record OX465296.1, read on the forward strand.
TAAAAAAATAAAAATTACACTATAGTGTAATTCTTATTTACATTTACCTTACCAGTATACTAACCATTTATGTCACCCTATATATTATTAAACTTAGTATTATAATTTTATTAATTAGTATTCTAGATTTCTTTTTATATAAATTAAAATCAACAGCAAAACACAAAACACAAAACCGAAAAGAACTATGAATTTAACAATAAAACCAGTATATTTTGAAATTTAAAATGAAAGTTTAGAAGATTTTTTTTGAGGAATGAGACAGACAAGCAATAACAGTTAAACTCTGACACTCTAATTTTGGGGTGACCGTTAATTTAAAGAGTGCTAAAGGTTGCCATTGGCGTAGCTAAATTTAGCTATGGGTGGGAAGAGTGCACTCGGGGTGGCAGATAACACCTAGTCACCATAATTTTGTTACTATTTCTGTTTTGGTTCATGAGATTACTAAAGTTTACACTTTTTTTTTTTTTTCCTTTTCTCTCTATTTCTTATTGTAAAAAGTGGCTTAATAAATGGCATGAACTAGTTTTTTTTTATGTCTATGCTTACGCGGCGATGAAATCGGGGTTAAGAACCACGTCACAATTGGCAGAGCTAGCCAAATTTCTCCTCCATGCCTTTGACCTTACTTTCTCGTAGTTTTTTTAATTTAATGTGAAATCTGACATGACCGCGCGTAACATAGTTATTTTTCAACAGTTAAAAATAAGTTTTTAGTTATTTTATAGGTAAATCCTTTGTCGCTTTTTCAAATGCATATACATTTGATTTAACTGTAATGTTCAGTATATTCTACCCACACATTTTTTGAGTGCAAGTTTAATCTTCTCATGGAAGAAATTAAACCTTTATTCTGTTAATAATTGTGCATATAACGAAAAATCTTGATTTTAATAAAAAAAAGTTCTGAATTTCTAATAAAAGATCTCAAGTTTGAAATTAAATACATGTTAAGTACCTCAAGTTCATTTGAAATTGTCTTAACTTCAAATAAAAATTTGTAGTTTTATTAAGGAACTCCTAATTTTCATTCCAAAATTACTTAGATTTAAATTTTGATTATAAAATTATTTAATCATTGAATTTATATTTATATCTTGTCTATCTAGTTGGTGGGCACGCTATAAATGCATTTATCACCAAAATTTTGGTAGCAAAATAAATTAGTGTAACATTGGTTCAAAATTAGTTAATGCTAAAAAATATAACTAAAACTTTTGTTGAAAACAGAATTTCAGCAAAAAATATGTTGAAAACTAATGGTATACTTGATATTCAAGAAGTTTTACAAATTTTCTATTGTAATAACTTACTTTTTTGAGTGAATAAAAGTACAAGTTAATTCGTCACACTTGCTTACCTGTCCAATGTTAATTCTTCCAATTGATTTAAATCACAGGCAATATATTCCAATGAAGCATCTGTTATACGTGGACACCAAGATAAATCTAATGCTCGTAATTTCTGCAAATTTTCTGCTATTAATTCAACACCATCATCTGTTAGTTTACTGCAACCCGATAGGCTTAAAACAGTTAAATGTGGTAAAGAATGGACTAGAAATAGAAGAAGATAAAAAATAATAATTATTACAATGTTTTTTTATATATTAAAAACAAATACAATTTGATTGTTCACAAGGGGTGAGCTAAGTGTAGTGTGTGTTGCATTGCCCTAACAAAAACAGAGTTGTTGAGATTTTAATATAAAATATTCAACAGATCACGACGATTAGTTTGATATGTTTAAAGCCCCCCATACATTTGCAATATTACGTCCAATATAATGGCACAGTATTTTACTCGTTTTGCCACACACCATACAATAAATTGCAACATATATGTAACAAAAGATCGCCACAATATTTTATACAATATATGAATTCAACATAACCTCAAAATGCACACAAACATAAACAGCGCAAAATTAAAATTGCACAGTGTTGCCAATAGATTATGCAATATTTCAAGTTGTCCAATAAAAATCAAAAGTGTTTTGATGCACTACTTAATATTGGTCAACTTTCAATTTAATACATACACGGTCAATAGCTTGCACCACTTCGAAAGTTCTACCATGATATTGCAAATGTATGGCCCGCTTAAGTGTGCTACCAAAGAGAAACACAACTGAAAATTGTCGTAAAAGTGGTGATAAAATTTAAACAACTCGGGTTTTTGAGGACCATACAATACATACAGTACCTATTACACTTTGTGAACAACCTTAATATCTTATTGTATGTAACAAATATTATTTGTGGTCAATATTTATGGTTTCTCTTATTGTAACACTTTTATACAAAATTTTATTATTGCTATTTATGATAAGGGAAATTGATTTTATATTCTACTTTAATCAATGGGGCAGAATGGTTTGTTAACTTAAAAAACCTGCAATAAAGTCAAGATTTTGAAAATTGTTGGAACTTTCGCCAATTTTGCTTTATCTTTCTTATTTTTCTACAATATATTTCCACAATAATGCGGGATTTTTCTTTTTTTCTCCGAAAATTTTGGGCGTTTATTGTGAAATATTGGTACAATATAAATTTATTGAAAGTATTGGCCATCGTTAGCTATGACCTCTTCCCATTTTTCTGGCAACATATGTATTCCCCGCCAAAAGAACTACTCATTTTTTGAGGCCAAGAACGAATTAAGCCAATTTCGTATACCCAGAGCTTTGAAGAATTAATTCTTTTTGGAATCAATTCACTACCAATCGAATTCAATTTTCTCTAGAATTGAATGAATTCATTTTCTTAAGTAATTCACTGAATTCGTTCAACTTAACGCGCTCATCAAACAATAAATTCAAACAATTAATTCCATTGCAATAGTTCTTTATTAAATCAAATGAATCAATTCACTGGTGAACGCGTTCAATTTTATTAATCGAACGGAAAAAAGTGAATTAATTCCTTACTGAATTAATTGTAGAATACATCAATATTCGTATTCAAACTATAATAGACAAATTTCAAACTTCATGTAATCATTCAAACAATGATTACATTTCTAATTTATATTAAGTCCAAAACAAATTCTAATTTATATATTATTTGTGATTTGCTTTTTTTCTCAGTGGTAAAACCGCTTCTATTCTATTATTCCCATAAGCATATTTCTTGTATGTACTTTGCATCCCTTTCCTTAATAATTTATTGAAGGTTTTATAACATAATTATTTTCCTTCTCCGAAAAATTTATTACCAATCATTTGCATGTTCATAAACTGATTAATATTTGTTATAGATGTAAGGTAGCTTTAACCATCTCTCTTTAGAATTACTTTTTTTATGGCGTTCAAGCAGAATTTCGGGCATGCAAAATCGTCTTTCAACGTCTCTCGGCTTTAACTGGTGTATTTTTCCAATTTCCTTGCTTTTGGATGAATCCTGCTGCTTGCACACGTTTGGATATTGCTGCTTGAGTTTGACAACAATCTTCATCGAGAACTCTTCTAACTTTTTTGGCTGACCTGGGCGGTATTTGTCTTTTGTGTCAAAATCACCACTTCTGACCGCACAAACCATCCCAGTTGGAAATTTCCCACGGTAGAAATTTTTAGTTATTTTAAATTTTTTGTTATTTTAATTTTTTTGTTATTTTATCAGCTTTTAAACTGCGTAAACCTTTGTTTTAATTGTCATTTTCAGTAGATATATATATAGATTCCTTTTACTCCTACAAGGAGTATAGCGCCGTAACAAGATTCTTCCAATCAGCTCGATCTGATGCACGATATTTTATTCTACTCCAACTTAGATGTAGTTTAGATACTTTTATTTGAATTTGACGTTTCCAAGGTGAAATTATACTAACTAACAAGGAAGTTACCCAATGGGTTCTCTCCGTTGTTAATGAGATTCGGATATATGATAGAGGAGGAAAAAATAATGTACAATTATTTTTTTAGCGGCCCAATTTCATATTCAGAGATTAAAAGGACACTAAAAGAAAAAACTCTTTAAAAAAATTTAGATAAAACTACTAAAATTGCAGAAAAAACTCCTAAAATTGCAGATTAGTTTTGCTATATATTAGTAAGATAGGAACAACTAAAATAAAAAAAACTGTTAAATATACAGAATTTTAGTTATATTTGAGTTAAATCTTTGTTAATAGTAATTAGTAGGCTAAAAAATCACAAACAAATTTTAAATTCAAACTTTTTTCGTTTTTTAATGTAAATAAAAATCGAGCCTTTTGAAAGCAGTTTACTATTTTCTTTAGCAAATATTTCTGCTGATTTTAGCAGGATAGACTGCTATTTGTATTAAAATTTTACGTAAAACTAAATTTAACTTAAAAATAGCAAAATTGTTGTAGATATAACAGTTTATTTTTAGCAAAACTTTCTGCAGATTTTGCAATAGAATTTGTCATTTTCAATTAATTAAACTCAAGTATAACTACAATTCTGTAGATTTTGCAGTTTTATTTTTGCTGTTCTTATTTCACTAGTATTTAGTAAAAAAATCTGCTAACTTCAGCATTTTTTCTGCTTTTTAACTAGCTTTTTCTGCCATTTTTATAGCTTTATTTCTATGAGTGTACAAATAAATTTAAATTTCGTAAATTTCAGACATCTTTTCATAGAAAAATAGGATATTCGTTGATCCCACATTTTAACCCTTAAAAGTGAGATTGGGCCGCTAAAAAGTAAGTATTTCTTATTTTTTTTCTCCCCTATCACATATCCAAATTTCATTAAAATCGAAGAAAACCCATTGGGATACCTTCCTTGTCAATTAATTTTGAAAATACAATGTAGGGTATATAAAATTCAATTTGAGGTTATATAAAACTTGTACTTAAGTATTTATAATATTTTAAGTCAAAAATACACATTTTCTAATTTTATAACGATTTTCTTATTTATTTAGAATCTCAATATATTTTTTCACATCACATCTTCCTTTTCTTAAACTTTTTGATTACATACATATTATAAATTTATAGTTCAATAGAGTAATTTGTGGTTAATACAATATATACCTAAGTATCAAATGTATAAGCATATACTACAACTACTACGACTGCTGTTTTACTCCAACTAATCCCACTACCACAATTTTTTGCCTCAAGTCAATATCAATAAATAAATTGCTTATTAAAAGATTTTATCATTTTTTTATTATTAAAATATAAAAGAAAATCAAATCAGTTGTATAAATCAAATCAATAAAAGGTTTTAAATGTAATACATACATTTTCTCAATGTTCAATCAAATGATTGATTTAATACAGGAATCATGAAATACTATTTTTAAAAGTTAAAATTTAATTACATTTTGAAATGAAAAGATATAATAGCTCTTTAGAAAAGTAGTTTGAAAGAAAGTGTGTGTTATTTCAATATGACAGAATGTTGTGTATGGTGTCTAATTCTGGTAAGAACTGAATTGAAATAGTGGATTAATTTTGCTCTGTAGATGTGGTTTTATTGTGTTTAGGCGATACAACATTTAGGTCCGATTACTGAATATCTCTTTCAAATTTAACCAACGGTAAAATTAAAATTTTGTAAAGGAAACAACAACAAATGTGTCAGTTGGAATCTCAGTTGGCAGCTAAAGGGACTTTGTTAAATTGCGATTTATACAGCAATGTAAATACATGTATTCGATGGAAATAAGTTTGCTGTCCATCCATATCTACTATTTCTTAACTTAAAAGTAGCAAAAATTTTGCAGATTTAACAGTTTGTTTTTGCTATTTTGCTAATAGTAAGCAATATTGTCTGCAGATTTTAGAGTATAAGTGTCATTTTCAATTAACCAAAAGTTAACTCAAACATAACTAAAATTCTGTTTACAGTTTTATTTTAGCTCTTCTTATTTTACTAGTATTTAGCAAAATCCTCTAATTTCAGCAGTTTTTTCTGCAAGGTCATTTTTAACTAATTTTTAGTAGATTTTCTGCTGGTTTTAAAGTTTGAGCACGCCGTTAAAGGGAAGCCTTTCCCCTCTTTTTGCCCCTCCCTGTAGGAACTTCAGAGAGTGTTACTAGGAAGATATCCCAATAGGTTCACTCTGATGTTAATGAGATACGGATATGTGATAGAGGAGACAAAAATAATGTACACGTAACTTTTTTAGAGGCCCAATCTCATGTTAAGTGGTTAAAAATTTAAGTCAGAAATTACCCAGTTTTTTGTTTTTTAAATTTGGTTCTTATAATTTCAAAGAAAAATAGACAAATTAGATATCAAATAAAAGAGTTTTTGAAGAGGCTACCGGTGGATGCCATATATTAAGGCTTATTTTATTTAATCGAGAGGTAACTGAGCTTTTTCCGACATTTGTTGTCGTTTGGCTTTAAGACGAATTTTCCCATTTCAAATAAGTGGCATACCTGGATCTATAACACGGCCAATATGGGCAGGGGTGGAGAGCAGTGTTTCCCGAAAAGTTTTAGCTCATTCCCATTCTGAATATTTAAATCCCCAATGTTATACCCAATTAATTTTAATTTAAACAAAAACTCAATTTTAAAGAAAAATATAGGAGCTAAGTTAGCATCGCTTTTAAGTCCAGAAAATTATTAAGAAATGAGTCAGCAAAGTAAATAAAATTTAATGTTTTACGAAGAAATATTTACTTTTTGACTCGAACTTTAAAGGCCTCAAAACTTTGTTAAAATTGTGAAAGTAAAAAAAATTTATTATACGAAAGACAAATCACAATTAAACTGAAATGTCACTGTTTCAAAATAAAAGTCGTACATTAAATTTTCGAGAGAAAAAACTCTACACAATTTTCACACGAATTACATTATTGTAAAAAATCTTTTTTTTCTTCTAAAATTTGTATGGAATTTGACAAGTAAATACGAGTAGTTTTCAAAAACTAATAGTTTTTGGTTAAGTATAAATCTAGTAGGTGTAAGTTCTAGGGCTTGTAAATTATTTTGAACATTAAGTTTTCATAACTCTAGTTTACACGATTCAGAAGGTACATAATAGGTTATATGAAAACCCCTGGTACTTTTTGAACCTGCACAAAATTTATTTTTTTTGAGTCCTTTGCATGTAACAATTTTGAATATTTTGAAAATAGAAATGTTTTGATTAATTATTGAGCTTGGTTGCTTTTCGTTATTTCAAGATTTATAAATATTTAGAGAAAATTACTTCAATAATTCAAATATTTTGCTGAAATTTTGAAATACTTTAACAGACCTAATTTGATCGACTTTAATTTAAAATAATACGCATATAATTTATCCGAAAATTCTTCTTATTTTCGGCCTAAAACTAAATCTTTTAAAATTTACAATTTTTGAATCTGTCCCCTGAACCGAAGTCGAAATCTGTTAAAACCTCATTTGACAAAATAAAATGATCCCTTGACAAAATTTCCCAAAATAAAATCCTCTTTGACAAAATTTCCTAAATGTTAGCGACATCTACAGTTTGTTTAAAAATTTATCGATGTTGCATCTCTATACTATGTATATGTCTATGAATATGGGTATAAAAAATTTTATTTTCTCGATTAAATCTAAACTTCGCAACTTCCAGGCATGTTTTCCTATAAAACTAGGTTACTTTTTGAACCCACTTTCTAACCGTTAAATGTAAGATTCGCCGCTTTAAAAAAAAACACGTGTATTTTATTTTTTTTTCTCCTCTATCACATATTCAAATTTCAGTCAAATCGGAGAGAACCCATTGGCGTACCTAGACCATTTTTCTGGGGTGGGCAAGCGACCCATTAATTTTCTGCTGATAATTTTCCCATTCTCACACTCTTAATCCTAAAAAACACTTTCGGCATTATACTTACAATTTTTTCACACAAAAAAAAATCTTAAAAATGATTCCTGTCTTCTAATAAAATTTTCATAATTTTCAAAATTAAATAATCCTGGTAGGTTATCCTATCAAAATCGCCATGTTTTTATACAAAACTCTGAATAGTGCATTTATTTTTCTGAAGAAAACCTCGTACAAGGAATGCATTCCAAGCTATATTATCAGATTATTATGAAATTTAGATATTTAATAGAGAAAAGAAATCTAAGATCAACCTGTCTAATTCGTCCACCTCGGACGAACCCTATCTAATCCCATATTCTAACCACTAAAATTACCGAGGTGGACAAAAATAGTGAGATGTTCATCTTTCAATTTTTGTTTCTACAAAATATTGAAATTTCATTGAAATAACATAGTAGTGTTTAGTTTGAAGTAACTTCCTTGTTAGATATAAACTAATTATTCGTTTAGAAAACTATGAAATCTTAGATATTTAACTCACCAAAAAGATTCTGCGTTATTTTTCTATTATTGAACAACTTTGCGGTTCTAATATTTTTTTTTTTTTTTGGAAAAACTCTTACAGTCAGTTTTATAATCAGAACTAAGATAGATTTGTTTCTTAAATATTTCTTATTTAAGAAATATTTAAAACAAAAATCGATCTTAGTTCTGACTATAGAACTGACCTTAGATTTCAACAAATTATCTGCCTAGAAAACCAGTAGTTCACAAACCAAAAGCACAGGATTGATATTAAAAAAAAGTAATATTGTGATACTTTACGCCATCAAAATCATAGATAAAAGAATTGTAGGTAGATTTTTTAAAAATTCTGGGGTGGGCAAAAATCAGTCTAGGGCTTAGCCCACCCCAGACCGGCCTAAGTCCGCCAATGAGAGAACCCTTTTTCGTAAGACTGATTAATTTAATTCTTGTCACAATTAAAAATTGTAGTTTTACTAAGTTTTTAGTTGAAGTTATCTAATTGCCGGTTTAGGTCGGCTAACTTATCTAAAAGAATGCTTGATTTAACACCATTTAAGTTGTTTTAATGAAAATTTTACTCTTGGTTAAGGTAGTTAAGTTTGTCGTTAACCTTAATCACGAATAAAATTGGCATTAAAATGACTCTGGATAGTCTTAAATTGAGCATACTTTTAGATAAGTTAACCGACCTTAGTAAATAAACAAGCGGAAAAAACAGTAAAATTTTTTGTGAAATCAAGAGTTTCTAACGATTTTTGTAAAAATTGAATATTTGAAATATATGAAATCGCGTTTATTCGAAATTTTCATATCATTTTAAATTTCCCATTACTACTTATTTGCATTTCAAGAAATAACAATAATTTATTTTTGTTTTAGATGTTTGCAAGTTTAGAAGCTTAAAAAGTTCTTAAGAACATTGTATTATATTGTAATGCCACGACTTATCTCTTCTATTCTAAAAAAAAGGTGTTCAGTTACAAGAAAAACCTTGTATGCTATATATTCCGCAAAAAGTCTAAAACTTTAAGACTTTTAAAAGCCTATTTAATCCTTTATAATGTTGTTTTAAAAAATTGCAATACTTTCTCGCAAAAAAAAAAACTAAAAACACTTTTTATAGGTTTTCTGTTGTTTTTTTAGTAACATTACTTAAATAAACATAAACCATAATAATCCTCTTACAGAACCTACAAATAAAAAAAAACCTGGGGAACTAAATAAAAATATTAAAATAAATCTTTGGCATTCCAAACTATGTATGGCGAAAATAAATGCATACCTTGGTGATGATGATGATCTCTAGCCCAACTATATTCTACCTTCGAATTCATATGAATGCAAAATAATTATTTACTTATTTAAGTATCACTACAACTACTCCAGCTATGTACATTAGGATGTCCCTTAAATTACGATTTGCCGATTTTCGTTCATTACACCCTCAGTTTTGTTCTAGTCGGGGTCATAAATTCTACCATTTTGAAGCAACTAAAGCAAAACTGGAAGGACTAATGAACGAAAATCAACAAATCGTAATTTAAGCGACATCCTAATCTACATAAGCATCCTAATTTACATAAGCATGTTTTAAGTTCCGTTTACATCTGTTTTCAAGTCCCGAGATTTCAATGGAAATCTCGAACCGAAATATTAACCGTTTACATTTGCACTTTATGACAGTAGTGTGATTTCGATTTGACAACTGCATTTTTTTCTAAACAAATTACCATAAAAAAATAACCTCAAATTAAAAATATTTCTAAAAACCATTTTATTCATTGACGGAGTACAATTTACATTATTTTATGTAAATATCTAACGCTAAATATGTTAGTAAATTTGTTTTTTTTTTGTAAGGACGACAAGCTAGAATCCAGAATTTGCAATATTTTGTTGGAAGGAAGACATGCACTTCCCAATGTTTTCTTCATAGTTATGATTCGCGGGAAGCAAAAATTAAAACCACGCAACACTTGTTATAATCATTAGTACATTCCCATTTGGTCTAAAGTTATATTTATTATATTCATAATAATTTTTTTATTTCATTATTTTGTGTTATTTTTAGGTTATTTTTTAGTCAGCTGTTGACCATTGTTGCCACTTTTTCATACAAAAACTCTACAAATTAAGCGAAACGCAGTGTTGTATTCTGTAAAAGTCTCCGCATTTGTGAGATTTTCATTAGATTTCTTAGAAATCTCGCAAATTCAAGGGATTTCTTTTGTATGGGGATACTAGGGATTTCACATGAGATTTTCACAGAAATCTCAATTTTAGTCGAAATCTCGGGATTTGGATGCAGATGTAAGTGCAATATTAAGGAAAACACTTTGAGCTGTTTTCACTAACCATGAAGTGTTTTGTATACTCAAATTTTTGAAATAAGTTTGGCGTTTAAAAGATTTTTCTTTCGTTGATCACTGTTTATTTTTTTCTGATGTGGTTTTTGGCATGGTTGGCAAACAGTAATCCTAAAATACCAATGACCTATTCAAATCCCTTTTAAATGACTACCGTTAACCTTAAAATACCACTAATGAAATAATAAATAACTTAACCTTAAAATAACCAAACGAAATAACGTTATCCGTTATCACTGGCCTTACACTTAAAATAATACATCAGTAAAAAAATCTGTCAAACGAGTTTAATACTTTGAAATGTTCTTTTTTTATTTTTTTATGACACGTAATTAGTCGTAATTAGGCGAAACTTTGAAACTTCTCCATGGATTTTTTAATATATATGTTGTATATCATACAAAAAATTTCTAACAAAAATTTAGTAAATTCTTGGAACTTACAAATAATTTCAGTTAAATTTCAATGTATCGTTAATTTCCAATTAAAAAATTTCGTTTTTTTTTCTGTCATGATCTAAATATTTTGTCTATTGCTTTTTTTAACTTATCTATTGTAATTTAAATCTTTAGTTTGTGGTTTTTTGAATATTGTGTATTTTAGATTGTGTTCTGTATTGGTTTTGTGTTAAGAAGCCTAACAAAAGTTTTAAACAAGGCAAAGATACAGTAGTGTACTTTTTCATATGACCTCTTCTCCAGTTTTGAAAAAAATAAATAAATAACAATACAAAACACACGTATTAAAAAAAAACACTAAAAAAGAAAAAGCAAAAAAAAACTATGTTTAAGTATCTTACGAAGTAAAATGCTAGAAAAAAGTTATAATGTTTTTGTAAACTGGGGCAATGCAGTTAACCACATAAATAAACACAGGCACACATGTAAACACAACCCAGTAAACAATTTTATAAATCAATTTCGCTAACAATTGTTTTATAAGTATAAAAGTATATTCTAGAGTGTGTGTGAAACGGTAGCAAAGTATTCTTTATAGTAAATTTTTGACAGTTTTGGGGTGAATATAATTTCACTAGGCCATAGGGTTCAATTTCTTATTATTCGCAAATTACCGTTATTAATTGACGTTTTGGCATTAAAGAGGCATTATAACGGTAATATAATTGGACCGATAAAATATCGAAATAAAAACGGTTTAATATAATGACAATGACAATTACTAATAGTGAACTGTAGTGTACCCTTTGCACTTGTTTAATAAGTGCTTTTATTGAAGAGAATAAGAAGACACAATACATATTTCGCAATGACAAAGTGGTGTTTTATGCCAGTCAACTTTCACATCAAAGAATAGCTCAGCGGTAGAGAGCTACACTAGCAATCTTGAGGTCGCAAGTTTAATATTTGCCAGTGGCGGCAATAAATTTTTTTTTAATAAAAAAATATAATTGTTTTTAACTTTCAATTATTGAAAAAGAGTTTCCTTTGCACTAGTTTGAAAAGTACTGAAAAAATGTTGAAGTGGGAGTAGGGTAGAGGGGGGAACCGTCGCCAGTGGGGCACATACACTAATCCCATTTTTCTCCGATGTTAAGGGAGTTAAACAATTGGAAAAAATATATTTTGTGAATTTTTCAATTACCTTTCCTTGACATCCACTATGATGAATTTATAACACATGTGGTAGCAGATAGAAGTGTTTTTGAGTTTTTTGGGGTGGCAAAAAAATAATTGAAAGCAACTACATTTTGTAATAACTTCCTCAAATCGTGTGATAAAAAAATAATTTTTCTTTATGTCAGACCTATGATCCTAAGCTTTCAGGAAATAATAATTAGATTTTAATAAATGCTTAAAAAGTGTGAAAAATATTAATTTTATATTAGTGCCTGTCTCTGGGGCACAATCACCAGATGGCCCCTGGAGCTACAAAGAGTTGGTACATCCCTGCCTAAAATGATCTATAACACTTTTCTATATATTTAAAATATGTTTAGTAGTAAATTAGAACAATCGTGTTCATTCTTAAATTTATATTAATTATTCAGTTTTTTGTAATTTTGAAGAAATTTTTGTTAGTTTTAAATTATTTTTTTTGTAATGCAGTGGAGGTTTATTGATTAAAAAGAATTATATATCTTAAAGAACTTATTCTAAATTATTTATTTCAGTCATTAAAACATTCACAATATTTTTTTGTTGAAATTGTATCTAGCTCTTTTGGCGAATATCCCCCAAGTTTGGGGCAGTTATGCCGATTTGGGTTACTTTCAAAATCATTACAAAAGTAATAGAAAATATGCAAATAATTAGGATAAAAATCATAGAAATTAAAGCCAAGATATGTAGATCTTCAATTTAAAAGTAATTTTTGAAAAATAATTAGGGGTTAAGAAATGACAGTGCTTTGAAAAAAAAAGTGGCGAAGGATCCCCCCTCTACCCTACTACTCTCCTATGACAATTCAATGTTAAAATCATAAGTGTTTCTGTTAAAAAAGAAGGACATCTAGATCATTAATTGTAGTACTTTTTCTACTGCTTTGGCATTTTTTTTTTGCTGGGGTTATTTTACTTCGGTGGGGCAGATCTAAGTGCTATGGGAACACCGAAACAGAACACACAATATCATTTTTTTAAATTGACGTTGTCGTCACTGGGGACGAACCCGCAACCTGATGTGCACCAGTCCTATACGCTAACCAATACACCACAGCGCCCTCAATAATATGACGCACAGTGGATGCCGAAAACGGCGATTAATTTATTTTTTTTGTATAGTTATACATTGAGCCAAAGACAAAAACTATCTACTCAGCTAGTTAAGGAGCTGAAATGTTATAATTTTATTAAAATTATATCTTAAAATCAGTTGATCATAAATTCTTAAATTGTTGTTACTGGAACGTGTTGGTTCGAAGCAATTTGTGACCAGTCCGTTGTTGTTACTTGGGCCTCGCCTCTGATTCTACACAAAATTTGTCTTTCTAACTTGTTGTTAACTCGGTCTATATTTGTAGAAAAAATTAACCGGGTTTTCGTAAATTATTCGTTTAAATTCATTAGTGTCATACTACATTAAATTGACTTATATTATTTAATAAGATCAAAGATACTAAAGGAGCTAACAAGGTGTACTGTGTTGAATGTGTTACATCGTTAATTTTTTTTTATCGCTTTAACGAGGATTTTTATAATGGCACACTAAACATAAGTACAAATGTTGTACCGTTTTATTTTACGATATCATATATTGTTGTATGTTTTAAAATTAAATTTTAAAAACTCTACATTTAATAGCCCATTTCTAGTGAACAACCTAACTAAATATGTTCTGAAATACTACTGTAAGAGAATTATGTCTGCAAAATTAACCGTAATTGCACCTAAAAAAGTGTACATCTTATTTGCATTAAGAATTAACTGATGGTTCAGTTATTTTGACTACATTATTCTCTGAGTGTATATTTCGAATAGAAGCTATTTTCTGAACATGAAAGCCAAAATTTCATATTTTAGGGTATATATATATTTTTTGTTAAAAATGCCTACACTCAGGGAATTATGTAGGTAAAATAAACTGCAAATGACAGTTAAAATAACTGCATTTGCAGTTAAAAAGGTATAGACTACATTTTCATAAAAACAACTACAAATGCAATTAAAACAACGTACATGCAAATTACTGTAAAACTGTACAAATAACTGAAAATGTAGTTAAAATAACACAAATAAAAATTATTTTAAATTATTAATTTAATAAAAACAAATTTATGTAAATACTCTTAACTTAATTTTATTCAATAATAAATTTAAATTGAGAAATCAAAATTTACACTAAATATCACTTTTTTTGTTCACTATATTGTTCTAGATGTCCGTCTGTGAGGGATGAAATATTGTTTGGCTTCCTTTTTTTCTCCAGGTAGAAAGGGATGAAAATATAAAAGAACTGAAAGAAAATAAATACAATATATTTTAATATTCCCGTAAATAAATTTATATTTTATATTATAAAACTTACCTTATTATTTTAATAATTCAATAAAATATATAACCTTTTCCGTATTACGCGTCTTTACTATTTAGCGTTGTTTTATGACGAAGACAAGAGAAAACATGTTCTTCTCATATTCTTTCACTAGAAATTTCTAAACAAATGCTTCGTACACACATTATTCTTAACTTTGTACACTTACACACTTAAAAATTAAAGTATTTGTAATAAATAACTACAACCGCATTACTACACAAATAACTGTCATGTAGTAACTGCAGAACTTTTCTGAGTGTATTTTTAGACAAGCACCCTTATTCTAAACTTTATAATAATGACAAAATTGTGACAACACTCACCATTCACGTTAGCAGAGACTATTAATTATAGAGATAGGAAATCAAAACTAACACTACTCACCGATAGAGGGCGCTGAAATTTAGTATTGCCTGAGCAACTATTTAGTATCCATTTAGTATCAGCTGAGCCTATATTTCAATACCTAAAAACTGTTGAAAACTGCTCAAAATAAGGGAAAAACAACGCGGAATATATTCAAATAATAAAATTTGAAATATTCGTTTGTTTTTTTTTGCTGTGTTGTTTGTTATTATTTAAATTTAAATAAAAAAAGAAAATTGTCAATTTTTTGAACAAAGTGCCATCTAGTGATAAAAATATTTTTATAACTTATTTTTTTGTTATAAAAATATATACCCCTGCACGTTAGTGTTGTCACAATTTTGTTATTGTTATAAAGTTTAGAATAAGGGAGAAAGTAAAAAATGCTTAAAGATATTCACAATAACTAATTTTACAAAAAAATATTTAATATATCCTGGAATATCTAAAACTAAAGCACAGTAAGTTGTTCCGATTTCACGTGAAAAAACTGTTATATTCCATATAAAAAACGATTTTTCACGATAAAATTGTGTAGACATTGTTTTCACGCAAATTTAATATACAAGACCATTATTTTTCTTGTGAAAAAGTGACATTTAGTGTTCATTCTGATTGTGTTCTTTTAATAAAATTAAAATAATTGTTTATTTTTAAAATTTAAATTAACTTTTAAGGGCTTTAAAAATCTAGTGAAATTTTTTCACAATTTACGGTGCTTAATGAATAAATTATAAAAATGTTCCTTTTTAAAGATAAAAAAACAAAATCTTTGTACACAGACAAAAATATGGCCAAATTTTAAGTGAGAAAAATAATTGTTAAAACTCAATTTCCATTTCAACAACATTTTTAATTGAAACAATTAAATATTTGTTCGTATGACAAGTTTCCAAGTTAAAATTTGTTCGCAAAAAATCAACAAACGTGTTCGTTGAAATTCAACAGGTTCTTCGTTGACTCAGTCATTATCGTCAATTCGAGTCAGTGAACTAGTTCGTTCAAATTGTACTTTTTTACGCACTAAATTCGGGACCACCTAGGGGACAAGGATGGTTATTGTGTAAATAAAACTCAACTGTGATAATCGTTTTTTTTTTGTATTTCTTTTTAAAGAAAAACAACTGTAATTACAGTTAAGAACAATAATTACTGATTGTTATACAAACAATTGTCATGTAGAAACTGTAAAACTTTTTTGAGAGGACTTATATACTAAAAGGCTGCATAAAACCTTTTAAATGACATTCAAGACAACATGATAGCCTAACACACAGTCCACCAACTATACTTGAAACAGAGTTGCCTTTGCCATTTATATATATTAGTGACATTCCACCGCGGGAACTAATGGTGTAGAATTACAACTAATGGTGTAGAATTTTACAACTAATGGTCTAGAATTTTACATATTTTTGGTAAATGTTGAATTTTTCAATAAAAATATTTTTCTTCTTCTTCTTCCTATAAATCAGCTCTAGTGAAAGATTTACATTATGTGTTACAATTAATTTGTACGACGTTTTGTTAAACTAAATTTGGGCTTTAAATTGTTTGCTGGGTTATAATAACGATTCACTCACTAAAACATTCAAACATAACCTCATGGACACATTCACTCTTTAGGTTAAGATACATACAGATACAGTTATACATACATAAATACACACACATGCTTGCATAAACTTAAACACATACTTTGTTATGTTAAGCTACTTTTTAAAACAAAACTTTAAATACTTTTTTTTCTTTTAATATTTAATTTTCAGCGGTACTTTTTTTGTAATCTATTGTTAAGCACTCATACATGTAACTAAACTAGAGTTGCCATTGAAAAAATTTATATTTCTTTCCATTAAGAGTAATATTAATTCCCACAAATGATACTAATAACTAACAGTGCATTTAGGCAGAAAAGTTAATCTAGTAAAAACGGGATTAACTGTTTAAACGAGCACTTAATAAGTCGATTAAAACATATTTTTATCTGATTGATTAGCTGTTAATCCAGTATTAAATCTGGTTACTATTTCTAAACGACTATTTCATACTACTAAGGCCGACTTTTTGTGTTGTCAGTTAATCTTGGTTTAGTTAAACCGAAAACGAATTTTGTCAGCCATTTGGCAAGTTTATTAGCAAAAATTTTTTCTTTACAATTATAATCTTTGTTAAAATTAAACAAAATAAACACATTTCAAAATCACTATTTCAGTTACAAACTGTGATAATCTATATAATAAAAACTTGGCCTAATAGTAGTTCATTTAGAAAGCGAAATTAATCTACTTGATTAAAGTTAATCCAACTTTTTAAGCTTATAAAAATAAGGTATTGACAGCTAGAAATGGTGCTTCTGCGATATATATTTCTATCGACAATATTAGAGATGACAAATTTTTTTTCTAAATCTACGTAATTTCTATCATGTGTAGATGCGCCTTGGGGTCTGTTACTAAATATTTCGTTAAAATTCAACCAATAGTGAAACTCAAATTTTATATGGGAAACAACAACAGATGTGCCAGTTAAAGTATGAGGCTTAACAATTACATATATTCGATAGATTATTAGAATTTGATGAGAGAGTATTTACTCAATATTTCAATTATGGGATCCTTTTTTGACTGGAAACAGCTGTATGTCTTTTACAGTGAAATAGTCAGTCGCTACAACCAAAACTAGTAGTTTTTAAAAACATCTACTTTTTATTCAACACTTGTATGGAATTTGGCAAGAAAATACCAGGAGTCGCTGTCATATAAATGAATCAGTATAGGGGTAGTTCGTACAAATTTCCTGTAGGATTTTTAAACTTTAAGCTGGATTCACTACGCAGAGTAGATTTTGCTGTTTTCTTTTTTGCATATACGAGGGGTACTATTTATATTTCGGGAATAGCAAATAATAACAAACATTTTTAAATAAAAATGGCTTTATTGTTTTTCAAAATATTCCCCTTGATGATGAATACACTTTTGCATTCGTTGAAACCATTTCTCATAGCAGTTCTTCAATTCCTCTTGAGACACCTACGAAACATGGTTTTTGAACACTCCAACTGCTTCTTCGGCGCTCGTAAATCGTTTACCATGCAGTTTACCTTTAATATTTTGGAACAAGAAGAAGTCATTGGGTGCCAAATCAGGACTGTACGGAGGATGAGTCATCAATTCGATGTTTTGACTGCTCAAAAATTCATCTGTTTGACGAGTTGTGTGAGAGCTCGCATTGTCGTGATGGTTGAAATCACTATACTAGCGATATACTGTGGTTTTTGATTCTGCTTTATCGCCATACAAAGAACTGAGTTCATCTACACATTCTTGTTGAGATAATCCACGTCGAAAGTTGTGAAAAATAATTCAACGAAAACCTTCTCTTGAAATTTCCATTTTTTGGCCAAATTGATTTTCTTAACTCACTGTAAACAAAACAAATAGCACTTGTACATCAAAACCTTGTGAGTACGTTTATGCTAAAAAATGTCAAATGTTATTATGGTGTTGCCAGATTTTAGCTATTGACATTAGTGTTGCCAGTTCCCGAAATATAAATAGTAACCCTCGTACACATATTTACATATTTTTTGAATCATGCCATCTAGAGTGGAATACTCCATTCTTTTTGATCATGGTTTTATGCTTTCTTTGAATTATTTCAGATAGTCTTCTTAAACAAGATGCTGTCTCTCCTTCTCGCTGCCCAGAATTCATTTGACAGTTAAAGGTCTTATAAAGTAGCCTATTTAGAATTTGAGGTCAAAACACAGTACATACTTATCAATGAAAAGCTATTGTAAATCATTGTTTTTCTAACATCTAATAAATATTTGTTACACTTTTTTAAGTAATTAAATATCTCTTTGTAATAAAAAAAGAAAACCGCAAAAAAACTTACATATGTGCAAATATTGAATGGAATCAAACCTATTTGTAATAAATCTACACTCAATATAATAAGTCAGTAGAAATAACTAAAAAAATATGTTCATTGACTAATTGTTTTGTGTTTAAAATTAAATTATTAAAAAAACGAGTAAAAAGGTTAAAGTCGGGCATGCCGACTATAGAATACCCTACACCAGTCTGGGTAAAAGCCAACTAATGTCACCAAAATCAATAGGCTGCGTTATTGGGCCAATATAGGTCTGTGTACCAAATTTCATCAAAATATCTTAATATTTGCGACCTGCAGCGTATAAACAGTATAATTTTGGTAGGACCCTTATATGGGCACTAGGTCTAAACATGGACCGATGTTCATCAAAATCAATAGGCTTCGTCCGTGGGCCAAAATAGGTCTGTGTACCAAATTTCGTCAAAATATCTTAATATTTACGACGTGCATCGTATAAACAATATAATTTTGGGGGGACCCTTATATGGGCACTAGGTCTAAACATAGACCGATGTTCACCAAAATCAATAGGCTTCGTCCTTCGGCTGCCATAAGTCGGTGTACCAAATTTCATCAAAATATCTTAATATTTGCGACCTGCAGCGTATAAACAATATAATTTTGGTAGGACCCTTATATGGGCACTAGGTCTAAACATGGACCGATGTTCACCAAAATCAATAGGCTTTGTCCTTGGGCCAACGTAGGTCTGTGTACCAAATTTTATCAAAATATCTTAATATTTGCGACCTGCAGCGTATAAACCATATAATTTTAGTAGGACCCTTATATGGGCACTAGGTCTAAACATGGACCGATGTTCACCAAAATCAATAGGCTGCGTTACTGGGCCAATGTAGGTCTGTATACCAAATTTTATCAAAATATCTTAATATTTACGACCTGCAGCGTATAAACAGTATAATTTTGGTAGGACCCTTATATGGGCACTAGGTCTAAACATGGACCGATGTTCACCAAAATCAATAGGCTGCGTTATTGGGCCAATATAGGTCTGTGTACCAAATTTCATCAAAATATCTTAATATTTACGACCTGCAGCGTATAAACAGTATAATTTTGGTAGGACCCTTATATGGGCACTAGGTCTAAACATGGACCGATGTTCACCAAAATCAATAGGCTGCGTTATTGGGCCAATATAGGTCTGTGTACCAAATTTCATCAAAATATCTTAATATTTACGACCTGCAGCGTATAAACAATATAATTTTGGTAGGACCCTTATATGGGCACTAGGTCTAAACATGGACCGATGTTCAAAAAAATCAAACTTGTTCGTCCTTGGGCCAACATAGGTCTATGTACCAAATTTCATCGAAATATCTTAATAGGTGCGACCTGTAGAGTGCGTACAAGATTGCATGGACAGACAGACAGACGGACGGACGGACGGACAGACGGACATCGTTAAATCGAAATAAAAAAAAATTCTGAACCGATCGGTATACTATAAGGTGGGTCTACGACCAATATTTTTTGGTGTTACAAACATCAGCACAAACTTATAATACCCTGACCACATAGTGGTGTAGGGTATAAATATATAATTTTATTTGTTGTGGATTATTTTGTACCAGGTTAGGTTATGGGGTTCCAAAGGCTAGTTTTAGAATCAGAACTATGACAGAAATAATTTTATATTTATAGCAATCATTGGTATAGTTTCGCCAAATATAAGATGGTCAGTATATTTTTTTATGAGCATCATCATTGAATAAGTGTAATTCTTGTTTCAGATTTTGTAAAAAGAAGTTGTGAGAATAAAATATTAAACAGATAGATATCATATTTTGATAAAACAAAAAGGGAAGAGTATGATTATTACAACTATTTAACACACAATAGCTGAGATTTGATAGCTTAGATTTGATCATATAATTTGAAAATAAACTCAGTTAAAACTAACAAATACTTTTCAAAAAGTTAATAACAAAAGTTGAAATAAACTTGAATCAACAGCAGTTTTACAGCTTTTTCTACAGAAATATTGTTTTGAGTGTACTATTTAGAAAAAATGCTAGGGATTTAAACTAAAATTTAGTATTATCTTTAATACTAAATATATTTTTGCAATAACGATTACAAGAATAACATTTAATTCATGTCATGACGCCATATGAAAAATGAAATAAAATAAATGACTCACATACATAAATATATTCAAAACTACACAAAACACAATGGGAGTAGTTAAGACGCCGGCTGTATTTTAATGTATGTTTTTGCGGTAAAAAAAATATACTAAGTTGCTGAAAGGGAATGCTTACCTTAATGGAAACTTGGGTAGTCACATAAGGTGGAGAGATGTATTTTGAACACGATTATTTTACTTTAATAATTACAATGTTTTTAAAGATGTTCAAGCTAAATTTTAATTTCTCAAAAAAAAAAAACATAATAATTTAAGAGTCGGGGTAAAAAAAAACTGGAGAAAATATATATCTTAAAAGAAATGGATATTATAATTTATGTTAAACTTATATTGAAATCAAGATATATTTTAAGAACATCCACGGATAAGTTCTGAAGTTATAACTGATTACACTGTGAGACAAATGGTAGGGGTCAGTGATCGGGAAGGGTTCAAACTACCGGGGAAAGTTATATCGGTAAAAAAGAAGTTATACGTGTCCCGGCGTTTCGCTGGGTCACCCCCAGGAATCGAGATATATCGATTTGACCTTTGGTGGTCTTTTTTTTGACATAACTCGAGAACCACTAGTCCGATCTCGCTCAAACAATTTTAAAAAAATTAAAAATTACAATTCCTTTAATCTGTTCATATAACGCTTTTCTATATACTCAACAGTTTTGCCGGTAAAAATAAATGTATGAAGAAAAAAATATTTTTTGCCTAAAATATTAAAAAAAAGTAATAAACAAAAGGTTATTGATTTTTATGGTAGCGGTAACAAACATTTATTTTTACCGGCAAAACTGTTGAGTATATAGAAAAATGTTATATTATTATATTATACAGATTAAAGGAATTGTAATTTTTAATTTTTTTAAAATTGTTTGAGCAAAATCGGACTAGTGGTTCTCGAGTTATGTCAAAAAAAAGATATATCTCGATTCCTAGGGGTGACCCAGCGAAACGCCGGGACACGTATAACTTGTTTTTAACCGATATAACATTTCCCGTTGGTTTCATCCCATCCCGATTTTGACTGTCGCATGGTGTTATGGTTAACAAACTTTTTGCATTTATCCAAACAAAATTACGAGTATTTTAGTCAACCTAAGCGTATGAGTGTTTTTCATTACATCACTCAAAAACTACATTATTTAATAAACATTTGATTTTCTATCTTTGCCAAAAATAAACCATTCCCTTTGGGCTTCCTTCCCATACAGTTTAAGTATTGATTTGAAATAATTATTTCAAAATCAAAGCCCTAGTGAGTACAAATGAAATACTCATACATACAGACGTCTACAATTTAGTACATCTTAAAGAAAAAGATGCATTGATTAAGTTTCAATAAGTACAAATAAATAAATTCATAATTAAAATTGAGACAAAATGCACATATTTAGTGCGCGTTTTAAATGAGTTTCTAAATCATTTTCTTATCAGCCAGCAACTTAACAAGACTGACAAAAGTTTTGCGTATTTGTGTTAAAAAAAAAAGATTTGTAAAAATTTGTAATAAATTAAAATTATTGAAAAAAAAAATCATCTGAAAACACGCTGTGTTCTTTATGTGCAAAAAGTGTTATTTTTATTTACATATTGTGCAATTTCTTTTTCTTTAAACTGTTACAATTTTATTTTGTGACCGACACTAACGGGTAAAAAAGGAAAAATCAACCATTTTAATAGGATGGTTGTTTTTGTCTTGTATTTTTTAACAATTACTCGTTTTTGCGATCACAAATTACAAAATTGTAATTAAAGACAACGTCGAAAAAAGAAAAACGGTTGATAATAAAAGAGTGAAAACAAAAATTACAAAAATATACTTGCAGACAACAAATTAAGGACGAATCAAAAGTAAAGTAAATTTGTATATAATTTTTGTGGATAACAGCAGCAATTAGGACAACAACATATACTTATAATCCTTTACGAAAGGCATTATATTAGTACAAATTACACTAGTTTACA
Organism: Leucophora obtusa; assembly: GCA_949987735.1. Classification (NCBI taxonomy): domain Eukaryota; kingdom Metazoa; phylum Arthropoda; class Insecta; order Diptera; family Anthomyiidae; genus Leucophora; species Leucophora obtusa. The sequence continues at coordinate 14,264,890 of OX465296.1, forward strand.
GCAATGTTAAGCACTGAATACAAAATTTTAGATTTATCAATTAACTTACAAAAAAAAAACGAGATTTATTTTAAGAAAATCAATGGATGAATTTCAAAGTTATGTCTAATTAGACTATGACACAAATTTGAGGTCATGGTTTGGAGGTGAATAATTCTCACTGATAACGAAAGTACTCGGTTAGTGTGGTAAAACTCGCAAAGCATTTTGGCGCTGGTAGGTAATACTAAGAAAAATATTGACAATGCCAGTAATTAAAAAAATGCAATAATTTATGAAATATGTGAAATTAAAAATTTTTAAGAATGAATTGTTAATGCTAGTTGTTACTAATTTTTTATTTTCGATATTTTTGATGTTTTTTTTATATTTTTTTTTAGATTTGATTGTCAGTTCTGATTTAAAGTCTTAATTGAGAAATTTAAACTGGCAATCCAAAATGGCACCCAAAAAATTGTGTAAGCATGTGGTTGAATTTTTTATGATAGATAGGCGTAGATTTGGGGTCTAAGAAACTAAAATCTTTCACTACTCTTGTACACTACAGTGTACACTAGGCCGTACCACCTCACAGGCAAAAAAAAAGTGCGCGGCACACCTTCTAATATAAAGTATTTTTGCAAGGCAATTTCGATTTTTTTTTAAATTTTTTTGCCGAACATACACTGAGAGAATTATCATCACTTCATAGTTCAATGAAAATTGTCACTGGAATTCGTCCATTGAAACTTTTCATAGAATCTATGAAACAGGTTTTCATTAAAGTCAATGTTTATGAAAAGTTCATAAAATTAATGAATCTCTTCATAACATTAATAGGCCACTCCTCTAATGAATAAATCATTCAGCCATTGAAGAGAGCTTCATAAAATCTATGAAGCAATTTCATTTCCTATTATTTACTATAGTTGGTTGTTGTCGCTGCTATGCTGGAGTGGCTAAAAAAAGTATTTAGCAAATGCAAAAAGCGTAATAAATTTGTAGCATATTTTACGGATGTACACATATATCTAATGAAAGAATTCATTAAATTAAAAAGTGTCATAATATTTTATAACAAGCTTATTCAATTAATGAAATTCATTATTAATGTTTCGAAAAAATCAATATGATTTAAAAAAAAATTTCATAGTCGAAAATTAATAATAAAAAATTAATTTAAAAAAAAAATAAAAATTATAAAAGATAATTCTCTCAGTATGGAAATTAATGCACATCAATAAAACTCGGCCTTATGGTTACATAAACTATTGTATTTGAGAATTAAATGTTTAATATAAAATTCTAATTGTGTGAAAATTTTTAAAAATGAATGAAATAACGATATTTTATAAAAAAAATTAAAAAAAAAGTAAATGCTATTGAGCAATTTCATATATTTAGAGAACATTTTTATTAAATTTATGAAGATCTAATTTATGAAATTCAATGAATTTTTTTTAACAAAATTATGAAATTTTATAAAAGAAAAATTATGAAATATTTCATAATATTAATTAAATATTATATACATAATGAAATTCTTCATTAATTCTACGAAAAAAATTCAATGAAATTATATCATTAATATCATGAAGGATAATTCTTTCAGTGTAGAGCTTGCCTTTTTTAATTTTTCGTTATACACTGAGAAAATTATCTGCATCAATTTTTGCATAAATCCAATGAAGTTTCACTGGAACTCGTCCATTGAAACTTTTCATTGAATTGATGGAATTTTTCATAAAATGTTATGAAAAATTTCATTTAAGTCATTAAAAGTTTCATACACTCAATGAAAAAGTTTCATTAAAACAGGATTCATTAAACAGGATTCAAATATATAAAGCTTTTTCATCAAATTTAAGAAAGTTTTCATTTACTTTGTGAAGAAAACTTCATTAGTTTACTGAAAATTTTCATTAAAACATGTCCATCAAAATTCCGTCTGTGTAGCTTCGGCATTCACAGTCGGATTTTAAAGTGTATAATATCGATTTTTTTTTTTTTGGCTAGAAAGGAAAAATCAAATGAACGTTCGGCATTAAAAAATAAAAAAATAAAAAAAATTACTTTAAGATCCGGATGTAAATGCAAAAGATATTACGAAAAATGTGAAAAGGCGAAATTTCTTTTTTTTGAAACCTTCCAAAAATAATGTATTTTCGACGGTATCAAAAGCAGAGAAATTAAAATAACTGTAACGGTATTTTAAAATTAATGGTATTTCATTTATTTCGGTAACGGTGTTTTAAGGGTATTGATATTGCATTTATTTCGGTATCGGAATTTTAGGTATAACGGTATTTCAGTTATTTCGGTAACGGTATTTTAAGGATAACCGAAGTCAGTTAAAAGGGGTTTGAATCGAGTTTACTTATCGGATCGCCTTTGAATTGAAGAAGTAGTAAAAATTTCACACTCTTGCGGTATAAAATGAATTTCTACCATTTCGGTATTGTGAACTTCCAAGTGGTACACTGTGTATATGTTGTAAGTTTACTCGATTAATGTCAAAACTAGTTACTTTTTTCTGTTTTATTTGCTTTTAAATGATACAAATTTAAAAAATTCTGTGTTTAATTTGTGAAAAAATCAAAAAAGTGGCTAAATGCAAAATTGAAATGTGAACAGTTTTAAAAGGTGCGTTCATTCAAATAAACAGGTAAAGTTACAATTATACGCGATTACAAAAATACACGGTTTACGAGGGCATAAATGCAGTTAGATGAATACCACTAGTAACAATATGGAGTTGAATTTTAAATATACGAGGAATGACTGCAACATTTTAATTTATGCATCTTTGAGAATAAAAACATGAAAATGCTGGTAAAATTATTTTATAAAACTGATTTTAAATTATACTTGAAGGTAATATACCGAAATGCATAAGTATTTCCTTGATTTCTATAACAGTCTTATAAATCAAATTAACACGTAAAACAACAACAAATTTGTTTTATAAAACTGTTATAAAAACCAAAAAAAATTATTATCATTTGACCATTAATATTTAATTTATTTGTTTTTTAGATTAACAAATATTGTTCAAAAGCTGCTTTATGGATTTTCTACTTTTATATTAGATTAGTGTTTCTTAAAATATGTATTAAATTTTCTATTCACCCTCGTCTATATATGGTTGCTAGCAGCAGGATACCTTGTTTCGTTTTGTTTTAAATTTTATTTTTTTTTTATTATTTTATATTTCTGTTGCATAAAAACAAATTTAATTCTATTCTACACATGTGCATGTACAAAATATAGTTTACATAGTTTTCAATACATTTGTTTTACAAATAAAAAAAATAAATAGTATATATAAATATTTATTACAAAATGTAAAACATGGAATTTTTAGTGAAAAGAAATGCATAAAAACTATTTAAATAACAAGTGTTAACAGAAATTGTTAAGCTTTTACAAATATAAACGTGTGTGAAAAGTTTTTATTTTGAATATTTATTTTACACATTGAATGTTTTTGGCAATTTATTTTGTGATATTTGTATTCGTTTCAATAAAAAAAATTTTGTTCTTCCGCTAACAGAATCGGAAGACTCTATTTCATTGATTGATTGGCAATCAATGCATTTTAAAACGTAGCGCATGTTGTTGTTTATTGAAGTAGTGTAATATTTGTTTAAAAATATATATATGAGGCTTTCAAAGCTAACAGTGTAGCTAAAATGCCAAACTTACAGTATTTATTTTAAAATTTAATGCGAATAAAGAGTTAACCAACCTTTTAAATTTTTGCAAAAACTGTGCGAAGTGGTTAAATATTGACCAATTTAGGGCAACTTTTTAGTATATTATTTACTACAGCGAAAGCCCACTATATTGATAGCGTGTCTTAAAGTTGTACATTTAATTTATTTTGGATAATTTAATTTATTTTTAATGCAAATATCATACAATAATTGTTAAAGTAAAATAGAAATAGTTAATACTTTATTGTAATTCTAAAGTATAAATAGTGAAGAAATTCAAAGTTTAAGTGTTAACGTTAGCCCGTTGTAAAATAGCATAATTTTTTAAATTTAACCAAAAGAAAATGGCCAAATTTACCACTTAAAATACTTAGCAAGAACTGTGAATTCCATCAATATTTTTATTCTCGCACGAAAACTCTTAGTCTAAGACGCATATTTCCATGGACTGGCCTAGTATTTATCAAAATTGAAAGAAATGTAATTGACATAAAAAGATTTTAAATTTGATAAAATTTCACGATCCCCCATAGTCCACCAATATTAAACTTAAATATAAAGTGACGATCAGAAGTTAAAGGGCCCCTTAGATGAATGTGTTAATTTCCGTTAGTGTTTAATATATATTTTTGTCAAGATAAGATGCTAAAGAGCAAACTTAGGCAAATAAACAAAGTTGTGTATCTTTGGCCTTTTGAAGAATAAAAAAACATGTAAAGTATATATTTTTGCTAAAATAAGTTGTTAAAGTACACACTTAGGTAAAAGTTTTTAATACATATTTGGGTTAGTTAAATATACAAAGTTTTGTTTATTTATTCTTTGAATGAATACGAAAATGTGTACAGCTACCTAAGTGTTAAGTATATATTAACCGCATTTTTTAATCACTTGGATTTAATAAATCCAAATAGTTTTTCAAAAAGTGCTCAACAGATGAAGTTAGATTCTCCCTATTTTAAAAAAGAATTTTCTATCCGACACTTCTTTCACCCTAATTTTTAATACCGAATTAAATGATGAAGGATTTTACTTTAACTTTTAAATTTTAATTATATTTTATATATGTAAAACAGCGATAAACAGTCTGCCTTTTCAGTTTTATCACTTCAATTTATATTTTTACATAATTAAAATATTCCACGGCAATATTTAATATTCATTAATTGTAAATCCATTAAATTACTTACAGTAGAGGGAAATATTGCCATTTCTCTTTCAGCTATTTCTCTATGTCCAAGATGGAAAATATGTATTTGGTGAGGTGTAGTTTTTTTTCTAAACATATTTCAAATAAAAATTTTAAGAAAAACCTTTTATTTGCCTGTTTTGTAATTTTTTTGTTTCTCTTTTAATTTTCATTCGTATTTTTTTCTGACATTAAATTAATAGGCTGTTTCATATATTTGCATTTTAATTGCGTAAACCCAGATAAATAAATCCAACTTTTTTTTAGATTTAATAAATCCACTTTTTGTATGAAAAATTCTAAATCCAGGCGATTAAAAAATGCGCTTATTGTTGTAAAGATAAATTGATAAAGTGTACACACTTAGGCAAATATATGTACATATATTTGGTCCTTTAAGGTGCTGAAGAGCACCATTAGTTAAGTATATAAAGTTTTGTTTCTTTGTTCTTTGAATGAATTTAAGAACATATAAAGCTACCTAAGTATTTAATTCAGACAGTTTTGTTAACATAATTTGCTAAATTATACACTTGTGTAAAAAAGTTTGTTGGCAGAAAGCACTGAAAGTGACAGTTAAAATATAGGTAAATGCAGTTAAAAAGGCGGTAAAGGTACCTTTAAAATAACTAAATATTTTGTTACTTTTAACTGTTGAAAAATAACCAACAAAAAACGGAAACTATTAGTCAAAAATGTCTTCAAAGTATTAGATTGGGGACTGTCCTCAAACTCTTCCTAGGTCTTGCGATTAATTTGAAGACATTTCTGACTGTTATACCGCATAGTTTCCGTTTTTTATTCGTATCATAAAGAACAGTAAATATTGTAAGTTTGACATTGATACACACCCTGTAGCGAGGCAGTTGGTGTGGAAAGCCTCATATGCAGGATTTTTTGTAAATATTTGTTCTCTTGGAAAATTGAATTTAACAATCGTTTAAAGAATGAAGTTTATTTACTAAAATAACTTACACTTAAGTATATTTTATTGACTTAAAAATAAACTCAAGTTCTAGTTTTTGTTCTGAATATATTTAGACATTTGCTTCATGTTTTTAAAGATCTTGTAACAATTCTTTGAAACACAAATTTTGTTTAATTTTTTTTTTTAATAAATGTCTTCAATTTATAATGATGAAAAACTGCAATGTTGGCATTTAATGGTTTTTTGTATGCTTTATTGCAGTTCAAGTTATCTTTAGTTTTACTACTTTGTATGCTGGATACAGAATTTAAAAACTTAAATTTATTACGATACACATGCATATGATGACATAATAAAATATTAAAGTAACTTGATATGAGTCGTAAAAAATCCCAAAAGAGAGAGGGCACCAAATTCTGATCTAATGTATGAAAGGTAGTAAAAACTTACGATAGTTTGTTAAAAAAAAAATCAAGTAATATTTTAAAAGGAATTTTAAAATTTTAAAATCCACTGTTACCAATTTAGCTATTTTCTTGTCAAATCTAGCGATTTTTTTAAAGTCAACCTTGACGTTTTCTTAAAACTTTTTTCCATTTATTTCCTTGTCAGAATTTTTAAGTCATTATTATTCAGCGATTTATCCCCAACTTGAGAAGTTCGAAAAATTTAGCGATTTGTCGCAAATTTTTTAAGAAAATTTTAAATTGTTCTATAAATATAGCTCTTTTTGGGAAATTTTTTAACAAAATCTGAAAAGTTCGTGAAATTCAGCGATTTATCGCAAAATTTTTTAAGTTTTTTTATAATCTAGATATTTTCACAAATTTCCAAATTTAAAATTTTTGTATTAAATGAACTTTAAAGATGTCAACAATACTTTAAAGATGTCAACAATACTTTAAAGATGTCAACAAATATTCGAACTTCAGACGTGGACTAAAATCATTCTAACAAAAACTTGTAACTGACAACTTTTGGGCCAATGTTGCAAAAAAAAAAAATATGTTAGCATGTCTTTTTGTCTTATAGAATAGTATTTCCTGCAAGCTTGACCTCGATCGCACATACTCTTTATATCAAAAAAAATTGGTGAGGGCTGGAATAGTACAATTTTTGTAGAAGAATATTTTCTGCAAGTTTGACATTGCTCGGACAAATTTTCTATATATGAAAAATTTTGCTACTGTGAGGGTTGAAAAAGGAAAATTTTTTATGTGGTTGGTACAAAATGTAAAAACTGATTTCCATCCCTGGCGTGTGAGAAAGAGATTAATCAGAACTTGGTCGACAACGACAACGACATGTGCTTTTTCATATATTTTGTATGGGAAGCAAAATGTGGCCATGTCGTCCGTCGATTTGTCGTCGTAATAGAATCTATTCTATTTTCGTGACGACACACTAATACACACTCAAAATATTTGTCAAATAGTTGCCATATTTTTAACTAATTAAGGGAACAGAGTTGCCGAAATTCGTATTAGAGTTGCAAAAATTCGTACTTTGTTTACAAAAAAATTATTTTTTTGACAGAGGAAATATAATTGAAAATAAAAATGCTAACTTACCGCAAAAAAGCAAAATTAAATACAAAAAAATATAAAACAACAAGAATTAATGGAAAACCAATTGAATTGGTGAAGAATTGTGGCGAAAAAAATACAACCACATTCTTGTTTTGCTTTAATTTTTTTCTAAATGTCAAAAAGTGTCGACAATCGATTGTCGCTGAATTTAAATTATTCGCGACGACTTTGGCTGTCGTCGGTCGACAATCGACACAGTTGTGATTAAACTCTAATATATTTAGTCATACTAAACGTATGAGTGATGTGGAATTCTATAATTATACATACACTGCATATGAGTAATATTTATTAGATCAAATTGTCATAACGCAGTATTACCAGTTTTATTAGGCACAAATTCGTCGAAAATTTTGGAAAATATTACAAAATCGTCATAGCTTTTTGAAAAATCGTCAAAAAAAATAGTTTAAAATCATCAAAATAAAATATATTTGTGTTACAAGGACCCCAAAAACTTAATAAGCATTTTAAAAATGATCCTTTTTTAATCATTTCGTGCTTGTTTGATTAAACATATTTAATATAATGTTTATAAACTTCATCGAAATTTGCCATATCTTGAAATAGTTGCTTTAAAAAAACAAATACCACCAAAAATTTCAGATTTTAAAATATTTAATATGTATTTCACAGGCATTCTTCCCCATGAAAAAAAATTGAGATTCGTTACAGTTTTAGGACAGAAGTTTTACACAAAAATTATCATATTTTTAATATTTTTCCTATAAGTTTTTTAGATTTTAAAATATGTATCCTATTGACAGTATTGACAGTTTCGCAATAAATAAAAAATTATGATGAACTTGAACGGATTTTTATATTTTTTGTAGATATAATTTTAATTAGAATTTCAATATGAACACTTAATTTCAAATTCTAAAATATTTTACAAAAATCGTATAGATTTGCTCAATAAAAATTATTTGATTATGCAGCGGTTTTTTAGTTTGTTCCCACATTAATTTGTTTGCTATTCTGCATAATTTTAAAAACTAAAAACTTGAGATTTAGAATTATAGATTGGAAAAGTATCGTATTTAAAAAAGTATTGAATAAAAATCGTCATTTTAAAGGAAAAAATTGTCAAATCGTCATTTGGCTATATTTGATAGTAAAAATCGGCAAAATGATGATAAATCGTTAAACCTGGCAACACTGCGTATGAGTGACTTTAATTTTATACTACTTTTACACTTATAGTGCAATTTAAAAACTTTTATATTTTGATTCAAAATTTGTATAGAATTTGACAAGTAGTTTTGAAAAATTTCCAGGTTTTGTTTAAGCTTAAATGTAAATAGTACAAGAAAAAATTAGTAGTTTTGTTTAAAAAAAAACTAAAGATTTTAAAAGCTACTAGTTTTTGGCTGTAGTGAAAACTGAGCTTTAAAAAACTATGAACGTTTCAAGAATTTGATAAAAAAAATCTAAATTTAAACTTTTTTTTTTTGCAAAAAAACTTCTTAATGAATTCAAATTCAAAAAGAAGTTTGTTTTTATTTCTTTCATGTTACAAAAATAATTGTTTAACCTGTAACCTTTTAAAACTTCTATTTTAAGATTTGTTTTTCTACATTTATACCTTTGACCTTTTATTTCTTCATTTTATTTTCGTAGGCTTTGTTTACCAATTATTACTAATTTGATAATAACAAAAAAAATTTCCGGATAAATAAGAATTAACTAATAGACTTATTATTTATTAAAATGTCTACAATTTCGACCCTTGTTATGTTCATGTACTTAAGATTTTTCTTTTTAACAAGAAATGTTATCAGAAATTTAAAGGTATGTTAAGTTTAAAAAACATTTTGTAACATTTTAATATTATAATCTCTAATAGAATAAATAAAAAGGGAAGGCAAAGAGCTCCTATCAGAAATAAGTATAAAGTTTAAACATTTTAAATATCGTTGTTCAATTTAAAAGATTTTATAGATTTTCTACAAATTAAAACGAAATAAATCGCAAAAATGAGGGCAATTGTAAACGCGTCTTCATTGACCATGTGCTTTATTTTATTATAGAAGGCATGAAGCAGAAGTGCTTAAGAGGGCAGTCTGATTTATGACCTTAGGAAGTCGATTTTTTTTAAGGAACAGATGTTTACTTTTGCACAAAATATACTTTAATTTCAAAACGAAAATCTAAAATGACAGGTTAAGGATAGTTTTAATCAATTTAATAAGAACGCTAATTGTAGGGATTTTTCTTATGCTATATTTACACTTAAATACAAAGGATAAATATAGCATTGTTAGATTTCGTTGATGTTAGTCTAAATTGAGTTGTTAACATATTCGATTTGCTTTCAACTGTGACAGAAGTAGACAATTATTGTAGCGAAAGCCGAAAATACGTATTCTGCCTTGCTGGCCTTATCGAATTCTTTCAAAAAATTTTATTCTTTGTAATTTACTTGTGATAATTTACTTGATGATCTTTCTTTATGATTTACTTGATCATCTTTCTTTAGTTTGAAAATAATTTAAACAGAAAATGATATTAATTTATGATCTTTAGTCAAACTAAAGAACATTCATTTACCAAAATAAGAGATCAACTAAACATTCCCCTCATTCATTATATATATAGGTTTCTTATTTTCCTACTGTTCTTTGCCATTAAGGAAATTATTATTTCTCCATTTCAACTATGTACTGATTTAACTTAAAACAATTCATTTGTATTTTCACATATTTTGTTTTATTTATGTTAATAAATAAATGCATGAAGTACAAGTAATTTTGTATTACAAGTAGTTTTTTATGTAACTAAGGTTTGAATTTTGGCCAAAATAAGGTGACACAATATAAAAACTGTTCACATTCTAATAAAGTGGATTTCTATTCATGTTCGATTTGTATATTTTATTTCAATATTTCGTCTATAGTTGACAATGGCATTAAGCCAAAGCTAAAAAAAAAAAAAATAGAAAAACAATAGGGGAAAACAGCGTGATTTCTATTTCTATTTTTTTTTTTATTGAAAACCAATCTACCACACTTCATATGGTAAGTGTAGCAAATATTGTATAAAAAAATTCATCAATATTTTTTGGCCATATACATACGAATATGTAAATACTAACATATATGGTTATGTGTATTCTAGAGTGGGTCGAAATTTAAAAAATATTAACAATTTTAATCCTTTTAGAATGACTTTGTTTTGCAATGAAATTTAAATTATGTGTTTTGCACAAGGATAAATACAGCAATCGCTAAAACCCCGTAAGTTATAAAGTACGAATTTAAATTGAAAACTGATCGAAATATCGTAACCTTTATTTTTTAACCAAAATTTGTTTCTAGATTATAATTTAAATCCCAGGAATTTTTTTTACAATCGGTAGCCAACCACACCTATTCTACAACTGGTTCCACTGCAACCGATTCCATGGAACTGGTTCCGGAACCAGTTCCTGGGATCCTATATGAAAGGTGTGGGTGACGTAGAATCAGTTCCAGAAATAGTTCCAGAAGTAATTCTAGAGCAACCGGTACCACTTTGAAGCTATAGAAGAAGTTGCTTTTGGGACAAATTCAAACAAAAATAATCGGTGTTAGAATCGACAGTAGAAGGGGTTGTGAATGAAAAGTAGCTATTCTTCAACCGATTCTTTGGAACAGAAAATTTTCCTGGGATCCGTAACCGATTGAAGTACCGTTATCGTAAGTATTTCTTCGTAAAATTTTCAATTTTATTTACTTTGCTCGGTCATTTATTAATAATTCTCTGGACTTAAGAGCGATGAAAACTTAGCTTCTATTTTTTCTTTTAAATTGGGGTTTTGCTTAAATTAAAACAAATTGGGTATACAATTGGGGAATTAAATTTTCATAATGGAAATGAGCTAAAACAATTCGGTCAACACCGCTCCCCACTGAACAGAGCAGTTTGACCAAAAAATAACAAAACAGCAGTCAGCGCCATCTGTTGCTTTAAAAATTCGTATTACCGCAATTCAGGAGCATATCAGACCCCTGATTTTATAATAAAAACTTTTTAAAAGAAATACGTATTTCGATAAAATATGGGTATGTGGTTTTTCACCCTACAGCGCTTTCTATTGGGTATTTTTAATATTAATATTAGTTCAATGATAATTGGTATTTATAATTTGAAGGTTAATCACAAAATGTTTCATTATTTAAAAGTTTACAACGCTTACTATGAACATATTCATGAAAGTTTATACAAAAAAGTTCGGATATCAGGGGTTTTAAGTACACTTTTTCGACAATCTAGCAATAAAATCGCAAAATTTTTGCATTGTTTATAACAGAGACTATTAATTATAGAGATAGGAAATCAAAACTTACACTACTACCGGTAGTGGGCGCTGAAATTTAGTATTTCCTAAGCAACTAGTATCACCTCATATTCAAAAACTCAAAAATTGCTGGGAACTACGCAAAATAAGAAAAAACCAACGCGAAATATATTTAAATAATAAATTTTGAGATATTCGTTTCTTTTTGTTTTCTTTTTGCTTTTTTGCTTATTATTTAAATTTAATTAAAAAAGAAAAGTGTAAATTTTTTTAACAAAGTGATAACGATGTCATTATAAGTTAATTGTTTGGTGATGCCATACCCTTGGTTTATAAATATAGTGATTTTCTAGCGTTTTTTGGATCTGATCTAGCCATTTTTTTTTTAATTTGTTGGCAACAGTGTTCCTGATGGGTTTTTACATTATTACTTGAATTGTCAAATATTTACATTTCAGGGTTGCCATATTTGAAAAAATGTATGCATTTTTACCTGTTTTTGTAAGAATTCATATAATTTGGCATTGGCAACCCTTGAAATTCGAATTTAAAGCACGGTAAGTTGTTTTTCACGTGGAATTTCTTTTGAACTTTAAAGGCCTCAAATTGCAATTTAATTTATAAAAATCAACAATTTTTTTTATTTTATAGAAAACACACAATCACCATAAACACAAAATGTCACTTTTTCCCAAGAAAAATAATTTTTTTATATGGAGTATAACAGTTTCAACAAATCGAAACCACTTACGGTGCTTAAAAGTATACAAATAAAAAAAAAATGCATAAACAGATTAGAAGAATAAAAAATCGAAAAAAAAGTTTAGTAATATTTTATGTATATTTATTCTGCCTAGAAAGGGTTTCTTACTTATTTCATTAAAATCATTATCTTCAACCACATAATTAACAAACTAATAGTAGGGAGTTTCATATAAACTCGTAAATTCCTTGCAAGCCTTGTATAAATACAAACCATATTTTTTATGTATGGAGCTTGACATTAAATTCATAAACATTCAGCGAGTAGAATACGATTTTATATGAAAACCCCTAGTATTTGCTTGCAGTGTAAATTAGGCTATGTTACAATTTTTTTAAAGTTTTGCTCAACTCTAATGCATACCTGCGAAGAAAACAAACTACACGATAGAAAAATATTGGCTTTTAAGAGAAAAACAAATAAAAATTGATTTTATCGTGAAACATTTCAATTTCTTTCATTAAATTTTATGATGATGTTAAATTGAAATAAAATTAAGGAAAATATTAAATATGAATTTTCTATCAAATATGATGATTAGATTTTGGAGTTTTTTCAGAACAATGGCAAATATTGTTAAATTATCTACCCATGTGAAAATCAAAATATATATAACCATACTTGATCATTCATGGGTGATATATTGAACTGTGCATGGAGATGTTTATGATCATGTATGCCCATGTATGATCATATATATTCATATATATTTTGATTTTCACATTTCTTGTTGAATTAAGAAAAGTTACATTTTCCATGAATAATGTTAGATGTATATTTAATAAAATATGTATCTGACATTTTATTACAATTTTATTTTTATCGATTATTCTTTGAAAATACCATCCATCATATTGTATCCGATAGCTTAGCTAATCTTAGTTCTATTTCATTTACAGAAATTTTACTCATTATTTAATATATTTATTAATAATTGTACAGCTCAATTGTTTTAAATTTCAAAATAAATTATTAACATGTTGACATTAATTACCTCGTGTCACTTTAAATGACAGATTTAATTATTATTAAAATGTCGTCTTTGAGTAATTTTGTATTTTACTAAAATATAGCAAAAAACAACAACAAATTAAAAAAAAAATTATTGTAATATTTTCTCAGGCTTGTGACATGATAATCATCTAAACAAAAGCACACTTATAAAAGCAAAACAGAAAGAAATAATTAAATTGTCAACATAAAAACAAGAAAACAAAAAATATCATTTATTATCTTATGAATATTTAAAATGTTAATAATTTTAAAATTTCATAAGCAAAAATTGTTTTTGTTTATCTTTTAGTTTAATGACAAATTTTTTACATCTCTTCAACTTTTTAATTTTGTTTTTTTCTTTTTAAGTTATCTAATAAAAATATTTCTAAATCTTAAATGAAGAAATTTGTTTTTAAATGCTTGTATTTTAAACTAAAATATAAGATAAACAAAATCCTTATGTAGCTACTGATTTTATAAATATACAGTTACTAATATTATTAGATGTATAACATGATAAAATATAGAAAATCTGGGCTTAATTTATAAAACAAATGTGAATAACTTTCAATTATTTAGTTTTATTCTTTTATGTATAAAAAATAATCAGTACGTTATCTATACCTGCATTTGTATACAATAGATTAATAATTCCAATTTTACTTTATATCGGAATGTAATTGACTTCATAATAAGTTAAATATTTTTCAATATTATTGAAATTGTAAAAATAATAATGAATTTTGCTTTGGGTGTATGCTTAATAAGGAATTTAATACTACTCATAGTACAATAGTATGCCGACGACCGAAAAAATATACTTTGCAAAGTTAAGTACGTATGAGCAATATTAAAAGCTTCATTAGCAATCTAATAATAATCATACGCCTTGGTATACCTACCCGCAAAATATAAACTGAACTAATGCTGACATAAAATATGGCGCTTAATAAGTGGTAACAATGTTGTTTATTTTTATAACTTAAAAGGTTTTGACAGTTTTATGTCGCAATGATATTCCAGTTAATGTCTGGCATCGAAATTCAAAGAAGAACATTTGTTTTCTACACAGGGTATCTATTCATAAAGATCTAGTTATACCCTACACCACTATGTGGTCAGGGTATTATAAGTTTGTGCTGATGTTTGTAACACCAAAAAATATTGGTCGTAGACCCACCTTATAGTATACCGATCGGTTCAGAATTTTTTTTTATTTCGATTTAACGATGTCCGTCTGTCCGTCCGTCCGTCCGTGTGTCTGTCTGTCCATGCAATCTTGTGCGCACTCTACAGGTCGCAACTATTAAGATATTTTGATGAAATTTGGACCTATGTTGGCCCAAGGACGAACAAGTTTGATTTTGGTGAACATCGGTCCATGTTTAGACCTAGTGCCCATATAAGGGTCCTACCAAAATTATATTGTTTATACGCTGCAGGTCGTAAATATTAAGATATTTTAACGAAATTTGGTACACAGACCTATGTTAGCCCAATAACGCAGCCTATTGATTTTGGTGAACATCGGTCCATGTTTAGACCTAGTGCCCATATAAGGGTCCTACCAAAATTATACTGTTTATACGCTGCAGGTCGTAAATATTAAGATATTTTGATGAAATTTGGTACACAGACCTATATTGGCCCAATAACGCAGCCTATTGATTTTGGTGAACATCGGTCCATGTTTAGACCTAGTGCCCATATAATGGTCCTACCAAAATTATACTGTTTACGCTGCAGGTCGTAAATATTAAGATATTTTGATGAAATTTGGTACACAGACCTACATTGGCCCAATAACGCAGCCTATTGATTTTGGTGAACATCGGTCTATGTTTAGACCTAGTGCCCATATAAGGGTCCCCCCAAAATTGGCTTGGTACAAACTGCAGGCCGCAAATATTAAGATATTTTAATGAAATTTGGTGCGCTGACTCACATTATAGAAAATTTTGACATAAGCCCCATTTTAACCCATTCGAATTTCGGATCCAAACAATACACCAGACTGGTGTAGGGTATTGTATAGTCGGCATGCCCGACTTTAACCTTTTTACTCGTTTTTGTATTCAATTCGTTGAGAAACTGTTGCCATATAAGAAATAAATTGTTTAACAAAATGTCATTAAATTGCAGACTTTACTTATATTTTTCTTCTTCATTAAGTATTCTGTAGAAAAAATATATAAATATATATTCATAATAACTATGTGCTTGTATTTTAAATGGGATGTAAAAAAATTTACTTTCGCAAGTACAATATTTTAGTAAAGATTTATTTAAGACAGAAATCTTAAATATTGTGCAACATTTTAAAGTATATGTTAAGATGAATTGAAAATAAAATTTCATTATGTAAAAAAATTGTTCAATACAAAAAATTTACTAACACAGCGAGCAAACAAGCCCAAAAGTGAATCAAAAAAGAGCTTAAAATATATTACTAAAAGTTAAATTGTTTGTATTAAAGCAGTTCATCCAAAAGAACCTTTTTCTGAATTAATAATTACTCAAAAATAACTTCTCAAAAAATAATCTTTTTTGGGACTTTTTTAAATTGCTCACAAAATATTAAAATTTATTTACATTTCGCAGTCATTTATGAACTATCTTTTAGATTTAACAATTAGGTTGTTCATAAGGGGTGTGCTATCTGTTGTATCGTTGTATCGTCCTAACAAAAAACAGAGTTGTTAAAATTTTTATTTGCGTTTAACAAAGATTTTCTATTCAGTTTTCTATCTGTTAGCACACTCAAACATAAGACATTAAACATACGTAAAAATGTTGTATCGTGCTATTCTCAAATGTTGTATTTTTTCAATTTAATTTTTAACAACTCTGTTTTTTGTTAGGACGATACAACGATACAACAAATAGCACACCCCTTGTGAAAACCCTTAATTTACCTCAAATATTTATGCCTTTTATGATTAATTTTCATATTTTCATTCAAAAAATGATGAAATTTTGATAATAAATTTTAAAAGTTCAAAAATATGTGTTTTATTTGAATCATAAAATAAAAGTTTACTGGCTGGGAACGTTTAAGGTGTATAACTTAAAATGTGGGACTCACGCTAGATGACATATCTTTTACACATGGTTTGTGTCTTTAATAACTTATATGGCATTTTAGAGGGTAAACATCTGTCATTTATGCTCACTTAGTCATTAAACGAAATAGTGTAAAAAATAAAGTTTTTGTTAGTTAAGTTTGTTTGTAACCGGCGCATAGGACAATCGTAATTAATATTTGCTTCGAAAAAGTCGAATTTTGTGCCAACAAAGCATCATTTGCGGGAAGTTTTGCCTTAATTCTGCAATTAAAAAAAAGTGCAGCTAAAGCACATCGATTGCTCACCGAAGCTTTTTATCCTGAATATGTTCCATTGATTTCAATGTGCGAGAGATGGTTTGTGCGGTTCAGAAGTGGTGATTTTGATATGGAAGGAAGTTCGAAGATGATGAATTGGAGGCATTACTCGATGAAGATTGTTGTCAAACTTAAGAAGAACTTGCAAAATCATTTGGAGTCACTCAAGCAGCAATTTCAAAACGTTCGCAATCAGTGGAATTCATCCAAAAGCAAGGAAATTGGGTACCACACGAGATGACGATGAGAGACGTTGAAGGACGATTTTGCATGTCCAAAATGCTAATTGAACGTCATAAAAATAAGTTATTATTGCATCGAATCATTACTGGTGATGATAACTGGATCCATGATGACAACCCGAAGCGCAAGAAATTGTATGTGAAGCCCGGCCAACCAGCTAAATCAACGCCAAAGCAAAATATCCATTAAGAGCTGCTAGGGCCAGACCATCACTGGGGACCTGTATCGAACACAATTGATTCGTTTTAAGCGAGCATTGGTCGAAAAACTCCCGGAAAATTTCCCAAAACAGTACCTCTTTTTACCGTATATTTTAGTTGGTCTGAAGATTGTTATAATGAGTGTTATTTTTGTTCGGTTTAAGATCAAATACGACAAATTCCAAATAAAATTTACAATTTATTTTACAACAAACAGAGAAAAAAACTTATGAAAAAACTTTCCTAGAAACAATGGTTGACAATTAATGCATTTTTAAGTGCTACCAAGCACTATCATCAGATTCGTCTTTATGGGGTACCTTTTATTAAAAAAATGCCTTCTATTAAAAAAGTGCCTTCCATTGCAAAAGTACCTTTTATTAAAAAAAGTGCCTTTTATTAAAAAAGTGCCTTCTATTGAAAAAGTAGCTTTTATTAAAAAAGTACCTTTTACTAAAAAAAAGTACCTTTTTTTGAAAAAGTACCTTTTATTAGAAAAGTACCTTTTATTAAAAAAGTACCTTTTACTAAAATAAGTACCTTTTTTTGAAAAAGTACCTTTTATTAAAAAACTACCTTTTATTAAAAAAGTTCCTTTTATTAAAAAAGTACCTTTTATTAAAAAGAACCTTTTATTAAAAAAGTTCCTTTTATTAAAAAAGTACCTTTTTTAAAAAAAGTACTTTTTATAAAAAACAAGTACCTTTCATGAAAAAAGTACCTTTTATTAAAAAAAGTACTTTTTATTAAAAAAGTGCCTTTTATTAAAAAAGTACTTTTTTATTAAATAGTACCTTTTTTTAAAAAAGTACCTTTTTTTAAAAAAGTACGTTTTTTTAAAAAGTACTTTTTATAAAAAACAAGTACATTTCATTAAAAAAAGTACCTTTTATTAAAAAAGTACCTTTCATTAAAAAAGTAGCTTTTATTAAAAAAGTACCAGTTATTAAATAAGGTCTTTTGTTAAGAAAAGTAGCTTTAATTAAAACAGTATCTCGAGTTAAAAAAATAAGAAGTTTTTTATTGGAAAAGTACCTTTTCATTACCTTTATATTAAAATTGCTAAGATTTCAGCTCATTCTTTAATATACAATATTTTCCATCTGTTTTCGAAAGCACTTTTGTTTTTGATAAATCAATAAAATTTTTATATAACACTCAATTACAGCATTTTGTTCAACATGGGTTTGTAAACATGTGAATAGCATCAATTAAATTGAAAAAATTGTTACAAAACTTTATAAAATATATTGACAATTAATTGTGACCATTGTGTTGGGTTTTTCACAATAATTGAGAATTATAACCGAGATTGGAAAATTTTGTAGGCGGTTTTATGAATGAGTAAATTCATTATAAAAAATTGTTTTAAAAATAATTTATTTGCACAATTTACAATGAAATTGTTGTGTGCAAAAATCGCAAGGACAAACAACAATTAAACAATAAATTTCTTTGGAACTACACCATTTGTAACACAAATGAATTGAAAAATTTGCCGGTAAAAAGAAAAAAAACTATTTAATAATCGTACATATATATGGCACAATTAAGTAGGTTATAATTTTAATTAGAAGAAATTGTGTGCTAGATTTTCAAAATAATTTTCTATATGTATGTTTTTCTTGTTGCTTAATTATACAAGTGTATTGCACTCGATGTCTTGTTTTAGATTTTGTTAAAAATTTTATTATATTTATATAATTATACGTAACATTAAGACAAAGACCCACATACCTTGAACTTTAAAATGTTTTTCGACTTGTTTTAAGTGTGTGCATTGTGTAAATCAAATTAAAATAAATATAAATACAATATAAAATAAATGTGTGATTTTATATAGTTGGCAACTGATATTATTTTGTTTACCAAAAAATTTACTTAATCGATTGAAATTCTAAAATTTAAAAATCTGTGGTAATTTCTTAGCATGTTCTGTTTTAAATAGTGTGTGTTTTCAAAAGAGTGTATAATTGTTAGAAATGGTTTTCTGTAGAAACGAAAGATTTCGAAATAATATACTCGTACGTATGAGTAACATTTTATAGCTAAATAATAATTCCTGGAAAATGTTCATACAGATTTTTATAATTTATTAGGAAAATTTGCGCTACAAGGATAAAGTATTTTTTAATTAAAAAAGTACCTTTTAGTGTGTACAAATAATAAAAAACAGTCCTTAATTTTAAGAAGGACATTTTAATTACATTAAAAAAGTACATTTTATTTAAAAAATATATATAAAAGTATCTTTAATTTAAAATGTACTTTTTTTAAACGTACAATTTATAAAAGAATAAAAAAGTACATTTTATTAAAAAGTACTTTTTAATAAAAAAGCGCCTAATTTTATATGAAAAATTAGTTTTATAAGTCATTTAAAAATTTAAAAATTCATTATGCATATGGCCTTATGATTTTTTATTTAATTGCTAAAAATAAAGCAATATAAAGTTTTAGTACTATTGGGGTTTAAAGAGTACTCTCCAATGTGTGATACCTAACCTATTTTCCCATCCCTGTTAGATATAATTTAATTGCAGCCAACTTCACACCAGAACGTTATGTCAGTCTTGGATTTTACAACATTTTAAATTTTACGTCCCGTTATATTTAGGAAACTTTCATAGGAAATGTATTAACCAAGATTTTTTTTCGAAAGAATGTCACGGTTTTTAATTAAATTTTGGGAGATATTTAAGTTTTATAAAAAGAAATTTATACGTTTTCATAATGCAAAGCTCTCTTAGTGTTTCTTTACATGTAGGCTTGCCAGATACTTTTTTCGTTGTCCCCAAACAAATCTAAAAGTATCCCAAAAAATCCGCAACTAGAAAAAATGTTGAAAAAGACAATAGAGTTTATTTATTTTGCTTAAAATTACATTATCCTCATAATAACTGCAATTAAATATAAAAAATAGCACTAACCATAAGCACTGATTTTAAGAGGGTGGATCAATAAGTCCTTAATTTCGAATGAAAGACAATTTTTTTTAGCAGAAAAAAGTTTTTATTTTTAAACATAGTCTTCTTTTAGCTTAATACACTTAGTCCAACGTTTTTCCAATTTTTTATTCCTTCCAAAAAATAGGATTTCTTGAGATCCTCAATGTCGGAATTTTATTTTAGGGGGTGGGGTTAAAGTTTCCCCCCTTTTCAAATGTTTATTGTGAATCGGCGTAGGAAACCATGTGAATCTTTAATTTTTGGTTTAGGATGTGTTCAGCGAACTTATGTAAAACACTACGAGGAACATTTTTGTGGAACATTTTAACCCAGTTTTACAAAAATCCACAAGGTTGTATGTTTTGAACACCTGTTAAACGCAAAGTTAATGACGGAACTTGCTAAAAATTAGTCTATTATCAGACGATACTTGACCGGAGAAGTTTTGTATATCATGTAACTACGAGGGAAGTTTAAAAAGTCACGGACTTATTGATCCGCCCTTGTAAAAATTCTTAGATTATAAATGTCTAGAAAAATCCTCAGAATTCAGGAACTTTTACGAGGAAACCTCCTACCTTTACTAGCTTATTTAAAAAGCACCAATCGAATCGTAAAAATTTTTGCTTTTGAAATTCTCAAGAAATTTTCAAAGACTCGTCAGTGGTTAGTTTATGTGTCAAATGATCAAAGTAATTTTTAATTGTTAATTTGTCTCTATATGAAAAACTTTTTGTGTATTGCCATGACCGGGGATTGAACCGGCAGCCCTCTGCACAGGCTATGACTCGTAGCATCACCTCTTAAAAAGATACACCACGGTCGGCATAGCGCTGAGTGTGGCTTATTGAAGTTTTTTCAATCACAGCCTATACAATGTATGTTTTGTAATCAGAAGAGCCAGAATTAACTAATACTTGAGCAATTTATTTTTCAATTAGAATGTCAATCTCATGCAAAAATGATTTATTTGTTGTCAGAACCTTTGAGTTAATACGGAAAATCTAAAAAAGATTAGATTTGTAATTTTAAATATCCCCAAAATATGCTCAAAACATTTTTTAAATCCCCCCAAAAAAAAAAAGAATCCCCTGTCCTAAAATGACCAACAACAAATCCCTAATATTGGGGACAAAATCCCAAGTCTGGCCAAACTGCTTACATGACTGGTATCACTAGGCGTATGATTATTATTAATTTCATACCAATAAATTCAACAACACTCATACGCTTAGGTGATTCTAAGAAATTTGAGATATTTTTTAAAACACTACTTAGGGCAAGTTACTTATTTCCAACATAACCAAGGTTAAACGATAACCACAGATATTTCCATATAAACTTCACATTTATATCTATGGATAAGCACTAAACTCAGTTTATTTTAAGATAAGTTAGCAGGTCTAACCATAGTTTGACCTGCTAACTTATCGATAGTTATGAATGTCAAATTTATGTGAAAATATCTGTGGTTAAAATTTAACCATGGTTAAGTTGAAAATAAGTTAGTCGCCCTGAGTTGTTATAAAAAAGTAATTAATCAGAATTCTAGTCAACTTCTCGTAAATAAATTGTAAAATAAAACTTTCGTTTAAATATCATAAAAAATCTATAAAAAAATCCATTAGTTATGCAAAATGAAAGAGCAGCATTATCAACAAAACAACAAGAGATATTTTTAAATAAAAACATAAAACAAACATTTATCAATATATAATATCTATATAACTAAAACATAGCAGGACAAAATAAACAAAAAGAACTTTTTTAAACTTTTTCTTTTAACTTTTCTGTAAAAAAAAATTGATATTGATGGCTAACAAAAACAGATAAAAGAAAAACACAGCTGGAAAATTTACGAAACATTTTAAAAAGTATATTACCGGGTTGTTAGTTTAATTTTTGTGTCTTCTATGAATATCTGTATTTATATATTTAGGTTATTTTGGTATTGTTGGAAAAACAAATAGATATCTTGATAAATTAAAACACAACTTTTTAGGTTTCAAATATATTTACAAATTAAAAGCAACTAAAATTGTTTGATTTGTAATCTTTGTATTAAAAAAAGATTAAAAGAAGTAAATTGAGCGGTAAATAAGAACAACATAAAGTGAAGATTTAGAAATGTTTTATAAATTACATACAATAATAATTTTTTTTCATAATTAAGGATTATTATTTAAATGTCCTATCAACGGGTAGGCAATTCTCTCAGCCTATGTGAACAGCTTGTGCCTGCAAGCAGGAAATGGATTAATTTTAAGGAAAATTAAAGATGAATTGATAAATTGTATGCTTAAATTATAATAAATATGGCGAAATCTATCAGTAGTAACAGTAAAAAATATTAATTTATCATTAAAAGGTCGCGAAAAAGTTTCAATTGCATTCTCTTTATTTTCTAAACTCTTTGGTTCTATGATTGTGTATTTTTAAAAAAGTTTTATTGAAAAATTAAAAAGAAAAAATTCAAATTAAAACTTAAGCACCGTAAGTTGTTTTCCACGTGAAAAAATGTCACTCAAACTTTATAAGCCTTAAATAGTAAATTAAATCATGAAAATGAAAATTTTTTTAATCTAATTAGAAAGCCACAATCAAAATAAACACAAAATGTTACTTTTTCACAAGAAAAATAATAGTCTTGCACATTAAATTTGCGTGAAAACAAAGTCTACACAATTTTCACGTAAAACTCATTGTCATGAAAATTTTTTTTTTTATATGGAGTATAACAGTTTTTTCACGTGAAACTCAAACAACTTATGGTGCTTTATTGAGCAAATTAATAGAGAAAAACTTGACTTTTTGTTCAACATATTTGTTAAGTATCCTTTCTTTCTAAATAACTTATTCTGATTCCGAGAGACTTCAGGTTCTGCCGCAGTAAAAAGGTAAAATCAAAGGAACTGATTGCAGATCACCTTATACTATATTCGCATAGGCTCTAATTTATGTATTACAACCGGTTCTCTAAACAAGAACAGGTTGTAGTATCGTTTCTAGAACTGGTTCCAAAACTGTTTCTGGTACAAAAAAACCTTACATTTTTACTTTTAGGAATCAATTTGAGAAACTTTTCTGTTCCGGTTTCAGAGAGGAAACCGTCTCCAAAAAATTTAGCTGTAATGTTAAGTGTTTTTTTTTTTTTTTTGAAGTTTTGGTCAATAAATTTCTAAAGGATTCTTACTTACAAAATTACATTTCCATACAAAACAAATTTATAAAGTACATTTTTTAAACTACCCCTAGACACACAGTAAGTAAGTCAAGCATAATAAAATATGTTCATAGCTGTTATTTACTGTTGACTTTACCCAGTTTTATGTTTGTTGCAAATTTTTCTATAGAATTTAGTCTAGCTTTGATCATAATGATGATTATATGCATATGCGTTTTTGGAGCAGGCAATTGAGTTTTATATGTGCATATAACTAAAAAACTATCTACAGATGCCATACCATATTATATATGTATATGAAGCATTTTATTTATAATAATTCCTTTATAAGATAAAAAGTAAAGGCCATCTAGACGGTCATCAGAAATGAAAACAAATTTTGAAACACTATGAAAATGTATGTGAATTGATTGCAACCATCTTTCAACATAGGCAAAAATAACACTTTTGCACAAAATCAGGGTCTTGGTCTGAGACATGGACGTTTCTCACACTGGGCGTATGTATAAGGTTATTATAATAAAACCCACAAAGAATTTGGCCACACTTTATGGCACTTTAAAGTTTTTTTTTTTTGCCAATAAGCCCCAAAAACCAGTGCAAAGCTTTTTTTCAGCTTAACTTAATCTTCGAATATCAACAGGGAAATTTTATGGGGAATTTTTTCCTGGAAACGCTTAAGGGTGACTGACTTTATAAAAGCTAATAAACAACTAAATCTACTCGTCAGGTGGCAGCTTTTTTAAAATTTTACTTCCATGGTGATAGAACGTGGCAGAAAATTCAAGTGGTACTAAAACCACTTAACATTATACTTAAATGTAGTACTACCAGATTGACGGGTTTGGTAAATCCTGTTTATCGAGATACTTTTCTTCTAAAATTACAGAATTTTCCATGCTAGACTAATCCAATTTCGTAACAATATAATATATTCGCATTTTTTTTAAATGAAGCTACATTTAGGAAATTTTTCCTATTAAATAGCGTGTTGCTTTCTTTGGAAATGGGATAGAGAAGAAATGAAAGGTGGTGAAAGATGAAGGGCTTCAAATATGGCAACAATGTATTTGCACAAGAAGCTGCATTGTAGAACAGTTGTTGTACACTATGTTATAGAGAGTTGGCGAACTTTCTTAAAGATTTTTAGTTCATAGCCCTGTTATGATATTTGACTTCGGTGGGGTTGAGTGCTATGGGAACACCAAAGAAGGATGCTTCAATATGTATGAGGGATAGAAAACGCATACATATTATTTTTCTAAATTGACGTTGCCGTCGCTGGAGATCGAACCTACAACCTTAAGTGTAACAGTACAACGCGCTAATCAATACACCACAATCCCCACAATTTTATTATAATAATTTAAAGTTCTGTTTCTAATCTCAATTTGGTACTAGTCTTAAATATTCACCCAGTTTAAGTTTCTTCTAAGGAATTATTTGCAAAACATGTTGAGCCTGACCCACTGTATATTACCCATAATTAAAAAAAAAACGGAGTCTCTAAATAACAGGTTAACTTTTTTTAAAAATTGGCGAACTTAAAAAGAGTGCTACATATATGAGTATGCATATTTAACGCATCTGCAGTCATTTGCAAATGTTTGCAACACACACTCTCAAAAACACCCTTACAAATATACATACATTCATTCACCACCACTGAAATGCACAGCAGGGTATAGTGATTGAAACTTTGT
The DNA here is from genome assembly GCA_949987735.1 of Leucophora obtusa. NCBI lineage: Eukaryota > Metazoa > Arthropoda > Insecta > Diptera > Anthomyiidae > Leucophora > Leucophora obtusa. Next base: position 14,289,989 of record OX465296.1, read on the forward strand.
GTCAAATTTGATAATAAGCACAAAATGTATTTATTTATGCTTTGCAATTATGTAAAATTTTACTACGATCTGACTAGATTTTCAGCAGGAAAAAAACGAAAAATTTGTGAAAATGGATGGAATAGAAATAATTACTTCACTACTAAAGGATCTTTTGTGGAAGCAACATAAATACTATAGAGAAATTTAATAGTTTTGTTGCAGACATTTGATTTTGGCAAATAATTGAGACTATGGTTTTTAAAAATTTTTCGAAAACCATGGAATTAAAAATTTTTTTAAATTTTGATAAAAATTTTTGCAGAACATTTTAGCCCTATTACTCTTCAATTTACGGGTATTTTCTGTCCCTTTTTAAAAAGGGGTCAAAAAAATTCCTTTAATTGAAGAATTAGATGGTTAAAATGTTCCGCAAAAATATTTTTCATGAAATTCTACTATAGGTCTCTGAAGTTATCAAAGTTGAAAATTTAGTTTCAATGCCAGAAATAAGTCAAAATTTAAAATGTGTTTAAGGGTTAATCTCGTACGTATTCATTATTGGTGCTCAAATGTCGAATAAATATGCTACGAAACACAGTAATTTTCTCTTATAACTGGCATAATAGTGGTTTTGTATTTTTCCATATAAAAACAACTGTATTTACAGTTAAAAACAGCAACTACTAATTGCAAGACAAGCAATTGTGAGTGTAACTGTTGTATATTTTGGAAAATATCAGAAATGGCCTAACTTTGGCACCCGTACTTTTTGGTCTTAAATTTCAGGGGCCAAACTTTAAAATTTTTGTGTACAAGAATATAATAATCTAACAATAATAGAAAATAACAATCTTTGGCCCTTGTCTTTTTTGGTTCTTAAGATACAGCAATTAGTTAGAAACTCCCATATTTCGGAAACGTGATTTGATGGAAATTTTTTTATCAGATTCGTGTTTAGGTGACCAAAATAATAATAGAATAGTAGAAGTCCGTGCAAAAAATGTCGATTTAAAAGTGCTAGGTCAATCCAATTTCTAAATAAAAATATCTTGTTCTCCTTCCTGCAAAAGATCATTTCACAAAACCCAATTCTTTTATAATTTTTTTTCCAAAAGAACTATATAAAAATGTGGTATTGATGGAAAGAGATGTTTAAGAGCCACTTATAGGTGCCTCAAATTTTATTGAACACCTTGGCAACCCTGTGTAAGTAACAAACTTACACATTTAAAACTTTTCTGATAATGACAGTGCTTTTTTTGTAAATTTATAATAAAAATTTAAGAAATACATTATTGACTCACAACAATTTTTTTTATATTTTCGTTTTTAAATCACCAATTTTTAGAACTTTTCCTATTTTGTGCAGGCTTAAGATATAGTGGGATCGAATTAAAAATTTCCATTTTTATTAAGTTATATTGCACAATAAGGTTTCAATCACTATACCCTAATGCACAGTGTCATATTTATAAACATATATTTATGCTTTTTACACATTTCAAAAAAATATACTCTATAGTAAGGCACTTTATGCATTTGCTAGGCTTTCGACACAGGGCAATTATCTGTTGGATTCATTTTGTTTTTTCTATTGTAAGTTCAAGTGCTGGCATAAGTGTGGGTGTATATGTATACATACATACATACATACATATTAATGTATAGTTGTGTGTGTGCTTTATAACTAGCAAGGATTTTTTTCTACAAATTGAGGTTAACTATAAGAGCTATAAAAACTGAAATGAAAAGTTATAAAAAAAATCTCAATTTTATACACATATGAATTATACAACTGACGAATTGTTTGAAGAATACTGAGGAAGTATTTTAGTATGTACGAAAAAAAAGCAATTTAAAAAAAAAATAAACTTTTTGGGGGCAACAATTTTCTTTTGTAAGTGCGGGTTATGCATTTGAAGATACGAAATTGGAAGCGTAATTAAATTGTTTGCCATTAAAACTACAAAACCACAAAGTAAATATAAGTTTATTTAAAAAATAATTTGTTTGTTTTAAGAGATTTTAAAGACAGATGGGAAACCTCAATCGTTTTTTTTTTGCTGAAACAAAATTAATAAAGTTAAAAATTTAAAAAAGTCAATAATAATTTTAATTTACAATTTTAATAAAATTTGTAGGCCTTAGCATTTTAGATGGCATGTTTTTATAACAAATATTTGATTTTAATAATCTAAAGCACGATGCTAAGTTTAGGCTTATTTCTGGAATCAAAAATTGTTTGTGGAAAGTGTATCCCAGCAAAAAAAGAGATGCCGAAGCAGTAGTAAAACCACTACAATTGATGATCTTGATGTAATTCTTTTTTAACATAGGAGAGGAGTACTCACACTTCAACATTTTTGCAGTACTTTTTGAACGAGTGCAAAGAAATCTTTCTCAATTAAAAGTTAAAAAAAAATTCGTGGAAAAATTGATATTTTTTTACAACGAGTGTTATTTTTGTTCAGTTTTTAAGACCAAATATGACAAATTTCAAATAGAATTCACAATTTATTTTACAACAAATAGAGAAAAAACTTATGAAAAAAAAAACTTTCCTAGAACCAATGGTAAATAATTAATGCATTTTTAAGTGCAACCAAGCACTATCATCAGATTGTCTTTATGGGGTTCTCTCTAGGTTATAATGTAGATATTAGTTTTTTGTATATATGTTATTTTCAAAGTAAAAAACATATTTTTTTATTTTACAAAAAAATTTTTAATGCCGTCATCGGGTATTGAACTTGCAACATCATGATTGCTAGTCTAGCTCTCTACCACTGAGCTATTCGTTGATATGAAAGTTGACTTGCATAAAAACACTACTTTGTCATTGCGAGATATTGTGCATTATTCTCTTTAATAAAAGTACTTTTTAAGCAAGTGCAAAAGTTGCACTGAAATTCAATACTATTTTCGTAAGCGCATAAAAAGCAATATTTCATCAATTTTATTTTATATATTTTTAAAAATAAAAAAAATATTGAATTTAAACAAATTAATAATAAATAGCTGTGTTTGTGTGACTCTCTGTCAGTGTTATCAAGAACGATTTTGACAGTTTTTCAACGTATTCCTGCTTTCTACTGTCAAAATTGTTCGATATATCATTGATAGGAATGCCGCACAAACGCAGCTATTAAAAAAAAAATTAAAAAATATTGGTCACTCCAGGAATCGAACCCGCGATCATCTGTTTAGATACCAAAATCACTTTTTAGGATATTATTAATTACTTAAGTGATTTTTTGGATGTTTTTCAGAAGTAATTCTAAAAACGCTGTAAAAATATACTAACGTGTACTTTGGAAGCAATGAAAGAAGTGATTTTTGAAGTTGTTCAGAATTACTTCTAAAAAAGCAGTAAAAATACACTTCTGAAGCAGTAAAAAAGTAGTTTGTAAAGCATTACTTCCAATTTTTTTTTTTTTGCTGGTAATTAATTATCGTTTTGTTAAAGGTTTTAAATTCTGGTGCTAAATCGTGAACAGTAATTTTAGAACAATTTTCTAATTGTACTTTTAGTACCTACTAAAACACAGTTTCTATTAATAATCATAATGCTAAATCAGAATTTGTAATATAGCTTTTAGTACTAAATCGTGATATTCTTATTATTCTGAACACCGCAAAATACTTTATAGAAAATGTTCTACACACACCTACATTATTCTTGCTCAAAGGAAACTTTAAAACACTTTTGTTTTTTTTTTTAGGTCTATAAAAAGTTATTTTAAATATTCCTAGCATACTTTTTGTCACTTTCAGTTTTTAATTATAGCAACAAGGTCTTTTTATATTATGTTGCAGAGAAGATGAAAAAGACTTTCTTTTATTTCAAAGGTCTTTTTATGCTAACAAACACACCCTCTTTTAGACAAACACCTACAAATTCTTTTATTTTTATCTTTATAGTCTCAAGGATTAAAAAAAAAGAAACGGCTTTTCATATTTTTTATTAATTTTAAACTTATATGTGTTTATAGACACACACATAGATATAAGTTCTTTAAGCCTTGTTCCCTAAAGCAAATCCAAATGCAAATACTGCTCTTTGTTTATACGAATACGTATGTATATGTATGTATACTAGAAGTTACTTCTTTAAAAGTCAACATCATTTGTTAACTTTATTATTTACAATACAACAGTCAAAAGCTTAAAGTTGCATTTACATCTGTAGTTAAATTCCGAGAACTCTACTAAAATTAAGATTTCAATGAAAATCTTATGTGAAATCCCTACATTTTCCATATAAATGAAATCCCGTAAATTCGCGACATTTGTAAGTAATCTCATGAAAATCTCACAACTGGGAAGACTTTTATATAATACAACACTGCGTTTCGCTGAATTTGTAGAGTTTTTGCATGAAAAAGTGGCAACGCTGGTCAACAGCTGACTAAAAAAATAACACTAAATAATGAAATAAGAGAATTATGAAAAATACACTGAAGATTAATTTAAACCCAATGAAATTGACTAATGGTTATAAGAAATGCTGCGTGGTTCTAATTTTTGCACTCAGATAAAAAAGTTAGTAAAAAAATTTGTAAACAGTATTCAAACGCACTTTACTATTTCTGTACTGATTTTTAGTACACTTTTTTTTAGTAATAATTTTTGCTATTCTCTTATTACAAATTACGGATTTTTTTTACTAATTCTCGCTGCTGATTTCAGCAAAACATATTAATAATTTTCAAAACCGAGTCCTAAACTTAGCAAAAAAAAAAAATATATGGTACTAATTTAACAACTGTATACTTACAGAATTTTATTTACAAGATTCGATGATTGATTATAGAATTCTTGTTTAGTTTATATTTGTTATTATTGATATATTCTTAGTCTGGGAATAAAATTCAGAAAATTTCATTGTAACTCCAATGCATAAAAAGGTAATAACTGGCGAGCCGTTTACATATTTACTCCCTTTTTAAGACAAAATAACAGAAAAATTAGTTCCATTTAATCAGAACGCGTTTGACAGACTTTTGTACTAACTTTTTTTATGAGTGTAAATTTTTTACAATCGAAAGAAAACCAAATATTTTTTTTATTAAATTTGATTTTAATTTTTTTAGATTTTACAGTTTATTTTTTACTACACTATTTTGCTAATTTCAGCAGAATCGCAGTTTACAACAATTAACTGAAATTTATTTAGTAGCGTCTACTAATTATTTATAATAATTTCGTTGTACTAAAATTATTGATATTTAGTAAATGTTTTAACTGATTTTAGCAAATCGATTTTGAATTGCAGTTTACAACAATTTTGCTAAAATTTAGTAGCGGCTACTACTTTTTTCTACTAATTTTATTGCAAATCACTAGACAAGTGTAACTTAAATTAGCAAAAAATACCGCTGGGCTCACAATAGTTAAATTTCCCGTAATAAGAGCAACATTTTCAGTAGCCATTACAAACTTTTTTGGTTGAGTGTGCTTTCTGTGGAGCATAACCATGAAGAAAGCGTTAGAAAGTGTGTGTCTTCCTTGCATAAAAATATTAAAAATTCTTTCTTTAAGTTTGTCGTTCTTAAAAGAAATTGGCTAATATAATTACCTTTATATCTTTCATAAAATAATGTAAATTGTACTCCACCAGTGAATAAAATGGGTTTTAGAATTTTTTTTTAATTTGAGGTTTTTTTCTATGGTACTTTGTTAAAAAAAAATGACGGCCGTCAATTCGAAATCTTGCTACTATCATAAAGTGAATAAACGGTCAAGATTTCTGGCGAGATTTCCATTCAACATTACAAACACATGTGAACTCAGCATTAATGGGACTAATAACTCAGGGGGGGGGGTTACCGCGTAACTCGATTCGAAAAAAAATGTTCGAATTCGTAAATTTTGTACCTTTCGTAAAAAGAAAAGTTTTAGTAAAAATTTTACTTTTTAAATTTTTATGTGTAGTGTACAAGGTTTAGGATAAAAATAAACTAAAAAGTATAATTTTTATACAGAATTATATTTTTAACAATATTTGCAAGATTTACGAATTCGAAAATTTGTTTTCGAATCGAGTTACGTGGTTACCTCCCAGGTACATTTTTTATAATTTGAATTACAAAATATTTTTTTGTATGTCCTTCGAGTCTCCGGAAATTTTACACATCTTATCAATCCTGCCTACAGCCTCTGTAAAAATCGAAATTCGTTTTTGACGCTCTGGTCTATTATGTACACGTGTGTTTATTCATTGCAAGGACTTGTAACATATTAAGTACAAATATATTACTTGGATCTTTTTCTTTTTTTTTTTGAGTTCAACGAATGAAAATAAAATAATTAAACTCAGAAGAAGTTGTAAAAGATACTTCTTTTAATATAAAATTTAAAAAGGCAGTTAAAGTAAGTAAACTGGGTTTTTAATAAAAGAAATATAAATTTTTATTATGATTAAAGGCATATTTACACGCGAGAGACAACTCGCGAGACTTCACGAAAATTCAGCTCTGTATAAGTCTATGAAATGCAATCTCTAAGTCATTGACAGTTTCTGTCATACATAATTTCTTTAATTAGTATAAATTTTCTAAATGATTTGTAAAATTATTGAAAGTTTCATTTTAATAAATGCACATTTAGGTATTTGGAGCAAAAATATTGTTTGAAATAAAAAAAAAGAAAAAGAAAAATAAAAACAAATAATTGGCAACTAGAGATGGTACTTTTGCAATAACAATTGGTGCCAAAAATATTAGAGGGGACAGATTTAGCTCAAACTATACGAGATTTTTATTCCGTGTAGATAATGCCTCAATCAATATTACTTATACTTGGGTATTTTTCCTTACCATGGAAAGTTTATTACCATTAGTTGGCACTAATGACAATGAAAAACATTTGATTATCATTCAATGGGAATGAAATCATACTAATGTAAAAAAATATTAAACTACTCGGGTAATGCAAATTTCGTACCCTGTTCTATTCCCTTTCGATACCAATGTTTAGTGCCCAAAATTGCATTCGTTCCCCGTACTATTCCATTTCGTTTTACTTTACCTGGTTACAAACCGTAATAGAATGCAAATTAATATTATATTTTTAATTAACATGAGCGTGAGCGAGCAATTTCCATATCTGATATCAACGAATTTTCTCCATTTTTATATTTTCGAAAAGATTAACTGAAATCATCAATTAATTATAATGAAATCATCAATAAATTAGTCCATCTACAATAATTAATATGTCCCAAATATGATACTTTTGCAGCAGAAGTTAAAGTCGGGCATGCCGACTATACATATAATACCCTACACCAGTCGGATTAAAAGTCAACTAATGTTAGGATCCAAAATTCGAATGGGTTTAAACGGGCTTGTGTCAAAATTTTCTATAATATGATAAAAGAAGAGAAAATCGAAAATATAGCCCATATGGGCGATAGGTCCAAATATGGACTGATCATATCTAGAATCAATAGGCTGTGTCCTTGGGACCATGCGAGTCAGCGAACCAAATTTCATTGAAATACCTTTGTATTTGCGACCTGCAGCGTGTAAACAAGCCAATTTTGGGGGGACCATTATATAGACACTAGGTCTAAACATGGACCGATTTTAACCGAAATCAATAGGTATCATCCTTGGCCGAAATAGGTCCGTGTACCAAATTTCATTGAAATATCTTCGTATTTCCGACCTGCAGCGTGTAAACAATGGACCGATTTTAACCAAAATCAATAGGCATCGTCCTTGGGCCGACGTAAGTCGGTGTACCAAATTTCATCAAAATATCCTAATAATTGCGACCTGTAGAGTGCGCACAAGAATGCATGGACAGACAGACAGACGGACATCATTAAATCGAAATAAAAAGTGATTCTGAGCCGATCGGTTGTTTATAAGGTGGGTCTAGGTTCAATATTTTTTGGTGTTACTAACATCAGCACAAACTTATTATATTCACTCCACGTAGTGGATTTTAATTTCTTTAATGTGGTAATTCAAAAGTATTATGCTTTAAATATTATTTGAAGAATGCGTTCTTTAGCAAAATTATTTACAACTTCCGTTTGAAAATAAGTTTTATTTTGTTTAATTATAATTGACTAAAAGTATGCTAAGATTTCTACATAAAAACTTAATAAACCTTAATAACAACCTTTCGATTACCAAAGGCAAGGTTTTTGTAACTTATAATTGTCGTAGTAAAAGATAAAGTAAATTTGTTCATAGATAATTTGTGAAAGAGGCTTGGGGGTAACAAAAAAGTCTCTATCGGATTTCATTGGGACTTCCTAAAGTTGGTCAAAAAGAAAAGCAAAGGGAACTATTTTTGATAAGCGAAATGAGAGATAAAGAAGTACTCTAGGGAGACAATTTTTTTGCTGACATAATCGCAAACTTGTCAAAGTTTACAAAAATCTATAAAAATTCTAAATTGATTCATTAAAAAATACATGACCATCAAAGGGTTAAGCTTACTTTATATAAAACAACAAAAGAAATAGCAAATAAATTTCAATTGAATTATTTGCAAGAAATGAGAGTCTAATTGTATACTAATATTTAAAACAATTTTTAACATTAAAAATTGTAATCTGTTGCATAGAATATAATATTTCTAATCTTATGATTATGAATCTCAATATGAGTTCTACGAAGTAAAATTAAAAACTTTGTTAATAGAAAAGTTTAGTCAAACAAATTTAGGAATGATTTTATTACAACTTTTAGCAACCAAAAGTTTATTAGACATTTGGCTTCAATACCCCTACACTAAAAATAAGCTCTGATTTTTAAAAAAGAATTTACTTAAAACAAATGCTTTAAAGTTTTCATGTGTCCCAAAAATATTCTTTAAATTAAAAAAATATATTCCAGCCTAAACAAGAATGTGGTATCAACAAAAAACTACAGTATTTATTAACACAAATAATACAAACTTTTGAAATTTTCCAAAAAAAAAAGGACGAAGTAGGCGTATTTAAACATTGACCAATTTAGCGCTCATTTTCAGAAAAATTCTAGAAATTTGATTGGATTATATAAATAGAGTTTTATTATGGGCAATTAAAAAAGTTTTTGGTATTCAGAACTAGTTTTACATTTTCAGTGTAATAAATAGCTTAATTTATCTTAAAATCGGCCAACATTTATTTTAACTTTTTATTTATAAAAAAAGCTCAAAATCTTTCTTTAGATTCAGAAAGTTTCAGCTGGTTACTTGGCTTCGTTTTAGTAAAAATATTCGTTGAAAGTCTGTCTCAAATATTCAAAGAAAATTCAAATATTTGCTCTTAAATCTGTTAGACCACACTGCGTATGATGAACATCATATTTTTCATACACACTGGCGTTCAAACTGATTGTAAAATAAAATTTTTGTTTAAACAATTTTGCAGTTTTTCTGAGCCATCAACCTTTCTTGCTGATTTTACTGACTTTGTTTGAGTGTAAGTGGACAGGCTATAATTAATTTGTGCTGAATTTTGAAACAACAAAAAATATTGGGCCTAGATCCGCCTTCTAGTACACCGATCGATTCAGCATCACTTTTTTTAGTAAATTTGACAATTTCCGTTTCTCGGTCCGCGTGCCTGTCTATCTATCTGTCCGTCCGTCCGTCTGCTTATCTATTTGTCCCCGTACTCTTGTCGCACGCTATAGGTAGCAAATATTAAGATATTTTATTGAAATTTGGTACACCAAGGACTACAATTGCAGTAATTTTTAATTAGTTGAAAAAATTGCATACTAACAATTGATTTGTTTTATTTTACTCCAAATTGAATACGCGGTCCTGAAGAGGTTAAAGACTTGCATATTTACAAAATAAAGCTATTTATATTTTATACATTGATTTACTTAAGGTATTCTTCAGATCTAAAAGCACATCTACACGGGATAGGAAACTCGCCAGACTTTATGAAAATCCAGCTCTGTATAAGTCTACGAAATGTAATCTCTAGGCCATTGACAATTGCTGTCATACAAAATTTTTTTATTTAGTGACAAATTTCAAGATGTCTTGTAGCCTTATTGAACATTTCAGTTCATTAAATGCACCTTTTGGTATTGGAGAAAAAATTATTCTTTAAAAATAAAAGAATTTTAATAAAACCAAATACTTGACACCTAGAGACGATACTTTTACGATAAAAATTAGTGGCAACTATATTAGAGATGACAAATTTAGCGCAAAATCTACGAGATTTCTATCCCGTGTACATGTGCCTTAATAATTTTTCTCTCCTTTAGATATTTGAAAGTTAAATAATCCCTAATGCATATTTTACCCATTTTTTAAACTGTAAATGTTAAAAATCATGTTTAACTCTTAATTATATTTATTTCAGTTCTAACATCATTAATACTAAACACGTGTTATAGCAATATATTTTAGTTACATCACCGCCATATTTGTATCATTATTACGTTTTTTTTTCATCACACATATGTACTATGTCATGGTTTTTGCGTATATGTAAAACAAATTAAAATTATGGTTTTTGTAATACCCTACAGTAGGTTAACTGAGAAGGGTTGGACATATGTACATTTTAATAAAAGGTAATTTTTTAATAAAATGTGATTTTTTAATAAAAGGTACTTTTTTAATAAAATGCACTTTTTTAATAAAAAGTACTTTTTTAATAAATGGTACTTTTTTAATAAATGGTACTTTTTAATAAAAGGTGCTTTTTTAATAAAAAGTACTTTTTTAATAAAATGCACTTTTTTAATAAAAGGTACTTTTTTAATAAATGGTACTTTTTTAATAAATGATACTTTTTAATAAAAGGTACTTTTTCAATAAAATGTACTTTTTCAATAAAATTTACTTTTACAATAAAAGGTAGTTTTTCAATAAAAGGTACTTTTTCAATAAAAGGTACTTTTTCAATAAAAGGTACTTTTTCAATAAAAGGTACTTTTTGATGAAAGGTCTTTTTTCAATAAAAAGAATTTCTTTAATACAAAGTACATTTTTTTAATAAAAAGTGCCATTTTAATAAAAAGTACTTTTTAATAAACGGTACCTTTTTAATACAAGGTTCTTTTTTAATAAAATGTACTTTTTTAATAAAAGGTAGTGCTTTTTAATTAAAAGGTACTTTTCTAAAAATTTTAATATTTTATGTAATTAGTTCATACGGTTTTGGATAATTTTTGACCTACAGTTGTGTATTTTTCTGTTTTTCTGGTGGCAACTCTGGGTCAAACACAATTTCTTTAATTAGCAACAAATTTTAAAATGTCTTGATTAGAGTTTGCTGTTCGGTTTTATTCGAAACCGAAACCGCGGGTTTTCAAGCATTAAAACCGAAACCGAAAACCGACAAAAATAAGTCGGTTTTTAATAAATACTTTAACAACTTAAAATAATTAATTAAATTGCATTCCAGTGTACAATTAGCATCCGAAAAGACTCATAACAGTCGTAAGACCTTATTAAATCATAGCTACATGACGGTGTATTTCTTCACTGATGAAGCGTCTTTCCGAGCGCACTTTTATGTCTCACAAAAGACTCCGAATTATGAGCATTATTGGAAAATTTTGAATTTTCTGAGCCATAATGAGTCATTTATGAATTATTTTTGAGACATTTGTGAGCAATGAAAACTTTTTTTAACATTTTGAATATACCCAAAGTTTGAGCACCCTGAAATTGATCATATTTTAGAGTCTTTTTTCAGTCATAATTTCTGAGCTCTCAGAAAAACGTTAGCTGGGATATTATTGAATTTCGAAAATGGCTCAGCTTCTATTTTACAAAATTCCATTTTCTACATTAAATATTACTTTAAAGAATTTTTTTTGTTATTACGGATAACACAAACTGAGTCTTATAATTTTAGAAAAAAATACACCAAAAAGTCAAGTGGTTTGAGATGTTGAGTTTTATATATTCAATTCAGATTTTCACAGCGTATTTTTCAAAGCGTAGTCCAAAAAATTTTAAAAATTTTACCTTTATGTTTTTTCAACCAAATTGCTAAAATTTAAATTTAAACTCTTGAAAAATACAGCTTAATTGCCTACAAAAGAATACAAAAATTTAATTTATAACGAGCTTCCGCGTCTTTTTTTTTTCTTCTCCCACAAAGGTCTTGAAATGGCGTTATTGCCTTTATTCGAGTGAGAAATTTAATCGAATTTTAATAAATATCTTAAACGAGTTAAAATGCGTATTTAATTTTTATACATATTTAATTATTTTAAAACAATTCCAATGATGCCACAAGAAAACCGAAACCGCGGTTTTCAAATTTTTCGGTTTTTAGCAAACTCTAGTCTTGATATACATTATTGAAAAATTTTTGGAGAAAAAAATATTCTTTGAAATGCAACAAATTTAATAAAAACAAATACAACTAGGGATGGTACTTTCACGATTAAAAAATTAGTCCCAACAATATTAGAGATGACAAATTTTGTTTTAAACTCGACAACATTCATATACCGTGCAGAGTTTTGAAGAATTAATTCGTTTTTGAATGAATTCAGTACCAATCGAATTCAATTTATTTTAGAATTGAATGAATTCCTTTTCTTAAGTAATTCACTGAATTCATTCAACTGAACGCATTCAACAAAAAGCAAATTGAAAGTATTCGATTGCTATAGTTCTTTTTATTAAATCAAGTGAATTAATTCCTTACTGATTTAATTCACCACTAAATTCGTTCAATTTCATTTTCGTTCAGTGAATTAAAAAAAAATTACGTTCGGGGAATTACGTTCACTGAATTGAAAAACAAAAAATTTTGTTCACTGAATTGAAAAACGAAAAATTACGTTCACTGGTGAACGCGTTCAATTTTATAAATCGAACGGATAAAAAGTGAATTAATTCCTTACTGAATTAATTCCTTACTGAATTAATTCACCACGGAAGTCGTTCAATTTCATTTTTGGTTCAGTAAATTAAAAAAAAAAAACTACGTTCACTGAATTGAAAAACCAAAAATTACGTTCACTGAATTGAAAACCCAAAAATTACGTTCACTGAATTCAAAAGATGTTTTCTGTCGTTCAGTACACAGTGGAGTGTTTTCAAAATATTTTGGCAATAATTCAGCCATTTCTTATTTGTTACTATTCTTTATATAAAAATATAAAAAAATTTGAGATAAGATGAAAAAAAATCCCACAACTCCCTAATCACTGCGAAAATTTTCCAAAAATGGAATATTTTACTGGAATTCGGAATGGTCTGTGGGAAGAAAAATTTACAAGTGGAGAATATTTTTTCCATTACGATCCTCTAAAAGAAGTATGCTTTCAGAAAAATATAAATACTATATGTGTTCTTAAAGAAACTTTTAATCTGGAAGCAAAAGAGTCTTGTTATGGGCGTGTGAAGTTTCATCTCATAGCGACCAACCAATAACGGCTGAATTATTTCTAAAATATTTTGAAAACATTCCACTGTGTACTGGACGGCAGAAAACAGCTTCAGTGATTCAGTGAACGTAGTTTTTTTTTTTTTTTTAATTCACTGAACGAAAAATGGAATTGAACGAATTCAGTGGTGAATTAATAAAGTAAGGAATTAATTTACTTTCTATCCGTTCATTTGATTTGATTAAATAAAAAGAACTATAGCAATTGAATTAATTCGTAACAAAATAAATCTAACGAAAACAAATATGAATTAATTCCATTCAATATATAGTCTTTTGGGAATTAATTCATTAAATTTTAGATTAAGAATTCAAAAACTGAATTAAAGAACTAATTCTTCAAAACTCTGATTCCGTGTAGATATGCCTTAAGTGGCGTTTACACTTGAATCGAAATCCCGAGATTTCGATATTTACCACTCGGAAAAAACAATGAAAGAAAGCATACAGACGTTGAATTTTTGGTCAATTATTAGAGCTAACTATGTGTATTTTTTTTTTTCAAAATTGAACATTTATATAATTTCCTTCATTGTTTTTTTAGAGGGTTGAATATCAAAATCTCCGGATTTCGATGCAAGTGTAAACGCAACTTAATAAAACTAAATACAAAGCTAGGGTATATAAACAGCTGATTCTATCATTGATTTCCTTATTACTGTTTTGGTAAACTTTATTTTTATGAACATGTTTGAAGATCATTAATGAAACCTAATATCACTAACATTAACAAACCACCGAATAACCTTGTAAGTACATACGCATACACACACCACACACACACACAAACAATTGTTTGTTTCCTTTTTAATAACCCCTATACTTGAATCGAATGAATACTTGATTGTTTTTGTGAACATTTTTAGCAGCATTACATGCAACTTTGAAAAAAAAATCTAACATTGTGTTGTGTATTATTGAGGTAGAAAAACCAGGAAAATATGTTTTCCACAACAAGAGTGCAAAAACCACATTACAATAAAAAAAAGCAACATCACCTTCATCATCATTATGGTGGTGATGACGGTTTGAGGAATGGATTTGGATTTGTATTTGAAGCAAGGAAGAAAAAAGTATTTACAACAATAATTACTGTTTTCACATGCAAGGTTATTTAAGGTAATGTATTTGTTGTTCAATATTTGTTATTGCTGTCGTTGTTGTTGGATTTATGGAAATAAGTATGCAGTATAGCAGACCTGAGGGATTTCAATAACATTTCAATTACAATTACATGTAATTGTAATTAAAAGTAATTGCAATTATAAAATTTTAATTACATTTAGAATTAGAAAATGTTTTTAATTACAAGTTTTTCAAAAAAACAAAAAAATGTTTGGAATAGAATAAATAGCCGTTGTCAAGCATAAACAAAATACATCGTGCTGGTTTTAACTCTAAATCAGACTTTTTGTCATTATTTATTTTGCAAATAAAATGTAATTATAATTGGCATATTTTCAATTACAATTACATGTAGTTTGTAATTGAAAATTTTCTCTTACAATTACATGCAATTGTATTTTTAATTGTTATTTTTTAAATTACAGTCTGCAAAATTAATCTGTAACAATGGCAGAAAAAGCAACTAAAATTTCGTTAAAATGATGCTGCAGAAAAACTGTTAAATTAACAGATTTTTTTTTGCTAAATACTAGTAAAATTAGATGATTTTTAGGCTACTAATTATTTAGCAAAATTTTTTACAGATTTAACAGTTTAATTTGTTATTATTAACAAAAATTTAACCTAAATATAACTAAAATTCTTTTAACGATTTAACGGTTTTATTTTTGCTGTTCCTATCTTACTAATATATAGCAAAAATAATCTACTAATTTAGCAGTTTTTTCTGCAGCATCGTTTTTATCTAATTTTTAGTAGTTTTGACTAAATTCTTTACTGACTTTCTTCTATCAGTGTTGTAATTGAGTTTTTCCAATTACAAATACATATAACTGTGTAAATGCAACTGAAATCTTACAGGTCTGCAGTATAGTATGCAGATTTAAAGCAAACCAATTGCAACCCAACCAACCAATGCCTAAATGTATAAAAAATTCAATTCATTTATTTTTTTAGATTTTTAATTTAAAAGGATTTTTGTTTGATATTGGCCTTTGTGGTTTTGGCCAAAAACAAAGTACTTTTCACAAGGTAAAATATAAAATAAACTTTTTTATTTGAATCAAATATGAACATCAATTTTTTTTGGATAGAAAAGTGTTTATTGTAAAACATTGGTAAAATATAAATTTATTCAAAGTATTGGCGGCTGAAGAAAAACTTCCCAATCACTATTTAGTACATAGTTTTTAACCGGTCTTGCAATATGTGGCCGAGCGTTGTCATGATGGAATATTAAGGCTTCATGTCTGGTCGCATATTCCGGGCGTTTTTCGGCCAACGCTCGCTTCAAATGAATCAATTGTATTCAATACAGATCCGCTGTGATCGTCTGGTCCGATTTCAGCAGCTCATAATAGATTAAATACCGAGCATTACATTGGCGCCATGGATATTCGGCTTTGGTGTTGATTTGGCTGGTTTGCCGGGCTTCACTACGATGTCTTTCGCTTTGGGTTGTCGTAATAAATCTATTTTTCATCGCCAGTAATGATTCGATGCAAAATTTACTTCTTTTTATGGCGTTCAAGCAGCGTTTTGGACATGCAAAATCGTCTTTCAACGTCTCTAGGCTTCAAATCGTGTAGTGGGTACACAATTTCTTTGCTTTTTGATGAATCCTGCTGCTTGCAAACGTTTTGAAATTGCTGCTTGAGTGACTCCCAATGATTTTGCAAGTTATTCTTGAGTTCGACAACAACCTTCATCGAGTAATGCCTCCAATTCAGCATCTTCGAACTTTTTTGGCTGACCTGGGCGGTCTTTGTCTTCACCACTCCTGAGTCGCACAAACCATCTCTCGCATGTTGAAATTGATTAAACATATTCAGGATAAGCTTTGGTGAGCAATCGATGTGTTTCAGCTGTACTTTTTTCAAATTGAAGAAGTAAAGCAAAACTTCCCGCAAATGTTGCTTTGTTGGCACAAAATTCGACATTTTCGAAGCAAAAAAAACCTTTGTTGTTAACACTATTTCGTTCAATGACTAAGTGAGAATAAATGACAGATGTTTATCCTCCAAAATGCCATATAAATTATTAAAGATACAAACCACGTGTAACAGAAACGCCATCTGTTGTGAATCCCACATTTTTAAGTTATACACCCAATATTATGATAAAAAAATATATTTCATAATATTATGATTGTCGCAATCATAAACCCAAAAATATATGATGCTCTTCGAATCCCAAACATGTTTTTTCTTAGCGTGAAGGAATTCACAGTTGAACAGCTAAAGTGCAATTGGCGTAAATTAGTATCGTATGATTTTTAAGGTGTGAAATTTTCGCTGATGTAAAAAAATCAGGAATTTAATTTTTACCAACATTAAAAAACTATTTTTTTTTTGGAAATTTTCTCCAGAAATTATATACAAAAGTTGGAGTTTTACTGTACTTCATTAGTGGTATTCATTTAACGTCGTATCTTCCTGTTATAAACCTTGTATTTATACACAATAAATGTCAAAAATAGTTTACAAGCCCTGGTAAACTTATGCACCTATTTTTATGTGTAAACTTTTTGGTATTTATATCGTCACCTAAAATGCAAAAAGGCGTAACAACACTTTTTATTTTTTTACAAGAGAACCAAAAAAAAACCTTTTAGAATTAATGATATTCTATATTTTCTTCTCTTGTTTAAAACACGACTATAGACTTATTTCTACATATAAGTTTAAAATTTTGTAGGGAAATGTAATTTAGTCTAGTGCATGATAATCAATCAGAAAATCGGCTTAAATTTTTTTTGTTACGCCCTTTTGCATTTTAGGTGACGATATACACATTTGAAAATTGTCAAATATGAAATTTGAGTTTCCTTTATTTGCTTTTATACATTTTATTTCAGCATTAATAGATAAACATCAATACAAATAAATTTGTGTATAATAATTGAAAATTGCAAAAAAAAAAAATGTTAAAGTTTGTTTGTAAAAAATTTAATTCAAGGTGCGTTCATTTAAATCTTCGTGTAAACTCGTAAAATTACCCCTAGTGTCAAAAAGTGCGGTTTAATGAATACCACTATTGTATTAGCACAAATTAAAAAAAAAACAATTTTACAGAAAGGTGTATGGTTTTATAAAGTAATTTTGTGATCCACTTTTTAACTCTAAAACGTGAAAATTGTAAACTAAGAAAATATATGTGTGTATTATTTTTTCTCGCGTAAATTTCAACGACATCGGATGTAGCTCATCAAAAGGGCTTCTTTGTAATATGACTTAAAAAAAATACTGATATACTTCAGTTAACTTATTTTGGTTGGCTAAACTCCATTCAGTTTGTTAAAATTAAAAGCTAATAATATTTAACTTGTAAGCTAATTAATTTCTAAAAAATATCCTACGATTTCAAACCCCTATTTAAATACTTACCCCGATTTAAGCGTCTAAAAAATATTAATTTTTGGCGAATTTTATTTTTTTTTTTAAGTATTTTTAGCCATAGAAATAAATCTGTGAAAAATAGCAGAAAAAGCAACTAAAAATTAGTCAAAAATAACCTTGCAGGAAAAACTGTTGAAATAAGCAGATTTTTTTCCTAAATACTACAATTTAAGTTAACTTTTTGTTAGCAGAAAATAACAAATTGTGCTGTAAAATCTGCGGAAAATTTTGCTAAATATTAGTAGACTAAAAATAGCAATATTTTTAAGCTAAATTTATTCGATTGCAAATCGCAGTGTATCCTGCTTAAAATAGCGGAAATAATTGCTAAAAAAAATTGTAAACTGCTGTTTTCAAAAGCCTAGATTTTTATTTGTCTTAAAAAAAAATCGAAAAATAACTTGAAAATTTTCAATTTTTGGTAATTTGTTAGGCTAATAGTTATTTAACAAAACTCTAAAATCCATTAACAAAAATTTTTACTCAAATGTAACTAAAATTCTGCATTTTTAACAGTTTTATTTTTGCTGTTCCTATCTTGCTAATATATAGCAAAAATAATCTGCTAATTTCCACAGTTTTTTCTGCAAGGTAATTTTTAACCAATTTTTTTTGTAGTTTTAACTAAATTTTTTAGACTTTTTTTCAAATTGTAGTATTTTTCAAAACTTATTTAATATTGATATTTAATTTAATCACCCTATTGTAAATCTAATTACTTAAATATTGCAATTAAGAATAAAACACTTACCAATATTAACAATACCATGATTGGTTAATTCCCAACATGATTGTAAGCGTAATATGCTTAAACTATGACTTTGTTTTGGTGAAAAATAACCCAAAGCAGCATCGGTAACATGATAAGCCTTAAGCGTAAATAAAGAAATGAAAAAAATACAACAGGAAACGGAAATTAATACAATTAAAAGTAATTATAAAAATATTAAAATTCATATTATTTCGCAAATTTTGCATTTTGTTGAATTTTTTTTCCAACTTACTTGCAATGAAAATTCATATAATGATGGCAATAATTGTGCCACTGCTCCCACAGCCTCATCAGCAATATTTATACAATCTGCCAGTGATAATGAAACAATGCGGGGTGTTAAACATGCCCAGAGGCCAGCTTCTGTGACCTCATTACAGCCAGCTAGTTCCAATTCAAATAGACTCTACAAATATAGCAAAAAGAGATATGCAAAAGAGAATTATAAATGAATTAATACATAAAATTAAAGTTAAATTATGATAAGTATGGGAAAAATTTTAAGCAAATTCAGTTTTTCATACATATTTTTTATTTCATTCACTACCTAAGTATATAATCTACAAAAACATCATACACGTGTTTTGTTTTTTTTTTTATAGCAAGTCTTATTTAACTAAAAATTATATGTGTATGTATAAACATATGTATTTTTAACATTTTCGTGAGTTTTTTTAAAAGAACGTTTTTTATGAGTTTTTCTTTATCTCTTTTATCCTTTTCTTTAAACATTTTCTAAGCAGGGGTTTCGTTTTTTATGATAAATGTTTAACTGCAGTATTATGTATTTATGTATTAGAATGTTGAAATAAAATTTTTTGTATCTTAAAAAATAAAAGGCACGTGTTTTATATTAAACATTTTGTATATACTCGTACAACATATATGCTTAGGTTGTGATAAGTTGATACCTCCCCTACGGGAAATTTTAACAAACTGCCACCGAACTGGCCCCTTTATATGAAATAGACTGGTCACTTTTACATGGCGTTGTCATAGGAGGTGGAAATTGGCCCCTTGTGACATGTCACAAGACAAATCCTAGGACAGGTTACTCAACTCTCATAAAAAACAAAGTTCTGGGACCTGTCCTGCGATTTGTCTTGTGACATGTCACAAGGGGTCAATTTCCACCTCCTATGACAACGCCATGTAAAAGTGACCAGTCTATTTCATATAAAGGGGCCAGTTCGGTGACAGTTTGTTAAAATTTCCCGTAGGGTCATAACAAACAACTTATTACAATTTGAATGAAATAAGCCCACCAAATAACATATTCATCAAATGGAAGTCATTTGACAGTTTTATCTGCAGTTGTTAAAAAAAATTTACACTTAAGTGCCGTCATTTCATGAATATCGATATACGAGTATATGAGGTATTGTTTGCCAAACGGGCCACTCTTCTCTTGGAAATTGTTAAGACATCGGTTTTAATTTGAACAATTAGTTCGTTTACAAAAAATATATATTTTTGACAGAAGAAAAATAATTTAAAATAAAAACACGGAATTTACCGCCAAAATGCAAAATTAAGAACAGCAAAACTGAAAACAACAAAAATTAATGCAAAACTAACTGAACTGATGCAAAAATATGATAAAACAAATATCTACGGTCGATTGTCGTGATCAATCTGTAAAGTGTTTGCCAATAGGGACGGGTACATTTGGCAGTTCATCGCGATTATGATGTTTTATCTTTCAATAATTTTTCTATATATATTTTCAGACAATATGAATTCGGTTCATCGACAAGCAAAATTGTCGGATCTGGTATGACTCCAATCCACATGAGGTGGGCCGGCGGCTTCGTTGCTCCGTACTTCTTCGGAAACGATGATTGTATTGCTATCACCATTAACGGAGAGCGCTACCGATCAATTGGAACCAATTTCGATTTCTTGCACGGATCCTATATGGATGAAATCAAAAAATGTGATAAATTTTTGGGACAAATTTGTGAGAAGCAAAAAGTGTTAATATTTCGATTTTTTCTTAATGGAATCAGTAAGTTTAGTCATTATAAACCTAATTGCAAAAAATCTCTTCTACAAGTTGTCGCAATAACTTTTTTTGCACAATTTTAATTTTTTTTTGTTGTAACGGAGTTTACATTTCTGCAAGCAAAAGATATAACAAAAAAAATTGGGTACGAATTTTCTTCAATTTGTTAGTTTTTCGTATTTGGGTTTTCAACTTGCTTTCCAATGATATATAATTTGTGTTTATCAAATTGGTGGTTTCGCGAATAAAAATACAATTCATTCCGCGAAAAAAATTTTAATTTTTTTTTTAATTTTGTATTTTTGGTCCTTTTAAATGCTTTTCAAAAATAAAAATTTTTTTTACTTCCAAACAGCGGTTGCGCAGTTACAAAATAATATATTAAAAACATAACATTTCACTATCAAAAAATTCTTAAATTGTGTGAAACAAATTTAATTTGTCAAACTAATGTCAGTAATGACTCGAAATGTCGATTCAAAATCAATGAAATGCAAAATCAATCGTTTTTCGCTCCAGCAGCTTAGGGTAAAAAACTGATAACTTTTTTTTGATTTGACGCAAAATTATTAGTTGAATCGTCTTTTGACGCATAAATATTAGTTGAATCACCTCTGTTTATGGTTATTTTAAAATATTTTAAACATTTATCTACATTTATTTGAATGAAATATGATGCAAACAATTGTGGTTACGGAGTTTACAGTTACGGAGTTTACATTTGGTTAATTTTTTCGTTTTCTTTCAGAAACGCTTTGTCAGAATTTTTTTCCGAAACAAAATCGCATGATGCCTACAAGGTGAATCCAAATATGACTTTGTTTTTCTAACTCGTTAAATAGTTTAGTGTAAAAATTAGGAACGGAGTTTACAAAATTTTTTCAAATCTTATTAAAGACATCTTATTTCATCTCGAGAATGTTACATGCTGCGTAAAAGCTTCAAGTCTGTTATACTGGATGATTACTTACAGTCCAACGATCATTTGAGTATAAATAACATTATACTTTTCGCAATATAAATAATAGATAACTCCAAAATTCTGGTATATGCATTTTTATCAAAAATTATGACGAAAAATCGTTACAGAGTTGAAGTCGTGATAGCTAAGATATACGAAAAAGTTTGTAAAATGTATTAATTTTTATTAAAAACAGCACTTTTCCTCTTCATAAAAATTTTTACAGTTAGTGTTTAGCTTTATTGGTTATTAAAATATAAGCTATTAAAGTTAAAAAACCTTATGAGTTACTTGTTACGGAGTTTACATTTGGCCTATAAAATTGGTCACAAATTTTATGAATTAACCAAAAATTGGTCAGATTGTTATAAATTTTGTAAAACAGGTGACAATGCGCTGATATATATCGAAATATGTAACTCAAATGTAATCCATGCATTAGAAATTCGGTGGTTACACGGTTTTTATCACATTTTTTGATATCACCCATATACATTTTATTTGTGAATCAGATAGTGCTCACTTCGAAAAAAAACGAGTATAATTTTGGTTCAATTCCTCCCAGCTCTGTTTTTATAGCATTTTGAAAGTCGAATAGTTTGAGAAATTAAGAAATTTGTAGGCCTTTCGTGATTTTTTATTATTCTTCGATGTAAAACAATTCGGAAAGAAGAGCTCGAGGCCTAACTAATAGACTAACTTTTGATCACCTGACCGAACAACACAAAAGATTACGCTGGTCATTTTATATTTATCTTGAAAATTGTCAAGTCGATAATTACACAACGTACTAATTCGGAAACTATTTAGAAAATCTGACCTGATTTTGGGCTGTATGCTATCTATATAGCCCGAAATCCCGATCATTTCGGATATCGGAGAAATCGTTATTTGAACTCGATTTTTATAGAATTATTTCCTATAGGTACTACTGATGTTTGTTACTGCCACAAATATTTGACTCAGAACCACTTTTTATTACACCTTATATTAAATATTTCCCTATATTTATTGCACCATTAATTGAAATTGTATTTATTGTTTTTACCTGTTTAATATGATTTTTTAAATTAAAACCGATAATTTACAAAGAATACCTCATATATAAAAAAAAACGTATCCAATTATTCAAATTCTTCGTTAAAAATTATGATATTTCTTTTCACCTGTCTTTTCTCAAAAATATAAAATATTCATCTTTCTCTCAACAGCATTTATTTTTAATATTTCATATTATTTATTTAACAAACAAAATTTATGAAACACAAGGTCATAGCTAAGTGATTTTGTTTAAACAAAAAAAAAAAAAAAAAATGTATTTATACAAAAAAAATAAGAATTATAAAAAATGATTATTAGCAACCTAAATCATCACATTTTATGACTTATTTATTTTAAACAAAAATGTAAAATGAACTGAATATTTTAGTAAATATTGTTAAAACATCAAAGCCAAAAAAAATTGTCTTTTAATTTTTTTTTTATGATTATAGAAAAATGTTATTTTCGTATTTTAAAAGAAAACTTAAAAAACATCAATGTTCAGCATTAACAGTTTAGAGTTTTTAACATTGGATTTGGAGGATTTTATTAGGTTTGAGGTTAAGAAGAATAATAAACCTTTTTCTCTAAAAATTATAAACAGATTAATTTTCAAATCAGACTAGATCTAGTTTCTGCCTTTTTTTATTCATCAGCGTTTTTCCAGTAAATTATTAATTTATACCATATGTATATTTTATTGTCAGTTTGTCTCTATATGATAATTTTTCCATAAACCCGCCGGCTGTAGGATTCGAAAACATGCGCCTATTCCTACATTAGAAATGTAATTTTACCAAGGTGCAACAGCTGAATCATGTCACCCAAGTAACGCCTTGAATGCAGTGTAACTAATTCGTTGTTTTCTTTTCTATTCAGTTTTTTGCTATTGGTTTTTTTTCTCAAAATTGATCAACACAGGCCAGAGCTTCGAAGAATTAATTCCCTAATTCCCTTTTTTTTGAACTGAATTTATATTTTGGGAATGAATTCCCTGACCAATTGAATTAATTTCTTTTTTTTCATTCGATTTATATTAAAGGAATTCATTAATTTTTTTCTAATGCCTTCATAAAATTTTATGAATTCATTCAACAAGGAATTCATTCAATTCTAGTTAATTCAACTTTTGGCTAAGGAATTCATTCAACTGTGCACTTAATTCAACTTTTGATCAAGGAATTCATTCAATTCTAGTTAATTCAACTTTTGGTCAAGGAATTCATTCAAGTTCAACTTTTGGTCAAGGAATTCATTCAATTCTAGTTAATTCAACTTTTAGTCAAGGAATTCATTCAATTCTAGTTAATTCAACTTTTAGTCAAGGAATTAAATTTATTTCGTTTAATTCCCTAGGAATTGAAACTTAATTCAGGGAATTAAATGAAAAAAATTTAATTCCTAGGAATTAAACGGAAAAAATGTAATTCCTTAGGGAATTAAACGAAATAAATTTAATTCATTGACTAAAAGTTGAATTAACTAGAATTGAATGAATTCCTTGATCAAAAGTTCAATTAAGTGCACAGTTGAATGAATTCCTTAGCCAAAAGTTGAATTAACTAGAATTGAATGAATTCCTTGATTTCAAATTTAATTAAATAGTGTTGAATGAATTCTTTAGTGAATGAATTATTTAATTTTAATTCTTTACGCTTTGGTCAGGGAATTCATTCTATAAATTTGAATTCTTTGAATTCATTCACAGGAATTAATTCCTGCTTATGTCTTATTGATGAATTCATTCCTTGAATTAAAGAATTGAATTAAATTTTTGGGAATTCATTCCAAAAAGGAATTAATTCTTTAAAGCTCTGATACAGGCACACACAAACAATCTATTTTTAAATTTTTGTTTATCTACGAATCTCCTCCGTGTCTCCTTTTTTCCGCAAATGTTGCCAAACTGAAGTATGGTATTTTCGTTTAGGCAGGCAGCTTGCGTATATACTGGAGACGGGTTGCCACATGGCAAATTTTATAATGTATTTTGGTACAGTGTTGTTTTAACGTCATATAGACAGCTACAATTAATATTGTAATTAGTATGCTTTTTATCAATTTTAATTTCGTAGGTTTGAGGTTAAGAAGCAGAATAAACCTTTTTCTCAAAAAACTTCAAATCAAAATATTTATTGTTTAATTTAGAGAATTTTTTGCTAAAAGAAATGTGAAAAAATTTATGAATTTAGCAAAATTCATAAATTTTTGCCTTATTTGTTATATTTTTGAATACAAAGTTTCGAAATAACATGATTTTATATGTTCAATGAGTTAAAAACTAAAACTAAGATTTTTTGTTTTTTTTTTTCTAAAGAAAAGCAACACTCACAAAATTTTTCCTATTAATTAATGTGTTGCTTTCTTTGGTAAGCGGATAGAGATGAAATGAAAGGTGGTGAAAGATGAAGGGCTTCAATTATGGCAACACTGTATTATTTGAATTTGGTGCTATGGGAACACCGAAGGATTACGCTGCGATGTGTATGAGGGATAGAAAACTTATAAATATTATATTTTCAAATTGATGTTGCCGACGCTGGGGATTGAACCCGCAACCTTATCCAACGCGTTAATCATTACACACAACGCCTACTTATGTATATAAATCAATCTTTTGTATATTTTTTTTGTAGACACTTAATTACTCATTTTTTTTTTATAGCAAATTAGCCACTTGAAATTTTTATTTTGTTTTGTAAAAAAAAAAATTTAGGGGATTTTGTTTTTAAGAAAAAGTCTAAATCTAGGTGAATTTTAAATAGTTTAGGGGAAATCTAAAAAATTCCCTGGCAACATGCTTATGAACGCGAAATTATGGGATAGGTTAGGGCTATTGTGTACAAGAAAAAAACAAATGAGTATATGATTGTAAAACAAGACCCACCATACAATACCCTACATTAGCTAAAGGGCGGATTATGGGACCGTAAACGTAAATGTGATGTATCTGTAACTTATAGAATACCGTACACGACATTACTATTCAGCATCTATTTCATGTGATTTTATATTTTATTCAAAATTTTTACATTTATTTGTTAATTTTTATTTCTTATTTGTTGTTTGAATCTATTTTCTTTATTCATTTTATATTTTTTTCCGACTAAAATCATTCAGCTGTTTCGATGATGGATAGAACATTCTGATTTCAACAGAATGATCCGGCAAGTACGTTTACATTTACGCGTTGGTAATCATTTGTATACACTTTTTCTTGTGGTTTTGAAACAGCTAATTCGTTACAATTATGTTTACGGTTGGGTAACTCACCCTTTAATTAAAAATCAATTAGGTGAACATTTTTAAAGTTTTGAAAATGAGGTTTTTTACCAAGTTGTCTAATGGTTAAAAAATAAAATATTTTTGCCGTATAGAGGAGTTTTCCAAAAAATCTTGGGAATCTAATAATTTGCAGTATGAACTAAATAATGTGTGGAATAAGATTTAAAGCGTAAATAGAACTAAACAATACTTCACGGCAGAGCTTTGAAGAATTGATAAAAAAATTATTTTCAAAGATGATTCAAGGAAAGTGATTTATAAATTCACGAATCCAAAAATTATAAATAAATATAATTCGCGCGAATCATTTCCATATTTATTGCTTCATAAATCAAATTTTTTTGTTTTGATTCGCGACTTGATGTTAATTTACATTTTACACCACAGCGTTTTGTGGGCGCTGTGCTGTAATGGTTAGCGTGTTGTACTGTTACATATACGGTTGCGAGTTCGATACCCAGCCGACGCAACATCAATTTATGAAAAATAATATGTTTGAGGTTTTCTATCATATCGCAGCGTCCACCTTCGGTGTTCTCATAGCAGTTAACCCCACCGAAGTAAAATAATATAACAGGGCTATGAACTAAACAGCTTCAACAAAGTTCGCCAACTCTTCATCAAATGGCGCACAACAACTGTTCTAGGATTAAACATTTCGCGCAATTACAGTGTTGCCATATTTTTCACCACTTTTCACTTGTTCTCTATCCCCTTTCCAAAAGAAAGCAACACGTTAATTAATTGGAAAAATTTCCTAAAAGTTGTTTTTCTTTATAAAAAAAAAATTTTTTTTAAGACTTCATTACAATTTAAAATATTGATTTATTAGGAGTAAATTTAATTTTGTATTTAAAATGATTGTTAAATCAATGTATTTAACGAAACTTTATTTCTTACAGATATATTGATGACTAAAATTGATTCGCGAATCATACAAATACAATTTTGATTAGAGAATCAAAAAATAAAATGATAATCCGCGCGAGTTAAATAAATCCAGACATCATTCCGAATCAAAAACAAATTCTATTGATTCCTTTTTGGCTTTGCCCACCCTAGACTGTTTTTTGCCCACCCCAGAATTTAAAGAATTTACCTATAATTCTTGCATCTATAATCTTGATGGCAGAAAGTATCACAATTTTTTGAAATATCAATTAATCCTGTGTTTTTTGGTTGAGAAAACGTCTACTGGTTTCCTAGGCAGATAATTTGTCAGAACTAAGATAAATTTTTGTCTTAAATATTTCTTAAATAAGAAATGTTAATTTAAAAATTCTTACTGAAGAAATATTTAGGAAGCCAATCGATTTTAGTTTTGATTATAAAACTGGCCCTGAAGCGGCGAATACATTAAGGAACATTGAGTAGGGAACAAAAAATATCAAAAAATTTTGTAAACACGAATTGCGCGAATGTCAACACGAACATTAACATACACAAATGAACATGCGTAAAAAAATAGCCAATATATTCCCCGCTTAAGAGTCTGAGAATGGGCAAATAAACAGCCGAACATAAATGGGTCCCTTGCCCACCCCAAAAAAATGGCTGCATTTTCAAACATTTTTCCCAGATTTTAAGTATGACTTTTCGATTTATATCTATTAGTAATATTCTTCAATCGAAGAATCATTTTTTAGAAATTAAAAACATGTTTATAAACAACTTTTTTTCTTACTAACCCACTGTACGCACTAATACCATACTAAACTCCAACACGATTTGCATGCATAAAATATATTTGTAGATATATTTCCGTTACAATTGCAATTACCTTCAATATTACAACAACCTTTATAGCAAATATAAATATTTCTACTACTTGTTTTTACTCTATTTAAATTCAAATTTCCTTTTTTAAAGCGTTGTATAAATATAAATTTAATTTCTTTGAAAAAGAAAAACAACAACAAAAGACTGAAATCTTTTGCAAACATCAACAAGAATGAAATTACCATATAAATGGTGAATAAACAATATTTAAACTTTTTAGAATTTTATTTGCTAACCACAAAAAAAGCTAAATAATTTGCAAATCATTTCTAAGAATTCAAAAATTATACTATTATTGTTGTTAGAATATAAGAAGTATGCTAATAACACTAACTTCTTATATAAAATTTTGGTAATTTATAAATTTTGACCTTTAGAATTTCTATTAAAGAAAATACACAGAAAATTATTTATTCAAGCGATGGAATTAAATGAATTTGGCTATATGGTAGAGGAGACAAAAATATTCCTTCATCTGACCATATAAAATAAACGACCCTTGTAATCAAACTACAGATCGCGATTCCTAAGATAATTGGAAGAAATTTGCCATATATCTAAGTTTGTATTGTTTCAATGATGAACTCTGTTGAAATTGGTTAAAGTCGGTTCATATTTCGACCCATTCGCTATAGAAAGGTCCTATGGGAGGTTAAATTTATTGAGCATAAATGGTACTACCAAACAAAAGCGATTTTCTTCGGTAGAAAATTTTTGAAATATACACAAAAAAAAACAAAAGCGATTTTTAGCGCTTTCTTTTACGGGACCTATAAATATAATTTCGTTCGTTAGTCCGATAGTGCTCATTCCGGGCAAACAACCCTCGTCCAACCTTAGCTTAGTTCCACCCAGTTTTTTTAACAGCATTTTGAAGGCCGACAAGGTCAAAAAATTTTGAAATAAAACTCATGTTAATGGTATGCAAAATTTTCATTACTTGTAGTCTACATAAATTAGTTAACATGACCACTAACATCATGTTAATGTTAAGTGTGGAGGACCACACATTTTAATGGTATGATTTTGTTCACGCAGATGTTAAGAAAACTATTTTATAACATCTCAGTCGATGCCATATTTTTTTTACTGCTTAATGGCATCACCAACAAACAAAGCTTATAAAAAAAATAAAGAAAATATATAAAAACAGTGTAATTGTGAAGTAATTTGCATTATTAGAACTTAAAATATAGTATTCCTTTTATTTATCAAAGAAAAAATATACAACCAATTAATTACTGCGAAATAAAAGACATTCATTTGCGACTGACTCCGGCAAGAAAAAAATAATAATGAAATTTCTTAACATTAGTGTTCTCCACCACAAAAGTATTAGATTTTATTTCTGACTCTTATAACAGCTATCTTAACAGAATCTCATAGCTAATGGAGACTCAG
Organism: Leucophora obtusa; assembly: GCA_949987735.1. Classification (NCBI taxonomy): domain Eukaryota; kingdom Metazoa; phylum Arthropoda; class Insecta; order Diptera; family Anthomyiidae; genus Leucophora; species Leucophora obtusa. The sequence continues at coordinate 14,319,122 of OX465296.1, forward strand.
AGTTATGAATACAGCATGATAGATTTAAGTATTCGAAATTTTGTTTCGGCCTACTCTAAAATACCTTTTTCAATTTTTTTTTATGCAAAAATATGTTTACTTTATAAATATTTCATAAAAGAAGAAGCTTAACTTTATTTGTTTGAACTTTATTTATAAATACATATTAGTGTTTGTTTTTTAGAGGAAATTGATTTCTTTTTTAATATTTTACACATATTATATGTTTACGATATACTTACATATATAGTTATACAAATGTACATATGTGCCTACTTCCTTTTTCGGTAAAATTATATTTATGTTCATAATATTATATATTATAATTTTTCTTTTAATATTGTTTTGTGACATTTCTTTTGTTGATTTTAGGTATAAATATGTATAGTAAATTTGAATAATGGAATATTCTCGTAATATAAATTATATTTTGGCACAAGTTACAGATTTCCATAGAAATTTTATATGAAACATCAATTTACATATATGTATATTTATGTAGATATCGGTGGTCGTATATAGAAACCTTATAGCTGACATTTTTTAACAACTTTAGATAAGGGTTAAACTGAATTTTGAACGATGGTAAAATACACATATTATAAACAGATGTGTTACCAATGACAGATGCCAAAAAAGTATTCTCGAAACTTATGGTATTGTTTACATGGTAGTAGTGTCAAGAAGGCGAAAGCATTATAAAATTTCCATACATTTTGTATTGCACATTTTTTGTATAAATCTGTCTCTTTTTAGAGTTTTATGCTTTTTCTTTTGTATTTTTTTTTTTTAATTTTGCATTTCGTTTTGCCCATTTTCTATCCGCCAAATCAGCTGTTTCCAGCTGTTTGTAGTTTGCAGTTTGGCGTGCTTATTTCAATTTGTAAAAAAAAAAAATTGTCACATGTCATTACAAATACCGATATAAAAAATTAATAAATTATTAAAATTTCTTTATTAAATTAATAGTTAATATGACGCAAAGTAACAGCTGTTTTAAATGAAATTCTAATATGCATGTTTCATACTTATAGACGAGGATGTTCTGAAAAAACGAATCCATACACTCACAATATTCTATCGTTAAAAACAACCTAGAATACATATTAAATTAATTGAAAACACAATTAAAAAAGGACTACTGATTTTTACATTATATTCAAACCATTTTGCTATTTATTTTCAAACATTTTTTAAACAATCCATAAAAGAAATAAAAATAATTGAAAAGTCTGTTAAAACAATCATCAATTTTTAACTGACAAAACGTAAAAAAAAACGATTTTGGTGTTTGTTTTCTCATATTTGAAAGCTTTTTTTTTTGAATTTTCAAAACACTACACACACAACACACACGTTCATATTTTTAATGGCTTTGTTTGTGTGTATGAGTAAAGAATTTCTTGTACTTTGAATTGAAATAATTTTGTATATAAAGACTCTATTTTAACAAAAAAAAAAAGAAAACCGAGGATATTTGAGTTTTTTGTTTTAAAACAGAAAACAACGAAATTATTAAAATTATTTTTTCTAAAAATAGAAAACTAAAAATAGAACATTTGACTGAAAATATCAACTCCTACAGACAATACATATTTCTTTGTGGTTTTGTGGCCTTGAACATATTTGGTGAAATATATTTACTACACAACAGATTACATTTATTTCCAGTGTTGACAGAAATTAGTGGAAAAAATAAAGCTAAAAAATTGCTCAACAATTTTATAAGAAAAATCTCGCGATTTTGCTCAAATCATTTCTAACCTCCCAATACGCATTATTTCTCATTTTGATAGATTTTGACAGATTTTGACTTCTCAATATCGAAAAACTTTAAGATTTTTTTTTAGGCAAAATTTTATAAAAGAATTTTTGTAATCGTCAAGTCAATATTTTCGTTATTTACTCGTGAAGAAAAAACCAAATCATTTTCAAAGTGACGATAGACGATAATCGTCCACTTTTCAAATTTCAATTACTATTATATTACCTACACTGAGAGAATTATCTGCATGATGTTAATGATTTTTTTCATAAAACCAATGAAGGAACTCGTGCATTGAAACTTTTCATTGGATTAATGGGATTTTTCATAAAATGTTGTAGAATATTTCATTTATTTATTAAAAATATTACACACTTAATGAAATAGTTTCATTTAAACTAAATTCATAAAATATATGAAGCTTTTTCATAAATTTTAAGAAATTTTTCATTTACAGTTTACTGAAAACATAAATTTTCTATCGTATATTTCAGCATTTTTGTATCACGGTCAACACGATAGCAATTTTGACCGAAAAGATATCGTTTTTCTTACGGAATCGGCCCCCAGATGTAAACAAAATGACTAATTTTCGATATTTATTTATGCAAAATAACTTTTTCCAATAAAACATGTTAGTTTTATTGTTGCTGGGAGAATCAAGAAGAACAATAAAATTCTGACTCAAAATATTTTCCAATTGTCAGAAATTTTACAAAAATTCCAAAACCACGAAAATATGTGTTATATCACTCGAAAGATTATGGTAAGATAAGCCGATCTTTCGAATATATTTAAGCGCTTGATTCAGTATTTTGCCAACATATTCTGAAAACCTATTGAGTTTATAAATATGAAACAGACTATATATCAAATATATGTGACCTTCTCCGAGAAAACGGGTTTGGACTTAAGAGTGGATTCTGGTACCTAAAAGGGTGTAGAATAAGATGAAATGAGTTAGAAAAAAATTTCATTTTCACACACTAGGTCCCTTTTCTCAGAGAAGGTCACATATGTATATTAAGTATTTTATTTATCTACCAATTTAATTCAATTTAATTAACTTCATATGCCTGTTTTAATTACCTGTTAATTGTCTCTTATTAAGCTTATTACGATTTGCTAAGGCTCAGAATTAATTACATCTTTACTTCATTATGACCAATGTAGATTATGTAGGATTGATAAAATAAGAATTTTCATGTTAATTCATGTTTTTCCTAAAATCCTCTATGTGTTAACTCTGTAATGCTCACTTTTCTGACTGTGATGAAATCAGTTGAGGTAGTTGAGTGCCAAACCTTCTCGTTAGAGATGGGATGACCTACATATGTGAACAATAACTAAATTAACGTTTAATGGGCAATATTGAATTTGACTGGTTTTTGCTGTTTGTGATAAGTTTGGTGTGTTCTGGCATATATAGTAAAATTTGATGGCTAACATTTTTGTAGAACATTTCATCCCCGCCCTCCCCTTTTTAGGGGTGTTTTTTACGATTTGTTAGAATAGAGCCAAAAATTACCGTTATGTGGGAGAGTTAGAGGGTTAATATGTTCCACAAAAATATTTCTCTTAATATTTTCTACAAAGTTGCTGAACATACCCTACATCTCACATGTAAAGACCATATAGTTTCATATACCGATATGCTACACGAACAGGCAAAGGCGGAAAACTTAAACCCTCTCCCCTAAAATAAAATTCCGATGTGATCTTTCAAAACGCCGACAAATGCATATTTTTTTTGGTCTCCTCTACCAGAATCCATTGTCAGAACACCGTAATTTTTTTTCGTGTTGTATTGTGTTATTTGCAGAAACAAATTAATTGTTGATAAAATTTTGCATTTTTCAAAGAAAAAACTATAATATTTCTTAGCCATGAAATGGTCAAGTGTTCTCCACTACAGTGCAATTGATATCATTTTGACATTTCTCTGCAATCGTTTTGAAATATAATTTATTGCAATTGAAGACACTGGGTAAACATAAAATATAAAAAAGTATGGCATACTTTAAGTTACATACATATAAATTAAAACATATTTTCTAACGTTTGTAAAAAAATCTTATTTTCCTTTTTCCATTTAAAAAATTATCATACAACAAAAATGCAAAAAAACTAGTTGTCATGTCAATTGTCATTTAAAAAATTTTGTAATCTAATTTTATTCAACGTCTACTTGACTACATCATGATTTTTTGTGTTAGCTTTTTACTTTCTTTTCTTCCATTGCTGACGTTCTTGTTTTCCAAATGAATACATTTGCATATGACGCATTGATTTAAAATGAAATGTGTGTTATAAAGGAAAGAAAAAAGTTACAAAAGAAGGCAATAGGAATAAAGAGAGAAAAAAATTCAAAATAAAACAATAATGTGATGCAAAAATTGACATGAAAATACAAAAAAAAACTACATTATTTTATGGCATCAAAAGGGAAATTAAGCAAATTAAGGGAACCCATTTTTTATTATTTAATTACAACAAAAGAAGAAGAAACAAGTAAAAGAAAGATGTCTAAATATTTGAAATATTCAATTTAAAAATTTACAAAGAATTTAAGATAAAATTGTATATAATATGTACACTCAAAAAAATAAGTTAGTAGAAAAATTAGTAAAACGTCTTGTATATCAAGTGTACTAGTTTTGAGCAATTTTTTTGCTGAAATTCCGTTTTCAGCAAAAATTTTATTTACATTTTTTTTAGCACTAACCTAATTTTGAACTAATGTTTTACTAATTTATTTTGCTACAAAAATTGTGCTGTTAACCGCATTCATAGCGTGGACGACAACCAGATAGACAAGATGTAGATGTCGCAGGTTGTCTGGAAACGGAAATGACAAAAAAAGCAAAACAACTCTACACATATTCTATATTTAAATTTTCAGCAAATAAATTAACAAAAGCAAAATTTCGCTACAAGTTTTTTGAGTTTTTTTCAGTCTACTAATATTCAGCAAAAAGTTTAGTCATTTTAGCAAGGATTTTTTCATTTGGGGTCGACTAAGTGATAGCAAAACTTTTGCTGCAGATTACTATTTTTTTTTGGTAAAAATCAGCTCGCTGATTTTCAGCAAACCTTTTGCTGAAATTACCAACTTTTTTGCAAGCACGCTCCTGGCTAAAAATTTGCTGACACAGCAACATTTTTTGCTGACTTTACTGACTTTTTTTTAGAGTGTAGCATAACCTGAAAGTATGCCAAGCGTTTTAATAAAAATTTTGTATTAAGAAAATATTGACATACTAATCTAAAGCATATCTTCAGGCTAGATACATTTTGGTTCAATTTAACCTCTGCGATGAATCATGATTATATGTATTGCTTAATTTTAATAATCAAATTTCATAGCATTTTTTATTTTATACTCTCGAACATAAAAATTTTACTTGTAATACATCGACAGGCTCACCATTCATCATATTTTCTTTATGATTATATTTTAATTTTCCACTCAATTAAATTGAATTAATATATTTTTTTTAATTATATGTTATGTATGACAGTTTTAAAAAGATTTTCTTTTTGTTTATGCTTTAACACTTTTGAAATTTTTCACACATAAATACACACCTTCATACATAAATTCATAGTTTTACAGCGACATCGAATCAACCACCCACCCATTGTGTACTAGTATTTTACCAAATGCCCACTCACCGGTGTTGTACCAAAGACACAATTTTGTTTATTATATTATTTTATATCAACATTTTAATTTATATAAAATGTATAAAATTATAAATTATGGCACACTTTCAGCACATCATTTAGTTTTATATGATTGCAACATACATACATAAACACATACATTACAGTGACACATATATTCATTCACATAGTTGATATTCATTCATACACATGACTAAATAGCAGCTTCTGCAAATTGACCACAATAACAAATAACATGTTTGTTGTTGGGAAACAATGGTTTATAACGAATAAATATCACTTTGACTTTTTAGTATTTTTAGTTAGAAAAAATGTAGTTATGGAAAACTTAACTGTCATTCAGTTTTCTGTCAAAGTTTTTTTGAGTGTGCATTTAATAAACTGACATGTTCAATAATTTAGCAAAACATTTCAAAAATTTCGACGTGCTAATTAAAAACCTTGTGTATGACAGAAACTCTCACGCTGGGTCTCAAACTACAGGGTTAACTTTAACCTAAATATTAAACAAAAGAAAATGTTAAAACATTATACACAAAACAACAAATTTTTGGGTTGGTCTACAGCATAGATTACATAGATCTTTTACTCTTTGACGCTTGCTGTCAGTGCATGTAACTCATGAGAATGCGTTGGACATACGTTCTATACCTATACAGAAAATATTTCAATGTGTGTGAAAAAATGTGTTTGTTGACAAAAGCAGAAGAAGAGTAAGATATCTACGTAATCTAAGGTCTACAGAGTGGGGTGTATTAAAATAAAGATGGAATAATACATACAGGGCTGCATTTTCCTAAAGTCTTGCAAGTTTTCGCTCACATGCAAATGTAAAATTATTATTATTTGGTAAATTATTGAACATTTAAGTTTAGTTAATGGACCTTTTGGTATTTGGAGAAGAAATTATTGTTTGAAATAAGAAAATTTTAATAAAAACAAATACATGGGAACTAGAGATGGTACCTTTATGATAAAAATTGGTGCCAACAATATTAGAGAAGAGAAATTTAGCTCTAACTCTACGAGATTTCTAATCCGTAAGGATGTACCATAATAATCGGCCTTATTACGGTTGTCGTAGTTGAATTTGCTGAAAATACGGTAAAACCACAATTTTTCAACAGCTTTACAACTGAATTTATCATAAATAATATTCTGATCGTCAAAAATCAGAGATGCCAACTTTTTCATAGCAAAAAGCGCAGAAAACTTACAAAAAAAATTAAATTTATATTTAAAAACGGGTAAAAAAGCACTAAACAGCTTTTATGGCTTTTTTCAAAAACAATTTGTCATTTCTTACACTGAGAGAAATATCTGCATAATATTAATGAATTTTTGAATAAAATCAAAGAAGTTTCACTGGAATTCGTCCATTGAAACATTTCATGCGATTAATGGAATTTTTCATAAAATGTTATGAAAAATTTCGTTTCATATCTATTCAAAATTATTCGATTTTTAAAAATTTAAGGTCTTGCTTTATAGTTAGAACAAAGAAAAATTTTTATCTTAAATAAATAAATTTTAGAAAAAATTCGTTCCTAGTTCTGACTATAAAAAACTGGCCCAAAATTGTTTCTATAACTATTTCGCATTTACAACTTTTCCTTGCACTGATGGCAACTTGGTGCTTTTCTAGTTAGAATTATACTGCATTTACATTTAAAAACCAGCCAAAAATAAGTTTTCTAGACAAATGTAAACGCAGCATAAATCCAATTAGAAAAGCACCCAAGTTGGCATTAGTGTTTCCTTGATATATTAATGTACCGTTATTGAAATAAAAGCAACTGTTGACATATTTCTTGATATTGCTATAAAAACAATATATGTAAAAAAGCGCAAAACGCGCTATATAAAACGATTTAAAAATTTTCAATCGTGTTCGCAATTCTGTGGATGCATTGGAACTCCAAACCAGCCTTAATAAATTATTTTCGTGGTCCGATCGTAACCAACTTCAATTTAATGTTGACAAATGTTTTTATTTATGTTTTCACAGGAAAGTTTTAACAGTCCCTTTTAGTTACTCAATTTATACCAAAATTCTAAGTAAGGTATGTGAGGTTTTAGACTCCTGTGTAAAAAAGATCAAATCTGGCCAGATCTCAGTAGATCTTACCAGATCTAATTAGATATCAAAATTGGGGACAAATTTGAGATCTAATTAGATCTGATCAGATCTAGGCATATCTGGTCAGATCTTAGTAGATCTTACCAGATCTAATTAGATCTCAAAATTGAGGACAAATTTGAAATCTAATTAGATCTGATCAGATCTAGGCATACTTTAGATTTGAACAAATTTGGCACTACATCTGATCAGATCTTGCCATAAGGTATTATCACATATGCCATATCTGATCATATTTGATGAGATCTGGTACAGGATCTAATTAGATTCAATCATATCTATTTAGATACAAAAAGATCTGATCAGATCTAAACTTTTTTACACGGGCTTAGGTGTAGTTTTTGATCAAAAGTTAATTTTTGTTAATCACTTAGATTATATTATCCCTAAATCGTATGCTCTATTGTCTTTTGTGAGGAGAATTTGCCAGGATTTTAAGGATCCTTACACTCGAAAATTATTGTATTGTTCCTTTGTTAGGTCGAAGTTGGAATATGCGTCTGTTATTTGGATCCCTTTTAATGCTTGTCATATTAACCGTTTGGAGAGAGTACAGAGAAGATTTACGAAAATTACTCTTTCTTCTATTAATTTTACTGAACACGTAACCTATAATATTCGTTGCAATTTAATTAATTTGCAAACACTAGAGAATAGGAGGTCAATCCAATCTTTTTTATTTTTATTTGATATAGTGAATTCAAATATAAAATGCCCTGAGTTATTATCACTGATAAATTTTAATGTTCCCTCTAGATCTTTAAGAAACCATGGCTATTTTTTCATAGGTATGCATAAAACGAATTACTCGTTAAATGAACCCTTAATTAGATCTCAGATTAATTTTAATAAATCAGAGAATAATACTGTTTTAGATTTTAGTTATTCAAAACATATGTTTAAACTTTATTTAAATAATTTGTTTTAATTTTTTAATTTTAGTTTTAGCGAGTAGTCTGTAAGGATCATTGTTATCCATAGACTTTATAAAAATCAAGAAATGAAATGAAATAAATTTTGAAAAAGCACCAATTTAGCGCTTTTTTTAGTTACACGTTGGATTAATATTGTTCGCGTTTTGGCACATAAAAAAGCACCAGATTTAGCACGAAAAGCACTAAGTTGGCATCCCTGTCAAAAATACATGATCAGAGATTAATTTCTTTATAATTTCAAATTTAAAGAAAAGCATTTTGTATAGAATCAGAAATTTCGACTACAAATTCGACAACCGTAATCAGGCCGAATATTAAAATAATACACTAATAGAAAAAATGTGTAAAAACTTAAGTTAAAACTACTAAAAATTCATTAAATTAAACCTTGGAGAAAAAACTGCTGAAATTAGAAGATTATTTTTGTAAAATGTTAGCAGGTTAAGGTGTTATTTTTTATTAACTAAAATCATTAAAAATATAACTTAAATTCTATAAATTTAAAAGTTTTAGTAAAGTGTTATTTTTTCAAACGCGTCATATAGACCAACTGCAATTGATTTTGTAATTAATATGCATTTTTATTATTAATTATAATTTAGTAGGTTTGAGGTTAAGAAGAAGAATAAACATTTTTTGAAAAGTTATAAACACATTAAATTTGCAAATCAGACTAGATCCAGTTTCTGCCTTTTTCTATGGACAGGCTTCATCAGTGATTTTCCATTAAATTCTATTATTGTTTATATTTTATTGTCAGATTGTCTCTATATGATAATTTTTTCAACAACCCGTCGGCTGTAGGAATCGAACCCATGCACTTCTACATTACAAACGTAACTATACTAAAGTTCGACAGCTTAGCCATCTAAGCCATGTACGGCCTTGCATATAGTGCAGCTAATTCATAGTTTCTTTCCTATTCAGCTTTCTGTTTTTGTTTGTGATCAAACAGACACATACAAACATTCTACTTTAAATTTTATTTTTGTTGTAAAAAAGTCAGAGTTAGGTTTTATGGATATAAAAAAATAACATTTTTAGAATCGTGAGGCAGTTTTATTTAATTTGAGTACCTACACTTACATGTTACAATGTTCTTCCGTTTTTTGCCCCCACGGGTCTCCCGGGTCCGAGCCCCTCCCAAAAATAATTTCGGTGTTTTTCTTTTTTAATTCCAGAGGTTGTCATATTTTTTTTTTTTTACGAAACCCCATAAATTGCAGTTTTGCCATAAAATCTGCTAATTTCAGCAATATTTTCTGCAAGATCATTTTTAACTAATTTTCTGTAGCGTTTTCTGCTTATTTTTACAGGTTTATTTCTAGGAGTGTATGCACTTATATTTATGTAGTCTACAAGTAGTTTATAAAAAGAAATTTTTCCCACTGATTTGCCTACCCACGTATTTGAAAATATAAAGAAATGTTTGCACAATCAAGAAAAATGCAATTTTTTTGTTTGTTTTCATTTTCTGGTCTTATTGGTTGTTTTATTTTATCAAAAGTCAACATATTTTTTGATGACATTTATTTAAAATAGAAAAAGAAAAAAAGAATATAAAAAATTGACAATAAAAAAAATTATAAAAAATTTAGAACATAAAAAATATCAAAAAATTTGACATGAAAACAATTTACACACAAGCATAAAATTTTCAAAAATAATAGCACTCAAACTCAGCATTCAATGCTCTAGAGATGAAAAAAGAAAAATGCATATCAGTCATGTTATACTACACTTAAATATCGTATTTTTTGTAAAAATTATGTGGTCAATGAGCTGTGAATTGTCTCAACAGCAGAAGGTTTACTAAACATGTACTAAACAAAAGATGTGACAATTTTTTATAATAAACTTTTAAATATTTATGTTAAACCTTAGACGAAAGAAGACATACTGTTCCCTATTAAATATAACAGCTTTTTAACCCTCAAACCGTCCAAAGGTTTTTTAGAATAGCCCAATATATAGTAAGAGTTAAACTTAAAAACTATAAACAAGAGTGGGTTAAGGCAATAATTAAACTGTGGAACACTATATACTGGTGAAGATGAGTCCTATCCAAAAATTGAATTTCTAGTGCTGTTACTTGAAGATGTACTGACAAGACAAGTATTTCTAGTTTTTTGTTCGGCAACATGCTAGAAACTTTAGACATTCGATATTAAAACTGTATAAAAATAATAAATTAGCCAATTGAGGAAGTTTAATATGCATAATGCCTAAGTTTTTGCACAGTGTTGCCAAAAAAGGGCTTCAGGAAAAATTCGATAGGAGCCGAAGTATCACGAATATCGAAAAAAAAATAACATGTGCGATTAAACTTAATACATAAGTATTAATGTATATGACAACAACGTACAATGGTGTTTTATAAAATATTTTAAAATTATACAAACATATGTCATGCATTAACTGTCAAACCTTTTTTGAGTGTAGACATGTGGTTTGTGGTTTTTTTTTTTGGAATATTTTCTTTAAGGTCTTTAAATGACACGCTCTACATTAATGTTTTCATATCTGGAAACTTTAAATATTTCATGTGTTTTTATGCAAACGAAAAAAACAAACAAACCATGAGAAATTGTACATATTGACTAGGGTGGTACGTATTTAGCGAAATGTCAAATTTCGAGATGCCAATTTTTTTACATTTGATGTCAAAAATATGTGGTCAAAATCTGGCCCAGTCGGACTACAATAGCCTACGCAAACTACGATCGAAATTTTAAGATTTTTCAAACAAATTGATTATACATACTTACCACGAATCCAAAATCAGTTTTTATTTAGAAGTATTGTTGAGATATTTGAATATGTGATAGAGACCTTTTAAGCGGCCCAATCTAAAAACTGATCCTGTTTCAAAACCCTTTGTGAGATTTAAAAAACGTTTTCAGATTCATGTTAAGCATGCTGAAATGAAGTGTTAGAATATATAATTTGAAAAAATTGTTCTTGCATTGTTCAGAATATCTGAAGTTCCGATCGCTTTTAAGTCCAAATGTAAACAATAGTGGAAGGCACATCTCTAAATCCAGCATTTCACCAAATAGCTGCCACCCTAAAGTTGACTTTACTTAATATACAGCAATACTTAATAGTCTTCAAAAATCGTTGCATAATTATTGGGGTCAAGGAGCTTAAAAGGAAAAGAAAAATAAAACAAAAAAATGCTTCATGACAGTACTTTGTATTTTTCCTATTATTGAAAACTTCTTGGTACGTGCTTTTGTTTAAAAAAAGTCAAAAATTTAATTTAATCATAAAATGTTTGCTAAACTTCAAAAGAATATTAAATGATAGCAAAAAACTATTTCACTGAAAATTTTAAATTTCTTTTATTATTTATTTTAAAATAAATGCTTTAATTTTTTATATAATTAAACACCTAAAGGTATGCAACAAAATTTGAAGCAATTAGAAAATTTTCGTTAAATGTTCTTAGAAAATGCTGCGACAATTTTAAGTGTAAAAGTATGTTAAACATTTTCAGGCTACAAAATGATTTAAAATTTAATACACTTTAACAAAAAGTATTCGAAAATTTTAAAATTTGTTGAATAAAATATAATGATAGGATTATTGGTAGAGTTAACTTAAAATTAGCCTCTAGCCGGCTAATTTTTTTGAGATTTTCATCGGAGGCAGTTTGACTAATTCGACTATATACCGGCCCGATAATATTATAATACCGATCAATATAATGTCCGCTTAGACTCATGCTAATTTTAACAAATCAACGAACAAAATCTCTCTCGAAATAAAATATATAGATATGATTTTCAAATACATTCTGATTTGTAACCGAAAGAAGAACGAAATACCGGGAATGAGTAAAATTACTACACTTAACATAGGAAGCGAAATGGAATTAAACGGGATACGAATTAACATTTTCTAATGCAAAAATATAAAAATAATTGAAAGTTAACAAATATACTCTAACTTTCCTCACCAAAACCTTTCGCTTAGATTCACGACTCTGTATACGGTATAAATGATATTCATAACTACCAAAAATAAATGACCCAGATCCACTTTTTATTATAAGTTAAAAGTGCATTACTCAATGAAGATTGTTGTCAAACTCAAGAGGAACTTGAAAATCATTGGGAGTCACTCAAGCAGCAATTTCAAAACGTTTGCAAGCAGCAGGATTCATCCAAGAGCAAGGAAATCGGGTACCACACGAGTTAAAGCCGAGAGACGTTGAAAGACGATTTTGTATGTCCGAAATGCGGCTTGAACGCAATAAAAAGAAGTATTTTTGCATGGAATCATTACTAGCGTTGAAAAATAGATCCATTAGGACCCGAAGCGCAAGAAATTGTATGCGATTTTCGACCAACCAGCCAAATCAACGCCAAAGTCGAATATCATTGGCGCCAAAGTAATGCTCTGTATTTGGTGGGACCAGGCGGGTCCAATCTATTATGAGCTGCCGAAATCGGGCCAGATGATCACAGGGGACCTGTACCGAACACAATTGATTCGTTTGAAGCGAGTATTGGCCGACTAACATTTATTCCGATTGATGCAGGACGCTCTCACTGGAATACGCTTCACTTCAGAACGGGGTATCCGAAATTGGCTTAATTCATTCTGGGCCTCAAAAAATTAGCAGTTCTTTGGGCTAACGATGGCCAATACTTTGAATAAATTTATATTGTACTAATGTTTTACAATAAACGTCCAATATTTACCAAAAACCCCGCATTTTTAAGTTATACATCCAATAAAATATTTCTTAAATAAAAACTTTTGTGTGAAAATTTCTTCAGTAAAATTAAAGTAAAAATCCTACTAAATGCTGACTAAATATAATACTGACCCATATACATGAATTATGAAGTTCAGGTAAAATTTAAAAATTTATTGTTGCATATCTTTAGGCCAGAAAATGAATTTATAAATACCTGAACTTTCTTGCATAGTTAAACTATATACATACATATAAACACCTTATGGTATTTCAAACAAATAAAATATTTAGTTAAACTATAATCATATTATAAATATATAAACTAAACTAATGCTATTTTTGCACAAACTAAAATCACAAATACATGCAACATTATTTTAAACTATCGGAAGAAGTTTCTCTATTAAATGACTTCAGGAAATATGCAATAATTATTGCATTTACAAAAAACAACATTTTCAATTTTCAAATCAAATTCAAAAAAAAAACACAAGGTGTAGAAAGGATCTTTGCAATAATTAAGGCTACTCTCAAAAAAGTTATTGTTTGAATCTTGCAATTAACAAGGCAATTATTTTATTTAGTAATTTTATTTTATTTATATCTTTCTCAAAAGTAGTAAAATCTAAGAAAAAAAAACAACTACTTCAATTACGGTTTTCTAACGGTATCAAATTTTAACAAAGTATTTTAGTTTATCCTCGATTGAGGCTTGAAATGCTAAATATGAAAATATTAGCAACTGAAATAATAATATGTATGGACAATTCTGACAGTATTTACACTGTTTAAACAAATGCTACATATTATTAAAATGTTCCTTCTTCTATCATCTAAAATCTTCCCTTAAATAATATTTTATCATAATTTTTTATTGCTTAAAATATATTAAATGTTGCCGATAGCAAATTAAAATTTTTTTTTATTGTATTCTTTGACATTGAACATTTTTAACCCAGTTTATGGAATACAATTGAAAATTTTTTCTGAAGCCTAAGAGTATGCTATATAAACATTTAACTATAAGTAAACAAACTGATTATATATTGTAAGCCTTAAGGCTTTTATTTAAGTATAATGTTAAACTTATAAAATTACATTTATTTAGTCTTAATATACAAATATTTAATGATTTGAACTTTTCAAATAAAAATCAAATGCTATAATTAGTGAAAGTTTAAGTAAATTAAATTACTAAAGACTTTAAAATTGATTATATATAACATAATATATAATCAATTTTAAATTTTGGAATTCTTCCTATAGAAAAACTGTTATATTAAAAGTACCTTTTCCTAAAGAAAAGCTCTCAAATACTTAGAACTTTTTATAAAGGAAAAGCCCCAAGTTCTGATGACATTTTTCTGTAAAAACCCTCCGATTCTTAGGAAGTTTCCCCGTACAAAACCCTCAGATTCTTTGTACTTTTTCTAGAGAAAACCCCTTCGAAGGTCCCTTTCATATAGAAAAACACTTAAGTTGCATTTACCCAAATCCCAAAATTTCCACTAAAATTGAGATTTCAATGAAAATCTCATGTGAGTTCCCGTGATTCGCCATACAGATGATTTGAATTTACGGTATTAAATTCTTGCGAATTTCTAAGAAATCTCACAAATATGGACACTTTTATAGAATACAACACTGCCTTTCGCTTAATTAATGAAAAAGTGGCAACGCTTGTCAACATCTGACTAAAAAAATAACCCAAAAATAACACAAAATAATGAAATAAAAAATTTGTAAAAATATAATAGACAAATTTAGACCAAATGGAAATGTACTAATGATTATAAGAAGTATTGAGTGGTTCTAACTTTTGCTTCCCGCGAAGCATAACTATGAAGAAACTATTAGAAAGTGCATGTCTTCCTTCCATCAAGATATTGAAAATTGTTGCTTCTAGCTCGTCGTCTTTAAAACAAAACCATTTTACTAACATAATTAGCGTTAGATCTTTATATAAAATAATGTAAATTGTACTCCGCCAAAGAATAAAATGGTTTTAAGAAATATTTTTAATTTGAGGTTATTTTTATGGTACTTTGTTTACAAAAAAAAATTGGGGTTGTCAAATCGAAATCCCGCTAGTGTCGTAAAGTGCAAATGTGAAGGGTCAAGATTTCCGGTCGAGATTTCCCTTAAATTTGAAAATATATGTGAACGCATAAGATTCTGAGGACTTTATCCTATAGAAAAATACTCAAATTATTAACAATTTTTGTCGAAAACCCCTTAGATTTGGAGGACTCTTCATATAAAGAAACTTCCAGCTTTCGATTACTTTTTCCTAAAGAGAAACTCTCCGATTCCAAGGACTTCTTCCCATTAAAAAATTTGGTTTCTAAGAACTTTTTCTTATAGAAAAAATTTCGCTAAAGCTGAGGAGTTTTTATAGGAAAAAGTGCTCAGTATTTGAGGGTTTTCCGTGGGGAAATCTCCTTAGAATCTGAGGCCTGTATCAGGATCAAATATGATTGTAACTATTTTTATTAATAAAATATTTAAAAAATAATATTATTCTTTTTTTTTTTTTTGGCGGTATAACGCATTTGATTTTGTAAATTTACGCACATAAATCGTAAAATTACACATAAGTCCTGAAAAATTTCCATTTTCAATGTAAATTTACCATATTTTGATATACGCAATCGGAGTAAATTAACCATATTTCCTACTATAAGTTGCGTAAATTTAAACAAAAATTAATGTGTTTAGAAACATTTCATTTGGAAAATACTATTCTAGATTTCGATTTCACCGGAGTTAAATTCCACAAGCCTGGAATGAAACAACAGTATATTATTCGAAGCTCAAAGTTAAATGTTAAGAGAAAAAAATATTTTTTTTGTGAGCAAGAAAAGCTTTTTTCGGCAAAAAGTCGTAAAAAAAAGCAATTTCAAGCTCAAGAATCTTAAGAAAAAAACTATTTTAAAGCTAATAAATGGAAAATTCAAAAAAAAACACAAAACGAAGCAAACTTGACTAAAAAAAGTAAAAAAGCATAAAAAGCAATTTTATCTTCTCTGAGCATGACTTCCAATTTTTTTATTTTTTGCTGTAATATGACACTGTATACTGTACTGTAGTACTGTAAGTATGACACTCATTATTATTTTTTTTTTTTGCTAGACAGTTGTTATGGAAAGCCTCATAGAGAGAATACTCTATACTTTATTATAGTTGTTAATATATTGAAAGCTGCTAAGAGTAATCTTAGATTTTTATTGTCTGACTTGACATTGAGTTTGCTGTTGCCCAGTTTATATGCTATGAATTTTAAAAGAAACTTTTAAATGAAGCCTAGAAATATACTTTATAAAACATTGTATGAACAAAGCCGTAAAGAATACAATAAAATTGTTTTTATTATTTGTAGTTGTAGTTTTTAACTCATTAAGGACACGTTACAGATTCGCTGCACATTTTCAGCCAAATTTTGCAGATATAAAGACCAATGCTTCATTAAAAAAGGTTTGCAATTGTTTTTGCTTATAACGCCCTCTAGTAGAAATATTGGCAACCAAAGTTGAAACTTTAATGGGATAGAAATACCTGACGGGTGAAGATATTTAAAATTTTTTTGTTTTATACACTCAGTAAACATTTTCAGTCAGAATTTGTTAGTTATAGTAATATTTGTTAAGTAGTATTTCAGTTTTGTTGTTTCAAGTGAAAATAAAAGTGTCTGTTTACGGAACAAAGTGCCACCTATTGTAACGATGTCGTTATAGCTTATTTTTTGCTGATGCCATAGCCCTGTGTTATACGATTAGGGGCAGGGTTGTGGCATCACCAAAAAAATAAGTTATAACGACATCATTATCAATAGGTGGCACTTTATTCAGAGAACTGACACTTTTCTTTTTTCTTCAAAATATAAATAAAAACAGAAAGTTAAAAAAAAGCAAAGCAAATAAAATTTTATTAACCAAACATATTTAGCGCGTATTTCCTTTTAATTTTAAGCTGTTTTCAACAAGTTTTGCATCCTTATATATAAGCTCAGCTGATACCAAGCTGATACTAAATAGTTGCTCAGGTAATATTAAGTTTTAGCCCCCACTGCCGGTGAGTAGTGTAAAGGCAAACATACACGTTCAATATTATTGATCAATGTTTTTAAAATCAACCAATCAGAACAAAGTATTTAATGTTCTGATTGGTTGATTTTAAATATATTGATTAATAATATTGAACAAGTATATTTGCCTTAAGTTCTGATTTCCTATCTCTATAAAGGCAACCATACACGTTCAATATTATTCAACAATGTTTTTAAAATCAACTAATCAGAACAAAGTATTTAAAAATAAAATGTTGAAAACTTGATCAATAATATTGAACTTGTATTCCCGCCTTAATTAATAGTCTCTGTTTTTAATTGCATAGAAATATCTTTGTTTTAACTGTAATTTTCAGTCGATTCTACCGACAAACTTTTTTGAGTGTATAAAAAAAGGTAAAAGCATTGATTTTTTTTTAAATAAATATTTGGCAACTCTGGATAAAGTTTTTCTACCAGGATTCCAAACTGGATATCAAACTATTTTTATGGTTTTTAAATTACTGATTTTCCTGTAAAAAATATAGCCGTTTAAAAGTATTGGGTTGAAAATGGAACACACAATGAGTTAAATGTATAAAAGTGTATTCGTGTAGTCTATTATTTATACGCTACAAGTTTTTAAGTAGTTTGTATTAAATATAATCCCTAAAGTATATGCTTGCTATCTATTATAATAATTACTAAGCAGATTTAATGATTTCTACACCTACAAAAAATATTTGTTGTCCCAACCGAATTTGGTTCAAACCGAATCGTTCGGTTGCTGCAACTAAAAATTCGGTTGTTTCAACCCTATTTCGGTTGTCACAACCCTGTTTCGGTCGAATTATCGGTTACAGCAACCCAACGATTCGGTTGGAACCAAATTCGGTTGGGACAACAAAATTTTTTTGTAGGTGTATCTATATATTACAATGATTTCATAAACCATGTGCAATAAACAATATTTTTTACATAGTCCATAAGTCATCAATTGTCTTTCAATAAAATAAATCCCCTAAACTATGTTTAATATATTTTTTTCTTATTCATTCAATATATTAAATCTTAATGTTGTGTTTGTTAAAAGTATTTGGCCTTGACGAGTTTATAGTTTTTACATTAATCTTGAATATGAAACATATCAAAGAAGTCTAAAAGTATGCTTTTAAATACTTATAAAATCAAAGCCTAGTAATATGCTATAATATTGTATTCATATTTTATTTTGAAGTGTGTTTAACAATTTTTTCGCCAACTAAACAAATATAAAATACACCATTAAAATTTTAATGTAAAAATAATAAAGCTCACAAATATGCTTCAAATTCATCACCTTAGCTTAAGCCTAAATAAATGCTACACTATTTTTTAGAAGTCTTTCTATATTATATAATAAAATAAAAAAAATATGTGCACACACATTATTTTATTATAAAACATTTCTCCTCTTAATTTATAGTTTTATTGCACTCTTACTGTTTTTATTATAAAATCCCCTTAAACTATACAATGACTAATAATAATTTTTATTATTGTTCTAAATAAGTTAGCATTTTGTGCTGACATCAAACTTCATGTTTTATTGTTTAATTTGACATTGACTACAGTTTTTTTTCTATTTTAAACAAGCCTCGTTATAACTGTATTTTCAAACACAGTCAATATCACTACTACTCTCATATTCTATAGTTAAATTGACTATCAATGATAAAAGGCTTGTAAATATGCTTATATTTTATAAAAAAAAAATATTCGACAAATTCTTTGATGACGTATTTGTGTTGTGTTGTTATAGCTGTTGACATTAAAATGTCATTGTTAAGATGATGCATTTTATAATGTAAATGATAGCGTTTAAATGATACTTTAGGTTTTACTTACATAAAGATAATTAAGCATGACATATATAGGACATACTTCAAGGATGTTAATTAAATGCGGTAATCATGATTAAATGTATGTAAATATTAAAACACTACTTTAAGCCTCAAATGCACGAAATTTCTTTTGCAATGAAATTCAGACAGTGCATTACACATGAAAAGTAAATATACATATGAGAGACGAAAATTACATAGCTATAACCATAGTATAATACATTCATTTCAAAACTATAGTTGTAGTGATATTAAGAACCATGATGCATGTAAAATTACACATCCTCGTTCATTTTTTCAAATGACAGAAGCGAAGTAAAAGATTAATCACAACTGGATCGACAACGACAACGAGAATCGCTTGTATGGGAAGCTAAATATCGCCATGTCGTCCGCCGATTTGTCGTCGTTATAGAATCGATTGTATTCTATTTTCATGATGACACACTAAAACACACTCAAAATATTTGGCAAATTGTTGCCATATTTTTAACTTTTTTTTAATAGTTGCCATTAGAACAGAGTTGTAGAAATTCGTTTTAGAGTTGCAAAATTTCGTACTTTGTTCACAAAAAATTTATTTTTCTGACAGAAAAAATATAATTGAAAATAAAAATACATAATTTACCGCAAAAAAGCTAAATTAAATACAATAAAATGTAAAACAACAAGAATTAATGCAAAACCAATTCAATTGATGAAGAATTGTGGCGAAACAAATACTTGTTTTGCTTTCCTTTTTTTCTAAATGACACGACTTTTGCTGTCGTCGGTCGACAATCGACCCAGCTGTGATTAAACTATACAGCTGCACTCTGTCGAACAACGTATATTGAGTTTGTGATTATGTTTCCTAGGAAAAAAAAAAGTGATGCCAAAGCAGTAGAAAAAACACTACAATTAATGATCTACAAGTACTTCTTTTTTAAAAGAAACACTAATGATTTTGTGTACTAATGACTCCCACTTCAATATTTTTTCAGTACTTTTTGAACTACTGCAAAAGGAACTGTTTTTCATCAATCAAAAGTTAAAAAAAAATGTTTCCCAAAAAACTTTTTTTTGTTAAATTTTTTATTGCCGACACCGGATATCGATTGCTGGTCTCTCTACCGCTGAGCTATTCTTTGATATGAAAGTTGACTGGCGTAAAAACACCACTTTGTTATTGCGAGATATTGTGTTCGGTGCTGACAATCGCATTTGTAACTAGAGTTGTGAAATTTCGATACTTTTTGAGTACTCAATACTACTCAACACTTTTCAATTGAGTACTCGATACTACTCAATACTTTTAACGGTTTTTTTGAATTTAAAAATAAAAATGTTACGATTATTATTTTTCTTTATTATTATAAAGAAAAATAATAACAATTCACATACACGTGTTAAATAACTATTGTTACTTACATTTTAATAAATTTAAAACATTTTAAATAAATTAATTAAATAATTTTTCCCAAAAATTCATTACAAATTTCTTTGCTTCACAAATAGAGTTGTATTTTTAAAGTAGTATTTTTAGAGTTGTATTTTCATACGAAAATACTCATTTCTACGGAAAATTGCATCTTTAAAAGTATTGAGTAGTACCGTTTTAGTATTGAGTACTCAGTACCGGAATACTCAATACTTTTACAACTCTATTTGTAACCAATCGAATTGTTCGGTTGTGGTAGCCGAGTTTTTCAGTTGTGACAACAGAAAACCAATTGAGACAGGACTAATTTGATTGTGACAATGGAATTTCAGTTATATCAAGAATACTTCAGTTGTCGCAAGCGAAAAATTCATTTGTTACAACTGAACAATTCGATTGGCAACAAATTGTGTTGTCAGCACCGAATCTGTTTTCTGGGTGTAGCCTTTGCAAAACTCAAAACAATAGGTATGATTTTTTTTTTAATTTCACTCACCTGCAAATGATCCAATAATGCCTCCAAACCTCTATCGGATATTGAAGAACAACGCAGCGATAAAGAATGTATATGTTTCGAAGCCAATGTAAATGAGTGCACCACATCATAAGCATCCTCATCATTGGCACCCACCAAAGCCAGTGCATGGAAACCTCTTCGTATAAGAGAATTAAACAGTTTCACTCTATCCGTAGCGGTTATTTGTCTCAGTTCACGACACTGTAGCGTGGGCAGTAAACCCGACCAATATCGGGGACTACGATATAAAACATCACGCCATTTTGTACAAACTTGAGCCAAAATGCGTCTTTCATATGAAGAAAAGTATAGGAAAAATTTATTTAAAAATCTATCGTCCATCATTAGCACTTCTATGCTGACGATGGGTATAGGTAATTTAGGTAATATGAGTGCGGATTGGGTAACAGCCTGAGCCAGTTGTGTGGCAGCAGCCGTGGCACCGGCATTGCCATACGAATGATGTATATGAGGATTCGGTAACTGTTTACGCATTTGTAGGGGCGTAACGGTTTGTGATTTTTGTGCCGCTGCCATACCCATTGTGGTAAATTGTGGAGATCCTGGTATGGTTATATTCATTTGCTTGGCAATTGAATTAACGTTGGGTGCCGGTGGAGCACCCAATGGAATGCCTGGTACTGCAACTACTGGTGGTGATGGCGTCGAATTCATTAGATTTGAATTGATAAGTGTTGAATTAGCAATTTGAGAACTTAAATACTGTTGATGTTGTTGCTGCTGTTGAGTTTTTTGCATCATTTGATAACTTGTAACGGTTACCGTAGTATGTTGTTGTATTGTTGTGGGATTTGGGCCGACACTAGGGGGAGTATGTCCCTGTTGTTGCTGCTGGATATTTGAAGGGTTCTGTGTTGTCTGCATGGTACCGGCTCGTGATGGTTTATCTGGGGTTGTTGCTGCCGCCACTGCTCCTACTGCTACTCCTACTGGTGTGCTTGTACTATT
Source organism: Leucophora obtusa (assembly GCA_949987735.1). Taxonomy (NCBI): domain Eukaryota; kingdom Metazoa; phylum Arthropoda; class Insecta; order Diptera; family Anthomyiidae; genus Leucophora; species Leucophora obtusa. Next base: position 14,341,191 of record OX465296.1, read on the forward strand.
GTTGGTATTTGTATTACTGGAATTTGTTGTATTGGAATTAGAGTTTGAATTATTGGAGGAATTACCACCACATAGAGCATTTGTAACACGCTCCATTACAGAAGTTTTACCCGTTGAGCTGGACGAAGACGAGGACGTTGAGTTCGTTGAGGTTGAACTATTAGAGGATGCTGATGAAGAGCCACCACCTCCTCCGCCTGTTGTCGAATTGTTGCTGTTATTACTGCTACTATTGTTGGTATTCGCGTTATTGCCATGATGATGTTTCGAACGCAAGCCGAGGCCATTTATACGCTTCGACAATTCAGCGGAGGCACGTTCGACCACGCCTTGCGCCGATATCGAGGACATGGTATGCTGAAATAAATTCACTTTGCCGCTGTATGTATGACAACGGCGACAAATAAAAATAAAATCAAAATGTTTTTAAAACTTTTGTCGCAAATGCTCTCATAAGAATTTATTGTTTTGCTTAATTGCTGAATATATTAAACAAAATAATAGAACACTTTTGATATTCTCTTTAACAATATTTTTAATTTTTCTCCTCTCTTGCTGTATAGAAAATTTTTCTCTTTTTAACACTTAATGGATTTATATATTTTAACTTGTAGCAGCTGTTATAATAGCTTTATTATTTAAAAAAATCAGTTTCGGTGATTTTGATCTTAAACAGCCTCTAAAGACTTTTTCTTTTTAAACACTGTCTCACTTTCAATTCCACTTTTAATTTCTCTCTTTTATTATAATTTTTTCAGATTTATATTGTATACTTTTGAACTTTTTCAAATCTATAATAAAAGTTTGCTTGTTTTATTGTAGCTCTTGGCTTTGCAGTACTTTAATATTGAAGCTTTTTTAAAAGCTTGGTTTTTTAATTAAAATGTTTTTATTTTTGATCTTTAACATCCTCTTCAAATTTTTGTTTTTACTTTTACTACCCTCTCTCTATTTTATTCGAACTTTTATTAATTTATCTTTTTAATACTCTTGTGAGATAATTTAGTTTCTTTATAAATTTTATCGCCTTTAATTTTTTTCTCTTTAATTTTTTCCCTTTTTTGCCAAACTTTTTAAATTTTGCTTTCACTTTTCAATTTTTTTTTTCTTACGAAATTTTCTTGTTAAACTTTTGATTAGATTTCTTTAATTTTAATTTTTGTTACTTTCGATATTAAACAATTTAAAACTTTTTAATTTTTTAACACTTTTTTGCAATTTTGAAAATTAAGTTTACAACTACGTAGTTTTGAAATTATAAGTTTCCTTTTTATCGCTGAATGTTTTGTATAAAAAATCTCATTATTTACTAAAAATATCCAGTTTATGTTTTCCTTCAGCTGTATTTTTTTCTTCCTTTCTGGACGTGTTGTAACCTTGAATTAAAGAAAAAAACAGAAAAATATCATTAGTTTTATTTTTGTTGGCTTTTGATGGCTACACTAGTTTACAAAAAATCAAATGTTTTTAATGCTTCCTTATATAATATAATCTGATAAAGTCGAAAACCACTAACAAAATAGTTTTGTTATGGTTCACACTTAAATTGCAGCTTTATCCAGAAAAAAGATATATTTTAAGAAAATAAACGAATAAATTTGGAAAATATGCTCCAAGAGAATATAATGAACCAAACTAACAAGGAAAGTGTCTTATGTGATAGTCTCAGACTTTTATGAAATTCAGATTTGTGATGGAGAACTGCTATCTAAGAGCATCTTAACCATCTCGGGGATTTACGGGGTACTTTTTCTGTATTTGTCAGATGAAGAAATTTGTTTCAAGAAACATAAAAAAAGGAATTCGGATAAAAATTCGATAAGAGCTAATGTAGCATGAATATAAAAAAAATACATGTCCGCTCAAACTTAATAAGGATTAATATAAATTTTCGAACTAAAAAAGTTTAATGAAATTTGTTGGTTTTTAGTTTAAAATTTATAAATCAAGAAAAATTTTCTGTTAAAAAAAAACAATTTTGTTAATTTTTGTTGTAAATTTACAAAATATTTTACTAAAACGAATTTATCCATGGATTTTTGTAAAATACTTATACCATAATGGGATATCATTTAGTATGACTAATAAAAAAAAACACTCATACTCTTACGTTAAATACATATTGGTTGTAAAAATGGATATTGTTTGTTACATAAAAATCTAGAATTTATCCATTTACATATATTGGTAATATCAGAGTATATCCTGTTTTCTTTACAAGCCAATAATAAAATATTTTTTAACGGACATTAGTAACATTAGTATACGTAATGAAAAGTGTAGGGTGTATTAATGTTTAAAATTACTGTAAACTAGTGTTATACGTAAATATGGCTAACTTTTATGTTTGCTGTTTAAATTTTATTTAAAAAAAAAGTTGCTTGAGCTTTAAAATTTTTTATGCTCTTGCAGAAAAAGTTTTAATGGTAAATATTTCTTTTTTTGTATATTTTATACCCTAAACCACTCAGTGGTACAGGGTGTATTCAGTTTATGCTGATATTTGTAACTATCAAAAATAGTAAAAATAACTACCATCTTATAATATATCTATCGACTCAGAATGACCCCTTGTTAACAACCTAAGAGTACACCCAGAAAACAGATTCAGTTCTGATAACCGCATTTGTAGCCAATCGCATGGTTCGGTTGTGGTAGCCGAATTTTTCAGTTGTGGCAAGAGAAAACCAATTGAGACAATACCAAATTGACAGTGGCAGCGAAATTTCAGTTGTATCAAGAATAATTCGGTAGCCGCAACCGAAAAATTCATTTGATGCAACTGAACTATTCGATTGGCAACAAATGGGGTTGTCAACACCGAATCTGTTTTCTGGGTGTAATTAATACTCAGTGTAATAGTTTGTTTAGTAACCAATTTGCGCCAATTTTCTTTCGAAGCGTGATGTGATAACTAACGGGCAAAAGATATAAAAAGCAATAACATTTTCCGAATTTTTTAATAATCTAAATGCTGTCAAAAAAAAACCGGGAGGAACTGAGCCAAAGTTGTTTTAAAATTTATTAAAATTTTTGTTGAAATATAAAATTGTGTATGAAGATTTTTAAGGTGTCCTCATATTTTCAATCATAACTTTTGAAGAGCTGGACCGATTTTGATAGTTTTTAACATAAAGCGGCTTGAGGAATAGCAAACAACCTGAGTAACTTTAGTACAGTGTTGTTTTTTCAAACGCGTCATATAGACCAACTGCAATTAATATTGTAATTAATATGTATTTTTATCTATTTTAATTTAGTAGATTTGAGGTTAAGAACAAGAATAAATGATCAAAAAGCTGGAAAAATCGCTTTTTTGGTGGTCCTAGGAACCAAGATTTTCAAATTCAAAATTTCAATCAAAATTTATAAGATAAATCTTTTTAAGTTTGTGTTTTTCACACAAACGTTTTAACGAATTTCTCCGATTCTTTTTATAAAAACAGGCGGTTATAGATACATATAAACAATATATGTAGAATGAACCGAAAATGTTTGTGGAAAAATTAGATTTAAAAAAATGCGTTTCACTTTAAGACTTCCAAATTTTCAAATCCGCCCACATGCTATGTACCCCCCCCCCCGTCCTTGTCGAAATTCAACAATTTTCAGTGTTTTTTATACTAAATAAGCATTCAATAAGCATTGCTAATAATGTTGTTGATTCCGTTGGGCGCCATTTCGTTAACACTGAAGAAACAAGTGGTAACGTTTAAAGTAATGTTGTAAACCGATGTTAAATAAAATAGTGTATTTTTGAAACTGCTGCTTAATCGATAATATTTAAATATTAATAATAAGGTGGTACTTCTTTCAAATACAATACAAATCCCTCTCCCCAGCAATATCTCCTTATATATACCAATATATATCCCTACAAGTAAAATCAAGGTTTTTTTGTATTTAGTTATGTATCTACCTTTTCTAAATATTTAATATATGAAATTTTATTAAATAAACCTTTTCTCTACTCAAAAAGAAAAATAAAAAAAAAATTGTTTAATGAATTTTATGTTACAAATTAAATTACAGTTCTGCTCTATGTAACATATGTACTATAGAATGAAGTACATAATGTATAATAAGAATGTATACCAAACAACATACTTTGATATACATATAGGTATATAAATGTGGAGATTTGAAATTGAAAAAGATCTGAAATTTTGAATTTTTTTTTCCTACACATGTAGTTGTTAATATTATAGAGGTGTTATAGATATCATCTACGAAACATTTTTTAAACGAAACAAATGATTTTTTAAGTTGGGATACCTTCCTTGTTAATTTCAGTCTTACACTTAAAATAAGAAGTACGTAAAAAAGTTCCAAAATTTTCTAACTAATTTACTTGTATGATTGAAAAACTGTTTTACCTTCTGTTTTACCTGTTTTACCCTCATTCAACAAAACCATACTTCAAATAATAAATAAGAGCCACTGCCGGGACAAATCACAAGAGTACAAGCCTACAGATTTTAAACAAAATTTTCTCAAAAATGTTATTTACATTAGGTAAAAGTTCTGTCAAGTGTTGGTAAAAATTAATTAATTTACGTATAAGAATATAAATAGCGTTTTCGAATTATGTAGTTTATTCGAAAATAAAATAAAATTAAGGGTATTCACATAAATTTGCTTTTATTTAATTACTTAATAACATTATTCAGTAAAATTTATATTTTTAAACGAACCTCTCTAAAAATGCATATTTTTTACTAAACTACTGTCCGCTGATTCCGAATTTGGCAGGAAAAAATTTCAGTAGACCGTTTATGAGAAATTGCAGTTTAAATAAATATACCAATACCTAATTTGTTGCAGTTTTAACAAAGTTTTCAAATCCGCACCTTAATATTCGCAAATATTAAGGTGAGGATTTAAAAAAAAAATACATACAAATTTAGAACTATATTTGCATATCCTTGCTTAATATAAATTTTTTTTTTAATTTTCAGTTACGTTACTTATTTTTTAGTTATTTCTGCTAACATATTATTTTGAGCGCATTTAGTTTCATACACTCAACTTTAATTTGATTACAAGAAAAAACTACATTAATTCAAATAAATTTTGTAAATTTTATTTTATATTTTAAGTTTATCTTTTTTAATGGCATATGTATGTACTATGTGGTTACGAGCTTTATGTATTCTTTTGTAGATTATTATCTTTTTTTCAATTTTAACTATATTTCAGATGTAGGTCAGGGTTTTTTATATAAACTACTCCTGCGTTCTTTTTTGGCAGCAAATATAAATATAGCACAATTAATTTTTCACAACAAAACTTATAGGATTTTTAAATTGCTTTGTATATAAAAATAATCAGCATTATGAAGTACCTAAATTTTTTTTTCATTGTTAATCCCCCAACTGTTGTAGAAACTATTTAAGTATAATTCTGCTAGATGGTTGAGGGGTTTTTTAATAAAGCTATTATTTTAAATTACTGAAAATAAGAAATGTTTAAAATGAGAAACAAATTTAAAAATCAAAAAAAAAATTTTCATCGAGAAGTTAAAGTTTTTAAATATAAAGCACATACTTCAAATTTTTTTCCACTTTCTTTCACTTCACTTTCCCAATTTAACAATTTGCGTCAGTCGAATAACACTAAACATTATATTTACATAACCTATTAAAGTAATTTGGCCCCCAACGTTGGGCGCCACTTCTTATAGTTGTTATAGAAAAGTTCAAAATAACATTAGTTCACTGGAAAAATTGTTTCCCTCCCATGTAATAAAATGATAAACATTTAAAATTAATTTTAAAATGTCTAAATGTGCTCTAAAAGAGAAGTAAAAATATATTTTAAATTAATCAATTTGAGAAATATTTAAAATTATTTTAAATTTATCTTTATAGGGATAAACAATAATTTCATTTAAGGAATTAAATGTGCTAAAATCCCAAAACTTATTTAAGAAATTGTGAACAATAATCTGTTGAAGGCATTTCCATATCCGGATTTCATTATTGCCTAAAGATTGACGATTTCCTTAGACAAGACGTTTTTAGAATTTCTATTGTAGATATGTAGGTATATTTCTTAGGATAAATTACAAACTCAATTAGAATGTATAGTTTTCGCCATTTAAAATATCAAAGAAAAAACAACAACAACAAATTTTTACCACAATTTTCTTTGTCATCTTCCAAAATGCTACTCTATTTTTTTGAAAGATCTATCAATGTAGTGACATCGATTTGTGAATAACCAACAATAGAAAATCATAGCTTTTTTATAAATAGCAGTTACATTTAAATTTGGACAATCATAAATGTATATTCGTCATTTCAAATTTATCTTTATAGGGATAAACATTAACTGAAAGGAATTAAATATGCTAAAATGAAAAACTTATTTAAGAAATTGTGAAAAGTAATTTATTGAACGCCCTATCTGAACGACGTTTTTATTTCTAGAAATGTTTCTTAGGTTAAATTACAAACTCAATGAGAATTTCTTGTTCTCGCCTAGGAGCGTTATTCAACATTTAAAATATCAAGAAAAAAACAAAAAAGACAACAACAACAACAAGTTTTACCACAATTTGCTTTGCCATCCTCTAAATTATGTTTAGTAAATTTGGTAATTTTAAAGAAAAATTAACAAACATTCTCCTTATTTTTAAATATGCCTCACAATGGGCGCCATTAGAATTACTCATAAACAGGGCTCGGAAGTTCATGTAAATATTTACATGTTTCTTGTTGTTAGCTGAAGAACAACGTTGACCAAATGTGTTTGCGAATCCACAAATTTGCAACAAAATGGCATCGATTTGTTAATTCATATTTTTGCATATTTTGTTAAAAATGCATATTTTTATATATTTTACTATGAATACATATTTTAATGCATATTTTGAAATATTTTTTACATATTTTGCTACAATATAAATACATTTTTTTCCCCATATTTTGTAAAAGTACATATTTTTAAATACTTTTGGATATTTTATAAAAAAATGTATTTTTGTATTAAGTTTTTCATAAAAAAAATATTCTCCAAATTTAAAAAAGAAAACAAATTTTCACGAAGATAAAAATTTTATGTGTTCAGCAAACTTATGTACATTTAAGTCCTCTAAGTCTTCAATTAAAGGGACTGTTTTGGCCTCCTTTTTCAGAAGGGACAAAAAGACCCGTAATTTGGAGAGTTAGAGTGTTAAAATGTTCCGCAAAATATTTGTCATGAAATTTTACTACAAGTCTATGAAACCATCAAAGTTGAAAATTCAACTTCAATTCCAGAAATAAGTCAAAACTATTAACACTATTCCACACAGAGTTGAATAGAATCAGCTGAGATATCTTAAGAATTAAGGTTCAAAGCAAAAAAGAGTAATAATAACAAAAGGATAAAAATAGCATTGTTAAATTTCGTTGATGTTAGTCTAAGTTGAGTTGTTGATAACAAACTCGATTTGCTTTCAACAGTCATATAAGTAGACGACTATCAAAATATTAACCCACTCAAAGGCGAAAGGCACTGATGATGGCTTTGTAGCGAAAGCCGAAAATGCGCATTCTGCCTTGCTGGTCTTATCGAATTTTTTCAATAATTTTTATTCTTTGTAATTTACTTGTAAAAATTGTATCATCTTTCTTTGATTTGAAAAATAATTTAAACAGAAAGTGATAATAATTTATGATCTTGAGTCAAACTAAAATAACATTCATTTACTATTCCACATTTTTATTATTTTTTTTTTTTTTTGTTGAAGAACCTTTTCTTGCAATGCATACATATTTTCAAATATCCTGTGGTGCGCTAATTTCGAATTTGGCAAAAAACATTTTTTTAAAGGACCGTTTTCTAGAAATCGCGTTTTTAGAATTTGTGCTTGATATTCAATTTTAAGCTGTTTTAGAAAGTATTCAAATGCATACTTTTTCTATATATAAATTGCTACAAGTTAGTTTAGTAATTAAACTTTTATCATATTTTTCACCCGACACCTAGAGGCGAATAAAAGTTTTTCATATCGAAATTTATTTTCGCTTAAAAATAGTTTTTAGCTCAAAAAACTTTTTCCCTTTAAAATTGATTTCCAGCTAAATAAGTAAAGATTTGCGCACCTTTAAACTATTTTTTAGTTATTTTTATTTTTGACAGAAATACTGTGTAGTGCACTGAACCAAAAGTCGTAAGTGAAATCAACATAAAAATTTTGTTACTTTTTGATGAAACGAATTGTTAAAACAATATATTTTTTATTCAAATTAATGTGTGTTTTTTTTAAATCAACTACTTTTTTTAAATGAACATACTTATTTCCGTCAATAATCCTCTACAAAACAATTGTTGTTTTGATAATTTTTTGTCCCTTTTTTAACAAAATTTAATTTGTTAACTCTAAAAAATTTTGTAAATAAGCTGCAACGTAAATTTGATATAATTTTTCTTCAATTTGAAAAAAAGAGTATTAAATCTGTGGAAAAAAGTTTAGTGAGGTTAGTTTTGTCGCGTCATTACTCGTGCTAGTATGTGTATTTGTAATTGTCGGAAATATCAATAAATTGACATTAAGTGTTTTTGTTTTTCAAAGTATAGATAATTAACAAATTCAGTGACTTAAAGTGAATTGCTAATTGAAGATTTATTAATTTAAATAATTTATATAATTTTGAACGTTCTCAATTAAATCGTACATTAAAATTTCTGTCATTAATTTTGATATTATCTATATTTTTGTTATTTTGTTTAAGGCAAACTATTAATGAAAGTTATATAATGTATTTGAATTATTAATTTAAATAAAATTATATGTTTTTGTATATAAAATGGTACATGTGTTTTAAATAAAGAGTTTTTAGTATATGCTATATTATAATTTCAATTTTATATTTCATTGTTTTTTATATTTTATCAAATTCATTATAAAAAAGACATTGTATGTATATTGCTTAAAAAAATTTTAAATTGGTGAAATATAAAAATCAATGAAATATAAGTCTAAAAATTAATAAATCGATAAAAAATTAATTAATTAAATAAAATGCATTGTTGAATTTAATAAAATGCATTGGTAAAACAACAAAATCATTATGCAATTTAATTAAATATAATTGTTAAGACAACTAATTTTTGTTAATACATTTGACGATATTTTGTCAAAATAATACCACATAAAGTAGTTAAACTTCAAAATATAAATCTACTAAACAATGCGTTAAATTGATGGACAGGTTTTGTTAGTTGTATAGTGATCACCCATTCATCAATTTAATATGGATTTTAGTTGATTTCACAGCTGTTTTTGGTTCAGTGTGCACAAAAATAAATTGGGTACAGTCGAAGTAACCTTTCACTTATCATAAATCGTTAAAAAAAAAAGTTTAAATTTTTCACTGTTAAGGTCACAAAATTTTTATAAAATCGTAATAAACATATTCAACCTAAAACAATACCTATAGAACAACGGTTCCCAAATGGAGGTCCGCGGACCCCAGGGGTCGGTAGCAGAATCTCAGAGGATCCGCGAAGAGATCCGACAAAAAACATAAAACAAGTTATTTAAAAAAATAACAATTTTTTTATAATTTTTAAATTATTTAACAAAATATTGATTTGAAAAATGTTTTTTTCCTTATTCCTGCTTAAAATTAGGCATCATTTAAAATAAGCAGGTGGTTTTATTAATTTTGCACCATAACCTCTCGCTCAACACTGGTTTGGGGCTCCGTGAGCTAGTAGAAATGTCTCAAGGGGTCCGTGAAGAAAAACTTAGCGGGAACCGCTGCTATAGAATGAACACAACATTTTTGTGTAGAAAAATTATATTTTGAAAAAATGCGTTTCACTTTGTTTAAAAATTCCAGATTTTTAAATGCGCAATTGAAAAATTAACTTATTGTTTTTAATACGTCTTTTTTAATATCCACCTACATGTTTTTGTCACCTCCTTGTTGAAATTCAACAATTTTCAGTTCTTTTTTTCACATGAAATAAGTATTCAACATTGGTTATAATGTTATTGATTTCGTTGGGCGCCAATTGGTGGACATTGAAAAAACAATTAACAACATTTGAAATAGCGTTGTAGAAACGACTAATATCAATGAAAATAAAATCAGTGATTTTTCTGGTAGCATAATTGATAGTAATAAAGTGATACTACTTATAAATACCAATCAAATCCCTTACAATTGGTGATATGAATAAAACTTAGCAATTACTTCGAAGTAATTACTTTGGGCTTAGGAATGGCTTTTAACTCCAAATTTACCAATTGGCTGGTAGAATAGCATGAAATGTAAACGAAAATCAAAAAAATAAATTTCTAGTCTACTCCCAAGCAGACTAGATTTGTGAAGTAATTGCTCAAAAAACCCCATATTTCCCCCTATTAGTAATATCTATTTTTTATTCATATGAGCCAATAGCAGATATCACCTTATATCGATGAATATCGCTTTAAGAATTGTTGTTATCTGTTAGTAGACAATTTTACTGTTGTATTTCCTTTGTTGTTTTACAATCAATAATCTGAATATGAATTTTCATTAAATAAAACTTCTCTCTATTCAAAAACAAAACAAATTAAAAAAAAATTGTATGTTGTCTATTTATGTTATGGTTATTAGGGGTATAACTTTCTTGGGGTGCAAGCTCCCAAGGCAAAACATAATAGATAATATTGAATTGATAATAAAAACAGTTCTTTCAAATCAATTTGGTAAAAAAATCTCCCGGACCCAAAGCGATTTCTAAAATATGTTTTTTTTTATTAACTAAGTAAGAATGGTGGAAAATGATTTTTATTGATAATTGTATTAGAAAATATTACTTTTATTATTATTTATGTTTGGTGCCGGAACTTTTTTGGCAGTTGAAAAAGCACTACAATTGATAATCTAGATGTACTTCTTTTTTAACATAAACACAAATGATTTTAACATTGGGTTGTCATAGGAGAGAAGTACCTACTACCACTTCAAAATTTTTTCAGTACTTTTTGAACGAGTGCAAAGGAAGCTCTTTTTTACCAATTAAAAGTTTAAAAAAAATTCTTCAAAAAAAATTATATTTTATTAATTTTACAAAAGATTTTTTATTGCCGCCAGCGGGTATCAAACTTGCGACCTCACGATTGCTAGTCTAACGCTCTACCGCTGAGCTATTCTTTGATATGAAAGTTGACTGGGATAAAAATACCACTTTGTTACTGCGAGATATTGTTCGTTATTCTCTTCAATAAAAGGACTTATTAAACAAGTGTAAAAGGTGCACTCCAATTCAATATTGTTTTCAGTACTATTTTAACAGGTGCATAAAAAGCAATTTCTCACCATTTTTTTTTATATATGCACATTTTTAAAAATTTTTAAATTAAAAAAGTATTGAATTTCAGCAAATTAATTATAAATATTAAAAAAAATTGATAGAATAAAAAAAATTTTTTAAAAAATAAAAAATATTGATCCCTCCGGGAATAGAACACGAGACCCTCTGTTGGAAATGCCAAATGATACCAAAATCACTTTTTACGATCGCTTTTAGTGCAATTACTCTTTAGTAGCAATACTGAAGTGATTTTTTGATGTTGTTCAGAAGTAATTCTAAAAAAGCAGTAAAAATACACTAACGAATACTTGTGAAACAGTGAAAGAAGTAGTTGCCTTTGCTGGGTCATTACTCAAAATGAAAAAATCAGGAAATTTGCTAATTTTTGGATTTTATTTTTTTAAATCGTTCCTTTTTTATAAATTTTCTACCAGAACCTATTAAATTTTATATCAAATACTTATTAACTGAATAACTTATGATTGAACCATGTCAGAAAAGGCCAACCTTTAGCCCTCGAAATCTTTCATTTTAAGATTCACGTGGTTACAAGTTGAATTTTTTGGGTACAACTTGTATTTAGTGTAATTGAATATTTTAATGCTAATATAGGTTGAAAAATCAGAGAACAGGCGTATCTGTCCCACGGGGGCCAAAGTTGATTTTTGTTTGTTTATGACTTCCAGTTAGTCCAATTTACTTATCAAGTGATAATCGGCCTAATTGCGGTTGTCGTATACGACAAGAAAATTTGTCGTTTTTGCCAAAAGGCATTTTTTGGTACCGCGAGTGTCGTTTTTTTCGGTCAATACACCAAAAACTGTCGTATAAATTTTTGTGCACGACAGCCTCAAAAAACTTTTAAAAAAAGTATTCAAATAAGTGAAATTAAACATAAAATCACTTTAATATATTAACAAGTTAAATTAAAGAAGAAATTTTTTTATTTGAATAATTTTTTTAAAGAAAAATTAAAAAAATTTAACGCACTGGGTATTTTACAACTTGTGGAAAAACACACTATACTTAAAATGAAAAGTTTCACTCTGACACCTTGATTTTATGAAACAATAATCGTTTTATTATTACAAAATTTTTTTTTTTTTTTTTTTTGATTATTTTATGAAAACACCACAAAAATAGATTTATTTAATTTTCTTATATTCTCTGTCGTATATTTTACACAATACCAAAATATAATAAAAACGACAACGACAACGCCTGCTGTCGTAATACGACAACGACAACCGCAATAAGGCTGAATATATATGAAAAATATCAAAAAAGTATAACATTTGGCCCCCATAACTCTTTATTCTTAAAATTCAAGGGACCTCATATTGATTTTTTATACCATTTGCATTTCGTTAAATTTACTAACTAAACGAGTAAAAAGGTTAAAGTCGGGCATGCCGACTATAGAATACCCTACACCAGTCTGGGTAAAAGCCAACTAATGTCACCAAAATCAATAGGCTGCGTTATTGGGCCAATATAGGTCTGTGTACCAAATTTCATCAAAATATCTTAATATTTGCGACCTGCAGCGTATAAACAGTATAATTTTGGTAGGACCCTTATATGGGCACTAGGTCTAAACATGGACCGATGTTCATCAAAATCAATAGGCTTCGTCCGTGGGCCAAAATAGGTCTGTGTACCAAATTTCGTCAAAATATCTTAATATTTACGACGTGCATCGTATAAACAATATAATTTTGGGGGGACCCTTATATGGGCACTAGGTCTAAACATAGACCGATGTTCACCAAAATCAATAGGCTTCGTCCTTCGGCTGCCATAAGTCGGTGTACCAAATTTCATCAAAATATCTTAATATTTGCGACCTGCAGCGTATAAACAATATAATTTTGGTAGGACCCTTATATGGGCACTAGGTCTAAACATGGACCGATGTTCATCAAAATCAATAGGCTTCGTCCGTGGGCCAAAATAGGTCTGTGTACCAAATTTCGTCAAAATATCTTAATATTTACGACGTGCATCGTATAAACAATATAATTTTGGGGGGACCCTTATATGGGCACTAGGTCTAAACATAGACCGATGTTCACCAAAATCAATAGGCTTCGTCCTTCGGCTGCCATAAGTCGGTGTACCAAATTTCATCAAAATATCTTAATATTTGCGACCTGCAGCGTATAAACAATATAATTTTGGTAGGACCCTTATATGGGCACTAGGTCTAAACATGGACCGATGTTCACCAAAATCAATAGGCTGCGTTATTGGGCCAATATAGGTCTGCGTACCAAATTTCATCAAAATATCTTAATATTTACGACCTGCAGCGTATAAACAGTATAATTTTGGTAGGACCCTTATATGGGCACTAGGTCTAAACATGGACCGATGTTCACCAAAATCAATAGGCTGCGTTATTGGGCCAATATAGGTCTGTGTACCAAATTTCATCAAAATATCTTAATATTTACGACCTGCAGCGTATAAACAATATAATTTTGGTAGGACCCTTATATGGGCACTAGGTCTAAACATGGACCGATGTTCAAAAAAATCAAACTTGTTCGTCCTTGGGCCAACATAGGTCTATGTACCAAATTTCATCGAAATATCTTAATAGGTGCGACCTGTAGAGTGCGTACAAGATTGCATGGACAGACAGACAGACGGACGGACGGACGGACGGACGGACGGACAGACGGACATCGTTAAATCGAAATAAAAAAAAATTCTGAACCGATCGGTATACTATAAGGTGGGTCTACGACCAATATTTTTTGGTGTTACAAACATCAGCACAAACTTATAATACCCTGACCACATAGTGGTGTAGGGTATAATGATAATATAGATGGAAAAATATTACAAAAAGCCAACCATGGGCCCACTTATTTTTTCATAAGGTATATCTGCGCCAAGGTTAAAAATACCAAAAACCGCCGACCTTTGGCCTCCTAATTAATTTTCTTGAGATACACAGGGGACAAAGATTGATTATATTTTATTACAACTTACAGTTAAATCAATTGACTAATGAAATGGTGAGAATGTATCAGAAAGGTCCAAGTATTTACCTCCTCCCTTTTTTATATTATAATAAAAATTCACGGGAACAAAGACTGCATATTTTGTAAACAACTTGTTTTTAAGATTAATTGAATAATTAAATAATAATACACACTAAAAAAATATATAAGAAAAAGCCAGGCATAGGCCCCCACCATTTTCTATACTTTTTATTATATTTGGAATATAATTTAATTAGTCAATTAAAATCAACATATATGTGGAATAAAAATCCTAAGAATTAAAAATTTTGAGTGCCAAAGGTTGGCTGCCGAACGGCTAATAGTGCTAATTTTATCTATACAAAATTTTAAAGATGTTTTAAAAACGCTATAGTTGAGTACAGATACCTCAAAGTAGTCTCAAATCTTACTAATTTCCTCATTAACATTCTAAAGCAACAAAAAAACCAACATTATTGTTTTCATGTTCTTTTCTCTTAAAACTTGAGTGGTGTAATATGATTTATTTTAATTGTAAAATAAAAATAAGGAAAAATCTTAGAATAAAACTAAATGGATAACACGAACAATAAACTTGTAGTTTTTTTGTTAAAATGACTGAATCTTTTCTTTTGTTCAATTTGCCTATGAAGAGTTCTTCATTGTTGTACAAGCTATTATTTTTGTTTAAGGCCTGTATAAATGAATTATAAACAAGACGACAAACAATGGTGCCGGATGTGACAATTTTACGTCATTTTGCCGATTTGGAAAAAAAACTTGCCAAATCATAACTGACGATTTTTCTGGAAAAAATGCTATAAGTTTTGACGATTTCTAGGAAATACAAATTTAAAAAAAATTTTTTTTTTGCTTAATTAAGCTGAATTCACAATGCTCTTCAGAGTGAATTCAGCTCAGCAGATGGATTTCGCTCCTTTTTTCTCACATATTTTTTTACCATGTCATCTCTATTGTAGTGTATTATGTCATCTCTATTTAGTACACGCAGAAAAAAAGCAGGGGAAACATTACCTAATTGCTATGTTATTATACAACTATATAATTTCCAAGTAAGTTTTATAATTTTCTAGTAAAATATACTTATTCTTTTAGATATTTTTTTAACCTATTTATTTCACAAGGTTTGTATATATTATACAAAAAAATTAAATATTTTACTAAAATAAATTGTAAAACTAACTTGAAGATTATGTAGGTGTATACATAGCTCTTAGATAATAGTTCCCCTGTTTTTTTCTGAGTATATTCTAATCTCTGAAAATAATTTAAAAAACCACATTTTTTTATGTATTCACAATACTCGTATTCGTCGGGCATGAGTAGGAAAATATCTTTTTGGCGAAAAATCAGTCACAAACAAAAGTTTTAAAATTAAATTTTTGCAGATTCTCACGAACGGTAACATAGCCAAGTAGTTAAAATTTATTGTTGTTCCAGTTTCTATTAAACACTTTTGAACGAAAAATTAGTACACTCAAAAAAGTTTTTTGGAAGAATCTACTGAAAATTACAGTTAAAACAAAGGTATATGCCTTAAAAATAACTAAAAATGTAGTTGTTTTTAACTGTTGAAAAGTAATTAATAAATGCATTAAAAATAACTAACAATGTGGTAAAATTAACTGGCAAATTTTTAATACAAAAATTTTAAAACGACTGAAAAAGTAGATAAAAGCTACTGTTTTATTAAAGTTAACTTTTCATAATATAAAAATGTACTTTAATAAAAAAAAATATTTTTTCTTTCGATTTTAAAAAATGTGTAATTTCTTCAACGTACAAGAAATATTATTTATAATTACGTTATTATGCATTGGAGATACACTATCATTTTCTTTTTCATTTGTAAACTAAGAATATACAGAAAAAACAGTAGGCACCAACAATCGGAATTCGTAGAAGCAATCACATTTGCTTTTAAATTGAAATTTTATTTCCAACAATTTTTTTGTTTGAAATATTTGTAACTCGTTTGTAAATTGTTATCTTTCATATAAAAATTGTTTAAAAATAAAAATTCAAAGTTACAAAAAAACTAATTTTTTTTTTGGATTTACAAATTTCTTTGTTGGTGCCTTTTTAAAAAGTTTTTTTTTTTGTATTTACAAATTTGGTATGAGGAAGGTGTTTAAAAATTTAATTAGAATTTTGTAAATTCTTTCTGTATATCAGCAATAGAATAAACTAAACACGAACTTAAAAATATCAGCGAAATTTTTTTATTTTTTAAATAACTAACAAAAATTATTGTTTACTTTGTTTTTTAGTAATTGTTTACTATGATATTAAAAATAACTGTTTTAAACAACTGTTACGAAATAACAGTACTCTTCGTTACTTGTTTTTTCAAATAACTGTCATAACAGTTAGTTTTTATTTTAAAATAGAAAAATAACTAAAATTACAGTTGAAAACAACAAATACTGATTACTACACAAACAGTTGTTATGTAGGAACTGTCAAACTTTTATGCCTGTAGATGCTATAGTTTTTGCTACATTTTGTTGCTCACGATTTTTTATAAAATTGTGACAATTTCAATAATTTTTCTTTTATATTTGACGATTTTTAACCAAAAAAAATCTGGCACAACTGACGACAAATTTAATTTGATGACAAAACCAAAATATTTTTCACATTACAAAACAAGCAAATTTTAAAAAATTAAAACCTAAATTTCCAAATTAAAAATTAAATAAAAAATTAATTAAAAATTGCTCATTGGTTTTCTTTATGAATTTGACAAATTTTTTTTTTTTGCCAAAAAAAAATTTGCATTGCAAATTACTATACAACAAGTATAATATGGTTAGTTATAAAATCAAAGTATAAAAAATGTTTGTCAGTAACTTCATGACAGTTTCTTGTGTAGTCAATAGCAGTAGTTATTTTAATTTGCATTTGTTGTTGTTTTGCTATGAAAGTATAAAAAAAAATATTTTTGGTACTTTACAAAAACAGTAACCAAACAAATTTAAAATAGTTTTTCTCGAGTAATAAACTAAAGACACTTTAATCCTCGCACACGCCGAATAACTCTCTCTGAAATTTTGTATGCCAACTGGTTTTAAAGGAAACAGTTTTTCGAGTACTTTTATGCATATTTTTCTTTTTGATATTAAAAAAAAATGTAGTAATTTTTTGTCAATTTATTTTTATCGGGATAGGAATCAATTGCATTAAAGGAATTAAATGCGCTAAAATCCCAAAATTTATATAACGAATTGTGACAAAGGAAATCGTCAGGGGACGACGTTTTTAGAATTTCTAGAAATATTTGTTAAGTTAAATTACAAACTCAATGAGAAATTCTTGTTCTCGTCTAGGAACGTTATTAAACATTTAAAATATCAAAGAAAAAACAAAACCAACAACAAAAAATTTACCACAATTTGCTTTGTCATCCTTCAATATACTACTCTGTTGATTTGTCATTTCCGCCTACAAAATTCTCTGAGTGTACATACATAAAAAATGCCTTAATACACTTGTGTATTACTTTTTTTATGCCAAATTAAAGAAAAACTAAAAACCGTAAAAAATTCCATTCAGTCATTTTTAATTATTCTCTTTTCACAACTATTTCTGTGCCGTTTTTTACCAGGTTTATTTTTCCGAGAATTTCATAAAACCATTAGTTCTATTTGTTGTGTTGAAAAAAAAAAGATCCCTGAAAAGTTCAGTGAACTTTTCTTCGTAGCCAACCACCTGAATTTATGTATTTGTTATATGTTTTTCATATTTTATATACATATATATTGGTTAACAGCTTGTTCCTTCATTTAAAAAAAAGTTTACGCATTGAGTGGTTTATAGGGATTTTCAAACACAAAACAATTTGTTTCGTCTAGAGCACAGATGACCAGCAAGAGGCACGTGGTTTTGAAGAATTTAAAACTATATTTTAAAGACGTGTCCAGTACATTTCAAAACAATACATTTTAAGAAAAACAACCAAGGGAAATTTTTTAATAGAAACTAAAATAAAAGCTACCTTTTAAAACTTGTTGAAATAAAAGGTATTGTATTTTAAAGAAAAGGAACTTTTTTAAATAAAAGGTACTTTTTTTAAATAAACTGCACTTTTTTAATTAAAAGGCACTGTTTTAAATAAAATGCACTTTTTTAAATAAAATGCACTTTTTTAAATAAAAGATACTTTTTAAAATAAAATTAACTTCTTTAAGGTCGGTTAACTTATCTAAAAGTACTCTAAATTTAATACTATCCAGAGTCATTTTAATGCCAATTTTATTCGTGGGTAAGTTTAAAGACCAACTTCACTACCTTAACCAAGAGTAAAATTTTCATCAAAATAACTCTAAATAGTGTTAAGATAAGCATTCTTTTAGATAAGTTAGCCGACCTACACGCAGAAAAAAGCAGGTGGTACTTTATCTAAGTGATATGTAATTATACAACTACATAAGTTCGAAGTAAGTTTTACAATTTCTTTTTTCGGATATTTTCCACTACACGTGTATATATTCTGCAAGGATTGTATATATTTTACAAAAAATATGCATATTTTACTATAACTTTGTAAAACTAACTTGAAAATTATGTAGTTGTATAATTACATAGCTCTTAGGTAATATACCCCCTGTTTTTTTCTGCGTGTAGATACTCTTTTAAATAAAAAGGTACTTTTCTAATAAGAGGTACTTTTTTTTTAATAAAACGTACTATTTAAATAAAAGGCACTTTTTTAAATAAAAGGTATTATTAAAGCAAAAGCTCTTTTTTTAAATAAAAGGTACTTTCTTAAATAAAAGGTACTTTTTTTAAATAAAAGGTAATTTTACAATAAAAGCATCGTTATTAACAAGATTTGCCATCTCTGTTTTACTAAATAGCCTCTTAACAATATTAAAATATTATCATTTTCAGGAATTTCTTTCCCTAATAGACCAATTCATAATGTATTTACTTCTTGTTACACCCTTTTCATTGTAATACATTGCCTAATGACACAAGTTTAAGAGGGGAAAATAAATTTCTTAACTTTTTAATTTACTTCAAAGACATTATAAAATTGTATTAGTATACATATAGAAAATTAAATTAGAAAATTCGATTTTTTTAACAAATACTAAACAAATTATATAAATTTCAAAGGATTTTTTTTACAATTAATGTGATTGGTAAAAAAAAGTTTTAAATTCAAAGAGTTGATTTTAATTATGTCCCAAATTTTTAGAGTATAATTGTAGAGCTCTAAGGCATACACCAAAATACACTCTAATTATTTTGTCAGTAAAAAAAACTGTAAACCAACTGTTCATTTTAATTTATAAATTGTAAATAAAACACTGGGATTAATCTATATCAAATCAAAATGCAGTGCGGCAGCAGCCTTCCTGAATGAAATGAAGTTCCTCATAAATGTCATGCATTACTACACACATAAAAATAGTTTGTAAATACAATCAAACTTTTTGTAAACACGATTAAACTTTTAATTGAAATTAATTTTTATTTATTTTTATTGATTAATAGATATGTAATTACAATGGCAGAAAAATTGATAATATATCTACTAGAATACAATAGAAAATAATGTTTTACAATTATACTATATACCTACAAATTAAGCCGACAATCGATTTTGTAAATGCAAGCGAGTTTCTTGAAATTCAAAGCAAAATTTGACAATCGAATTTGTTGATTTTTAATAGTTTATTTAATTAAAAACACCCATAAATGAAAAAATTCATATTTTTTCAAGGTTTTTTCAATCATTTTAAATTAAATCAAAAAAACACAGTTTTGTTCAAAAAGTACCTTTTGATAAAATAGTACCTTTTGTTAAAAAAGTACCTTTTGTTAAAAAAGTATCTTTCGTTAAAAAAAAGTACCCAGCAAGCATGGTAATACGAAGAAGATTCCTCGATCATATTGCCAAGAAGAAAACATTTATTGCCGGCAATATCAATTTCGTATTGTGGAAGTTTCCTCTGTCGGGAACAAATGTTACCCGAAAGCAATACTTTCAGGCAATACGAAAGCAATACCACAGGAAGAAAAATCGGCGATATCGCTAATTTATCACCCGGAAGATAAAAAGGTGATATCGCCTAATAAACTCCCCGGTACAAAATAAACGATTTATTTTTTTCATTATTAAATTTAAACCTGAATTTTTCAAAAAAGTTTTTTAGGAAAAACAACATCCGAAGAATTATAAAAGAATGTTGTCATCCTATGACAACACCATGTTAAATTCATCGATACAAATTAAGAATTAAAATCACTTTTTGAAAGAAACATTTTTGCTGGGTTGTTAAGCAAATACTTATTTGTGGTTTTAGAACAAAATATTTGTAAAAAGAAATTTACTTTAAAGCTTAATTTTAAAATAACATACATGACATCCTTGACTATTTTCTATTTAAATCCTTCTTATCTATGTCAAACCAGAACATTTTTCAAAAAGATAAAATAAAGACTAAAAACGACATTTTGTCAAAAAATAAAAAACTTATAAAGCCCTGTTAAAACGCATTTTATTACCAAAGAAAATTGAAAAAAAAAACTATAAACGAAAAATAAAACAAATCCTCGTAAACATTTTAAAATGTATGTATGAATGAATGTTGTAAGAATTTATCGTATATTTTGTTTGTAGTTTAACAATTTAACTCTCACAACAATTTTTATTTTTGTATGAGGAAAAACTATAATAGTCTAAAAAAAATATAAACCAACAAAATTTATATATCACAAAAATATAAGGAAAATCGATAAAAAAAAACAACAAATTTTCAACCACGACAACAAAATAGTAAAAGAACAAACATACACTGTCAAAGCAACCAACCAAACGAACAAGCCCACCATATAACCATGACACAGAACATTTTGTTTTAAGCGTAAGGCAGGATGCAGAACACAATAAAAACAATTCGTAGAAATCAAAAAAAAAAAAAAACAAAAACAAGCCTACAAGTACGACCTACTCCTTACATACGATATATAGGTAGTACGCTATATATGAAGTATGATACTTTTTATATAAAGAAGTGGAGAACCAGTAAGAAGACCAACTCCCAATTGTAGTCCTTACATTTTTATAGACAAAATAAATCTAGTCTCACAGGTAAATTCTTAAATTTGTACGACTATGTTTGTACGAAATGTTCTTCTGTTTAAATAATTCAAGTTGATAATAATTTAGCTGAGGTACCAATGCTTGCTAATATTCTATTGTGAGTTGGTCCCTTTAATTTCATCTAACCAGCATTTAGTATTGATAAAATAGGAAATATCAAACTCCTTATTATGTGCTTGAAACATATCGTTGGCTTAGTCGGCAAACCTGTCAAGTCCGTTTTTTTAATTTTTCAGGAGAGACAAAAAACTGTCCAACTTTTTTTGGGTTAACTTTTTTTAAATCTGTAAACGCAGTTTTCTTCTTTAGTTCATCATAGAATTCCAAAATAAAAGTTTGCAGACTTATAGGCTCTTTTTGGACTTAGCAGATTTGCTCTTTATAATTTTCTATTTTAAATGTGGACTTACCAGATTTTCTTTCAACTTTGTGGACTTAGCAGATTTTCTTTTTTTTTATTTTATTTTATTTTTATTTATGTCAGCAGAATTCATGACAATCGCCTAATAAAATTTATAAATTAACAATGTTTTTTCTGAAAAAATTTATAAGTAATAGTTACCCAGCCAACATTTTTCTGAGCGCTCAGAAATTATGACTCAAAAAAGATTCTGAAAGGCGAACATTTTCAGAGTGCTCAAATCTTAGAGTCATAAATGAAACATAATAGACTCTTATTTATGAGCGTATTCAAAAATTTTTCAATGCTCATAAATTACTCAAAAATTTGTCACAAATGACTCATAAATGGCTCAGAAAATTCAAAATTTTCCAGCAATGCTCATAATTTGGAGTCTTTTATGAGTCATACAAGTGCGCTCAGAAGAGGCTTCATCGGTGAAGAAAAACACCCTCATATATCTATGATTTCAGAAGGTCTAAGGGCTCTTTTATGAGTCTTTTCGGACTCCAATTGTATAATGGGTACCTTAAAAGTTAAAATAACTAAATAATTATTTAGTTAATCTTTAAATAAACAAAAGTCGCATTTAATTCTATTGAAGAAATTTGTTGAAACAAAATGTGTGTTGTTTTCAGCTGGACTTAGCATGTGGTTTTCGATGTTTTGTTTGTTTTTTTGGACTTGGCAGAATTGCTTACCACTGCATAACAACAAGAAAAAACAACGTAATGGCATTTTTTTTTGTAAATGATGTGTTTTGAGTTACACTAGCATACTACATCAAAAACTCAATTTGCATAAAAATTGGACTTGACAGGTTTGCCGACTAAGCCAACGATATATCAAAGCTGTGTTCACTTTTAAAATACGGGTGTGTGCTCAAAGTGGCAGCCTACATATATGAATTCCTATGAAGTAATATATAACAGGGATGGAAATGTTAGAACAATTGCGAAAGCAATCGTACACTAATAGAAATAAATCTAAAAAAGTTTTGTACAACTTTGCAACTCATTTTTGCCCCCTAAATATCAGTTTCGGACGATACGTTTAGAACCGAAAGTTATTTAATTGTGGAATTCGAAGCATCAAAATTCATTTTATAAACATGTAAGGTTTTAAAATTGTTATGCATAAGCATTTTAGAATTTATTTTCAATATATTATATTTTCGATGGAATTTATTTTCCTAATGGATAATTGAAAAAAGCGTATGAAAGTTTGGACCACAACTTTTAGCAACGATAAGCAACAACAATTAATATTTTTGGGGTAGAGAACAATAGGCCAACTATGTTTAAAAAATACATGGATATATAGAAAAAAAAATTGTTATTAACCATAAATTGTGTAGAAAAAATTATATTAGACGTATGAGTGTTATGTTAGATCTTAGCTCATTGATAAAATCTTATAAATTGTAACTTTAAAATTAATCAATGGATTTTCTTAAAATATATATTGATTTATTTATTAAGATGTGGAGTCTACACTTACTCAAAATTGACTCACCTATTACCCATCTCTGTTATGCACGTAATTTTTAGAGGGTTATTGTATGTGTTATATGGACTCACTTGTTTAAACACTACTTGTACCTAAAACTTGTCTTACTCTATTAAACTATATAGAATATAGAGTTATAATTCAGTTGGTTTTTGTCTTTAAGGTATTTCTATAGATGGTAAAAGTGGTATACAAAAACTATTTATGTTAGTTAATGTGATGTGCTGTTTTGAATATTGAAACAAAAAAGTTTTTGGCAGGAAGAAAATAAAACAAAGTTTTCCACACAAGTTTATAAGTTGTATGTCATTAACATAGTGGAAAAGTAGTGGAAACACCTGCTAACTTATTATTGTATATGAAAAAATTTAGCAAAGAAGGCTTCTAACTCTTACATGTTTTTTTTTACAAAATGAATTAGATTTTGAGATATTTTTTATATAAAAATATTTAAAGATTTCCTATAAAAAAATTAATATTCTAAGAATTTTCTATTAAAAACTCAAAGGTTCGCTCAAAAATACTCTATAGAACAAAACACCGTAAGTTGTTTTTCACGTGGAAAATTTTCACTCAAACTTTAAAGACCTTAAATAGTAATTTAAATTTTGAAAATGAAATTTTGTTTTATATAATTAGAAAGCTACAATCACAATAAACAATAAATTTCACTTTTTCAAAAGAAAAATAATAGTCTTGTATATTAAATTTGCGTGAGTCTATACAATTTTCACGTGAAACTCATTCTCGTGAAAAATTTGTTTTTTATATGGAGTATAACAGTTTTCTCACGTGAAACTCAAACAATTTACGGTGCTTTAACACCAACAGTATAACACTAGTTATTTTTGACTTCATGATAAACAACTTTCAAAAGAGTATTTTTGCATGAAACAGTTATTTTAGTTAGTTATTTAAAAAAGAAAAAAATCTAAAAAAAAATTTGTTTTTTTTATTATTAAAACATACTTTTATAATATTAAAAAATTAACTGTAAAAAAGAGTAGCTTTTATCTATTTTGCCAGTTGTTTTAAAATTTTTGTAGTAAAATTTGTCACTTAATTTTACGATATTTTTAGTTATTTTTAATGCTTTTGTTATTTAATTTTCAACAGTTAAAAATAACCACATTTATACCTTTTTTACCTATTTATACCTTTGTTTTAACTGTCACATTTAAAGTAGATTGTACCGACAAACTTTTTCAAGTGTGGCATTCTAAACTTTATCGTTAGTATTCATACTAAAGGGTTTTTGAAGGGTCTATCACATATCCGAATCTCATTGACATCGGAGAGAAGCCATTGGCATACCTTCCTTGTTAGTTACAAAATGTTCGAAAAAATTTACGCTTAACCTTGCTCTGAAGGTTTTAGAGTTAATTATTAGTCACCCCAAAAATTTGTTGTTGTTTTGTATGCAATTTTTTGACATTTTCTTCTGATTAGTAGTTTAGTTTAAAGCTGTGTTTGTGCGGCATATCTACCAAAGCTGTCTCGAACAATTTTGATAGTAGAAAGTCGGAATACGTTAAAAAACTGTCAAAATCAGTACAGTATGAGACCCACAGTAAGAGGTTAATTTAAATATGATAAAATAATTCCCAGTCGGAAAAGACTTATAAAAGAGCCCTTAAACCTTCTGAAGTCATATCTATATAAGGGTATATTTCTTTATCGATGAAGCCTCTTTTTGAGCGCACTTTTATGGCTTATAAAAGACTCCTAATTATGAGCATTATTGAAAAATATAGGATTCTCTGAGCAATATATGAGTTATTTATGATCGATTATAATCAATTTGAGTCGATTATATTTCTTTTATAACTCGCACTCTGAAAATAATTATACTTCAAAGTCTTCTATGAGTCACAATTTCTAAGCACTCAGAAATATGTTGGCTGTGTTGATTTAACTATGATTTTTTTTCTCTGCATGAGCATTTGTATTTTGTAATAAAAAGGTATTTTTTTGGCTTTTCTTGTGTACATTTGTGTTTACTTATGTGATGTCATTTCTCGTTTCATCTATTTATTTAATGTATTCTATATGTATGTGTTTGGTATAACAGTATTTGCGTTTGTGTAGTTAACTAAAAATTTGTTGCATCTTTCTCGTTTGCCGTCAATGTCCTTTAAAGCAGCAATATAAGGTTTATTTATTTTTTATTACACTCCCCCATTCAATCTAACGATGCATGGCTAATGAACATTGAAAATTTACAAAAACAAAACAAGATTAAAAGGTATTCAAAAAAATTGTTTAAAAGGAAATGTTTTTTAAAAAAAAAATTATGTTGCGGTATAAAAGGTTAAACAAACAACCAAAGGAACGGCAACTATTCTATACGTTTTTTTTAATTTCAGTGGTCATTAAAACACTGCAAATAATAAGTCGTTAAAAATATATTTAAAATAGCTGAGTTTATTTTTTAAATACACACAAACTAATGTTAGTCAATTAATTTTGTAAAATAGCTCTATAAAAATAAATATAGCTCTATTTAAAATAAATTACTTAAGTTTTTACATTTTTCAGTCGAAACTTGGAAAAGTTAAATAAATTTTTTACTGAAAATGTGAAAAGTTTTATAATTTATACAATTACGGTGGGTCTCATACTGCAGGTTTAAACTTTAGTTAATAGTTAACCCAAAAATTAGCGTGGACGACAACCAGATAGACAAGATGTAGATGTCGCAGCTTGTCTGCAAACAAAAATGACAAAAAAAGAAAAACAACTCTACACATATTCTATATTTAAATTTTCAGCAAATAAATTAACTAAAGTAAAATTTCGAGTTAAATTTTCAAGTTTTTTGAGTTTGTTTTTCAGTCTACTAATATTCAGCAAAAAGTTTAGTGATTTTAGCAAGGATTTTTTTCATTTGCAGTCGACTAAGTGATAGCAAAACTTTTGCTGCAGATTACTATTTTTTTGGTAAAAATCAGCTCGCTGATTTTCAGCAAAGCTTTTGCTGAAATTACCAACTTTTTTGCAAGCACGCTCCTGACTAAAAATTTGCTGTCACAGCAACATTTTTTGCTGACTTTACTGACTTTTTTTTTAGTGTAAAATCTATCAAATTTATTAAAAAATCTTCAATATTCGAAAGAGTACAAATATGCCATTGAATTAGGAATTCAACCTAATTGTGGATTGTAATGATTATAGAACACAGTCCACTAGTCCTAAAACAGAGCTGATTTTCTGGTATTTTAGAATACGGCTAACATAGTATTAACACAATTGCTGAATCTCATGTATTTGCTGAATGTCATGTATTTAACATCCCATCGTAGGATGTCACTAATGCATAGAAATGGCAAAGGCAACTCTGTTTCAAGACTAGTTGGTAGACTATGTTATAGACGGAGCTAGTAATTGGCATTGGTTATTTTAATTTAATTAATTTAATTTTATCAATTAACCCAATAATTTGTTGTTTCTTTGTATACAATTTTTTGACATTTTCTTTCGTTCAATAGTTAAGTTAAAGTTAACCCTGTTGTATGATACCCAGCCTAACGGTGGATCTCATGCTGCAGGTTTAAACTATAGTTAATAGTTAACCCAAAAATTTGTTGTTGTTTTGTTTCTTTTGTTTATGCAACATTAAAGCCACATTCACAATGATAGGTTACTCCACTCTGCAGAGTGGAGTGTAGCACCTAGGTATAAAACTTAATTGGTGTGAATTTATTTTGAATTTTTTTTTAAATTCCTATAACAAAAATACGAGTATAAGATACAACACATCATTTTTAACTGAATACGAATATTTTATTGGGTCTATAACTTAAAAATACGGGATTCACAACTGATGGCGTATCTTTTACACATGGTTTGTGTCTTTAATAACTTGTATGGCGTTTTGGATGGTAAATATTTGTCATTTATTCTCATTGTCATTTATTTTAGTCATTGAACGAAATAGTGTAAACAACAAAGATTTTTTTTGGCTTCGAAAATTTCGAATTTTTTGCAAACAAAGCATCATTTGCGGGAAGTTTCACTTTACTTCTTCAATTTGAGAAAAATTGCATTTTGACACGGAAGACAGAGATTCGTTTGAAGTGAGCATTGGCCGAAAAACGCCTAAAATATGCGACCAGACATGAAGCCGTAATAATTCCATCATGGCAACGCTCGGCCACATGTTGCAAGACCGTTTCAAAACTATTTAGAAAATAATGGTTGGGAAGTTTTGCCTCTCCTGTCTTATAGTCCAGACCTTGCTCCGACCGACTACCATTTGTTTCAAACGCTCTCGCTGTATATATTTTTGTTAAAGCAATTTTGAAAAAGGGTTAAGTTTAAAAAAAAAATGTTCTCCATACAAAAATATGCTGCTCTAATGCCCATGTGTACCAAGTTCCATTCCACAATAAGTGGACAGACATTCTCGATTCAGAAAGTGATTCTGATTCGATAGGTATACTTTAAGGTGCGTATGTGTCCAATATTTTTGCTTCTCAAAACCATTAGCACAAACTGATTATACCCTGACCACGTAGTGGTGTGGGATATACAAAAATGGAAAAATTAATTCAAATATTTAACTTTTAAGCGCAAAATTTTTTATATCCTCGGTAAGATTTATGTACAGAACTTTATAAAAATCTGTAACTAGAGTTGTGTTAACGAATTTTCGGAAAAATGATCAAAAATATATTTAAAGCTCCCATTTGTCTACTACATTTCCGCTTAATTTAAAGGAAAAATTTCAAACTACATATTGAAAATTTTTTTTGAATTCTCAATAATTTTTCCTTCTAACAAGTTTCCAAAACAAATTCATTACTTTCTATTATACCACTGTTTTGTTTAAGATTTTGTCACAAAAAGAACTCAGTTTCGCTTTTAATTATTAATAAAAAAAACTATGGGTCATATACATAATGATTTTTACAATTTTATAAATAACTTATAACACAATTTTTTCATACAAAATTCACTACAAAACTTGCCATAGATGTCTTAAGTTCGACTTTTTTCTAAACAAACAAAATTAAATAGCATCCTCTAATTAACATTGGATATGGTGTAAAGGTGTAAAATTTCTTGTCTACAAATTATCAAGTATAAGAAAAAAATAAATAAAAAGAAAAATCACGTGCTTCCGTTAGGTTAATACAATATTGAACATTTTTACTAAAAATTTTATTACATGTTTGAAAGAGAGACAAATTTTCAATTAATATTAAGTTAAAATGTCCATGACAATTAGAAAACTACCAAGCAACTTTTATTTTACTAAGCACATCCAAAAAGTGGAGTTTTTTTGTGGATTTTTTTTCTAGGATATTTTGGTTTTATAACACAGAGAGTATTAAGTATTTAAATAACCGAAAAATATCAATATTTCACACTTATTTCTCTGTATTTTGCAATATCTACAGCCATAACTTTCACTTTTAATATTTAATAATAATATTTTTATTATTCACCTTTAGTTTAGGTTTTATTTTAAAACTTTTCTTTAAAAGAAAATAATAAAAAAAAACAATAGTATTTTTTTTTTGCTAAAATATTTTCACTATTAATTTCCGCCGTTTTGTTTCTTTTTTGTTTATGAATATTTTCTAAATTTACCGTTATTATAACCGAACATTACAGCGCACGACTCAAAACTGCAGTTAGACCAAAAGTCTGTATAGTCTTTTTACCTTTAATTGAGAACACATCATCATCAGTGTCTAAAGGAATTATGTTTTTTGCTCATTCATTCATGAGCAATACAAAAAGAAAAATCACACAATTTTCTTCAAAATTTTCACAAAGAAGAAGAAAAATTGGGAGACCATGCGCTGTAGTTATGTTTTTGTTTTGCTAATTTGTTAAAAATGGACATATAAAGCTGCCTACACACTAGGGAACATGGTTGAGGGAACAAAAAATATCAAAAAATTTTGTAAACACGAAATGCACGCTCTCAACACTCACACACACACAAACGCACTCACACATTCACAAAAAATGCTCTCTTTTTTTAAGTATGTTCCCTAGTGTGTAGGCAGCTTAACAGCACAACAACCACAATAGTAACAATAATAACAACTACGACAACAACAGAAGCGATGACAAGAGATGTGGCAACGATGTCGCTAATAAGAATAGGGGAGAAAAACAGCCCCATTATTATTGTAAAGAGACTTAAATAGAAAGAGAATGCGAGAGAGAGAGAAAGAGACCAATTTATAAGCAATAATAACACCAAATCGGATGTTTGTAGCAAGAAAAAGACTTACTTTTAGCTATAAATAGTGAAATTTTACTATAATAGTTTAGCTGAAAATAGGGAAAACTGCAGACATCTGATTCCCAAAAAGTTAAGGTGAAATATCTCTTAAAATAACTTTTTAATTACCTGTAGCCTATACTACAAGTTTGGTGTATATAAGGGGCACCCACGCTGGTATGGAAAATAAAAAATACACGCAGAAAAATTTATCGGTAGAGTATACTGAAAATGACAGCTAAAACAAACACGCAGAAAAAAGCAAGGGAAATATTACCTAAATGCTAGACTTGGGGAATTTAAATGGAACAGTACAAAATTGAACAACATGCCCAAATCGTTTCCGGAAAAAATCGGAAGAATATCATGATAATATTCAAAATTTAAGTAGTAAAGCCTAAAAACTTGGTAAAATGTTTAAAAGAAATATGAAAAAAAAGCTTTGTTTTTTACAAATAATCGCCCTTACTATCTAAATTTTTCAAATGTATAATTTAGGTAAAGTTAGTTAAAATATTGGGTGGCAGTATACCTTGACTTGGTTTATTTTTGGAGCATTCTGATTGGTTAATTTATTTTCAACCAATCAAAATATTTGAAAATATAAATATTTTTGTAAGGTTTTCATACACAAAATGAACAAAACCGTTTGATTAAAAATAAAGTCGACTTTAAATTTAAAATACACCTTTATATTAAGGGTCAATAATTTTATAAGTAACGTTTTCATTAATAAATGTGAAAAGAAAAGACTAATGGTTAACGGTGGTATCTAAATTTGGTTATCCGACATCTAAATTTGGTTCACAAAAAAAAAAAAAATTGATGGTCATGCAACTTCTCTTGAAGAAAACAACAACAAGCTCAAATTAGCAAAGTACCCGAAGAAAAAAGTGTAAGCTGAATAGGCATTAAAGGTTTTATGGAAGGGCAAATATTTCCAAAAATGGTATCCAAATTACCCGCAGTCAATCCGCACCATAACTAGATCTTTGTTTATTCGAGAAAGTTTTTATAATAAAAACCTGGCATTGAAAAAAAGAAACCGATGTAAAGAGCATTATATTAAATTACTACAATCATGTAAAAGATATCATGATAAAAGAATATTTTATATTTTTTTCATTCCCGTTTCCCGGGAAATAAAAAAGTCCGGGAAATCCCAAACCCTAGTTCGGACATATTTTGTATATCGGTAGAAGCGTCTTCAAAAAGCTTACATTTTATATAAAAATTGTCTATTTTTCTTTAAAATTATAAGAAATAATTATTTTAATTTTTGCATTAACCCTCTAATGCTTTCTTCTGATTACAATAATATTTAAACCATATATTTGGCGTTGAAAATCTACTATGGAACAAATAGTAAAATTTTAATTTATCGCTTTATTTAGGCGATATAGCACAACAAAAATCTAAGACGTATCTTGAAACCCAGTAGTCAAATAACTTCGGTTTTTGCTGTAAATAACACTATCAATAAAATAAAATTACGTACCGAAAATTGTTAATTAATTGTTGTTATTTCAAAAGTTATGGCGATATTCGCTTTTTGAAAATTACGAAATTTGGCGAATTTATCACTAAACATCAATAAATTTTGAGGAAATTAGTTCTGCTTACTACTACCTCTATTCTATAATCTGTGTTTAATTTGAAGAAAATCTGTTGGCTAGTTTTTGAGTTAGAGAGATATTTGTAAAACATATCCTGGCGTTATCCTGTGAGTCCTGGAGAAAATTTTTTAACTGATTTTACAATTAGAGGCTCTAAACTAGCTTTGTTATTATCGGTAATGTACGCCAGATCGTAAATGTATTTTTGGCAATTTTTCAAATATTTTTTTCTATTTTAAAAAGTTAATTTTTTCAAATTTTCTAAATTTTCACTTTACATGCTTTTTGCTTGAAAATCGTTCCTTATACAAAAAAAGTTTGAAGGCAAAAAAAGTAGGCAGTTAAGTTTTCTATGGATATAATACAACTTGTTTAATGAAATATTGTTATTAAGCCAAAAACTGTTTAAAATCTGAAGACCGCCAAAAGGCGGCCTTGGGCATTAAAGGGTTAAAAACCCCCAACTCATCAGTTGTCCGCTTTAAAAAAAAGATGATTGGAACAGACAAACCGAGACATTACATAAGGTACAAAAATTTCCTCTATAACCCCTTTCACTGTCAATTGTAACACCGATGGGTTTTTTTTAATTGTCCCAAAAGCAACCGCTTCTATTGACAATCGATTGTAAAAAAATTTTCCTGTGAAATTTTCTACGAAAACACTAAACTTCAAAACTACTCAGGAAAATGTTTTAAGCCGGTATAACACAGCTTTATTTTGTATTGAACTGATATAGGATTGATGAAATGAAACAACAAATATTAGAGAGAGTAAAAAATACAATTTGTAGACAAGTAAACAGTGATGCACACTTTTTCCGAAAGGAAAATGGCTAAAAATTGTTAAAAATCATTACAAACACAGAAAAATCGCTTTAAACAGAGATATTAGGTACAGTGAATGAAAAAACAATTACGTTCAGTGAATTAAAAAAAAAATTATGTTCACTGAATTGCAAAACAAAAAATTACGTTAACTGTTTTCTGACGTTCAGTACACAGTGGATTCTTTTCAAAATATTTTGGCAATAATTCAGAACATTTCTTATTCGTTACTATTCTTTATATAAAAATTTTAAATACCATAAGATGAAAAAATCCCACAGCTCCAAAAATACTGTGAAAATTTTCCAAAAATGGGATGTTTTACTCGATTTCGAAAAGGTCTGGTGGAAGGAAAATTTACAAGTGGAGAATATCTTTCTCATAACGCCCATCTAAAAGTAGTGTGCTTTCAGAAAAATATAAATACTATATGTGTTCTTAAAGAAACTTTTTATCTGGAGGCAAAAGAGTCTTGCAATGGGCGTGTGAAGCTTCATCTCATACCGACCAAACAATAACGGCTGAATTATTTCTAAAATATTTTTTAAACACTCCACTGTGTACTGAACGGCAGAAAAACAAGCTTTTGAATTCAGTGAACGTAATTTTTTTTAATTCACCGAACGTATTTTTTTTTGTAAATTCACTAAACGAAAAATTAAATTGAATGAATTCAGTAGTAAATTAATTCAGTAAGGAATTAATTCACTTTTTATCCATTGAATTTATAAAATTGAACGCGTTCACCAGTGAATTAATTCATTTGATTTAATAAAAAGCACTATAGCAATTGAATTAATGCGTAACAAAATAAATCGAACGAAAACAAATATGAATTAGTTCCATTCAATATATAGTCTTTTGTGAATTAATTCATTTAATTTTTAATTCAGAATTCAAAAACTGAATTAAAGAATTAATTCTTCAAAGATCTGCTGTTTATTATCCCGGTGAAAAATATCCATATATGAACATTTTTGGTTCAACCATATATGTATGGATCCGAAATGAGGTAACACCTAAGTATATGTGACCTTCTCCGAGAAAAGGGACCTAGTGTGTGAAAATGAAGTTTTGAGAAGAACGCATTTAAAGTTTCATAACGCATTATCACTTTGAACACACAAGTTCGTTTTGTACGTTTTTATGGGGTAAATAAATTTTTATCAGAAATCTAACTCATTTCATCTTATTCTACACCCTTTTAGGTACCAGAATCCACTCTCAAGTCCAAACCCGTTTTTTGACACACTAGGTCCCTTTTCTCGGAGAAGGTCACATATGTTCATATATGAACATATACATTTATTAAATATATGCGAATACATGCAAACGTTGCTGTCCTTTATTATAAGGTTGTACTATAGATATAAATTTATGTATGACATTCAAATTAGGCGCTACATATGTTCCTTTTTTTATTTATGCCATTAAATATAATTCCATATTTATCCATATATGAGTTACTTTTGCATAAATTGAATAATAAATACTTCCATATTTGTCCATATATGAGTGCCTTTTCCATATATGAAATAGCAGATGCCTCCATATATGTCCATGTATGAAATCTTTTTCCATATATGGAATCACATATACTTCCATATATGTTCATATAAAATCCATATATGTTCACAAAAAATCCATATTTGTTCATATATGTCCATACATAAACCATATATGAACATGTTTGAGCGTATATGAACATTTTTCACCGGGATGTTTTTAAAACTAACTGCTTTAAAAAATTGTTACAATATTACAGTACTTTTCATTAGTTGCTTTCTTAAGTAACATTTATTTTGTATTTTTTCATAGAAAAACAACTATAATTACAGTTAAAAACAACTAGTCACCGTTAAACTTTTTTGAGTGTACTTTCATGATTTCTTTGTATCATATAGGACAATAAATACTATAAGTTTGACATTGATATGACATACTTATTTTGTTAGCCAGACAGTTGGTATGGAAAGCCTTATTAACGGAAAATAGTTAAGGTTCTGTTAAATTAACAGATTTTTAGCTGTATCTATTAATTCTATTATTATTTTTATTTCTAGTATAAAATTTTGCCATTATATAAAGGTGTCGGCTATTCTAAGTACAATCTGTCATTTGAAGAATTCACTGTAGATATTTTTGAAAGTCTATGAACTTCTTACCAATAAAACCATGAACTTCTATATTGTTTCGTTTTGTTAAACTAAAAAAAATATTTTTAATTTCCCAATACAGTTTCTTTTGTTTTTCCCATCGTTTTTAAACTGTGTAAATTTAAAGCAATAACTCATTTCTAAACTAACAATAAGTAAAATATCCTTTAAAATACGTTCTTCCGTTTCCTTTCTTTGTTTTCTTCAGTTTGCGTATCTAAGTGTGTATGTGTGTTGAGTATGATAAAGAACTTAAATCCTTTTGCTTTCGTACTACACTTAACTTTGACGTCAGTAGACACAACAAATAGTGACATGTTCAAGTTACGAGTTAGAAGAAAAAAAAACAGAAATAACGAGAAAATTAACAGCAGCAAAAAACATGTAGAAAGCATGCAAAAACCTGAACAAATAATAAGTATTAAAGAAAGCCACTGCAACAGCGGGTAATAGCATTGCGAAGGCGTTCTTTAAACTTTATTAAAATATTTACCACTACGTATTTAACGTCATAGAGTAAAATAAAATTGTATGAGTCCCAGTGTTGTGGAATACAAAGATGATGCACTTTCAATTTTATGATATGTTTAACAATAATGTTTAATAAAAACAAAGAAAAGGCCAACGTTGTATGTATTGAACCAAAGAATATATACTTTTTATAGAGAAACTATGCTACTTACGGTTCTCTCGATAATTACCTAACACGGGCAAAGAGAAAAATGCATAATAAAACCTATTTATAAAAATGCACCCAATTAAATAGAGCGAGGGTTGAGTGAGACGAGGTGGATAGATACCCACTGATTGAACTGAAGGATTCATTAACAAAATGGAAGGATTGAATTGCCGGGTCAACTCAGAGTCACTTGCTTACAAGGAAGGCCTGTGAATGTGGTTCACTTATAAATGGATAAAAATTTATGTAGAAAAAATAAGCATGTGTACACTCAAAGAAATAAACCTGTAAAAATAGCATAAAAATCTACTAGAAAATAGTTAAAAATTATCGTGCAGACAAAATTCCTGAAATTAGCAGATTTTTTGCTAAATACCAGTAAAATAAAAACAGCAAAAATAAAACTGTTAAATTTACAGAATTTTAGATATATTTGAGTTAAATTTTGAGCAATTTCAAATTATAAATTATACTGTAAATCTGCAGAAAATTTTGCCAAATATTAGTAGACTAAAAATAGCAAAAACAAACTGTCGTATCTACAAAAGTTTTATTTTTAAGTTAAATTTTGTTGAATGCCAATAACAGTCTACCCTGATAAAATCAACACAAATATTTGCTTAAAAAAAATAGTAAACTGTCAAATTCGGAAGACTAGTTTAGCTATAAAAATGCAAAAAATGCAATAGAAAAAAAAGCTTTAGCAAGAAAACAAATGTATGAATAAAAGATGTATGATAAAAGATGAATTTTATATTTTAGATAATTTTAAATAAAAATACGCATGTACAGCTGCGAAAAAAAATATTAAATTTTTTTCTAATTTTATCACCGTTGCTTTTATTATTAAAGATGAAAATAATGATTAAATTGTCCCCGA
This sequence comes from Leucophora obtusa, assembly GCA_949987735.1. Lineage (NCBI taxonomy): Eukaryota > Metazoa > Arthropoda > Insecta > Diptera > Anthomyiidae > Leucophora > Leucophora obtusa. The sequence continues at coordinate 14,376,925 of OX465296.1, forward strand.
AGTACTGGAAGATGGTCCCCAGAAAATTGTAGAAAATTTTAGTGTAGCGTTTGTTTTTTAAATTTGCTACCCGTTCTTAGTAGGCGTGACTTTTAATGAAAAATCATCGATATCGACCTTTCATCAAATTATATAGTAAAATTTAGCGAGTACTGATCGGCACAAACTGAATATTGTTGAAAATTCTATAAAATTTTCTTAAATCTTGCATTATTTTTATTCACAAATGGCGGCCAGATTTAAAATGACATCGATTTAAATGTGAGTAAATTTTTCTTTGTTTTTAGCGATTTTAAAATAAAGTTAACAACACTGAAATTATAAAAAACATTATAAAATGCTCCTAAAAACTAAAAATATGCACAAATATGCATTAAAAAGCACAAAATATGCATTAAAAAGGCACCAAAAATGCATTTAAAGTCAAAATATGCAAAAATATGCAACTACAAATCGATGCAATTTTGTTTTAAATTTGATGATTCGGATAAGTATTTAGGCTATATTTGATTTGGACTGATACTGTTTGATTTGGACTGTTACTGTTAAAAAGAACAACTACTGATTACTACGCTATCAACTGTCATGTAGTAACTGTCAAACTTTTTTGAGTGTAGTTTAGAAATTTTGTATAAAAATTTCGGACTTAGCTAATATTTTAGAAATAACTCTTAGTTCTGACTATAAAGCTGGCCCTTAGTCTATAATAGAAACATACCTGAATTAAAAATACAACAAACTTACCCAAGTAGAAATTGCCGACGTTACAACAAAAGTTGTACTGGGAGAGCACTGTTTTTTACGAAATGCTGGTACTACTTAAAACGTGCTTTACCAGTACTGTTTTCTGAAAATTAACGAGCTTTTTTTAATTTATTAAAATTAACAATTTTATAAATTTTACGTATTTTTACATCTATTACACAATTATTTATGTAAGAGAGACATCCCCATTCTTTTCTTGTGAAGTTTCGAAAGAATACATTTGAAGAAATTCCATCAAGTCTCAAGACATTGCCAAAAAAAAATAAAAATAAAAAAAATCTGTGATGTACACTAAGAGGACAGTAAAGTTCTAGCAAACTACTAAATTTGTTATTAAATGTACTGGAATAATACCAAAAAAATAAAATCCCAAGCCTGCGCCAACGTTGGGAAATAGCTACGGCCAAGCGTTTATTGGTGTTATCATTTCGACAACATGGCAGTACAATGAAAGTTAAAAATCCGACGCATTGCCAGTACATGTACTACCGCCTCCAATACCGGGCCAACATTGTGCCGTTTGTATTTTTCTACCTGGGTAGTTTGATTTCAAAGCTGTTCCTATACAATTTCATGTTGTTTCTCCTTGATTTTGAACTTCTTCTGTGTGTTCATGATATTAGAAATTTGCATTCAAACTAGTAGGCGGTATAAATATATCCCAATATATCTACACTCAGGGAATTGTGTAAATCAACTGTTAAAATAACTGCATTTGCAGTGAAAAAGATATACACTACATTTGCAATTAAATCAACTGTAATATGAAGTTATTTTAAACTGTTAAAAATCAACTGACAAATGTAGCAAAAATAAATATTACAATTGAGGAACAATTTTTTTTTTAATTTTTCACTTTTAATACATACATTGTTGTAGATGTCTGCATGCGGGGGACGAAATACTTTTTTGGCTACCTTTTTTCTGCTATACAATATTTTACAACACACAAAGAGAATTATGACGGTAAAATTAACTGCAATTGCAGTTAAAAAAGTGTACACTGTAATTACTTTTAAAATAAACTGAAATTGCACCTTATTTTTATTTAATAAAATTTCTTACTGCGAAATTTTTAATCTGCTTTCTTCAGTATCTTTTCTTTGACTAAAGACACAAGAGGAAAAATATTCTTCTCATAATCTTTCACTATAAATTTCTAAACATCATATTTTTTTGTGTGTGTGCACCACAAATTTTCTATGTGAGGAATATTTGAACGAGAGGCAAACATCCACACACTTAAAAATAAATGTGTTGGTTAAAAAATCCAAAACAACTGCATAAAGTAACTGTTACGAAAATGCAGTAGTTTTCGTGAGTTGTTTAAAAAAATAACGGTCAAAAACATTCCCCAAGTAAAACAATTGCAATTGCAGTTAAAATAACTACAACCGCATTACTACACAAATAACTGTCAGGTAGTAACTGCAGAACTTTTCTGTTTGTATCCAAATATATAAACATATATAATTAAATCAACCCATATGTTTGTTATCTGTATAGAATATATTACAAGTCCAAGTTTGAACTAAAAATACATGTATAACTTACCTTTTTAATATCCTTACTCCTGTCTGCTTATTCCAAATGTATGTAAATCCTTTGTTTGTAGAAATGAAATGAAAATCTCCCATTTCCCAATTACTTTTTTTCAAAAATACTGTCAATGAAAGGTGCATTTAGCTAAAGTGACATCACAGAACAGCAACAATTGATTGAAATGAAATCAAAAGCAAATACCATGTACTTTGAAAAATAATTAAGTCAAAAGAAACAAATAAAAAGTAAAACAATAAAATTATGTATGTTAGCAAACGACAAAAGATTTGTTATAAAAGAAACGATAAACTGGTACTTAAGTTGGGTACTTTTTAGTGTATATTTTCAAGTTAAATAAAACAAAATTCCTACTTGGTAGTTTTTTTATGATCTACAATAGCTCATTCCCATACAAATTTGACATTAGTAAAGTTAAGAGTGAACACTAAACGTTGGCTAATGTCAAATTTATATGGAACATAAGCCAACTTTGATAGCCTGCCGCACAAACACAGCTAATATCTAGCATTTACATTTCTCTTTCATTCTATGCGTATAAGTTATATTTAAGCATTAAATTAATAACACTCATACGCTATATTGTAGAATAATCGTATGTAGCGTATACGTAATATTTAAACATTGAAATCAAGGTTGGTTACCGAAACGAATAACGGTAAGGATAACGGTAACGGTACCGAATTTCGTTTGTTTCGGTAACGGTAAAGGTAACGGTATATAAGACTGATTCGGTAACGGTATACCGTTATCGAAACAGCAATACCGGTACGTACCGGTATTAAAAATTATGTTATAAACATATAAAACGTTATAAACAAGTAAAAACATAGCATATTCTCATTTTGAAGTTTTAAAAATACAGATTATTACCTATAAATTCAATGCCGGTAGCTTTTATAATTAAAATTATTATCTATAAATTTTTTTGTAACAATATTTTTCAATAACAATAAAGATTATAAAATAAAAAAGTAAAAAAAAAATGCATTTTTTATATAAACTTAATAATACCGGTAAAATACCGGTAACTACCCATGAAAATAACGGTATCGGTAACGATAACGGTATTGGGAAATTTTTTTAGAGGTATTGGTAACGGTAACGGTATTCAATTTGAAACGGTATTTTAGCGATAACGGTATTATAACAATAACGGTAACCAACCTTGGTTGAAATAAATAACAATCGTACGCTCCATAGCAGCGATGGAAAATGAGTTTTTAGATTTTGTACCAACCACCCAGTGTAGAAACGGTAATGACATATCATTATTTTTTGGAGTACCAGTAATGACACCCACTTACCTTCTGCATTATTTTAAAACATATAATAATGAGTTGCTGCTAATGACTTATTTTTATCATTATTTCAAATAGAAAATAATTTTTTAATTTTTTTGAAAATTTTTTTAAATCTATTTTTAGACGCAATATTTTTTAAACACTGGTAAGGATAAATGTAACCACATATTTTTTGATTTTTTGTATGTTGGCGAGTAAGCTTACTTGTGTGCAGCAGGTCAATTATGTTTTTATCTATTAAATATTAAATGTCGATATAGCTCAGATGGTAGAGCTGTTGACTGGCAATCTGTAGACCCAGGTTCGATTCCCGCATCAGCAAATTTTATTAAAAAAAAAAAAAAATACAATAAAAAATATTTTTTTTTATATATTTAATTTTTTTGAAAATCTATTTTTAGACTCATTATTTTTGTCAGTACTGGTAAGCACATAGGTAACGATATATTTTTTGATTTTTCGTATGCTGGTGTGTAACGACAACTCATTATTTTTCGCGACATCGCCATATAAAGGTAATAAGAAATGTAATAACATAAGTAAGTAGTTACCATTACCAAGTATGTAGTTACATAACCACATATCTGGTAATGATTTTCTACACTGGGGAGAGAAGAAAATTGTACTTTTTGGATCCTCACGGTAACAACATATTTTATATAGAGAACATTTGGCCGATTAATGTCAAAATTACAGAAAATTTGATTTACACAAATTATACTTTTCCGACCCTCTCCAATTTAGTTTTTATAAAAAAAAAAAATATACGACACAAGGACCATAGACCATACCACCTTTCAGGCAAAAAAAAGGTTCGCGGTACACCTTCAAATATAAAATATTTTTGCAAGGCATTTTCGATTTTTTTATTTTTATTGTTGCCTAGCGTATGGGTCGCCTTTTTTAATTTTTCGTTAATCTTGGGCATTTACAGTCGGATCTTACAGTGTGATATATCGATTTTTTACCTCGAGGAGACCAATGGTTTTATATAAAGAAAAATTCCAATGAACACAAATGTAAAAAGGCGACCCCTACGTTCGGTTGCCGAACTTCGGCAACAACCAAAAATAAAAAAAATTCTGCTGGCATTATCGAAAAACTTCCTTAGCAAAAGTTTAATGATTTTTTACGATTTTTAATTTTCTGACATTATGATGGTACATTAGGGTGGTAGAAACTGAGATCTGGTGAACTACTAGAACGGGATACTTGAGGTCAATGGCCGTTAGAGCAAAATTTTAAAACCTCCTTGCAAAAATAATTTGTGTTCGATGGTGTACGGCGAACTTTTTTTTTTTGAGGTACAGTCTAAAGCACCTGCTAACTTATATCAAAATAACCAAAGTTTAGTGATTTACTTTGTGGTTAACGATTAACTCTGATTATTTTTTAGATGAGTTGCCAGCCCTAAGAAAACAATGTGACAATGTATCCTTTTTTGGATGATAATTATTACATACATATTTGTAAGTCCTCGAATTTTATTTATTAATAGCACTCAAAAGTTATGTATTGATAAGCTTACCAAGATTAATAATACATTTTCGAGTGTATTTTTGGACCGCTGCAAGAGCTTTCCGTTTAGAATAGGTTTAAAAGTTTCGTTTTATCATCGGGCTCAAAGATGTTCTCTTGCCAATATATTTACAAGTTTTTGGTAGAATGATTTTCGTGTCCTGCAAGAAAAATATTTTATATTTTAAGTACAGGAAATTGATATCAATAAAAAATTTTAAATTTGGAAAATATTGAAATTGTACCAAATAAATCGCGGCAGTGCCATGGTACCAACAAAGGTCAAAATGTATAAAAAAAGTACAATTATACAATCTTTTCCATCCCTGCTCCATAGTACATGGATGGAATAAATAATTTTATGTGAAAATTAATAATTTTATGTGCATACGTTTTCAAAACACTATATATTTTGAAAATTTTTAATTCGTATGGTAAAAAGTACCAATCTCAACAAAAATACAAAAATGTTGCGAATTTTGTTTAATACCTGATCTACTATATGAATGAATATATAAGCGCTGTAGGTATGTATGTTGTAGGTACCTACTCGTGTTTTCTACGTGGGGATTATCTTTACCCAGCATGTGTCTATATGTGTGTGTTGTTTAGTGTTTATATATCGCTGTTTGTGTTAGTAAATAAAATATTAAATGGAACATTTTGGCGTCAATGTGTGAAAAAATTGGGTTTAAATTGGGATTTCATTTTGTATGGGAAATATGTTTGAAATCCCAAATTTTTATTAGATTTCCGTCGAAATCTATAGGAATCAACTTTTAACTCTATTATTGTGTAAATTCGTTATTAAAGTATTTTTGAGGATTTCAAATTTTTATAATTGCTAATTTTAACTAAAAATTTTGAAAGATTTTAAGCGAAGTCCAATTAGGGAAAAGGCGATATCATACAAATATATTGAAGTGCCCATATTTAACTTATGTGAGTCAAATTTTCAAAAGTTCTATCTCTATTAATTTGACTAATTTTTTTGAGTGTAAGAGATCTATGTTAAAATACAACTTTGAGGTATTTCTTAAGTACACTCAAAAAAATAAGTTAGTAGAAAAATTAGTAAAACGTCTTGTATATCAAGTGTACTAGTTTTCAGCAATTTTTTTGCTGAAATTCCGTTTTCAACAAAAATTTTAGTTATATTTTTTTAGCACTAAACTAATTTTGAACTAATGTTTTACTAATTTATTTTGCTACAAAAATTGTGCTGATAACCACATTCATAGTGTGGACGACAACCAGATAGACAAGATGAAGATGTCGCAACTTGTCTGGAAACGGAAATGTCAAAAAAAGAGAAACAAAAATATTCTATATTTAAATTTTCAGCAAATAAATTAACTAAAGTAAAATTTCGCTACAAGTTTTTTGAGTTTTTTTTAGTCTACTAATATTTAGCAAAAAGTTTAGTGATTTTAACAAGGAATTAATACCTGATCTACTATATGAATGAATATATAAGTGCTGTAGGTATGTATATTGTAGGTACCTACTCGTGTTTTCTACGTGGGGATTATCTTTACCCAGCATGTGTCTATACGTGTGTGTTGTTTAGTGTTTATATATCGCTGTTCGTGTTAGTAAATAAAATATTAAATGGAACATTTTGGCGTCAATGTGTCTGGGCATCCGCTTTTTTACTTTTTTCACTAAAAATATAAAATAAAAAAAAAATATTTTTTTATGAAACTATAGATGTTTATTTGAACTTGTTACTTGGGGATATAACTGACTGTGGGACATGTATGTTTATATGCATGATGTGGTATTGAACTTTTGTAATCCTACACAGGACTAAATAACAAAGTACCTTAAAACTTAATAAAAATATGTAAAGAAAAAATTTCAAAGTACAAGGACATGTTAGACAAGAAAACAAAGAAAATCACTTTGCAAAAAAAAACAACTAACAAGAATTGAAAGACAAAACTTTACAGCATGTCCTATTTCTGGATTATGATGACTTTGAAGGAGAATATTAAATATATCCAAATTTAATTAAGATCCTAGAACTTAAAAGGAGCATCAATTGAAAACAAATATTGTTGACATTAAGGAGGCCAGAACTAAGATGAATTTTTTGCTTGTCCCAAGTTTAGATTAGAACCATTAGTTTAAACCAAATTTCTGTATAAATTAAGGTGGTGTTTCTAGATGATATTTTTTGTCAGACGAACGAACGTACAATAACAAAATATATGCAAGCCAAAAACAAAATGCAGTTTCATTTGTCTCACGAAAAACGGTTGTAAAATCCTTCCGTTAAAGAAGTTTGGGATTATAAAAATACTGAAGTTTGTTATGATTATGTTTTTTCTCGATAGTCCAAAACTAATATAGATTAAATATTTATCCGAATCATCAAATTTAGAACAAAATGGCATCGATTTGTAGTTGCATATTTTTGCATATTTTGTCATAAATGCATATTGTTGCATATTTTGACTTTAAATGCTTATTTGGTGCATTTTTAATGCATATTTTGTGCTTTTTAATGTATATTCGTGCATATTTTTCATTTTTAGGGGCATATTTTATTTTTTTAAAAAATATAAAAAATTGATAAATTTGTCATATTTTGATTCAATAAAAATAAACATTCTTAAAACCTTATTGACCTATGGGAAATCTTCGAGTTCTGTGTCTGTTTGCAAGATCACTAACTTAAATATATTTTTAAGTTTTAAGGTGCATTATTTTTGCAAAAATAATAGTTTTTAGTGCATATTTCTTATACTTTTAATGCATATTTTTCTTTTTTAACCGCATATTTTAGGCGCATATTTTCCATTTTTAAGTGCATGAAATTCCTTGCCCTAGTTATGATTAACTAGTGGGCTCCGATTTTGCTGATTTTTAAATGGTTGTTAACACACACAAAAAAGTTTGTGGGTAACTAAATGACAGTTGTTTGTGTAATAATCACTAATAATTGTTTTTACCCGTAATTACAGTTGTTTTTCTGCAAAACAACTGTTATGACAGTTATTTAAGAAAACAACTAACTAAAAATACTGTAATTTCGTAACAGTTGTTTAAAGCAGTTATTTTTAATATCAATGTAAACAACCACCAAAACAGTTTTTTACAGTAACCAGTTGGTTTTGTTAGTTATTTAAAAAATAAAAAGTTTCGTTGAATTTCTTTGAATTTTAAAAATTCTTGTTTAGTTAATATTTGTTATTATTGATATATTTATAATTTGCAAAAAAAATCAGAAAGTTGTATTGTGTGTCCAATGCATAAAAGCATAATAACTGGAGAACCATTTAAAATTTTTACTTCAAATTTTAAATAGGCTGAAGTAATTACACATTTTTTTATAATCTAAAGAAAAAAATTTTTTTTTATTAAAATATACTTTTATAATACCAAACGAATTAACTGTAAAAACAGTAATTTTTACCCATTTTATTAGTTGTTTTAATATTTTTGTAGTAAAACTTTTTCAATTAATTTTGCGATCTTGTCAGTTATTTTAATTTCATTTGTTAGTTATTTTTCAACCGTTAAATAAATATTTTAAAGGTAAGTTACTTTGTCGCCTTTTTAACTGCATATGCCTTTGTTTGAAATGTCTATTTCAGAAGATTCTACCGACAAACTTTTTTGAGTGCATGTATAGATTCATATTTCCATACAAGCTAAAGGAAATTACTTATACGTCAAAAGAAAGGGTAAAAAGTGGACAAAAATTGCCAAGCTGTGTGAAATAAGTAAAACGAAAATATTTGAAAACTACAAACTATTTACACACACAAAGAAAAAAAAAGTGTATAATCAACTAATTTTAACGTATAAATTACCTGAGTTTTTTATATATTATGCAACTACAAAAGTTTAACGACAAATTATACAAAGTCCTTCGGTAAATAAATTTAAAAAAAATGTAATGACATTTATTCTTGAAAACTTAGGCAAATTAACATATTTTCTTTTAATAAAAAACAAAATAAAAATTTGTTGTATTTTTTTAACTATTAGAAAAAACTGATAATTTTATTTTTATTTGTAGTTTCTAGTTTTGAAATAATAATAAATTTAGACAATTTTAGTTGATTATACACTTTTTTTCTTTGCGTGTAGTTGTGCCAATCATGCTCTTACTTTTTTTTATCATAATGTGCTCCTTAAATATCACACTATAGCAGGACGAGAAAAATATTTTTAAAAATACAATTTTACAGTAGATCCCAAATTGTTATAATATATTATGATCATATATATTCCTAATGATCATAATATACTCAAGAAAATAAATATACTACCATTAATCATTTATTCAATCTTGAACAACAGATTTTTAGAAAGTTGTTCTATGGTTGGAGTATAAATATCTTTCCATAGACATCTGCTAAGACAATTTAAATCTCATTAGTATTCACTTAGGATCATTTACTTTATTATCTACAGCTGCACATTGAATAGGGAAATTTCCAAATGTGTTTATCAGTTTATGGAAACATTTATTAGCTCAGGTAACAGAACCTATTCGTTATCAGAAAAGTAATACTGATACACATGTTTGCGATCAACAGGTAGTTAATAATTTTAATTAAGTTTTAAAATTATTATATTTAGTGTTAAAATAGTATATAAGAAAAGAAAATTTGTAAATAAAGAGAGTTCGGTTTCTAACATCAGAGAGTGTCGTTGTGTTTTAAATTACTAACAAGATCCCCTAATAGTGGTCCTTACATCATTTATTCATCTAAATTTATCATACTAAATTGTCATTGTATCGCATATAGTGCCAGTAGCAGTACCTAATCAGAAATTATCACTTCACTTTCTTTAAAACTTCGCAATTTAAATAAATTATTAATGGTAAGAGCTTATTTTTTTTTTATTTTAAGCAAATTTTATTGCTTGTTTTGTTACTTTTAGTAGAAATTTGTAACGGATTATGGCCTATAGGCTAGGTTATTGTAATAAATAAAGAAATTGAATTAAATTAATATATTTATTTAGTTCCTATGTAATTTTATACTGAATTTAGGCTAAGCAAAAAAAGCTTAGGCCAGATTCCCGTAGTCGTAAGCGTTCGAAATTGTTAAAAAATAACGTTTTTAAAGTGCAAAAAAAAAGAACACGAACAACTATTGTTACAACTGTAACTCATATTTGTAATAAAGGAACTAAATGCTTCACATCTAACCTAGTTTTAATCTTTGTAATGTTTTAAGTAACAATAATTGCTATCGAATAACACTCGATCACAACTGCGGTAATTTGCCACCTGGTTTTTGTACAAAACTAAATTGCAAGAGCCAAGTCATTACACTGGTTATTTAGTTTTTCTTTGTCACAACACTTTTTTATCACACACTTTTCTTTCTTTTTTTATTGTTCAATTAATGTAAAAAAGTTATTAATACATTTAAAAAAGAATAACGCACAATTTCAAACTGAGCCAGATATATTCTTAAAAAATTAAATATTTTTTGACACTTGCTTTACTTCTATATTCGTTGTAACAGGGCGTATCGAAAATAAATTATAACCGATAGTGGGTGTATCAAAAATGAAGAATTAAGATATTTTTACTTGGTTTTTGACAAAAAACCTGCACCCCGTTTCTGTATTTCTCGCATCGAAAAAGTTTGCGGAAGAAACATGTGAAATGCAACCCTGCTCTGCTTTATAGAGGGTGAGTCGCAGACAATAAAATATATATGAAACCAAATCAGCTAGTAATACGTTGCACAGTAAGTTATTTCTAATTAAATTAGGTATTTTACAAAACAACATGTGTCAACAGTTCTTAAAGTTACATTATCTGAACGAATTACAACAAAAACTGCAGTCCATTTTATGACGTCTTTAATCAGCCTGTATAATGCAGGGTGACCATGCATTTCTCGATGCGAAAACTTCTCGCATTAGATACAGAAACGGGGTACTGTAGAATTTGGTTTTAAAATTGGGTGCGTTCGGCAGATACAATTTGACAGTCAACAGTTCTACAACAGTTGTACAACTATCTTCTGAACGACCTGATCACTAACCGCTCAGTCTGAGTGCTGTCATATTTTGGTAGCGTAAAAAATGTTTGCTACTTTTGATCAAATAGTGATACTTTTGTTGTTGTTGATTTTAAAAAATGTTTGTTTTGTATGATTGACAAATAAAAACATACAAATATAATTCAAAAATAAAAAATTTATAAAATCAAAGGAAAATATAGAAAAAATGTATTTAAAAACAAAACAAAGAAAACATCGTTCAGCAGAGTAAGTAATCACAAAGCGCTACAAGTCACCGGTATCAGTTTAAGGTTTATCTGCCGAATGCTACCATTGTATCATGATACAACCATACTAGGTAGATGCATTAGGGAGAGTTTGACAGTTCAGGGTTTTATTATGACAGTTCAGGGATTTTTTCGTATGCTTTCGCTATGTATCAAAAGTAGCCGATTACATTTTTTGTTGTTGTTTGTTGTGTTTGTTGTTCTAATGCATCTACCTAGTACAACCATCATGGTTTGTATGAAAATTGTATGGAACTCAACCACTAAAAATTGCCAAAAACTACTAGTTTTGCCCAGTCTAAATATACTATTAATTAATTTATCAAGGCCGCCAGGAAACATTTTCGACAAATTTGGGCACTGGAATGTTTACGAATATCCAAAATAAAATAATTAGTTTTGTTCGGCATTTACGCCTTATAGGACATTCACATGAACGAGGTACAAAAAAAAGCCGTTTTCAGTTTTTAATATATTTTTCAATTAAAAATAAAAGACTTTATTATTTTTTTAAGTTCCCTTAAAGTTAAGTTTTATTATTAATTTTTTATGACATAAATAGGTGCTAAATCTTGTCCCTTTTTCTGCAACCTTTACTACGTTTCTGCAAATATGGGAAAAATTGGGTTTAAATTGGGATTTCATTTTGTATGGGAAATATGTTTGAAATCCCAAATTTTTATTAGATTTCCGTCGAAATCTATAGGAATCAACTTTTAACTCTATTATAGTGTAAATTCGTTATTAAAGTATTTTTGAGGATTTCAAATTTTTATAATTGCTAATTTTAACTAAAAATTTTGAAAGATTTTAAGCGAAGTCCAATTAGGGAAAAGGCGATTTCATACAAATATATTGAAGTGCCCATATTTAACTTATGTGAGTCAAATTTTCAAAAGTTCTATCCCTATTAATTTGACTAATTTTTTTGAGTGTAAGAGATCTATGTAATCTATGGTCTATATATCGAAATACTTTGGTAAAATACAACTTTGAGGTAGTTCTTAAATACACTCAAAAAAATAAGTTAGTAGAAAAATTAGTAAAACGTCTTGTATATCAAGTGTACTAGTTTTCAGAAATTTTTTTGCTGAAATTCCGTTTTCAACAAAAATTTTAGTTATATTTTTTTAGCACTAAACTAATTTTGAACTTATTTTGCTACAAAAATTGTGCTGATAACCGCATTCATAGTGTGGACGACAACCAGATAGACAAGATGTAGATGTCGCAGCTTGTCTGGAAACGGAAATGTCAAAAAAAGAGAAACGAAACGAACATATTCTATATTTAAATTTTCAGCAAATAAATTAACTAAAGTAAAATTTCGCTACAAGTTTTTTTAGTTTTTTTTTAGTCTACTAATATTTAGCAAAAAGTTTAGTGATTTTAACAAGGAATTTTTTCATTTGCAGTCGACTAAGTGTTAGCAAAACTTTTGCTGAAAATTACTAGTTTTTTGGTAAAAATCAGCTCGCTCATTTTCAGCAAACCTTTTGCTGAAATTACCAATTACGGCCCTATGCTCCTTGCAGGAGTAAAAGGAACGAATATATACCAACTTTTTTGCAAGCACTCTCCTGACTAAAAATTTGCTGACACAGCAACATTTTTTGCTGACTTTACTTTTTTTTTTTTGAGTGTATGTACTTGTAGATATATAAATTTTTTGCTTTTGCCAACTTGACTTAGTTTTGTTCCATTCCATGCTGACGCACCTTTAAAAATGTTAAGTAACCTAAGTTTTTTCTTCTGTAACTGATCTAGAAAATATTATATTTTATATAAAAAATCGTATAACTTAGCAGAAAAACTTTTGAAGTTATATTATTATCGAAATATTATCGTATTTACACAATTTTTATTTTTTCCTTATAGTTTGTGAATCGTGTAAACTCGATTTATAAAAAATCTTTACGATTTGGCCCTTGTTATCAGTGTTGTTACAAAGTTTTAAATGATACCCCCACTTGCAAGAACTCAATAAGAACCTCTAAATCCTTCAATTTTAAAGTCTGCTATGATTCATTATTTCAGAGTGCTCTAAAATTTTTTGGCTGGGTAATTTATTTTTTCTTTAAAATGTGTTTTTGTTAAAATTAGATTAAATAATCAATTTGGGACAAATTTAGAAATTCAACAATTTGTTGGGGATTTTAACTTACAAAATGGAGAGATTAGCTAAAATTTTTCTGGCAACACAGCCATGACCCTGTTTTTTTACCTACATCATGTTCCATGTAAACTTTTTCCCAGCAAGCAGCTGTTTGTGAAATTAAGTTTTTATTAAATGATATGGAACGCCCTGTCCCGCCTTTCGCATACTCAGAGGGCGAAGTCGAGCAGCTTCAAGTGTGCTAACAGCCGCCGCCGACCAATTCTTAGTTGTATGAGCCGCCGCCGAAGTATGCGGACTTAGTTGGTCTCATTCGATTTAAACTTAAAGACTTCAATCGATTATAGTTTATTTTATTGTATAATTTGAGAATGACATTGGATGTTCTTCATTCGATTTAAAATTCCGAAAACAAACAACTATGTTATTAGTTTTTTTAAAGGAATTTAATACTTTTTACAAATACAAGCAAACTAAAAACAAAATAATATTAAATTTTACAGTTATACAGATCTCATATAGTTAAAGCACGAATAATAAAGGTACTTCAACAATTTCAATAAAGGGTATGATTTTATACAATAATTTTTTTATGACATTCAAAGTTTAAACTGTTTCAAGTAATTACTATTTTGCATAACTTATAAATTTAAGCTTTTTTTGTAGGTTTGGAATTGTTTAAACTCGAAAATCATACAAATTTATGACTTAACTGAGAGTTCAATGTTTTCTTTTTTTCCTCTTGTACTTGAAAGTAATCTTCAATTTCAATGTTCAAATCATAAAATCGAATATTAGTTCCAAACTGCTCAATCAAATGATACAAAATCGAATGGTAAATTTTAATGAATTCCTAACGATTGAATTCAGTGATTGACAAAATCTAATAAGGTAAACTAACTAAAGTCCTTAAAAGTAAATTCGATCGAAAGAATTTCAAAGTCTCTGCGAATGGTTAAAAATTAATTCAATCGATTTAGGAGGAAATTCAATGGTATACTTAGTGACTTCATTTAAAATATGAAAGTGGTAGAACCATTTTTGGCTAAACTCTAGTTTACGGGCATAACTCGGATTTGTTTCAAATCTTCAGGGACGATAGAACTTTCAATGCCGAGTTCAACGATGCATGTTTTTTGTCGGCGACCCTTGGATAAAAACAAAATATATATCGTTAAAAAGGCTATTGAAATACCTTTATATATATAATACTCCATTCAATCCATTAGCCCATTAAGCGTCAAATCGTAAAAGTCTGTTTTTTATCCATACTTTTTGGAAAAAACGCCCATTATCTCAATATTTAACCAATATAAAATACAAAATAACTATTATTTAATTGTAGTTAAGGCTCTCAGCTTTAATTTAAGATATAATTTATACCTTTAACACTTATAACCATCTTATAACACCGTAGATATTAACAGTTAAATATCATATTAATTTTTTATTTTTGTGCTTATATACATAAATAAATAAACGTCAAATTCTGAAAATAAATATATTAATTAACACACTGCAATCTCGCTCGCGAGATTGTTGATTTAAATATTTACGAAATTAAAAAAAAAGCGAACGCTACATAGCCCGGCCAAAGCCTATTACACAGAAAAGCTTTACTCAGCGAAGCCACTAAACTGCCTACCACATAGGAGAAAACCCCTAAGCCCGGCCGGAGGACGGTTACACAGAAAAGCTTTGCACAGCGAAGCCACTAAAATGCCTATCACATAAAAAAAACCCCTAAGCCCGGCCGAAGCCCGTTACACGGAAAAACTTTACTCAGCGAAGCCTCTAAACTGCCTATCACATAGGAAAAAACCCCTAAGACCGGCCGTAGGCCGGTTACATGGAAAAACTTTACTCAGCGAAGCCACTAAACTGCCTATCACATAGGAAAAACCCCTAAGCCCGGCCGAATACACAGAAAAAGTTTATTCAAATCAACTCAAAAAGTTCAATATTGTGCAAAGTTTAAAAATAGAAAAATTAAATATCAAATTTAACCTTATATCAAAGCTTAAAGCCTTAGCTACAAATAAATAACAAGTTATTTTGTACATTAAATAGGCAAAATATTGAGAAAACAGCATTTTTCTTGGAAAAATTCCATTACAAAAACAAAAAATCATGTGCTGGGCCGCAATGGGTTAATAGTTTCGAAAATTTTTTATGCCGGATTAAAGATGCTTGAATAAGATATTTAATGGCTGCCATTTCGTTCCGTTCAGATAACGCATTCCGAAGTTAAAAATATATAAATTAAATGATATATCCAAACTTAAGAGGCCCATAATTCGGAAAATATGGGCCGCCGACAAATTTTTTTTCTGAAATCACCTATTTTACCCCTAATTTCGGATTTTTTTTTTTAGCTATGCCCGTAAAGTAGATTTGTTCCCCATTTTTATGAAAATAGACAAAATCTTACTAATTTAATTAAAATGTAGCAATATACTAATTTTTTTGTAAATTTTGTTTAATGAATTTAAATTATTTCCAATTTCTTAAAACTAGTCGGCTCAGCCGACTTAGCCGCCGCCGACCGAAATTTTACATCGGCTTCACCCTCTGCGCATATTTCTGCGTTCGGTGTGCTTTTTTTTCTTCTCTACAAAAAAATAATAATTCGATACAAATAACCCAACAATTGCATACAAAAACTATTTGCAAATAAACTTTAACTTAACATTATGTCGAGTTATATGAAGATTTATTGTTTACTTTGTTAGTAAAAGTGAAAAAGTGTTTAAAATAATTGATGAAAATTTTCTATTGAATCACACACAACCAACGATAGCAAGATAGCAGCTACAGAAACAACACAACACTAGGCGAGGTAAGAATGAAACAAAATAAAAGACTAAATGGAAACGTCAAGAAATTTTTGACATTTGCACATGTATTTGTCAAAAATTAAATGTTTAGGTGGCAACGCGTGTTGCCATATTGCACACTAATCGTAATATGGCAGCACAAACCGTAATGCAATGCACTAATAAAAAGCGCTACAACTTAAAAATCGTGGTCGATCTATTGGTTAAAAGTTGATTATCTAACTGAACTCGAGATTTGCATTCCAGTTGTACCTTTTGACACCAAAAATGCGAAACCTCAATATATATATTGAAATTGTAGGGGAAACCGTTTTAACGTATACTTAGTTTAACATATTCTGTAGTGGGATTCTCTAACTTTTTAACGACAAAATTCGGTAGTTAAGTTGTCAATTTCCTATGAAAACTTGTCAATTTAACTACCGAATTTTGTCGTTAAAAAGTTACAGAATTGCCCCTCTGGTCTAACGAATGGCAAATTGTTCGTTAAATCGAGGAAAAACTAGTCCCGGTTTAACAAACAAATGTATGTAAAGCTGCCTACACACTAGGGAACATACTTGAAAAAAGAGAGCATTTTTTGTGAATGTGTGAGTGCGTTTGTGTGTGTGTGCGTGTTGAGAGCGTGCATTTCGTGTTTACAAAATTTTTTGATATTTTTTGTTCCCTCAACCATGTTCCCTAGTGTGTAGGCAGCTTAAGATGATTTTTTTGATATAGTGCTTATGCATAATAATTTGAAAACCTTATAACACGTTTATAAGAATGAATTTTGTATGAAAAATTTGTTTTATAAGTCACTTATAAATTTTAAAAGTGATTATGCATATGACCCTAAATATTTTGTATATTTTGGGGGGAAGCCAGTACAAAATACGTAATTAATAAACTATTTAAAAAAAATAATTTAATTGTACAATATTTCTACTTTTTTCTTTAAATCGTTTTGGACACCCCGATCCGTTCTCAAGCCAGTACATTTAAATGGCTATATACTTTTTCTAGATAAATATAATTCAGCTAGAAGGATTTAATCCAGAATTGCCAAATATTTATTTGTAAAAATCAATTTTTGACCTTTTTGATAGCAATTTTTCAAAAAATATTTTAAAATATAAAAAAACTAAACTTTTATATCCTTGATTGACGTGTTGATGAGAAAAAGCGGGACTTTATTCCTGTGCAAATAGTTAGTTGTAAATTTTATGTAATTTATGAAAATCGAGAGTATGCATAAATGCATTCAACCAAAACATAAATATGGGATAGTTTTTTATTAAAATACTTCTACATTTATAAAAATTATGTAAGGGTTGCTATTTGAGAATTTTCAAAAAAAGATTTAAATTACAATGTTTCCAAAAAAAAAAAAATTAAATTAGTTTTAAAAAAATGGCTTATATTTTTTAATGAAGATTTCTCCATAATATTATATAAAATTAAAACTTTTTAAATGTCAAGATGAATGAGAGGTATATAGTTGATCTTTTATTTGGTAAATGAATGTTGAAAAAAAAACATTCACTTTTTAAATATCTTTAACTATCTAGGATTTATATCCTATAAAAATTTCAACTTTGCTTGCCAATATTTTTACAATCAACCAAAAAAGTCTGAAAATTTTGCTGTTATTACGGGAAGTTCAACTGTTTTGAGGCCAGCGCTATTTTTTGCTAATTTTAGCAAAACATGTCTGCTCATCTGTAGTACAACAAAATAAGTAGAAAATTTTAGTAGCCGCTACTAAATTTTAGCAAAATTGTTGTAAACTGCAATTCAAAATGGATTTGCTAAAATCAGTTAAAAAATTTGCTAAATATAAATAATTTTAGTACAATGAAATAAGTATAAATAATTAGCACACGCTACTAAATTTCAGTAAATTGTTTTAAACTGCAATTTAAAATAAATCTGCTGAAATTAGCAAAAAAAAGTGTACTAAACAATAAAAAAAAAACTGTAAAATCTAAAAAAAATTAAAATCAAATTAAAAAAAAAAATTCTTTCGATTGTAACAAGCGTATAATAATTGCTCTAATCAGCAACGAAAATTAGTAAAAAAAATCCGTAATTTGTAATCAGAGAACAGCAAAAATGATTACTAAAAAAGAAAATTGTACTAAAAGTCAGTATAAAAATAGTAAAGTGCGATTGAAAACTGTTTACAAATTTTTTTACTATCTTTTTTGTCTAAGTATACTTGAGGGCACTGTAAGGCAAAAACAATTGCAAAACTTTTCTAATGAAGCATTGCCCAAGCGTTCTTAATGAGTTAAATGTCTTGAGATAACTAATATCTGGGTTTAACGAGCAGGCTTGACATTATATAATTCGCTAAACACGTTTTGATTTAATTAACGATGTTCTCAATTTGAAATAAAAATTTAAATTTTAAGTCACAAAAACTAATGAAATTTATAGAATTTTAAACTCTTACTTCAAAATGTTCCTTTTCAGTCCCTTATTTTTACCCCTTAATCTCCTGAAATGTCTTCTGCTCCCGCTTCATCTTCATCAACAAGCGAAGTAAAATATGTAACCGAAGTGCCTAGTAGTTTGAAACAATTGGCCCGTTTAGTAGTACGAGGCTTTTATACGATCGAAGA
This sequence comes from Leucophora obtusa, assembly GCA_949987735.1. NCBI lineage: Eukaryota > Metazoa > Arthropoda > Insecta > Diptera > Anthomyiidae > Leucophora > Leucophora obtusa. The sequence goes on from OX465296.1 coordinate 14,395,899, forward strand.
TGGTCTGATTATTGACATGTTAGTACGAAACCCCTGCATGAAAGAAGATGACATTGCTGAATTGTTACGCTTTGAAAAGAAACAAATGCGTGCACGCATATCAACACTACGTAATGATAAATTTATACAAATACGCCTAAAAATGGAAACAGGACCAGATGGAAAGGCCCAAAAAGTTAATTATTATTTTATTAACTATAAAACTTTTGTAAATGTAGTCAAATATAAATTGGATTTGATGCGTAAACGTATGGAAACCGAAGAACGAGATGCCACAAGTAGAGCTAGTTTTAAATGTACGAATTGTAACAAGACTTTTACGGATTTGGAAGCAGATCAACTGTTCGATTTTACCACACAAGAGTTTAGATGTACTTACTGTGGGAGTTCAGTGGAAGAGGATAGTTCGGCTATGCCCAAGAAAGATTCTCGTTTGATGTTGGCCCGATTCAATGAACAGTTACAACCCTTATATGATTTACTAAGGGAAGTGGAAGGCATTAAATTGGCTCCGGAAGTATTAGAACCAGAACCTGTAGACATTGATACGATAAGAGGGTAAATATTAAAGTTGTCAATTATTCGCATTTTTATTTTAATCGATTAACTGATTAAATAAATGTTAATCGAAAAAACAAGGGATTAATTTTTTTTAATTTTTCAATGAATTGAACGAATAATGAATAAAAATAATTTTTGAAAATATATTAATAAAATTTCAAAGTTTTAAATTTATAGTTTTCGAAGACATCAAAATATTTACAAGTAAAAAATTATAATATAATTTTAATATTTTTTCAAATACAATTTTTCTTAAAATTTAATGTTTTCCAAAAGGTTTCATTAAAAGTTTTTTAAATTAAATTATTAGATGAAGCATAAAATATTATTCGAAAATCATAATTTTTAAATTGTTCGTTTGAATGTTTCTTTTGTTCGTTCGATTAATCGAATAATTTTTAGTCCAGTGACAACCCTACCAAAAAAAATTAAATCACTTTGAAATTAATTTTTAAAACGAATTTTTAATTTAAATCTAGTCTCAACAAACCCCTTAACCAAAGAGGTGAGGGACAAATGTGGTCTGGTGAAGCTACACGCAATCAAGGTTTTGCTGTTGAGGAAGCGCGTGTGGACATAAAAGTTGGTGGTGATGATATGCCCGAAACTGTGGCTGAGCGTAAAGCACGCCCTATATGGATGACTGAGAGTACGGTGATTACCGAAGACAACACAGATAATACAGATGCCATATTAAATGAAGCGGCTACAAATTCTCAACAGCAATTCGGTCTATCAGGATCATCCACCTCAACTTCATCGAATAATAATCGTAAAAAAGAACAAGAAGACATCATGGCAGTTTTGCTTCAACATGAAAAACAGCCAGGACAAAAGGAAAATCATATGAAGGGTTTAAAATCTAATGCTAATTCTAGTGACTCAAGTGATGATGATAATGAAATAGAAAATGCTAAAATACGTAAGTTTAATATATTAAGACACCTTCAGTTTTCCACATTTTTTCTTATTTTTTAGCCAAAACCGATTATAACAATTTTATCAATTCCGAATCTGAAGAAGATGCCGATGATGATGTTCCTTCTGTTTTAGTTGGTGGCCGTCCTCATCCTCTTGATCAAATTAATGATAATTTAATTGCCCAAATGTCTCAGCAAGAAAAAGAAAATTACATACATGTTTATCAGCAACATTATAGTCATATTTATGATTAAATACAAAGTCAAATTTTCTTTTCCATTATATTAGTTAATTATATACATATGTAATAAAATTTTCATTTTGATTTTAGAAGAAACTATTCTATAATAACATAATTTCTTTTTTTGCTCATTTACCAATCGTTAAAGATTTTATATAAAAGAAAATAAATTTTATGATAAGAAATATTATTTTTTGATGAATTTTTTTTTAATAAAAACAAACAAAATATAAAGAATGGTAAAATTGCAGTTAAGAATAACTACCACTCCCACCAAACTTAGATGTAATTGCTAGTTAAAGATTTAAAACCGAGTTTAAAAATATCTCAGTAATTTGTTTTAAATCACATTCAAGTCGATAGTATGCACAGTAGAAAAAACTAAACTTAAAATTAATTTTAATAGTAAAATGCTTATGAGGCAAAACGGGCAGGATTTAACTAGTGGGCTCCGATTTTGCTGATTTTTCGTTGGTTATTAACACACAAAAAAGTTTGAGGGTAACTACATGAAAGTTGTTTATGTAGTAACAAGATGTTTTTAACTGTAATTACTGTTGTTTTTTTCTATGCAAAAATACTATTATTACAGTTATTTAAAAAAATCTATCGAAAAGTCCTGCATTTTGTAACAGTTGTTTAATAGGACATTCACATGAACGAAATAACTAAATATCAACATTTTTGTTCTTTATTCTATTACCACATAAGGTCATTTTTTAAAACTATAAGGAAGAGTACTGTAATTTCGTAACAGTTGTTTAAATCAGTTATTTTTAATATTATAATAAACAACAGCCAAAATAGTACTTTTGTAGTAAACAGTTATTTTTGTTAGTTAAAAAATTTTGTCCGCATTATACAAGAAACGGGTGTTGCAAAAAATCACTGGGTGAAAAGCTCTAAAAAGCACCAATAATTTCCGAAAATCAATGAAATGTCGACACTTACTTTACAACAAGGTGGCAACATTTTATATTCTCTATAAAAACATGTTTTGGTGAATTTCTTGTCAATTTTTTCAGTTCATTTTGGTGAAGACTTGATAAACGTGGGGGTCAGTTACGTTATATATGTTATTTACATAAAAATTTAAAATATGCGTTTATTACAATATACCTTAATCAATAAAAAATAATTTCAACAAACTCAAAAGCAACATATTTAATAAAAACTGCAATCTTAAATCAAACAACTAAACGGTCTCAAAAGTGCTTAGTATGAGAAGAACATGGGCATGAAAGAAGAAAACCATTTTAACCGGACTTAATTAAAAAACATTGAAGTTATTATATTTCTTAGGTGCAAAATACACATAAAATCAAGTTTATTTTATAGAAAATGACGATGTTCAGAAAAATTACAGAAATTTTCTTTTAAAAAAGTGTGTCCATTTGTTGTATTTTTCTTTTGGCATGCTAATAATCGTTCGTTTGCGTCCGTCTCAGCTAATTATTTCAAATTGACCCCGTAATTATTATTGTTGTTGGTAGTGTGATTTAAGTGTATAATAATTAGGCTGTGTATGTCAATATTTACATTCATAATTTCGTAATTTAACTTCTCTTAGTTTTTGCATATTTTGTTATATGCTCGCTGGTTTTTGCACATTTCGTGTTGTTGTTGCCGCTATTTGAATTATTATAATTTTATAAAAATAATCACTAATTATACCTACGTTAAGACTTCAAAATGAGACCAAAAGTTGACAAGGATTTGCTGCCTATGAAGGCTCATTATTTTCTATTTAATGCTGGTAAGTAAAAAAAAAGTTATTTAAGTCATCTAAGCGTACAAAGTCTAATCATAATTATCTAATTTTATTTTCACCCTCTCCTCATTTTACCCATATTCTAACTGGCTTATCTTACAAGGAAGTTATCCCGATGGGTTCTCTACGATTTTAATGATACGAGGTGAAAAATGTAGAAGAGAAACAAAAATAAGAGTCATGTATTTTTTAGCGGCCCACTTTAACCCTCTAAAACTCTTTCTTCTGATTACAATAATATTTGAACCATATATTTGGCGTTGAAAATCTACTATGGAACAAATATTAAAATTTTAATTTATCGCTTTATTTAGGCGATATAGCACAACAAAGGTTGAAGACGTATCTTTAAACCCAGTGGTCAAATAATTTCGGTTTTTGCTGTAAATAACACTTATCAATAAAATAAAATTACGTACCGAAAATTGTTGATCAATTGTTGTTAAGAAATCGCCATAAATTTTCGCTTTTTGAAAATTACGAAATTTAGCGAATTTGGCACTAAACATTCTGAAATTAGTTCAGCTTGCTACTACTACTCTAAGTATATAATCTGTGTTTAATTTCAAGAAAATCTGTTGGCTAGTTTTTGAGCTAGAGAGATATTTGTAAAACGTTCCTGGCGTTATCCTGTAAATCCCGGAGAAAAATTTTATCTGATTTTACAATTAGAGACTCTAAACTCTTTATCAGTAATGTACACAGAAAAAACAGTAGGCACCAACAATGGGAATTTGTATAAGCAATCACATTTGCTTTTAAATTGAAATTTTATTTCAAAAAATTTTTTTGTTTGAAATATTTGTTACTCGTTTGTAAATTGTTCTTTCATATAAAAATTGTTTAAAAATAAAAATTCAAAGTTACAAAAACAAAAAGAAATTTTTTTTTTGGATTTACAAATTTTTTTGTTGGTGCCTTTTTAAAAAGTTTTTTTTTGTATTTACAAATTTGGTTTGAGAAAGGTGTTTAAAAATTTAATTAGAATTTTGTAAATTCTTTCTGTGTAATGTAATGTCATTATCGGTAATGTACGCCAGATCGTAATTGTATTTTTTGGCAATTTTTCAAATATTTTTTTTTGTTTTAGAAAGTTTTCAAATTTTTTAAATTTTCAATTTACATGGTTCTCGTTTGAAAACCGTTCCTTATACAAAAAAAGTTTGAAGGCAAAAAAAGTAGGCAGTTAAGTTTTCTATGGATAAAATACAACTTGTTTAATAAAATATTGTTATTTAGCCAAAAACTATTTAAAATCTGAAGACCGCCAAAAGGCGTCCTTGGGCATTAGAGTTTTAAAATGATTCAGATTTTGCTATCATATATGATATCATTTTCGATATCGAAATCACATGGAATAATGATAGCATTTCGATGCTGGACCAGACTTTGGCGATTTTACTATCGTTATTGCAGGTAATTTCGATAGCGAAAACGGCATTTCTTGTTATGAAGCTTACATTTTAGAACAAACCATCTATCGTTTTCGTATTACAAGTGATTATTATATATGATAATAAATATCACCTAGGTGATATCCTTTTAATAGCTGTGGTTGTGCGGCAAGCTATCAACGTTGACTTATATCATTCCCATATAAATTTGACATTGTTCAATCTTTAGAGTTAACTCTCAACGCTTCTTATGTCAAATTTGTTTGGGAATGACATAAGCTAACGTTTATAGCTTTCCGTTTGTTTGGTTTATTAGATACATTAAAAAAAATTAGTTGAACTCACACCATCAACTTTTTCTATATAAACATGCTATTCGAAAAATATATTTTATAAAAAAAAAAGGTAAGACAATACCAGACATTTTTATGTACCGGGCACAGTCCACTAGTCTTGAAAGAGAGTTAATTTTCTGGTATTTAGAATATGGCTATAACAGTATCAATTCAATTGCTGAATTTCATGATTTGCTAAATGTCATTAATGTTTGCTGGATGTCACTAATACTTAAAAATTGCAAAAGCAATTCCGTTTCAAGACTAGTTGGTGGACTGTGGTAACGGTATATGTATCTTCAAAAAGCTTTCATTTGATACTCAATTTTTGTCTAGTTTTTTGCTGTAAAAAAATTCATGATTTTTTTCTCTCTATATACATAGCCGCATTTCATTAAGATTGGAGGGAACCCATTTGAAAAGTTTCCTTGTTAATTGAACAAAACAGTCCTCAATATGTCTTTGTTATAAATTGCAATTAATTTGAAAGGCAAACTGATAAGAGGATAAATATTAAAAAAATGAATATGCACAAAGAAAATGTGGGTGTAGTAATGCTGAATAGTTCTCTAATTAAAAAATACCAAAATTGAACAAATTTTATAAGCTAACTAAAATAATAAAAATCTATAAGATATTTTTTAATTTTTAAATAAATAATATTGATATTCAGCTAGCTCAAATATTAAATCAGTTGGCTGGATTGCATATTCAGATACACGAAATTAAAATTTCCTATTCAGTTTTTCACTTTACATATAAAGCCTTTATGACACCTGCTTTTTTCTAACTTTTTTTTTCTTGGTTTTTGTTAAAGTTTTTGGATAGTTACGAAGAATTAGAAAGAAATGCAAAAAAATCAACTAAAGTCCCTAAAAAGTCAAGAAAAAGTTTTTTTTTTTATTTATTCGTAATACAATAAGCCTACAAGAAATAAGCTTTGTAATACGGTCTTAAATACAATATTTTACATATTGCCCCATTTTTGGAACATAATTGTAATTTATTATATCTGGTACTGGAACCAATTGCATCTGGTACCAGATATAAATAGATATGATAGCGTCGTATCTATTTGTTTACATGCATACCCAGGGAAAATTGCCGACGTTAAAAAAAATTGTACTGGATGAGCACGGTTTTTGTCAAAATGCCGGTCAAAGCTGAAAATTCGACGCATTGCCAGTACATATACAACCGTCTACAATATAGGGCCGCCTTTGTGCCGTTTGTATTTTTCTACCTCTGTAGTAATCTAATTAAAAAAATACTAATAGGTACGGAATTTAGACTGAGCAAAAGCCAGCTGGTTTTTGTACACAACTAAATTACAAAAGCAAAGTCAATATGTCTGTTCCCGTACTTCACCGAAGTTACACAAACTAGCCCAAAGGCGTTCCCGTACTCAAAATTGCGTGTAAATTGTTGTTGTTTGGGCTGTTTTGGGTTCCCGCGGGTACCCTCGGTAACGTACGGGAACGCACATATTTACAGATTATTAGCGGTGGGTCTCATACTGCAGATTTTTAAGTTAACCTAAAAATTTGTTATGTACAATTTGTTACCTTTTTCATTGTTTAGTAGTTAAGTTAAAGTTTTTCACATCACTTTTTTATTACACACTTTTCTTCCAATTTTTATTGTTAAATTAAAGTTAACAAATTATTTACACATTTCAAAATGAATAACAATACAACTTTAAACTTATACTACATTTATACCTAAGCAAAAATTACCTAGTTTTTGGCTCTTGTAGTTTTTAACTTGTCAAAACGCATACAAAAAAAACAAGCTAAAACTAGTTTTGTACAAAAACTAGGTGGATTTTGCTCAAGTATAAATGAAGTATTAAACAGAAATGTTCTGAATTAATTAAAAAAAGTTTTTTTTTTACACTTGCTTTACTTGCATATTCGTTGTAATAGGGTATATCGAAAATTAATTATGACACCGGGTGTAATAGAAATTCATATTTCAGATACTTTTTTTGTTTTTGGAAAAACCATGTTGAATCTGGTTTTTAGTTTGTATAAAAATTGTATTGAAAAAACAAATCCACTTTGCAGTTTTCGCACCAAAAACTAAAAATGGCCAAAAACTACTTGTTTTTGTCCAATCTAAATCAGTGGTTGGCACAAAGAGAGAATGTGAATGTATTGTGTTTCTTCACTGTGAGAAATTAGTTTATCATTTTTAAATTTATATTTGTATATTAAGAATATGAATTAATGAAGAAATGTAATAATGAATGCATGAATGAATTAAAGAAATAAAAAAAAATAATTTATAGTAATTTAATTTTTTTAAATAATTCATAATAAATTTTATTATACACATTATTTAAAAAATATTTATTTTTTTGTATATAAATTATTTATTCTTAAAAAATATTCCATTAGTTAGTAAATTTTAATGAAATAAAAATAATTCATAATAAATTTCCTGTTCTTGTAAAATTTTAAGAGTGTAATATTTTTCTAAAATTTCTTAAACAAAGCGACGTCAACCTGCTTTGTTGAAAGCTACCATGCTACTAAATAAATTTTACGCTTGATAGTTTTGTTGCCATTCGTGTTGTGTACGTGTGAGAAGCCGATTATGATCGGCCCTGGTGGCAATGGATGCCGACCACTGATCTAAATACACTATCGGTGGGTCTCATACTGTAGGTTAACTTAACTATAAACAAAAGAAAATGTCAAAAAAAAATGTACATTAAACAACAACAAATTTTTGGGTTAACTATTAACTCAAGTTTAAACCTGCAGTATGAGACCCCACGATATAAAGCTGAATATTAGGGGTTTAAAATTTGGGCAACTTTTAATTTATTGGGCTAGACCTCAGTCAGTGTTGCTTGCCATAACGGCGATTTTCTCGTCAGATCTAGCGATTTTATTTAGCCCCTAGCGGTAAAAATTGTCCTGTAGCTATTAGCCAAAAATCTAGCGATTTTTATCAGCCGTAATATAATTTTTAAAAATCAGTTTTATGTTCAAAAATATTATAAAATTCGCATATTGATATTATTTTATTATAAAAAACAACTTCTTAAACGATTTTAGTAAAAAAAACTTTCTAAAAAATACACATTTCGATAAAATATGGGCAGGTAGTTTTTCACTGTAGAATGCACTTTTTGAATATTTTCAATACTAATATTAATTCAAAGAAAATCATATCTAGCCATTTATTTTGAAAATTTGTTGGGAACACTGACCTCAGTCCACCTTTAGTCTTGAGACAGAGTTACCATTTCTATGAATTAGTGAAATCCCACGGCTGGATGTCAAATACATGACATTGAGCAAACGTATGAGATTCAGCCATTGAATTGATACTGTGGTAGCCATATTCTAAAATACCTGAAAATCAACTCTGTTTCCAGACTATGGACTGTGGCTAGGTGATGCGCATATATGCATGTATTTATATTTTCGAATGGGCATTTAGATGATCAAACATGCTGTATGATTCTCTATATTTGTTGTACATGTTATACAGAATGATTGGTCGTCTGTAGGGCACCCAAGGATACGCACAAAACAAAAAGTTCAAAAAGTTGTCTTTTATAGGTCATTCACATGAACGAGATAACTAAATCTCCTCATTTGTGTTCTTTATTATATTACCATATAATGTCAAAAAATTACTTTATGTGGAAATAGAATAAAGAACAAAATTGAGGAGATTTAGTTATCTTGTTCATGTGAATGGCGTTTTAATGTTAAAAAATTTTACAAAACATATTTAAATCATAAATTTTGTAAATAATTTTTAGAATTTTTGGAAAAATTAAAAAAGAAAAACGAGTAAAAAAGTTAAAGTCGGGCAGCCGACTATATAATGGTCTACATCAATCTGGTTGAATATCAACTAATGTTTGGATCCGAAGTTTTAATGTGTTGTAATAGACTGAAATGGTTATTCATAAAAAAATGTTTGTCTTATTAGATGCTAATTGAACGATTTTTGTTGTTTTGCATGTTAATTTGTTTTATTAAACTATAATAAAATTCAAAACATTTTTTTGAATACAAGCCTTATGTTAAAATTTATCTATAAATTAGCATACAATGAGAAAAGCAGCAATAAATTCTATCTTCGGGAGACTGACATTGAAATTTCAAAAGTACCAAGGTACACGACATTTCCCCAAATGACAGGTTTGAAACAGAAGAAGACATAAACAACAAAATTTTAAAAAAAAATAATTGAACTAAACAAACCCGTTCCTTACCATTCAGTACATATAAGTACGTAATTGTAATGAAATATTTTTTCATTTCCATTACACAAATACTCAGTAAACAGAAAGAAAAAAGAGAGAATAAAGTGACAGTTCTATGATGAGAGTTTTTAAGTCTTCTTCTTTTTCTTGCAAATTTTTACTGGATAAATTTTTGCCAGTAAGAATTTGCAAGCAGAAAAAAACATGTTTCGAAAACACATGTTTGTTTATTATAAATAAAAAAAAATATTTTCCAATTATGTTATTTTATGGAAATACAAAGCAGTAAAACTTTCAAAATAAATTATGGAAAAGATAAGACCACCTTCTAAAAATTGTCTGCTTAAGATTTAATATCAAAAATTCTCTTCTTCCATAGCGATCAGTTCAAATTTATTTGTATATTTGGTGTTGTAATCAGCTGTGTCTACAAACTTGCAAATTGTTGCAAATTTTCTGCTCGCGTACATGTTTGTGAAAATTTTATTTTGAGAGTAAATCTTGTCTTACTCTCTGTAAGTTTGTACTGAGTAATTCTTACTGGACTTGACTGAGAAAAGTAATCGAACGGACCTAATTAATGAATTTTTTTTTCATTAAATTACAAAAACGTAATGAAAATGAAAATCATAAAGTAATGGTAATGAAGATATAACTTTCATTAACATTAAATAAAGTAATGGTAATGAAAATGTAATGGTAATGATTTTGAACCATCTCTGGTATCGACGTAATCTTAACAAAAAATAATTCTTTTTTTAATTTCATTGCTGTTTTGTATGGAAATTTGTGACGTTCAGTCTTAAAAAGTGTCTTATGACTGTCAGAACGAGTCACAAGTAGGAATAGGCACCTAAATTAAATTTTGATTCCTCAAATTTTAAAAGCCGCTAAAATAATTTTGCGTTTTTTATCCTTCTACTACTTCCAATACTCATTATTTCTCCCTTTATTTAGCCAGCATATAACCGAAACAGTATTGTAAATGTATTACCTCTGTTTCTTTACTTTTTGGGTAAAGTTCGGTAAAATGAGAGTTAACAAGAAATACTCTCCCGAAATAACAAAAATGCACAAAAGTAAACGAACGCGAAAAACCGCATTTGAAGCCCGAAAAACAAATGTCAATAGATTTGTGCACTATAGTTCGTTTTGGTGAGCGCTCTTTCTAGTTCTTGTTCAATTTGTTGTAAAAATCTAGATAGCTTTTCTAGTTAAACCCCTTTTTAAATCAAAAATTTAATAAAAATTTCCTTTTTAGACAATTCTATTTACAAAAAGGAATACATAGTTTATTAAATTTGGAAAAGTTTTAAATATTAAACAAAATAAATAAATCGACATATTTAACTTTTTAACACATTTAAACAAATTGTCGGTAATTTTATGGAGTTGTAAAATCACCGATAGGCTTTTGCAACTATTATACTAATTTTTGTAAATGATAAACATATTTTCTGAATGAATGAAATGATCGATTGAACTAAAAGAGCTATTAGTTGTGAACTAGGTCTTTGGTTCAAATCAGTGAAGAGTTCAATTGAACTAGTTGCACCCAACTGATGATATAACAGCTGATTAAAACAATTTACCCAAATTTACACGAAAAAAAGTCTGGGCTTTCTCGTGCAAGAAGAACAAGAATATTACTCTCTCATGAACACAGCTGAGTGAATTTAAAAATTTTAAACTTAAATGCCAATATATATAAAACTATGACACTTGCTAGTTTAAGTATTAATCACGTGTTAATAATCCAAAATAGAAGAGAGCACGAATTTCCTTATTTGAGAAATATGTGTGTGAAGAAAACAACGAAAAACTATCAAACTTGCATTGATGGAGCAAAAAAATAGATTCTAGAAACTAGCAAGTGTCATATAAGCTTAAGCAAAATGTGAAATTTTATTGGATCCATTTAGGTAGATTTGAATAGTTGGTTTGGATAGATTTGAAAAGTATAAATTCGTATTTATGACTGAATGTCCCGTTAAGTTAAATTTAATTTTTATGTTGTAAAAAAACAACAACAGTTAAAGTCCCAGTTAATAACTAATCGGATTTTGTAAAATGAAGCTCAAAAATTTTTTTAAATTACTTTATGATATGTATATGTATGTTATAAGTTAACAATCAAAAATTTAGACGAATGTACCGCAGCTTTTAAGACACATTTACACGCGATAGAAAATTGGTAGAGATAAAGCAAAAAACACCTCTGAAGCGAACTATTGTGAATGATTTAATCTATTTAGAGATGTTTTTTGCTCTATCTACAAATTTTCTCTCGTGTGTAAATTTGCCTTTGAATACATTAACTGTTTGAATTTTAGATTTAAGATTTATTTTTAGGATGGGTGCGAACTGGCTAAATAAAATATAAACTAAATTCAGGTTTCCAAATTTCTCTAAAATTTGAAAAAAATTAAAAATAATTTTTAAAAGAAATTTTAAACCCTTTTGTCAAATTATATTTAGCTTAGAATTTATTTAACCATCTCGCACAGGGCCTTAATACTTAACGTTTATAGGTATCGTATGACCAAAAACACAGCTAATATTAGTTATTACTAATATTAAAACTCATTATTTTGTAAAAGTTTCTTACTTTTTTATTTCATATTTTTTCATAATCAGCTGCCATATTTACTCATCTTCAGCATTACTTGCATTTGATTTTTAGCATTTTACAAATTTTTCCTCTAAATTATTATAATGTTTATCAAACGTTCATATTTATTTTAGGAACTACACCTGTTGTACCATTTATGCCAACATTAGCTAAACAGCTGGGCTATTCCAGTGTGGTTGTTGGTACAATGTATACAATATTGCCTATAGTAGGCATGTTAGCAAAACCACTAGTTGGTTTTATAGCTGATCGGTAAGTAAATGAAAATTTCAATTTTTGCTATAGAAAGAATATCACTGAAAATTTCAGTGACATTATTTTCTTTCTATTATGATAAACACATTACATCTTTTGCTGGCATAATAGATTCATGATTAATGCGCTTATTTACGCCCAAAATTCAATTTAGTTGAAAAGTTTATAGCAAATAACGTTTCTAAAAATTTAAATATAAAAAAAAAAATTTTATTGAAACTCTTTTCGACCCAAAATAATAAAATAAAATATTAGAAATGTTAAAAATCTTTCTTTTTATTAAATTCATCAGCTTAGGGCCAGTTTTATAGTCACAACTAATATATATATTTTTTTTCTTAAATATTTCTTGAGTTAGAAATTTTGTTTGAATATTTCTTACTTAATAAATACTTATAGGCTCGTAAAGCAAAAAATAGCTTAATATGAAACCAACTAAATTTTAGAAAAAAGATCTATTTTTATACAAAATTGTATACAATACAAAATGTTAGAATATATTAAATTTCTCAAGTGCTTATGCATAATAATTTGAAAACATTATAACAATGTTATAATAAAATTATAAAATGAATTTTGTATGAAGAATTTCTTAAATTGATTTAATTCGCAAACTAAAGGCCGAGTCTTTATTTGAAATCCCAGAAAAATTTGCAAACATAAAAATGTTTTCTGTTATTAGAAAAATATTCTATTACCAAGAATAATAGGTTGAAAATAAGCCTCCAAAGCCTGATATTTTTACTGATTTGATATCTCAGACATCGAAAAAATTTCTGTGGTGGATAATTGTCATAATTGTATTGAAAAATTTATATTAACTAATCCGTTATTTGAATTTTAATCCAGCATTTATTGTATGTATTATATTTCTTCAGTTATCAACGTCATCGTATGTTATTTATTATATCAGAAATCATTACTGCCGTGGCCTTTTTCCTCATAATGTTTACACCTGCCATACCTAAAAATGCTCCTGCTGTTGAATTTCATTGTCATGCTGGCGTAACAGATTTACGTTATTGTTCGGAATTCGATAGATGTATGGATAATGATTTACAGGAACACTATGCTAATCAAACTATCTCCTGTAAACTTCATTGTCAAACATTACCGTTTATGTGGGATATTATATGTAAAGATTGGTTAAATTCTACAAATTGTCCGTCCAATACCACCAGTACCATGGATATTCAAACCTCTGTTGATATGGGTGATATAACGGTGGAAAACAATTGCATGTTCTTTATGATACCACATACCAAGGGTCAGATAAATGGTCAAGATGTTAATATGTATTGTCCCAGACATAAACAATATTTTAATGCGTCGTGTACGCTAGATTGCAGCGATGATTATTTGGATAGTAAACTGGGTTTAAGTCCGGTAATAAATAATAATGCTGCCATGGGATTTTATCAATTTTGGTGGTTCTTTTCCATGTTAATTATATCATGGATTGGAATGGCCGCCGTTGTTAGTATAGGTGATGCCATTTGCTTTGGTATATTAGCCGAACGTGCCCATTTATATGGTAAACAGCGATTATATGGTTCCATTGGTTGGGGTTTATTTGCCATTATATCGGGTGCATTGGTGGATAAAATGTCTAACGGTGTTGATAAGGATTATACAATTGTATTTTGGATGACTGCTGTTATTATTGGTTTAGATGTTTTGGTTTCATTAAAATTAAGGGTAAGATGGAATTAATAAATTTATATAAAAATTTTATTAAAGAAGTACCTTTTATTAAAGAAGTACCTTTATTAAAAAAGTACCTTTTATTAAAGAATTATCTTTTATTAAAAAGTACATTTTATTAAAAAAGGTAAATTTTATTAAAAAAGTACCTTTTATTAAAAAATTACCTTTTATTAAAAAAGTACCTTTTTTTTACAAAAGTGCCATTTATTAAAAAATCACCTTTTACTAAAAAAGTGCTTTTTACTAAAAAAGTACTTTTTACTTAAAAAGTAGCTCTTATTAAAATAGTTTCTTTCTTCTATTAAAAAAGTACTTTTTATTAGAAAAGTACCTTTTATTAAAAAGTATCTTTTACAGAAAACGAATCCACATAAATGCATGCGATTTTCAACACCATGTAATTTTGTACGAAAACGGTAAATTTTATGTGGATTCGTTTTCCAGAACACTCCGATTATTTATATTCAAATCTAATAACGGAGATATTACAAATTGTCAGAAGAAGTTCACTAGAAATCGACGAAAACGTCGGAAAAAATGCAGGTAATAAAATCCTGTTTTGATTACAAAAAGAAATTTAGGTATTATTAGCTAAAATAAAACAGAAACAATACTTTTATTTTAATTAAAATTTCTAAATCTATTTTCAGCATACTCAAACTCATTTATCTCCCAATATTCTTAAAGATGTTGGTCAAATGTTCCTTTCCGTACGCTGTGTCGTCTTCTTTATATGGTGCGTTTTTGTAGGTCTTGGTACTGCTCTTATCTGGAATTTTCTATTTTGGCATTTAGAAGAATTAGCTGGCTGTGAAGAAACTTCTATGAAGACATTGCAAGGCGCGGTAATGGCTATACAGTGTTTTTTCGGTGAATTGCCATTTTTCTTTTTCTCCGGGTGGATACTAAGAAAAATTGGTCATGTTAATGCCATGAGCCTGGTGCTATTTGGTTTTGGTGTACGTTTTATTCTCTATTCAATGTTACAAGATCCATGGTATGTTTTACCTATAGAATTATTAAACGGAATAACATTTGGTTTATTCTATGCCACTATGGCATCATATGCTAGCATAGTGGCCCCTCCTGGTACAGAAACAACAATGCAGGTATGTTTATTTAATACACTATATAACCCATTGCTTTATTGGATAAACTTGTACTTTTTCATTTCTAGGGCCTGGTTGGTGCTATTTTTGAAGGTGTTGGTGTTTCTGCTGGTAGTTTTATTGGTGGTTTACTATTTGCATCTGTTGGCCCTGGTCATACATTTGAAATATTTGGTGTTTCAGCTTTTATAGCTTTTGTTGTTCATGTTTGTTTGCAAATGTATTTGCAACGACATTCTAGTTCAGATATTGATAATGGTAAGCAAATTCCTGAAAGTGAAACCGACCCTAACAATGTAATTGATTCCTTAACAGTTACTCATATTAATGATAATAATCATATTACTGATTCAAATTCATTTGAACCATTGGCTGTAAATACTGATGATAAAACAAAATTTACTAATGTGGATTTAAATCCATAATTTAAATAATTTTTTTACGTTTTTTATACAAAACTAAATTTTTTTAAGAGGAATTTAATTTACATTTTTGTTTAGTTAGCAGTTTTTTTATATTATTCTTGCCCATTTTTTGTAGTTTTAAGACTTGATATACAATACTATTGTTATTTTTAAAATATTTTTTGCTGTAATAAATTTATAAAACAGATTTTATAACAGATAACACAAACATTTACAGTAATGATATCAAACTTTCAGTTTTTATAAATCCAGAAAAAAAATAATAACACTTTGTTACAATTTGTAAATAGTAATTAGATAATTCCAGCTATAATTGGATCTTTTTAAAAATAAACTATAATTCTTTTACAGTATTCAGGGAAAAGCATTTTTATGATCTAACAAATAACGTTAAATTTTAAATCCGTTATCAATTGTTTGAATCTAGTAGAGGGAAAAAAACTTCTTGGTTATCAACTTTAACCTAATGATTTACAAAATCAAAATTATGTCTTCTACGTGTGTTTAGTTATTGTTTAGAAAAATAAAATACATGTTTCATCAATGCTTATGATTCAAAAAACGTCATCTAGAAACATCACCTTAATGTTTTCACTTAATCACTTCCCATTTCTTTTTTGTCGTTTCCGTGAAACGCACTGTATATAAAAATGTTTCAAAATTTACAGGATACAAAAAAATTTCTATAATCGCATTCAGCTAATTGATTTTTTTATTGTTATATCGTAGCAAGTATAGCATAAAACTATTCGCTTTAAAATTTCAGTGTTGTTAACTTTATTTTAAAATTGCTAAAAACAAATAAATTTTACTCTGTAATTTGATAACAGGTCAATATCGCTAATTTTTCATTGAAAGCCACGCCCACTTAAAACAAGTGACAAAATAAAAAACAGACATTATGTTAAAATTCTGCACAATATTCTAAACCACATATTTGCCTCCCGGGGCGAATTTAGCCACTATTTTGATTTTTAAAATAAAGTCAACGAAAAAAAATTTGAAAAAACTTGAATCGTTCCTATTAAATTTTCCACCACTGTATATGTATGTAAAAAACATCGCCACAATATTTTATGCAATATATAATTTCAACATAACCTCAAAATACATACAAGCACATTTTTTTATGCAATATATAATTTCAACATAACCTTAAAATGCACACAAACATAAACATCAAGGTTTCAATAAAAATCAAAAGTGTTTTGATTCACTACATAATATTGCTCAACAATTAATGCACATACGGTCAATATGTTTGCATAATATAATATTGCAAATGTATTGGCCGTTTAAAAACTAATCCCTCAATTCATAAACGCTTAGTAAAGTTATAGGTGGTTTACAAAACGAAATTTTCATACAAAATTTGTTCAATAAACCTCCTACAATTTTACAAAGCGTTTATGAATTTAGGGGTAAATATTTATTAAATAAAATATTATATACTCATAAAAACTATCGTTTCACTTTTCTTGAACAAAATTAAATTCAAAGTCTCCGACAGACTAACATTATTGACAATATTTTTTTCTTTTTTTAATATTACTTTGTCTAAGCAATTTATTTTTGAATATTATCTTCTGCTATAATCAAACTGAGCTTGTTTTATGTTTAGTTTAAGCATGTTTTGATATATACTCAGATCTTTTTTTATGCGGTAGATACGTACCTTGAAAAACTGCGTAAATTAAAACCACATAAAAAAGGCTTCACTTCCATACAAAAATGGGAGATGCGTTCTGCTTATTTCAAAAACCGCATAACTCGAAATAATGGTGTAAAACTCAAAGAAAAACCGTATAAAAAAGTTCTGTAGAATAAAAAATTGAGTAAAAAAGGTTAGAAATATAATTTTTGTTAAAAAAAAATAATATTTAAGATACATTTAGGATATTCGATTTTGATAATTAACCGCTACTACATCGATAGTTAAGCTAATTTAGACGTTAGAAATAAATTGCTTAAGAAATCTGTAAGAATTTGTTTATTATAATACACTAAAAAAAGTTTGTCGGTAGAATCTACTGAAAATGACAGCTAAAATAAGTGTATATGCAGTTAAAAATTATTTCACTAAAAATTTTGTTATTTTA
The DNA here is from genome assembly GCA_949987735.1 of Leucophora obtusa. Classification (NCBI taxonomy): domain Eukaryota; kingdom Metazoa; phylum Arthropoda; class Insecta; order Diptera; family Anthomyiidae; genus Leucophora; species Leucophora obtusa. The sequence goes on from OX465296.1 coordinate 14,413,580, forward strand.
ATTGTTGAAAAAAAACTAACAATTGCATTAAAATTAACTAAACAATGTCGTAAAATTTACTGACAAATTTTTAATACAAAAATTTTAAAACAACAATAACATGGGTGAAATCTATTGTTTTTTAAAGTTAATTCTTTTGGTATTATAAAAGTATATTTTAATAAAAAAAAAAAACATTTTATTTCTTTTGATTACAAAAATATGTTATTACTTCAGCCTTTTTAAAATTTTAAGTAAAAATTCCAAACCGTTTTCCAGTTGTAATGCTTTTATGCATTGGAGACACAAGTTTCTTTTTTATTTGCAAACTAGGAATATATCAATAATAACAAATATAAACTAAACAAGAATTTTTAAAATTCAACGAAATCTTTTATTTTTTAAATAACTAACAAAAACAACTGTTTTTTGTAAAAATAACGTTTTGGTAGTTGTTGTTTATTATGATATTAAATATAGCTGATTTAAACAATTGTTGCTAAATTACAGTAATTTTCGTTAGTTGTTTTCTTAAATTACTGTCAAAAAAGTTGTTTTGTATTTTTCCATAGAAAAACAACTGTAATTACTGTTAAAAACAACAACTACTGATTAAATTAGTGTTTGCAAATTAAAAAGCTTAAATTTTTAAATCCGTTATCACATATTCAAATTTCACAGAAATAGTTGGAGGGAACTCGTTAGATTCTCCTCTCCTATTTTTCTATTGGATCAGTAATTTAAAAGGTTTGAAATTGTAACCATTTTTTATTAAGAATCTCTGTACGTTGCTTCTTAAATTAAATGTTAAAAATTAAAATAAAAACAGTTTTTAAAATAAGAACTTGAAGGGGTAAAAAAATTTAAATAACGTCGATTTAAAACCGCATAAAAAATGAACTAAGTGTATTTTTAAAATGCGAAAACTTATTAATTTAAACAGAAAACAGTTTAAAACATTAAAATATATAGTTATTGATTTAACAGTGATTTTTTCTCTGTGTAGTTATAGCATAAATGTTGAAATATTAATTGCTTATGTCCGATTTCATACTTCTATTGTCGACTAGTATAAAATAACTTCTGTTCCATACAAATTTATATGAAATAAAAGCATATAATATAATAATTTAGTTATATTTACTTAAGAAGTATGAAATTGATTTGTAAATTTAAAAAAATTGTAACTAACCATTCACGTATGTATTTTTCTTTTTAACTTATTTTAGGAACAGTTAAATATTTAGCGCCTACAGATGCCATGCATATGCTTAACGATCAAGAATATATTATAACGTAGATGGGCTGTAATTTTCTATATGTGTGTTGTGTTAATAATATTTATTATTATTTTATAAAAAGAAAGATTAGCACTTTAAAATTTTTCACTAAGATTTAAAAATGTTTAAAAATTTTAATCATTGATATCTCAATTTTTTTATATATTTCTTAATTTGTCGAAAAATTTTAAACTCTTGTTGTGCCGTTTTCATAATCTTTGTTTAACTCAGTGGCCTTATTGTAGCTATATTTTATATGTAGAATTTAGAAATCTTATTTTTTAAATTATTATTTATTGAAAACAAAAGTTTATTGTAAATTTTTAGTTATTATTTGAACCAAAAAAAAAAAAAAAAAAAAAAAAACAAAAGAAAGCATGTTTATTTTTATTAAGAAAAAGTATTGATTGTAATTTTATAGTTATTTAAAATAATGAACAAAAAAGACACCAAAAGCATGTTTAATTGATCTTGAACGAATTTCAGCTTTTAAAAAAGTAAGCTGCATGTAAAACTTGTCATTTAAAAAGTATTTTTATTTTAATTTTTTTAAATTAAGCATGGTTAATTTTAAGGATTTCTTTTTTTATATTAATAGGACCAAAATATTTTAGGTAAAGTAATTTATATTTTAATATATATATGTATATTTTTTAAATATAAAGATAAAAAATTTAACAAATTTATATAAACGTATTATAACTTTTTTATATAAAATACATTAAAAGTCTTCTCTTTTTGTTTTAAATAATTATTGTTTACCAATTAATGATTCTTCCTGCTGCTGTTTATGTAATTTACGCTGTAATTCCTTTTCTTTGCACGTTTGTATATTTATGGCTCTTTTCTAGAATAAAAAAAAAATATAAAATTATAATTTTTATTTTAATAATTGCAAAATAAAATTGAAGTTTTATTTAATTTAATTTTAAAAGGTCAGTTCTGTGGTTTGCAGCAACAACCGCGTAAGTCCACTTTTATCAATTTTTAATTATTAATGCCAAATTTGATATTATAAAAATCAAATTTTAAAAATTAATTCACTAAATTTCGGACCGTTTCCTCAAGGACAATTTAAACGAGTAAAAAAGTTAAAGTCGGGCATGCCGACTATATAATACCCTACACCAGTCTGAATTTAAGCCAACTAATGTTTGGATCCGAAATTTGAATGTGTCAAAATTTTCTATAAAATCATAAAAGAAGAGAAAATAGAAAATATAGCCCATGTGGGCGATAGGTCCAAATATGGACCGATCCTATTTAGAATCAATAGGCTTTTTCCTTGGGACCATGTGAGTCAACGGACCAAATTTCATTGAAATATATTCGTATTTGCGACATGCAGCGTGTAACCAAGCCAATTTTGGGGGGACCCTTATATGGGCACTAGGTCTAAACATGGACCGATTTTAACCAAAATCAATAGGCTTCGTCTTTGGGCTAACATAGGTCTGTGTACCAAATTTCATTGAAATATCTTCGTATTTGCGACTTGCAGCGTGTAAAAAAGAAAATTTTGGAGGTACCCTTATATGGGGACTAGGTCTAAACATGGACCGATTTCAACCAAAATCAATTGGCATCGTCCTTGGGCCGACATAGGTCGGTGTACCAAATTTCATCAAAATATCTTCATATTTGCGACCTGTAGAGTGTCGCAAGAATGCATGGACAGACAGACGGACATCGTTAAATCGAAACAAAAAAAAATTCTGAGCCGATCGGTATACTAGGACCAATATTTTTTGGTGTTACAAACATCAGCACAAACTTATAATACCCTCTCCACGTAGTGGTGTAGGGTATAAAAAGAAATTCTATTCTGCATGATTCGCCAAAATCAGGAATTTTTTTTTTTTTTGATATTTGTACTCCCAAAAATTTTAAAATTGTGGGACGTAAAAAAATGTACCTCAACTTAAAGCTAAATTGTAGATCCCGACCGAATATTCGGTTTCGATCAAAAAACCACATTCGGCAAAAATTTTACCGAATATTTGCCTAAACCGAAATTTTTTAAAGTAAATTTTTTTAATAAAAAAAATGTATTAAATATTCACCCCTGTTCTGAGTTCCAAAACTTTTTAATTAGATAGATTGGATTTGTAAAATCACACGGAATTAAAAATTTCGGAAATTTGCTGTTTCGAACAAATTTTATAATTTTTAAACAAAATTTTTTTTTTTGTAGAAATTGAGATTATTTTATTTCTTCCTTTCCAGCGACCTAGCCTTTTGGCCATAATCGATCACAAATTGCAATATTCATATAAGTATAATATAACAAAAGATAAAAAATATTGATAAAAAAACCAAATAAAATTTATAATAAAAAATTAATTATAAAATAATTTACAAAGATTATTGGAATTCTCAAATCCCAAATAACTTAAACAAAAAAAGAAAGAAAAAAAATACAGTTAAAACTTTAACTGCTGATAGTTGGTTAAATAAAATACTATTCTATAATCTACTCGAAACATTTAGAAGAAGTTTTCTTTTGAATGTAACAAGAGAGCAACAAAAATCTTGCCTCAAAGTATTCGGTAAACCATTGTAAGCCCGTGCTACCCTAACTTGAAATGATCTTTCCACAATAGGTGATAACTTAGGATACTTTATCTGTCTATTTCTGGTTGATCTACTAAATTCAAATACATCCACTATAAAAGCAGGCGAATTAATTTGAAAAACTTTATAAAAATGCAATAGGCATCTAACTTTAACAAACTCAAAATATGAACAAGATAAAAACTCCAAAACAAATGAAGAAATATGTTGGTGCAACCTAACGGAATACAAATATCTAATAATTCTATTAAAAGCCAATCTTACTTTCCTCATGATGTAGCCATATGTTCCAGAGTAAATTTCAAGACAATATAAAAAGAATGGCATAAGCAGCACATGAACTATTTGCTTCTTAATGCGTAAGGGAAGGAACAGATTTAAACTATATAATTTTCTAAAAGTAAAATTTACTTTAGTAACAACGGAATTTTTTAAGAAAAATTTTTATATATTAATTGTTGCAAAAAATATATATACTCGTTTTACTTTCACCAAGCTTTTTCTACACGAAATAAAACGAAAAAAATAATTCACTTTAGAATTTTTTAATGTGGATTCAGAACTTAGAACAGCGCCGATTATGTCTACTCTCGTACTTTACAGCGGTTACCCAAAGTAGCCCAAAAGCGTTCCCGTACTCAAAATTGCATGTAAATGAACGCACATATTATTGCAGAGAAAAATGCTATGGTTAATAATTTCAGCTACTCGGAGAGATGGTTTTGCTCTATGTCTAGCAGTTATCCTATTGCGTTGCTATGTCTAAAAATATTTGTCAATTATTTTTGCTTTTTTTCTTTCTGTTTATCTTAAAAAATAACGGATCCGTGCACACTTTCTCCATAACAATTAGGGGGTTCACAAGGGGTGTGCTATCGTCCTAACAAAAAACGGAGTTGTTAAAATTTTTATTTGACTTTAACAACGATTTTCTGTTGGGTTTTCTATCGGTTAGCACACTTAAATATAGGACACTAAACATACGTAAAAATATTGTATAGTGAGTGCTATTCTCAAATGTTGTATTTTTTCAATTTCAATTCTAACAAGTCTATTTTTTGTTAGGACGATACAACAAATAGCACACACCTTGTGAATAACCTTAATGTGTTTTTTTGTCTTTTTCTAGAATCTCGTCCTTTTGAGATTTTTGCCTCAAATATTTGTATAAAGTTTTATTGCTTATATTGCATGACAGCTAAAAACTAACCCCTAAATTCATAAACGCTTTGTAAAATTATAGGAGGTTTATTGAACAAATTTTGTATGAAAATGACCTTTTGTAAAACTGCTATAAATTTACAAAGAATTTATGAATTGAGGGGTAAATTTAAAAAAAAATTAAAATACCGAGCCCGAGCAAATAGAACATTAATTTGGCTCTCCTGAAAGATTTGATTTTTGGGCATACGCGGTTACCGCTATAATCTACAGAAGTAAGCATGTATTTTTATTAATTTGTATAATAAATATGATATATGATAATTAGGAAGGAAATTTGTAATTTTAGGAAACCTGGCGTTTTTGCCCTTCAAACATGCTTCAAACCTATATAGCACCAGACCTTGAAAAATATAATTCTTTTTTGAATAAACTGGCATTGAAATCATTTTATGAATCAGTGAATAATTAACTATACTTAACTATATATATGTATATATTGTTAGCTTTATCTGACAATGAAAACTCAGGTTATTATTGAGGTGTAATATATATTTTTTGGTTTTACGGCTTTATATTACAAAACTTGAATGAATAAATAAAAATAAAAAAAATAAATAATTATCACATTTGATTTGAATTGATGATTCGATGGAGTTATAGCGAACTATAAATCAAGGCAATGAGGTGAATGGTCAGTGTTGTCACAATTTTGTTATTGTTATAACGTTTAGAATAAGGGTGTAAATTAAAATATTGTGGTCCTTCGAACCAAGTGATGATAAATATAAATGTAAAAAGCGTTTATATTTTCGCAATATTTGCCATTCAAATATGACAATTTTTATAAAAATTTACTAACACAATTCAACATTGAATAGATTTTATTGCAAAAAATCCGTTTTTCAGGATATACTATACACAGAATTTTGTTCCTTCGAATCACATAAGACCAATAATGAACTTAACAAATAAGCTACCATTGAAAAAATATATGCAATCAAAGCTGAACTAACATTTATAATTTGTTTAAATCAACTTACCTTTAATACTTTTGTACGATGATATATATTTTGCATTTGTTTCTTAATTTTCAACAATTTTTCTCTATACAATTTAACATTGTTCATCTGTAAAAAAGTAATGATTGATAAATTTCAAAATTTATTGTTTTGTTAATAATGATAACAGTTTATATAAATTTTATAGATAAAAGCCTTTTAATAGCCATAATTTATAATCTAATTGGAGTATAACATAATTTCGATAGTATGATAAAAATCTTAATTGTGAGTTTACTAATCTTATCGAATTCTTGTATGGAAAAATATTACAATTTAAAAGCGTGTAGCCATTTGGTTTTTATGATCAGTTTAAAAACAATGGTTGGTAACCTAAACGATGCGGTTATCGGTAAGGCTAATGCTATTTTAGATTATTTCGGTAACTATATAACGATACTCGTATTTCGAAACGATATTTTAAGGGTAACGGTAGTTAAAGGGTTTTGATTAGATAATGGCATTTTAGTGGTATTTCCTGCCAACCCTATTAAAAACTTATAGCGATATTCAGAAGTTAAAACTAATGGCTAATGACACACAAACTTCAATAAGGGAAATGAATAGGGCCCTGATTATTTTATTTTGAACCTTTCTATTAGAAAAAATTCTTCGAATATATAAGGCCTTTTTATAGAAAAAAGATACCTTTTTCTATAGAAAAATGAAATAAGAAAAATAATCTGAGGGAAAAGTTGTCCTAATATGCAGAATTTCTAAGAAAATAATCCTAAGAATTTGATAAAATTCTCATAAAAAAGTTGAGAAAATTTCTATAGAATAACATAGTCTTTAGAATGAGAAGAATCTTCTATATAAAAGATCCTTAGGATGTAATAAATCCTTGGAATGTAAGAAATTTTCTATAGAAAATAAATAGTCGTAAGTGTGTACTAAAAAGACACAAGGAAATTCCCATAACGGTTACTTTCCGATTGATAAGTAATACAGAATCAAAATCAAAGGTTGACTTCATATTTTTTGGTGTTATCTTCAATATTTAGTGGTAACAACGGGGGAAGAAAAGTATTTTTTTTTTTGTTTGGCAGCATGGTATAAAATTAAAAATATGCAAAAAAAAGTACTCCGTTTAAAGTTCGCTAAAATCCGAGAAACCACGAAAAAAGAAAAAACTACGTGTTTGTAGAAATTTAATAAGGAACTACATACATATCGTCGACCGGCCTGCAAAATGTGTTGTTAATAGATTTTCAGGAGAGCGAAAAAACTTACAAAATCTACTTTTAAGATATTTTATTGGCATCATATGCCGTAATGATTCATTTAGAAAATGACCTCATTTAGTAAAATCATCATTAAGGCATATTATGCCAATAAAATATCTTAAAAGTAGATTTTGTAACAGTTTTTTCGCTCTCCTGAAAATCTATTAAAAAAACATGACATTTTGCAGTCCGGTCGACGATATGTATGTGAATTTCACATTCCCTCGGGTATACATCTCCATTATAAGGTACCAACAGGTTGCAACACCAACTGAACAACCACCAGTCCTTTAAAAACATATTTCCTTAATTCAATTTTTAAATCCGATTTAATTTTGAACGAAACGATTCACAAAACTCATTTTATTGATTGAATTATTTCCTACTTTAGTTAATCAATAGGCGTTTTTTTATCACTGAATTTATTTTTGGATTAATTTTTTATCCTCTAAACCTTTTATCAAAATGGGCATGTATGCGTTAGGTGGATTCACGTGTTAAAAAATTATGAATGAGTTTTCTAAAGAAAAAAGCATGGTTGATAACCAAAACAATGCTGATATTGGTAATGTGAACGCCGATGACGTTGTGCTACTGATCAGGGGGAAATTTCTCCAGACGGTCAGTGATCTCATGGAGTCGGCGCTTACGATGCTATCCAGGTGGGCAAGGGCGAACGGTCTGGGAGTCAATCCATCTAAAACCGAACTTGTTTTGTTCACAAGGAAGTACAAACCGGGGAGGTTTGATCTCCCTAGATTGGACGGAGTTACTCTTCAACTCTCGGGGGAGGCGAAGTATCTGGGTGTCATTCTTGACTCTAAACTTTCCTGGAAGAGGAATACCGAGGAGAGAATGAGAAAAGCCTTGTGTGCTTTTTACACCTGTAGAAGGACCTTTGGGAAGAGATGGGGTCTACAGCCGTATATCATTCACTGGATGTATGCGGCGATTATCAGACTAATCTTGACCTACGGGGCACTGGTGTGGTGGAGGGCGGTGGACACGGGTTCATATCTCTCCACTCTCGCAAAGGTGCAACGACTGGCTTGTCTGGGTATTACGGGGGCGGCTCGTTCTACAACCCAGGCAAGTTTGGAGGTGATGCTTGGCATCCCACCACTGGATATTTATATCAGGGGCACGGCGGCAAAGGCAGCTCTCAGACTCAGGGAGATGCAGGAGCTGAGGCAACGCACTTGGGGGCACAGTACCATTCTGCATGGGATTGGTCGTGCACTACTGGATCGTGAAACGGACTCTATTGTACCTGTCACGAATTTCCAGAGGACTTTTGAGGTGATTGTACCGACCAGGGAAGACTGGGCAGCCGACTCCGTTATTCGGAGTGGTGATATCTCAGTGTTCACGGACGGTTCGAAGACGGACATGGGGACAGGGTCGGGAGTTTACTCCGGCGAACTGGACCTTCGAATCTCCATACGACTCTCGGGCGATTGTAGCGTGTTCCAGGCGGAAGTGTATGCAATTGACGTGGCCGCACGGATGATAATGGAACGGGATTTGGATCCATCGTCCATTAGCATCTTTGCGGACAGTCTTGCTGCTTTGAAAGCCCTGGAATCCGATACTGTCAGATCGGGGTGTGTGCGGCACTGTATTGAATCCCTCGACCGTATTCGTCGGCACTCGGTAAGGCTGGCGTGGGTCCCTGGACACGCTGGGATTGCGGGGAACGAGCGGGCTGACGAGTGTGCGAGGAATGGCTCCCAGTCGGTTGAGGACCCTATACAGACGGAGGTCCTGGTTCCTCTGGTGGAGCTATTCGGTGTGATAGGGGATATATCGGATAGGGAGACAAGGGCAAGGTGGACAGCCTTGACCAATTGTAGGATATCTCGGACCCTATGGCCACTGCCTGATCCGGGGAGGACAAAGATTCTTCTTGGATTTGGCAAGCGGACGGTCGGGATGTTTGTAGGAGTTCTAACGGGACACTGCGCGATAGGCCGAATGGCTGCGCGTAACCTAACCTAACCTTGGTAATGTGAAGGCTATTTTAAAGTATTTTGGTAACGGTATTATAATTTTTTTTATGTCGATTTTTTTTTAAAGATTACGGTATTTAAGTTATTTCGGTATCAGTTCTTTAAAGATAAGAGTATTTCAGTATCGGTAGTTTAAGGATATAATTCGACAACGGTATTTTGGCAGTATTGCCTGTGAACTCTGGAAATAATCCTTAATATTTTGATTTTCTAAAGAAAAAATTCTTCAACATTTAATAGGTTGTTAAAAATAAAACGTTATCGGAATCTGAGAATATTTTCTTACACTCTAAAATTAAATGTTTTGCTAGGATTTTATTTGTTTTTAACATACCATATCCTGAAGTTTAGCCACCTCAGCATTGTCCAATTTAAATTTTTCCGTCGATAAATCAATATAGATTTTATTTTGCTTTTGACTAGAAAAAATAAGAAATATAAACATTTGCCTTAAAAGAAATCTATTAAATTTAACCTACATTAATTCCTTAAGTTGTAATTTAGCTTTAGCTATAGGAGGAGCATATAATTGCAGTATACCCGTTGTAAGTTGTACCGAGGCTAAGGAGGATTCAGGTATTGCATCCGTAGAAGCAATTGACTCCAGTGATTCTTGTTTGGCAGTAAGTTTATCATTATTATTATTTAAATTTAAGGTTGATGTTTTGATAAGGGTTGGATGCGATTCCTCTATGGATGCTGAAGATTCTACGATTGTAGATTCCAACTCAAGAGTAGTAGGTCTTAATGCTTCTACGCTTTCAAATGAACTAAATGCCGACAAATCATCAATAACACTACAGAAAAATATTTTTGAAATGTTAGAAGTTGTAGATTAACTTAGTAAAGTCTATAAAATGAATACAAAATTACATATTGTTATCTTTATGGATGTTTACGAACTTTTTATTTCCATTTTACGGCAAGTATAATTTACAATACTAAATACCCCTAAATTGTAAATTAATTCATATTGAGCTTACCTATTAAAATTATTACTTTTTAACATTGTTTACAACTATGTTTTAAATGAAAACAAATCAAAAATTTAACAAAAAGTGCAAGAAATTAATAATTTTTAAAGTTTATTAAAAAAGTAAACAAAATAAAAAACTAAACACAGATGATTTTGACAGTTTAAATTAGTACTGCTAACAATAGGTCTGTTCGACGTCGGTACCCACCCACGGGAACCCAATTTACAACAATTTACACACAATTTTGACAATAGAAACGCTTTCTGGTAAAATTGGATACCCGCGGTAACGTACGTGAAACAGAGCGAATATGGTAATGGATATCGAGTATTTGGGCTGTTTTTGGATACTCGATATTTTAATTTAATTGCTCAATACTTTCAGTGTTGTATTTTGGACAGAAATTATAAACAAAGATGCGACTCTGGTTGAATGTTTTAAGGCTCATTTAGTCATACGTAACGTAAGAATCAGCTTATTAAATCTACAATAATGAGTAAAAAAGAAATAGACTGTCAGCTATGCTCTTTTAACTCATTAGATTATCCATAAGGAGACTCGTCACATTACGTCCACGTGTAGCTAATTCTACCTTAAGGAGACTCGTCACGTTACGTCCACGTATAGCTAATTCTACCTTAAAGGCTCATTAAGCCATTAACGTAACGTGACGAATCAGCTGATTCAATCTAAAATAATGAGTAAAAGAGAAATAGACTGTCAGCTATGCTCTTTTAGCTCATTAGATTTTCCATATAGCTAATTCTACCTTAAGGCTCAATTAGCCATACCTAGACGTAACGTAAGCTGTCAAACTCCATATAAAAAAAAAGATTTTTCATTTGCGTGGAATTGTTGCGAAATTGCTGTTGAATTTTTTTCGCATCAATTTAATAGACAGGACCATTTGAAAATGTAGCGAAAAAGTGACATTTGGGTTAATTATGATTGTAACTTTTTATAGACCATAAAAAAATTTGTGCATTTTAATGTTTTTATTATAGTTTTTGAGCTCCAAACATAGACCGAAATTTTTTCGCTCTTTTGAACGAAATACTGGGCTATATGAAAAACCCAATGAGTCAGAGCTTTGAAGAATTAATACGTTTTTTAATGAATTCACTACACCCAAAATATTCCTTAGTTGAATACAACGAATATTTCAACTATCTCATAGGTGAAATACCCCTAACTAAAGTATAGTTGAATTGATTTAATTGATTCTAACTAAGTAATTTGTATGTCAACAAAATGGTGGATATCAACTATATCTTATTTAAAAATGGTTACTAAACACTACCGACAGCGTTATTTTTATTCTATTCTATTGAAATAAATATTAGACCAAAATATTGACTTTTTTTATTAAAATTATTTCAAATAAAACAACAACACCAAAACTTCAAAATTAATTGAAATTTTTGCATATGAACAGGATCATTATACACCATTTTTTACAGCATTCTCCTTTGAATCTTTATATTTCTTAAGGAATTCCAAAATTTTGTCTGCAGAACAATGAAATTAATATTAGCTATAAATTCATAAAGATATAATAAATTGAATCTTACCAAAACAATTTTTAATTTTGTATTTTCTTTTGCCATTTTGTTTTAAAAATATTTGAAGACTGTATTTTGACAATTATAAATTAGAAAAATATTTATAAACAGGGCAACCAATATATTATTGATAAAAACGACAACAATAGTTGTTTAAGATTATAATAGTTATTTAACTTTTTTTAAATTCAACTATAGATTTTGTTAACTATCTTACTATGGAATTTTATCGGTGTACCAATCGAATTAAATTTTCTTTAGAATTGAATGAATTCCTTTTCTTAAGTAATTCACTGAATTCGTTCAATGAACGCGTTCGACAAAAAAAATCAATTGCTATAGTTTTTTTATTAAATTAAGTGAATTCCTTAACTGAATTAATTCACCACTGAATTCGTTCAATTTTATTTTCGTTCAGTGAATTAAAAAATAAATTACTTTCAGTGAAGTTAAAAAAAAAAACGTTCACTGAATTGAAAAACGAAAAATTACGTTCACTGAATTCAAAAGCTGTTTTCTGCCGTTTAGTACAGTGTTTTCAAAAAAACTAAAAACAATGCATATTTTAAGCGTCAAAAGAAAGTGTACAATTGGACAATTCTGTGATTCGACCATTAAGTACTGTCAAACCATAAAAATTACCGTTTTTTTTTAGCAATTTGTTTTGGTAACACATTCTACAGAATATTAATTCTTAATCAATCTTCTTTTTTTTATTATTGTTATTTGGCCAAATTTTTCCGTTGATTTGTTTATTTTTTAATCTAATGTGGCCTAAATTATTTAGTGTAAATAAACCAACAAAATTCTTTTACATATTTTCCAGACGTTTCGTCTATATTTGTAGACTTTTTCAAAGGAGTCGTCTATTCAATAAATAAAGCAATACATTAATACAATACACTTTAACTAACAATATGAAATTAGTTTTCTTCACATTTTTTGTCCCTGATCTGATTTTTTTTATGTGTTCGCTCACGTAATTCGAAAATTAAATAATTTGCACTTTATTGTAATTAAATACATTTTTCTATTTTTTTCAATCGTTTATTGTGACTTTTTGTTATAAAACTATATTAAAAAAGGAAAATCCTGAAAATGTGATAAAAAACAATTAACTAAAAATTTCATAGATAAGAAACTAAAAAAATACTAAATAAAAATCAAACTAAATAATTTAATACATGATTTGATAACTTAATAATATAATAATAATTAAAATTAAGTCCCAAATATTTACAACTAAAAGCTTATGTACATAAAAAATGTGTTTTTTGAGAAAAATCACAGAACAAGTTTTGTAGTTACCAAAACTAAAATTTGTTCTACTAGATACAGTAAAGCAGATGAATTTATATTTTACAAATAGATTATCCTTTTTTAAAATCTAAAATGTCATCTATATCAACAATTTTCCCTTTTGAGTCACTACCATCATCATTTTCCAATTCGGCACGAGTGCAACGACCACAACAAGCGGCCGAGGGCTTATTTTCACATTCACCTATTGCAGGTGGTTTAAAGTTAGGAGTCCATGGACCTAAACTACCCGAAGCATAGAAATCCATAGGATAGGAATCTTGTTTGGGCGCCACATTATGGGGTGTATATTCAACATCTCCTAATACCACAGATAGTTCATAAGGATTAAGAAGTGGTTTGTTAAAGGCTGAACCCCAATCTATGGATAATCGTGGGCAGGCTATTTGTACAAATGCATCGATATCTTCAAATAATGCTAGTTTTTGAGGAAAGATTTCCGATAACAATATAGTGGAGGAATCAAAACCTTTGGCATGTATACGTTTTTCAAGAAATTTGTGTACTCTGGAACTACCCTGACGACCTAAAGTGCCTAATATAATACCAATTTTCTTAGCTTTCATCGCCTTTTCAATTTCAGTGTAACGCATTGTCTGCATGGTTTTGTGATCATATTCCTCAATAGTGAATTTCTTTTCATAGGGATCATATTTATAGGCCTGAAAAAGATAAAGTAATCTTAGTTAAAGATGTTTTTAATAAATTTTTCTATTAAAAATAATTTACGGCGGGTCTGAAGGTTTAAGAGTTCACTAATAGTTAACCCAACAATTTGTTGTTGTTTTGTATATAATATTTTGACATTTTCTTTTGTTTAATAGTTAAAGTTAAACCTACAGTATGAGACCCACCGTTGTTAGTTTTTTTTATGAGTAAAGGAACCTCTACAAAAAAAATTAAGACTTTTTTATAAAAATACATTCTATTTTGGGACTTTGTCTTTAAAAAATTCTTGTTTTTTCTGAAGATTTTTCTACAAAAAAAAAAAATCTATTTCGAGGTCTTTTTTCATAGACTACTTTATAACTTTTTTGTAGAAAATCACAAAATTTTAATGGTTTTTCAACAGAAGATTTTTTAACTCTTTCACAACCCTTGTACACTACAGTGTAAATATCTTTAAAAGAATATATAAAATTTAATAGTGCAAAAAAAACTTTATACTTTTTGCAAATAAGTTTATTAGGATTTTGGACTTCTAATAAAAATCATTATATGTATAAGCAGTTCAACATGGCAATATGGTCGCGATATATCATAATGAAATCTAATTTTTTGAATATATCATAGTCTCCGTGAAAAGGTGGTTTTGGTGTTTCTCCTAAACTAGTGAAGATAGATAATTAAAATTTGGCTTACAGCTTCGTTTTATGACGAGAAGAAAAGCAAATAAAGGATTTTTGGCTACTCGAGTGTTTAAGGGGTAAAACGGGGCTCAGAAGTTTGAAAAAATCGATTTTCGAACGTCATTTTTGGTGGGAGGGCAAAATATGTTACATATTTTTTTCTAATTTGAGGACTCTTAACAAGAATCTGAAGTCAAAATAACGATACATCCGCAAACAAAAAGTCGGTAGTGAAAGGGTTAACCCTCTAATGCTCTTTCTTCTGATTACGATAATATTTAAACTATATATTTGGCGTTGAACATCTACTGTGGAACAAATATTAAAATTTTAATTTATCGCTTTATTTAGGCGATATAGCACAACAAAGGTATCTTGAAACGCTGTACTCAAATAATTTCGATTTTTGCTGTAAATAAAAATTAAGTACCGAAAATTGTTGATCAATTGTTGTTATTTCAAAAGTTATGGCGATTTTCGCTTTTTGAAAATTACGAAATTTAGTGAATTTGGCACTAAACATCAATAAATTTTGATGAAATTAGTTCTGCTTACTACTCTAAGTATATAATCTTTTTAATTTCAAGAAAATCTGTTGTCCAGTTTTTGAGTTAGAGAGATATTTGTAAAACGTATCCTGGCGTTATTCAGTGAGTCCTGGAGAAAATTATTTAACTGATTTTACAATTAGAGACTCTAAAATAGCTTTGCTATTATCGGTAATGTACTCCAGATGGTAAATGTATTTTTGGCAATTTTTCAAATATTTTTTTCTGTTTTAAAAAGTTAATTTTTTCAAATTTTCTAAATTTTGATTTTGCATGCTTCTCGCTTGAAAACGGTTCCTTATACAAAAAAAGTTTGAAGGATAAAGAGGTAGGCAGTTAAGTTTTTATGGATATAATACAATTTGTTTCATTAGAGGGTTAAATGCTAAGAATTTTCTTCCAAAAAACAGATTAAGTGCCTGTTTATCTATTACGAAAATACTCTAAACGATAGCAATTGACAATTACTTTCGTTAAAAATATATGGGAAACAAAAACAAATTTTCGTTACTTTGCTTTCGTTTAGACCATTTTCGTAATACATAAACTGGGGCTAAGAAAATTTTTATGAAAAACCCTTATTTGTAGACAAATTTTGATATTTTACGGTGTTTTTTAAACCTACCTTTAATTTTGGATTTGCAATCATTGCAGATTCTAAATGAAATCTTCCATCACCCAAATAAATAATCAGTTTTGCTGTTTCCGGTAATATAGGAGAAGTACAACCTAAAATCTCACCCGGACTTAAAGGTTTAGCTTGTGGTACAATCACATCATAGCCAGCAGCTTTAAGTTCGCTCGATGCTGCTTGTAGTGTCGTTACAAATTGTATAGTACTTACTAAAGCCATTTGACCATCTTCTGGTTTAAAATTCAATTTCACTGAATCCAAAAAATGTAAAGGATCAATTTTAATATCCACAAATATATATAAAACTTTAATGCCTTCTGTTTGGTCTACTGGTATTAAACAACTATGACCGTAGTGTACTAGCAATTCGGCTCCCAAAGCTTTGGCGGTATAATCGTCAACACAACAAGCCCCATAAGTAACATCACCCATTATAACCGTATCAGCATTAGTAAAACGTTCTATAATATCGCTTATGACCATGGCATACATGAGTAAACCTTCGGGTAATTGTAGAGCCACACGTTTTGCTTTCATTTCTTTAATACGCCATATTGTTTTGTATATTTCAAAATTATAATTCGAGGGTAAACGTTCAACAGCATTTTGTAACAGTGGATCATCTAATAGAGTTTGTGGTATACGATTTAAACGGGCCTTAGGTTTAAATACTTTTTTTGGTTTTGCTCTAATAACCACAATGTCAGTACTTGTTGATGGATCAGTTATAATCGTTTGTGGTGTAGCGCTGGTTATATCAGCATTAGGTTGGACGATGTCCAACATTTTTGTATTCTAAAAAGGAAAAATTGTTTTTATTAAAAATTATTTTCTAGAGTAAAAGAGGAATAATAACAAAAGGATAAAAATAGCATTGTTAAATTTCGTTGATGTTAGTCTAAGTTGAGTTGTTGATAACAAATTCGATTTGCTTTCAACAGTCACATAAGTAGACGATTATCAAAATATTAACCCACACAAAGGCGAAAGGCTTTGTAGCGAAAGCCGAAAATGCGCATTCTGCCTTGCTGTTCTTATCGAATTCTTTCAAAAAATTTTTATTCTTTGTAATTTACTTGTAAAAATTGTATCATCTTTCTTTGATTTGAAAAAAATTTAAACAGAAAGTGATGTTAATTTATGATCTAGAGTCAAACTAAAATAACATTCTTTTTTTTTATTATTAAATCTTCATTTACATAACCGAGCCCTTAGGGCCTTATATGGCTAATTAAAGCTACTAAAAAATATATAACAGACTTCTATATAAATATATGTAAAGGCTAAAATATACAATAATAATATATAAACACAAAATTCAAAAAATTAACATTTACACGAGATCAATTAATACAATAATATATTTAAAAATTAATTAGATCTAAAAAATAAATAATAAATGAATGCTGCAAGAATAAATTCCAGAAACAGCTGAACTCTCACAAGATAAGCTTTCAAAGTTTCATTAAAAAGGCGTATATACTAAAGCTATCCATACATCAGCAATACCAATGCGCAACCTCTCCATTTAAGTCCCCAATCTACTAACACTCATGGTATTAGAATAAAGAACTAAAACGAGAAGCTGTACAACAATATTGCAAATATATGGCCAGACTAAAGAGATGGAACATATAATTTTTTTTTTTTTTTTTTTTTTATTAAATCTTCATTTACATAACCGAGCCCTTAGGGCCTTATATAGCTAATTAAAGCTACTAAAAAATATATAACAGACTTCTATATAAATATATGTTAAGGCTAATGTATACAATAATAATATATAAACGCAAAATTCAAAAAATTAACATTTACACGAGATCAATTAATACAATAATATATTTAAAAATTAATTAGATCTAAAAAAAAAAAATAAATGAATGCCGCAAGAATAAATTCCAGAAACAGCTGAACTCTCACAAGATAAGCTTTCAAAGTTTCATTAAAAAGGCGTACATACTAAAGCTATCCATACATCAGCAATACCATTGCGCAACCTCTCCATTTAAGTCCCCAATCTACTAACACACATGGTATTAGAATAAAGAACTAAAACGAGAAGCTGTACAACAATATTGCAAGTATATGGCCAGACTAAAGAGATGGAACATATAATTTCCACTTAAGACTCCAATACATGCAATTGTGCAAATTCTACTAATTTAGATTTAAACACAATCAGCGAATAAGTAAAATTTCTCAGTTCCCTAGGCAAATCATTCCATAAACTCGACACACGAGTTTGAAATGATTTTTCAAAAATACTTAGATGTCTAATGGGTGGAATAATTTGGGGGTTTCGAATTGAACGAGTAAAATGAAATTTATCAACAATGTATACCGGGTATCCATTAACGATAGATTTATAAAAAAATAATAATAGCCTTATGCTTATGAAATTTTCAAAAGACGATCCTATAAAATTAAATGTATGTTGAGATACATGATCTCTTCTTTTCAAATTAAAAACGTAACGAATAATCCTGTTAAAAACAAGCTTATATTTCCTCAGCGCGAAACTTCTAGTACCCGAAAAAACCTCCACGCCGTACAATATATGCGGCATTAAGATAGCCGTGGCTACACGCCTTTTTATTGAACAAGGCAGATAAATATTCAATGAATACAACCTTTTTAAAAGAAAGGATATGCGAGAGGACAAGTAATTTATGTGTGGAGAAAAATTCAGTTGGTTATCCAAGACAAGACCTAAACATTTCATCTTATTAACAAACTCAACAGGAATACCACCAATAGTAATACTCATGTCATTTGTAGCGAATCCAAACCCCATTAACTTCGTCTTGACTGGATTGACACAGAAACCATTATCGGACGACCATGACACAACTTCCCGCAATATAAAATTGACGCCCTCCTCCAACACATCGACAAACTCAGTATCAGAATAGCAAACAAATTGCACATCATCAGCATAAACATAAGGCAAGCAGGAAACACCATTAAAAGAACGCAAAAGATCATTCATATACACCATAAACAAAAGTGGGCCAATAACAGATCCCTGCGGGACACCACTAGTGATCCGTCGAGTTCGTGAGAAAGAGTTACCAATAGATACATACTGGAATCTATCATATAGGTACGACTTAATCAATTCGCATGCACGGGTAGAAAACCGGAACTCATACAGTAATTTATATAGTAATCTAGAGTGCATTACTCTATCAAATGCCTTAGAAAAGTCTATCGAAAGCAATACAACATTCTTACGGCCATCCAAAAACTGTCTAATAGAATCCGTTAGCGCTAGCAGTAGAGAAGTAGTACTATAACCCTTTCGAAAGCCTGATTGGGATGGATGAATAAGAGAGTTGCAATCAAGGTACTCGATAATTTGGTCTTTCAAGATATATTCAACCACCTTAGAAAGGACCGGTAGTACTGATATAGGACGTAAATTATCCAAATCACTAGATTGACCGTCCTTCTTTATAGGGACAACCCTAGCTATTTTCCAATTCCTAGGGAAACATGACGAGGCAATAATTGTGTTCACAAGGTAAAGTAAATGTGAGGAAACAAATGGGAAAATAATTTTCAAAAATATCAATGGCAAGGAATCATGACCAACCGCATTAGATTTGATTCTGAGCAATGCTCGATATAACGTGTCAGAATCAACACATGAAAAGGAGAAACCTCCATCAACAGAGTTGTTCATATTATTGGAAAAATCACCCGAGTCTCGTAACTGACAAGCAGCAAAATAATCATTTATCTCATCAGGATCAGATGAAGTTAAATGTTCCTCAGACTCAAGACAACCATTGTTCCTTAAGAATCCCCACATTTTTTTCGAACTAATATCATGAAAAAAGTGTGTGTGAGCTCGCATCCTTACCTTCCTTATAACCCTTTTCACCTTATTCCTGTTTACACAATAAATCGACCAATTATGTGGAGTCCTATGTTGGAGGTAATGATTATATGCCAAATCTCTCAATGAAACTTGAAAGGAAATTTCCCTGTCATCAAACCAATTATCCAAACTCAAACCAACCTTTCGACGAACGAATGGCACCAAATCATGTAAAACATTAATATTCGACATGAGAACTTCAAGTTGTAAATCCACATCATCAGTCAGGTATATGGCATTGAAATCACAATTATCAACTGCAGCCTCCAAATCCTCCATTCTCAACGCTTTATAATTCGGGTACGATATAAAACGTTGAGATGACGAATTTGGAACATCGACAGCTATAAAAATGAGAGAATGTCGAGTCACACCAGGACACTGCATCTGACCAGATGTGCCCAAGGAAAGAGTATTACTCAAAAGAAAATAATCAATTAGAGAAGTCGTATCACACCCCACATGGTAATTCGTTGGTATACAATTGTGGTGGTAAGTTAAATCAAGTCGCTGACACACAGAGCGTAAAACAACAGAATCAATTGGACAAAAAATATCTGTATTAAAATCTCCCATCAGAATAACATTTGAGTACCTTACTAACAAATCGCCCACAGAATCCTCAAAAGCACTTAAATCACCATCAGGCAAATAACAAACACCAACAAGCAAGTTAATATCCCTGACAGTAACCTCAACAAACAAATACTCACAAGCGTCATTGCCATCGGACATAAAAACGGTTCTGTATTTCATACTGTCCGATATAAACAACGCAACACCTCCACCTCTTCTTTCACCAGGTCTATCATTTCTGCATATACTATAGCCTGGAATATTTATAGCCTGAGACAAAATGTAAGGCTTTAACCAAGTTTCACTGAAACCAACAATATCCAAATGATTACCATCTAGAATATGCCTTATCTCATCAATTTTACAAGATGTAGTGGACGCACAAAAACTTGTTATATTCCAATGTCCGACCCTTAAAAAACGTTGGAAGCCATTTAAACTATTGGCAATGAAAGAATTATCACTGTAGACAGGACCTAAATTTACAGCATTCATTGTGTAATAAATATAAATAAAAAATAATAATAATTGATATTTAATTTTAAAAGCAAAAATAAAAAATAAATAATTATTGAGAACAAAGAATAAAAAAATCAAAATCAAATGCTCATAATAGCTATTAAGAAAATTTAAAGGAATTAAAAAAAAAAAAAGCAAACTTCTTAATTTAAGCAGCAAGTTACCAAACTGAAACCATGATTAAAACATCTGTTCCTTTTCTTACTTCACACTTTGAAAACCGTAGACATAATTGATACATTTGTGGTATTAAGGAATCAATCAAAATGTAAAATTTTCCTCCAAAAAAAAAAAAAAAACGGATAATACAACTACTTATCTAACAAATCAGTTAATTCGTTATGAAATTAAAATAAAAAAAGCTCTATAAAAGCCATACAAAAAATATAAATAGAGATATCCGACTAAAAAAACTACTATGCACACGAAAACCATAAAGGAGTCAGCTCTACGTAAAGCCCATAAATGACCAACAAAATTATAAGTACACTCACAAAAGTTTGTCGGTAGAATCTACTGAAAATGACAGTAAAAACAAAGGTATATGCAGTCAAAAAGGCGACAAAGGTATTTACCTTTAAAATAACTAAAACTTCTGTAATTTTAACTGTTGAAAAATAACTAACAAATGCATTAGAAATAACTACCAATGCCGTAAAATTAACTGAATTTTTACTACATAAATTTAAAAACTGACAAAATCGGTAAAATCTACTGTTTTCTACAGTCAATCCTTTTTAAATGACTAACAAAAACTACTGTTTGCTGTAAAAAATACTGTTTTGGTAGTTATTATAATATCAAAAATAACTGATTTTAACAACTGTTACGAAATTACAGTACTTTTCTTAAATAGCCGTCATAAGAGTTGATTTGCCGTTTTCTATAGAAAAATAACTAATTACTGTTAAATACAATAACTACCGATCATTATACAAACAACTGTAACGTAGTAACTGACAAACTTTTTTGAGTGTAGAATAAAAAAAAAAAAAAAAAATCTACAAAAGCCCCGAAATTTATGTATGTGCTTTTGCAAGTTTTAAACCATTAATGATCTAGCCGCATAAAACATTCATCATGAAGGACACCACCCTTAAATGATCAATTCTCGTCTTTTAATATTGCTGTTAATAAAAGCAAACCCACTACTAAAACACCGCAAGTTCGGTAAAATCTGAAATCTATATATATATATATATATATACATATATATACATACATACACATACATATATACATACTAAGAGAAAAGAAAAAAAATATGATATAAAAATATAATCTCAGTTTGGCAACACTAAATAATTAAAATGAAATAAAAATAAATAAATCAAAAGTTTTAAAATAAAAATATTTACCCCGGATTTCATAGAGAATATTTTTTTTTTGTTTTTTTTTTAAACAATACATTTTCGGAATAACTATTAGTAAACTCAAAAATATTCAGTATGAAATCCAGCGCAAATGTAAAACCGGAAAAGTACTCCTCAGCTGACATCCAGTGTATCTGAAGAATCAGCTGCACCATTTGTTTCATTTAAAAGATTAATACACTGATCATAATTAAATATATTCTCGGCACCATCCAACATTAAAATACTAACTTTAGGGACGTCATAATTCAAGTGCGTATACTTTTTTATTTTCTGCTTGCATTTAAGTTGTTTACAAACAGCAACTAATTTCTTTGCAGCAGGCGTCAAATGATCATTTAAATATACATTTGACTCAGCGTTACCACCGATCACATCTTTTAATAAAATGGAACAATTCTTATGATAATTAATCATAATTTGGTCGCGAATATGGACGGAATTAAACTTCACTAGAATCGCCTTACTTCCTCTGAAATATGTGCAATGATGAATGTCCGAACTGGTAATATTAACATTACACTTTGCTGCAATTTTTAAGACAGGTTCACGCAAATTTAAAATTGACTTAGGTAAACCTCTAATAATTATATTTGACCTATTAAAACGCCTTTGGTCAATGTTGGATTGTATCTCAAGATGCTGTATTTTACCACCAGTTACAACATCAACATGTTTAATAACATCGCAGCAGTTATTAATATCCGATTTTAAATCATTAATTTTAGAATTGTTCTGAAAAAATTCTTTAGAAAGTTCATCAATCTGCACTTTGATAGAGTTAACTGCAGCATCTAATTTCTCCTGGAGTTGACGTTTATTTTCCTGAACTTTCAACTCAAATTCTTTTTCCAGAGACGCTGTAAGTGCAGAGAAGCCTTTTCTCAATTCTTCATGAATATTAGAAGATTGAAGTGATTTTGGACAACTTTTACATACAAACTTTAACACTTTGTGTCTTGCCATGAAATTAAATTCTTCCGAAGTGACATTGGCACAAGTTGTATGAAAAAATAAGCCACAACAAGCACATCCAACAGATTTCTGAGTTTTTGTTACATTTTTTTTGCATGTAGGGCATTTAAAGACTTCATGTTGCGGCGCCATTTAATAATAATTAAAGAACCCAAATACTGGCACGTATATAAAAAAAAGTAAACAATATCAAATGTGTCCAAGCAGGAATCAGTTTTAATAATTTGTATAAACGTCCAGGAGCAGAAAACAATTGAAATTTAATTATTAACAGCAGCAAAAAATGGTGTATTTATTTTTGTTCTCTTTTGTTTACGTTTTCTGTTTTCCTTTTTTTTGTTTTTTTCTTGCCGCCACACAAACGATCACGACTTTTTAAGTCTTAATAACTCCAACAGAAAAATTAAATAATTTCAATATTTAATTATACCACATAAGTTTTGCATTATTTATTTTAATTTGACTAAAAAAAACACACAATTTACTTTAATTTTAATTATTTTCCAAAATAATTTTCTCAATAACAAATTTTTGCTTTATCCTTGCATGGTGATGTTGCCAGATGTCCACTTAAGACTCCAATACATGCAATTGTGCAAATTCTACTAATTTAGATTTAATCACAATCAGCGAATACGTAAAATTTCTCAGTTCCCTAGGCAAATCATTCCATAAACTCGACACACGAGTTTGAAATGATTTTTCAAAAATACTTAGATGTCTAATTTGTCGAATAATTTGGGGATTTCGAATTGAACGAGTAAAATGAAATTTATCAACAATGTATACCGGGTATCCATTAACGATAGATTTATAAAAAAATAATAATAGCCTTATGCTTATGAAATTTTCAAAAGACGATCCTATAAAATTAAATGTATGTTGAGATACATGATCTCTTCTTTTCAAATTAAAAACGTAACGAATAATCCTGTTAAAAACAAGCTTATATTTCCTCAGCGCGAAACTTTTAGTACCCGAAAAAACGTCCACGCCGTACAATATATGCGGCATTAAGATAGCCGTGGCTACACGCCTTTTTATTGAACAAGGCAGATAAATATTCAATGAATACAACCTTTTTAAAAGAAAGGATATGCGAGAGGACAAGTAATTTATATGTGGAGAAAAATTCAGTTGGTTATCCAAGACAAGACCTAAACATTTCATCTTATTAACAAACTCAACAGGAATACCACCAATAGTAATACTCATGTCATTTGTAGCGAATCCAAACCCCATTAACTTCGTCTTGACTGGATTGACACAGAAACCATTATCGGACGACCATGACACAACTTCCCGCAATATAAAATTGACGCCCTCCTCCAACACATCGACAAACTCAGTATCAGAATAGCAAACAAATTGCACATCATCAGCATAAACATAAGGCAAGCAGGAAACACCATTAAAAGAACGCAAAAGATCATTCATATACACCATAAACAAAAGTGGGCCAATAACAGATCCCTGCGGGACCACTAGTGATCCGTCGAGTTCGTGAGAAAGAGTTACCAATAGATACATACTGGAATCTATCATATAGGTACGACTTAATCATTTCGCATGCACGGGTAGAAAACCGGAACTCGTACAGCAATTTATATAGTAATCTAGAGTGCATTACTCTATCAAATGCCTTAGAAAAGTCTATCGAAAGCAATACAACATTCTTACGGCCATCCAAAAACTGTCTAATAGAATCCGTTAGCGCTAGCAGTAGAGAAGTAGTACTATAACCCTTTCGAAACATTCATTTACTTAAATAAAAGATCAACTAAAACATTTCCCACATTAAATACAACAGTTACTATTTGTTGGCAGAAAAACATTTGCCTACCTGTTGCCTTGCAGCATTTTGCTGTTCATATAAAATTTATAGAAAAAAGGTTTTTGCTGTTGGCAGCAACTGAATAAATACATCGTTTAAGAATTATAAAACAAATTTCTGTTGAAACAAAAACATAAAATAATGTTTATGCATAAAAAATATTACATTACACAAGGTTGGCAGGCAATACCGCTAAAATACCGTTATCGATTAAAAACCCTTTCAACTGCCTACCGTAACCTTTAAAATATCGTTTCCGAAATAAACAAAATACTATTATCCTTTAAAATACATCTGCTGTTTTTAGTTCATTAAAAAAATTGGCGTATGCAACAAAATAACTGACTACCGTTACCCTTCAAATGCCTTTACCGATATAACTAAAATACCACCAACGAAATATCGTTATCGAAATAAATGAAAAGGAGTTACCCTAATATACCGTTATCGAAATAAAATATCATTACCCTTTCCGATAACCGTATCGTTTTGGCTACCAACCATGCGTTAACGAAATAAAAATTAGAACACCTTGAATAACGTCAAAACCGTATTAACTTGACTTACCTTTTTGTTTGGTCTTTAGCCAATAAACAAATATATATGTAAACACACCACCAAATAAAAAACCGTCACTTTAATGATGTGAAAGTAATTTCCTGATTAATTTTAGTAAAATATTAATATAATTAAATTTATGCACATAAAATCTAAACAGATGCGGTAGGTGGTTGTCTTTTCTTCAAAATTGTTGTTTGAATGTAGATAGCACTTGAAACTCAAATGTAAGAAATTCTTTCGTATGATTTTTTATTTATAATCAAAAATGTATCAAATTGTATTAATTTACCAAGTACTATTTAATATTTTTTGTTGTTTAAAACCGTATTTTCCACTAATTTTTCTAAAACACCCGTGTCTGCCTATAATTTTTTTGTAATGAGATATATAACGAACAATCTAAAAAACTTCATAATTCTCTGTATGCTTTGGCAATATGATTTACTTTTGTTGTTGTTGCTTTGGTTTTATTGAACTTATGTACGGCACCATTACCGTTGTCTCAAAAGTCACGTACACCAGTTTATTGTTTGATATTTTAAACAAAAAACTCTATTTCATTTAGCTCAAAATTGTAATTTTTCTTAAGAATCTGTTTCCTTTGTTTACCTGTTGTTTTGTTTAATCAGTTGAAATTATCTAACAACTTATCTGTTAATAAATTTATGCAATAAACTTGGAATTAAAGTTTCAGTATAGCACGTTTGTTGATTTTTTATGTGATTAGTTTGACAGTTTAGTTTGACATTGTTTTTTTGGAATAGAATATCGTCACGGACAGTGTTGTCATGTAAGGGGATTTCACAAAATATTGGCGATTTCACCACAATTTTAAGGTACTTTTTTCAAATAAATAGAACCGTATTATTGTGGTAAAACGCCATTCACATGAACGAAATTACTAATCTCCTCGTTTTTGCTTCTTCATTCAATTAACATAAAACGCCATTCACATGAACGAAATTACCAACCTCCTCGTTTTTGCTTCATTCTATTAACATATAAAGCACACACACTAGGGAACATTCTTGAAAAAGAGAGCATTTTTTTGTGAATGGGTGAGTGCGTTTGTGTGTGTGTTGAGATCGTGCAATTCGTGTTTACAAAATTTTTTGATATCTTTTGTTCCGTCAGCCATGTTCCCTAGTGTGTGGGCAGCTTAATGTCAACAAATATGTTGTATGGTAATAGAATAAAGAGCACAAATGAGATTTATAAGCCATTCACATGAACGAGATAACAAAATCCCTCCAATTTTGTTATTTATTCTTTTACCACATAATGTCATTATTTAACATTATATGGTGATAGAAGAACCATAAACGAGGAAAAATTTCCTGAGTGTTGCTTCTCTTTAAAAAAAACCAGTAACTGAGTAATTTTTTTCGTTTTTAAATTAAAAAAGCAAAACTGGGTTTTGATAAATTTTTACGGTTCACACGCTGGAGATTGTATTCAAGAAAACAACAAAAATTTTTAATTACTTCACACCAAAAATCTACTCTGCAGAGTGGAGTTCTTCCGGATTGTGAAACTTTAAATTTGACTCACAATACTAGAGTAAGCTGCGCAACATACGTAATTCTGTTCCTTTTTATTTCGCACTCTACTAATTTTATTTAAGAAAAACGTTAAACTTTAACCTTTTATCACTATAAAAAAAATTTAAGCTTTAACACTACTTTCTGCCTCCGACACTTCAGTTTCGTCCACATCCTCTGTAATAAGAAAATAAAAAATCATAAGACACAATAAAATCATAAAATTTATTAAGCTCCTATTTCACCTACGCTTGTTGCCTGGTATACGTCTTAACCTTTCTTGCTCTACAGCGGCAAAATATTCTGCTTCGGCTTGTTCACAAGCACTTTTAAATGGAGCTATATTAACTTTGCCATTTAACATAGTTAAATCACCTTGTTCCTGGCCTTGATTTGTTTTAACTTTAAGCTTAATTTCCCGAGATTTTGCTTCTAATATTTTTTCACGCCTATTTTCGCGTTCGAACATCTATATTTAAAAAAAAAATGTAAAAATCTTTAAATATTACTTAAATAAAAAAAAAAGAAAAACTTACCGCCGTTAATAATGGTTTATCATTTTTATTTGATGTTACCATATTTTCAGAAACTTCTATCAAGAAAGTGGCTCCCAATTTACTGCCACAACTAACAAATTTACCATTTTCATTAGTGCGCACGCAATACAATGGCTCGTCACAAACTTTAACTGTTAAAACGGGTTCATTTTGTTGTTGCAATATATCCCAAGTATCTAAAACACCATCCATGCGGGTAATAAAAAATTGAGATACCCTTTAAATTAAGAAAACATTTCAAATATTATGATTGTTAGAAGTAATTAAACATTACTTGGTATAACTCCAGGCACCATCCGTTAACATAGCATTGCTACTTTTAGTCCATATTATAGAACTTTCCCGACAATCCTCGGACCATATACGTGCGCACCAATCTCCGACGGTTAGAAAATTTTTAACAAATGCTGGATTACGCATAATAGCATATACAGGTCCCAAATGACACATCATCTATAATACAAATTACATTTTTTTTATAATCCTTTTCTGATGTCATATACAAATTTTCTCAGGATTTTCTATGGGAAAACTCTCTCAGAAGTTTCAAATCCGAAAGAGTGTCTACAATCAGAAAGTTCTTTTCAAGAAAAAGTACCATAGAAAAAAAAATAAGTTTTTCTACTGGAAAACTACAACCGAAACTGTAGTAAATTCTCTTCAGAACGGTTATGTGTGTTTAGGAATAAAACATAACCGGATTTTAATGCTTTTGTTTTTTTTTTAGGTTATGACAAATAATTTAATATTTAATTTTATACTTACCCTAATTTGTATTTTTTCCAATGGAGTTTTTCCTTTACGATTACAACTAAACAGCATGCCCATTTCAGTACCTGCCATAAATCTCGTTGGTATTGTGGTTTCATATTCCAAAACAGAAATACCATAAGATCTGGATAAATCCTGTTCATCACTTTTTATTGGATCCATTAATAGCATATCTAATGGCTCATTTAGTTTACGAGTATCCCACCATAATACCTGACCATCTGAACCACCAGAAAAGAATTCAGTGCCACTTTTAGAATTATTCCATAATACAGAATTAACTGGTTCTCTATGACAGACCTCTCTTTCGCTAATCATTACAGGATATTTACCATGTCTAGTATCCCAGGCGGCCACTTGACCATTATACATACCACTTACTAAACTTGTGGGATCTTTCTGATTATACTCTAAACATACGCATGGTACCTTTGGTTCCAAAGTCAGATAAGGCTCGTTGGGATTTTCAATTTCCCAAATATACGAATTACATTTTTGGCCCGATTTATCACCTTGAAATTTCATATCACAGTGACTAACGGCCATTTTAATACCACCATCGGGAGACCATGATAAGTGAGTAACCGGTACTTTGATAGGATTGGGATCTCTGTAAACATTGACCGTTCTAGAGCGACAGGGTTCTGGTAGTGGAGCTGGTTCTAAGTCATCAAAATAGTTTTCATATATATTCACGGCATTATTTTGATAAATATATTGCTCCATGGGTTTACATAAATTCATGACTTGTGTAATATAATTTTCATCCTTTTCAATTTTTCTCTTATACCTAACCGTTTGTTCTGGATCATGCATATTAATATCCTTGGGCCATCCACCCTCATTGTGGGTTACACCCATATGTTTATAAGTGGCTCTTTCTGTGTTTGCCACACTTAAGGACATTCGGTGAGCATATTGCGTATCACGATCTACAGGATTTTTAAGTATATAATTCTTAACGAATTCACGATTAGAATTCTCGGAAAATAAAACTTCATCTTTATTATCAAAAGAGACAGCGCAACCAAAATTACGACGTTCTTTTTTATAAGTATATTCCATACTTAAAAATAAATGCCGAATAATACAAAAATTGTAGACTTTTTTGATTTTGTATTTGGTTTAATCAATATAAAAATTAAGCGTGTAGTCATTGACGACTGTTAAATTTATTGTTATGGAAAATTGTTATGGCAATACTGGTAGAATTTGTTATTATCCCATATTCCGTCTTGTATACATGTAAAAGGGAATAAACGGAATGAAACATGTTGGGAATTGCTACCACTGTTGGCGATTTGATGAGTTTCTCTTCAGATTTAGCAATTTTAATTTACATCTAGCGGGGAAAATTACTAAAAATCTAGCAGTTTTTTACTCAATTATAGTCTTGACTAGCCATGAATTTGTACGAACATGAAACGAATTACGTTCAAAACAATAACAACAAATAAAATTTGTTGTTGTTTCACGTGTGATTTGTTTCATGTTCACAGAGATCCTTTAAGTTAACGTCTCCGTGACACATAAATTCAATGTTAAAAAACAAAAAATACTTGAAAAGAATGTGCATTTAATGCCTTTAAGGACACATTTGCCCACGAGAGAAAAAGGATAGAGATAGAGCAAAAACACCTCTATTGTGAATGATTTAAGCTTTTTAGGGAATTGTTAATTTTTTGGTAAATCCTAAAATGTTTCGTTTTAAATGAATTAACAAGGGTTTTCACAAGCGGTGTGCTATTTGTTGTATCGTCCTAATAAAAAACAGAGTTGTTAAAAATTAAATTGAAAAAATACAACATTTGATACAACATTTTTACGTATGTTTAGTGTCCTATGTTTGAGTGTACTAACAGATAGAAAACTGAATAGAAAATCGTTGTTAAGCTGCCCACACACTAAGGAACATGGTTGACGGAACAAAAAATATCAAAAAATTTTGTAAACACGAATTGCAAGATCTCAACACGCACACACACACAAACGCACTCACACATTCACAAAAAATTGCTCTCTTTTTTAAGAATGTTCCCAAGTGTGTGGGCAGCTTTAAACACAAATAAAAATTTTAAAAACTCTGTTTTTTGTTAGGACGATACAACAGATAGCACACCCCTTATGAACAACCTAAATGTATGTATCATTTATCAATAATCTAGCTGTATAATCACTATATTTTTATACTGTTTAAAAATTTATTAATTTTTTGCGATTTTTGGGTCCGATTTAGCCATTTTTTAAATGGTTGACATCAGTGATCAGTTGGATAAATAACAGTTGCTATATGGCAATACCTATTAGTATTGCTATATTTTCTTTGTTTAAAAATACGGTTTTTTATCGTTTTTGTAAACATCTGTTGGTTTATTCGAGTAGCCGTAATCAAAACGTTTAATTTTTATAAAGGTTTTATCAGTTTTATTTAACACGATGAACAACAATCGAAAAGACAAATCATCTGAGTTTATTTTAAAAAAATTAAGTGATTTACAACCGGAAATTACTAATGCATTGGTGGTTGCTTTGGTTTTAACAAAAACTGAGCCCAATATATTTCTCTCCAAAAATGATACTCAATACAAAGGAGTTATGAATTTTACCATAAGAGACTCAAAAGAACATTTAGTTAATTGTAAGTTCTGGGGTCCACGAGAAAAAGTTGAGGAATATAATGAAAAAGTTAAAATAGGCGATATAGTTGATGTTATAAGTCCCAAAGTTATGACAATAAAAATGGATGCGAACGACTCAAAACAACCACGTTACCAGCCTTTAGCTACACTCCCTATAACTCTGGTTTTAAATGACGGCCAAGGATTTTTGGAAAAACATAATTATCATGATTTGGATAATTATAAAACAGTCAAACATTTATGGCGTCAGCCTCACAAACCACTATATGCTGTACTAAATCTGGCTGATGTTAAATCAACATTTCGAGATTCAAAAACTCAAACTATGCATACAGACTTCTTAGTGGTTGTGGGTCTCATAAGACCTTTACGGGAAATAAAGGCATCTAAAGATGGTAAAATACAGAAATGTTTGGAATTGGTTGTGTTTGATCAAAGTTTACCCAGTGGTATGATTTTAACGATATGGCATCAGGAATGGATTGAACGGGCTCAAAAATTTTGGCAAACAATGAAAACTATTTTACATCTTATTGATATAAAGGTAACTTACTCGGAATTTTACAAAGGCTGTGTTTTAGGATTTACCTCTCGAAGTTTAATTTATGAAAATCCTCTTGGACAAGAATCACAAATGATAATGAAATTTGCAGAATCAGTGCCAAAGACACCATTTGAATTATTTGCACAAACAAATTCGGATACTTTACCAAAACGTAAGTATAGAAAAATAAAAAGATTTTACTTTTAAGCCCAATTTACAGTAGGTACAACCAAAAACTAGTAACCAATTGCAATGTTGTACACTATATTGGAAAAGATCAAAACGCATTTGATTCCTATTGCGCAAGCTTGAAAAGTGAAAAACATTTTGCCGTTTTTATATAGACAACAATTGTGCCATATCTTGTGCAAAAGTATTGTGCATTTTATTGCGTGGCGTAGGCCAAAACGACGATTAAATTTGCAATGATACTGCGTAGTGTATGGCTACCTTAATAAAAACAAAATACATAACCACCTCCGAAATAAAAAAAAACCGAAATTAAAAATTATTGGCGCCGGGGCCATATAAACCCCCTGTGGGTGTGCATATAAACACACCCGGTATGCATACTTACATTTAAGAGGGGTACTCAAATGAAAGCAAATTTCCTCACGATTAAAAAAATAAATTAGTTCCAATAAATACATTCTCTAAAAATTTGATATCTATAAGCTTTTCTTCATTTTTTTTCATGGAGGTGGATATCCAAATCTCGGAATTTCGGTGCAAAAGTGGTAATAAAAACAGAGTTAAATTTATCTAAAATCTTTATTGGTCTATTTACAATTGTCTAGCTAAAATCTTAAGTGTTAATTCATAAACGCATTATAAAGTTAATGGACGTTTACAAAACAAATTTTTCACATAAAATTTGTTTCATAAACCCTCTATAACCTTCCATAAACCTCCTATGAATTAATTTTTATCGATATTTTATTTTTTATTAAGGTTTAATTTAAGATATATTATACTCCATATTAATGATGATGATTTTATAATTTTTACTTTCAGCTGATCAAATTCAAACTATAATGACGGTTCGTCAAATATACACCCGAGCCGAGGGTCAATTAAGTGATAATTCAGAACAATTTACATCAGTTTTATATGCTATGGTAACACAATTCAATTCGGAATTACAAAGTTTAGTATTAAGCAAAAGATGGCAAGTTTTGAAAATGGACAAATTTCTTATGTTCTAAATAATCTCAATTTTGGTAATTTTAGCAAATCCTGTAATCGTTTAATGCAAAGAAATAAAACCATTTGTGAAACGGAACAATGTCAACTGGCCTTTTCATTCAACTATTCGGGAGAAAATTTTGAATACTTTTTCAATATTAATCTACATTTAAGCGATCAGACAGGAACCTTGTTAGAGGCTCGTTTAACTGATACTATAGCTTCCCGCATACTGGGTTTAACGTGCTCAGAATATCTGCAACTCTCAGAGAAAGAATTGGAAAAGCTTAAGTGGAAATTTTTAATGAATCATTTTGAGGTAAAAGTATTGGTGAAAAAAGCCAATATGTTAAGACGTAAATTGGTAGTTATTATAGTGGATATGAGACCTATAGATTTAGATGAATTGTCGAAAAATATTTCAGTATTTTAAAATGTGAATATAATAAAAAAATGTGTATATTTTAAAATAAAATTACCGTTTTAAAAAAAAATATATAAAATTAAAAAAAATATATATTAATTGTTTTCTAAAGGCTGCGAATTCTCTTCTCCACCTTCATTAGCCTCTGATAATTCTTCAAACTCGTTATTCATTGAACCCTGATCTATTTCAAATTCAGTGCTTTCCATTACATATTCACGTTCTTGCCGTTTCTTTTCAATTTTTATTACATGGTCTCGAAATTGATTAAGTGTTTCACGAAATTCGACATCTGATGATATAATGCGTAAAAATTCATTTGGATTATCTGGATCTAATAGTTCCTCCTCCGTGTGTAATTCTTCGCCTTCTGACGTAGTTTTTCTTTCTAAGTCATCTGCAATAGTACGACTTTTCAATTTTACCTCTTCGACACGACCTTCCAAAAGTTTGCAACGCAATTGTTCACGTTCAAACATCTGAAACAGAATCATTTATGGGGGCTTTAAGTATAAGACTTCTAATACTAATAATAGGTCCATTCGATTACTTTTCTCAGTCCAGTCCAGTAAGAATTACTCAGTACAAACTTTCAGAGAGTAAGACAAGATTTACTCTCAAAATAATATTTTCCCAAACATGTACGCGAACAGAAAATTTGCAACAATTTGCAAGTTTGTACACACAGCTGATTACAACACCAAATATACAAATAAATTTTAACTGGTCGCTATGAAAGAAGACAATTTTTGATGTTAAACCTTAAGCAGAACATTTTTAGAAGGTTTTCTTATCTTTTCCATAATTTATTTTGAAAGTTTTACTGCTTTGCATTTCCATAAAATATTATAATTGGAAAATAATTTTTTTTATTTACCATAAACAATTATATGTTTTCGAAACATATGTTTTTTTCTGCTTGCAAATTCCTACTGGTAAAAATTTATCCAGTAAAAATTTGCAAGAAAAAGAAGAAGACTTAGAAACTCTCAACATAGAACTGTCACTTTATTCTCTCTTTTTTTCTTTCTGTTTACTGAGTATTTATGTAAACGAACGCCATCCAGTAAAAATTTGTACAAATTTGTACAAATTATCCAGTAATCGAATGGACCTAATAAGACCACTTCTAAACTGAAAAAAATACAAGATATATATGTATAAAAACATCTTTTCTGTATTGTGAATGGTTTGGACTACACTTGGATTTTAAAAGTGTTAATGATACTATTTGGACTCTAGGCACATTTCGACGGCAGAAAAAGCTGTTAGATTTAGAGCTTTGGGCTTTTCAGAGATGCTTCTGGTTCTATCTCAAGCAGGTTCTTTCTCTGTCGCTGAGATGTGATTTAGAAGTCTTTATTACTCAAAGAGCAAATAATTTGAGCAAGTTTACAGGGTTTTTACTTTTTATTTAGCAGTGTTGATACCATATTTAGGTGTAGTTTAAGAAAACTTAAAAATATTAGACTTAATACTTCAATCTTTCATGAAACCGAATTAATTTTCAGACAATTGCAATTAATACTGCAATCAATATACAAATGATTTTCATAATTTGTAAAGGACGTGGACTCTAACGATTATCAATTAATTAATCTTTAAAAAAAATTGTATTTCCAATCTAACTTACCGCTGCTATTAAAGTCTTATCCTTACTGGTACTGCGTTTTAAAGCTGAATCCAATTCTAGCAATTGTATATCACCATTACCTAAACAAACTGCCAAATATTCACCATCTGAACGAAACTTCGCATACATAATGGAACTGGAAAACTTTAAAGAAAATATAGGTTTACGTTGATGTAGTAACAAATCCCAAAAATCCAATTCTCCACGAATATCACCCGTAACAAATAATGAACAACGCATTGGACTCCAACAACCACATAAAATTTGATTTTTCTTTTTCATCAGAAGAGTCAAGGGTGACCCCTTACATTCTTCCGACCATATTTTAGCACACCAATCTCCCGTTATCAAAAAATTTTTCACAAAGAAAGGATTTCTTTCGATAGTACGTATTGGACCACTAAATAAGCGGTAATTACCAGCAGCCAAGGTTTCCATTGGGGTCATACCTTTACGATTGCCAATAAAGATACTACCCATGTCACTTCCGATGATAAAACGTATGGGGATAGTATACTCAAATTCCAAAACAGTAACACCATGAGCACGATCACGTGATTGATCATCGGACATGGAGGGATCAAGTAAAATTTCCTGTATGGGCTTATCCAAATCACGACCATCCCAAAATTTAACAGAACCATCATATGAACCGGTATAAAACTCTGTATTTGTTTTAGAATGTACCCAACAAATGGCCGGCACGGCTTCTCGATGGGCTGCTTCTAGAGGACAAATATTAACGGGAATTTCTCCTGAACGAGTGTCCCATAAGCATACCTTTCCTGATTGTAAACCTCCCGCTACCCAATTATCATCTTTTGGACAGAAATAAGTTTTCAATACTACATCATCTGACTTGAATGTAATCATAGGTTTTAAAGGATTCTCCAAATCCCAGATATAGAAATTGTTAAACGAAATATTTTGAATTGATTTTCTTGATGCTTTAAAAACAATTTTCTCCTCTTTTTTATCTTGTTCATCTCTCTGCAAATCTTCACGTTGCAGGGGTATATTGGTATGCAGTACTAAAAATCTGCGTATATCACTTGGCGCCCAATCTATAACCGATATAGGCCTTTTTACAACTACTGGATCATGGAATATATTCTTTTGTCTTGCCTCAAATGGTGCTATAATATCTTCACACATGTCAGATGGTAAATCAAGGAAAAACTCTTGATAAATATTAACGGTATTATTTATTTCAGCCACATCGGTAGACTGATTAATCAAATTTGTAACCTCACTACCCCAATTATCTTCACGTTCGATCTTTTTCCTATGCCTTAATGTGGATTCCTCATCATTTATATTGACTTCTTTTGGCCAACCACCTTCATAGTGATACATACCATGCTCGGAAAAGATAACATTTTCTGTTTCCATTGTGGTAACAGCCTTTTGATCGCTAAGTTGGATACCAGTATTCACTGGATTTCGTAAAATGAAATGTAAACGTAATCTCTGACTAGGATTAATGCTAAACATTAATTGGGTACGATCAGTAAATAGACATTGACGACCAAAACGTCGTCTTTCGCGTGAATAAATGAATTGATTTGAAGTATGCATGATGCTGAAGTAATATTTCTTAGGATTTGAGGACTAATATGATCTATTGCAGCTTTTATAGAGCAAGTATTGGTATTTTTATTTATATATAAAATATGTTTTCACTGTCAATAAAAATAAATAATTATTCCTTTCATAAACTCACCATTGGGTAAACTTAAAGACAGGGCTATTCAAATATCTTGATTCTTAATTGGGGTTGGTAATGATATGCATTGATGGCCCAAAAAGTTAGAATCTAAAACTAGCGTCATACAGGCTGATAACCGACAGTCATAAAACTATAGTTCTTGATAAATTGTGTCATCTAAAATGCTATGACTAGGACAAAGCACAAAACAAATATGTACTAAATATTTATCCGAACCATCAAATAAAACAAAAATACATGTTTTTGAATATGTTGACTTTAAATGCATTTTGGATACATTTTTAATGCATATTTTCTGCTTTTTAATACATATTTTTAATCTTCAGTAGCATTTATTCGATTGGCTCAAACAACCATTCACAGCAGACACTCCAAAAACACATTGAGAAAACCAAGCTTTCTATAAAAAATATTTTCACTTTTATAGAGATGTTGTTTTTTAAATAAAGGTTAACAAATATATAACAGAAACCATATATTTTATAATCCCATAACTATATTAGATCATTGAGTTTTATTTTATATTTTTCTTATAACTAGTATAATAGATCCATAAATACTATATATTTGTAATTCTCTGTTAAGGATTAATCAATAATTTTAGTTAGATTTTAGATAAGCCAGTTTTGTAATGTTTTTTTTTTTTTTTTTGATAGCACAGTTAATATAGTACTGACACTGTTTCAAGCTGTATTTAAAAAAATATTGATCTTATTCTTATTGTAACAGATCCAGATCCCATAATTGAAGTCAATATTAAGTGTCAATACCTTATTGTAAAATTTTTATCTTTTAGTTTTAAGAGGCATAACTACAATTTAGTAATTCTTTATATTTTGTTTGTATTTTTCTTTTGTATTGTAAACATAAAAAATAGTTCTCATTTCAATATTTTTTTTTTGTTAAAAGTTTAGCACAAAATATCAGAAAATTACCTTTTTTATATTTATTTAAATTTACTTTATATATATTTAGTTAGTTTTAGAATAACATTAGAGGCTTAAAACTTAACGAGCTCCTTGTGTTTTAACATCGTCATTATCATTTATATTCTTAGAAGTTCAACTGGTCGGGGTTTGGTTTTATAAACATTCATAATTTCAACAACAACATCACATATTTTTGTTTTCACGTTGGAAAATTAAAATTGTTACAAGCAATAAAAATCGAAGAAAAAAATATTATAATAATAATAATAATTATAATAATAGTGAAGGTACTACATAATTAGGTTCTTCATAAGGCTGTATTGTCCTATTGAAAACAGAATTGTTAAAATTTAACCATCACTGAATTAGAGGTATTTTTTTAGCTCTCTCTATTTTAATAAAAGTATTTGAAAAGTCAACATTAAGGCACATTTACACGCGAGAGCAAACTACTAGAGATAGAGCAAAATACACCTCTAAATAGCTCTATTGTGGTTGATTTTATCATATTAGGGGTGTTATCTCTAGCAGTTTTCTCTCGCATGTAAATGTGCCTTAAGAAAAACAGAGTTCTTAAAATTTTTATTTTATTTTAAGAACGATTTCCTTTTGCGGTTTCTCTCTGTTAGCACACTTAAACATAGGACACTAAACATACGTCAAAATTTTGTATTGTGCCAACCTTAATATATAATAGGGCAATAAAACAATTGTACCTATGTTTCGTTTGTTATTCTAAACTTTATAACAATGACAAAATTGTGACAACACTGTGGTGAATGGTCTGTGTTGTCACAATTTTGTCATTGTTGTAAGGGTGTAAATCTATACAGCCCATTTTTTAGTTCAGGGAGAGTAATTTTGTGTGAATATGTGGACCAGTGGAACCTAAGTTTTCCTAACAATTTAGAAATTTATATTCGAAATTATTAAATTGGCCCCCAATGTTGGGCTCGAAAATAGTTTATGATTAAATAAGTATCAGACTTAAATATAAATTAGGGTTGGATGCGAACTGGCAAAACAAAATCGAAACTAAATTCATGTTACACAAGTTTTCTTGAAATTTTTTTAAACAATTTTCAAAAACAATTCAAATACTTTTGTCAATTTGTATTTAGTTTAGGACAAATTTAGCCACCTCGTAAAGGGATGATAGGGGTTTTCATATAAACTCGTAAATGCCTTGTAAACCTTGTATAAATATAACCCATATTTTTTATGTATAGAGTTTGACGTTAAACTCATAAACATACCAGGATTACACTGTTTACGAGTAGAATACGAGTTTATATGAAAACCCCTAATATAAATAAGCAATTACAGTTATATTTTCTAAAGAATAATTTGGACTAACATAAACATAATAAAAAGGAAATTCTTGATAAAATATTTAAATAAAATAAGTTAAATAAATCTCATTAGCTTTTAACACATGTGGTTTTTCTTCTTCATTTTCAATACGAAGAGGGTTTTGAAAATGAATTTTTTTTAACACAATCTTCCAAACATACGTTTACTGACATTTCTTTATACAAAAAAAATTCATATATTCATTTAATTTTTTTATCACCTTTTAGCTTTATAATAATAAAATCGCTTTTTTTCGTTTGGTTATTATTACAAAATTTACAATGAGAAAAATTTTAAAAATTGTGCCGGTGGTACTGGTTGTGTTAAAGCCAATTGACCACCAGCCTCTACGAGTCTTTGTTTATAATCAGGACTTTGATCAACTATACAGGGATGGCCATCCGAAGGCCAAAATAAACAACAACAATAGCGGCACAATGATAAAATCTCGGCAAACTGATAATCATCGTTAAGTCCATAGGTACGTCTTAGTTGATGATAGAATTTTTTACCATCCTTAACATCATTTAAATGTTTGAGTTTATTTAATTCTAAAATGGAATCAATTTGATTTTGAGTGAAATGAAAACGTATAAGTTCACGCCAAATACGTTGCTCATTAACTAGTTTAGACATGATTTTCCATGCATCAGCAGAGGCCTAAAGGAAGAAAGAAGACAGTAAAGAAAATTTAGATTAATATAGGAAAAGGAATTATGTTTTTTCGATAAGTTATTAATTAGCCAGATGTAACCGTACACTAATAGAAATGTCTGTAAAAAATTTAGTTAAAACTACTAAAAATTAGTTACAAATGATGCTGCAGAAAACACTGCTAAAATTAGCAGATTATTTTTGCCATATATTGGCAATATAGGAACAGCAAAAATTAAACTGTTAAATATACAGAATTTTAGTTATATTTGAGTTAAATTTTTGTTAATGAAATATGGCAAATTAACCTGCTAAAATTAGCAAAACATTTTGTTAAATAATTAGTAACCTAAAAAATCACAAAAAAATTAAAATTTTCGAAGTTTTTTTTTCGATTTTTTTTAAATAGAAATTTTTAGCATATATTTCTGCTGATTTAAAAATAGCAACAATTTTGTAGATATAACGTTTATTTTTGCTGTTTTTAGTCTACTAATATTTAGTAAAATTTTCTGCTAATTTTAGCAGTTTTTCTGCAAGGTAATTTTTAACTAATTTTTAGTAGATTTTTCTTATATTTTTAAAGGTTAATTTTTTAGGAGTTTAAGCACGAGTTTTGTCCCAAATACTACTTAGATAAGACATTTTGTTTAAAGATTTCTTACTGTGGATCTCATACTGCTGGGTTAACTATAACATAACTATTAAACAAAAGAAAATTTAAAAAAATGCATACAAAACAACAACACATTTTTGGGTTAACTAATAGTTAAAACCCAGCCTTACTTAAGAAATATTTAAGAAAAAAATTGATCTTAGTTCTCCCTACAAACCTAAGCCATACACTAAACCTTTGGCTAAACATCTATTTAGGATATAGGTATGAACGAAGCCTTACCTCCAAATCTCTATGATCGGCAATACGTAATATAATTTCTCTAATGCATTCTTCGGGTAAATCATGTAATTTTGGACGTATTTCTGGGCCAGGCTAAAATAAACAGTATAATATATTTGTATTTTTCCTTTATGCTAACTTTAATTTTACCATTAACTTACCTCTCTAATCTCAATTTGACTAGCCACCTGTTGTATACGTTTTATAGTTTCAACATGTTCCTGCCAAAGATTTGAACTACCCAATGGTTTACCCCAACATTTTTGATTCTCCTGATAGAGAATATGTTGCAATTGTAAGGCCAGACCACGTAAAACATTTAAATGTTGTTGGCTGTCACTAACTGTTGTTGTTGGGAGTTATATTAATCATGACCCGGAAATGAAAAAAGAAATATTAATACAAACAAATGCCATGTTATATAAATTAACGGAAACAATCTCTTAATACACATATGAGGCTTTCCATGCCAACTGTCCAGCTAAAAAAATAAATATATATATCGTATAAATGTCAAACTTACAGAAAACTCATAGAAATAAATCCGTAAAAATAGCAGAAAAAGTTACTAAAAATTTGTTAAAAATTTTGCTCAAATATAACTAAAATTCTGTATATTTAACAGTTTTATTTTTACTGTTCCTATATTACTAATATTTAGTAAAAAAATCTGCTAATTTTAGCAGTTTTTTCTGCAGCATCATTTTTAGCTAATATTTAGTAACGTTTTCTGCTATTTTTACAGATTTATTTCTATGAGTGTAGAAAACTTTTTTTTACACTACATTTATACCTGAGCAAAAACTACCTGGTTTTTGGTTGTTGTAGTTTTTAACTTGTCAAAACGCATACAAAAAAAAAAAAACAAGCAAAAACTAGTATTCTACAAAAACTAAGTGGTTTTTGCTCAAGTACAAATGTAGTATTAAAAAAATTATTTGTATTAAAAATGAAAATAAATAATGTTAGTCTAAAACGCCATTCACCTGAACAAGATTACTAATCTCCTCGTTTTTGGTTATTTACTCCATACCATATAATGTCAAAATTTGATGTTATATGGTAATAGAATAGAGAACACAAATGAGGAGATTTAGTTATCTTGTTCATGTGAATGACCTGTTACACTGATTCAGCTGATATGAAAAGCCTCATATGTGTTAAATAATCTGCTCTTTTAACAACGTTACTTTTTTAGCTTTCTTCAATTACTTTGACTTTATTGTACCAACCATCACTTACCATGTGATGCCACTTCTTCGAGCATTTGTAACAACTGTTTCTGTGCACTGCCGGATAAATTGGCAATGCCTTTGTGTGCCACCAACAATCGCAGCAGAGCGCAAATATAATGAAAACGTCTACGATCGCGTACCGAACTGCGGAAATCTAAGCGACGTACTGCTTCACCCAGTCCATTAAAACCGGCTATTTCTCTTGTACATCTTATAGTTATATGGCAGTGCGGTGGTATAGTTTCCTCGTTGTTATCATCACTTTCATAGTTATCTTCGTTAGTGGATGGAAGTCTACAAGTGGAAACATGAACAGACAAAAAATTATAAAGGTGAACAAGATTTAGCAGATTGTTTGGGATAAAATATACTACTATATTTTATATTTTGTTTTTAATTGATAGAAATATGATTATGAAAAAGTTTATTGGGCAATACTATTGGAACGTTTAATTATAATAGAAAGTTTTGTTATTTATTAAAAAAATTAAATGAAAAAAAGAAAAGTTATATTTACTAGTTTTTTGACTATATCTGGGTATTGTTTATTAATTACCCTCCAGAAAATTGTTAAGTAATCGATTTCTTGTAAGAAAGGAGGGCTAACAACCCACTTTTCTGAACTTACCCTGCTAACGAATCGCTAATTGCCGCCCTATGCTCCAGTTGGAGTTAGAGGAATATATGTATATATTCCAATTAAAGATTTTTATAAAATAAAATTTGTTTTTAAACAAATTTTTAATTGAATCTGTTAAACATTTTAATCGACTTTTAAATACTTCAGTAAATATTGTAAACACATAATTCCCATATTGCGGCCCTATGCTCCTTGCAGGAGTAAAAGGCACGAATATATATATATATATAATTCCCATATTCCTTTTTCGTATAAAACCAAATAATTGACTTTAAAATATTTCAGTAGGTCAATATTATAAAAAAATGTTTTAAAATTTTAAATTAATTGATATGATTACCATTTTAATTAGTTT
The DNA here is from genome assembly GCA_949987735.1 of Leucophora obtusa. Classification (NCBI taxonomy): domain Eukaryota; kingdom Metazoa; phylum Arthropoda; class Insecta; order Diptera; family Anthomyiidae; genus Leucophora; species Leucophora obtusa. The sequence continues at coordinate 14,456,068 of OX465296.1, forward strand.
TGTTTCATTTAATCAGATACAATTTATAGTAATTAATACTATTATTAGCGGGATAGGTGCAAAATCAATGAAAATATTAACTGATATTATCAATTTCGAAACTGAAACTCATTTTTATTTTTTTGCGTATGTATTTTGAAAAATCCTAACGGTCGGTGTCATACTGAAGACTTAACTTTAGCTTAACTACAGAACAAAAGAAAATCGGTTAACTCTAAAATTTGAAATATAATTTTGTCTTTTTTACACAAAAAAAAAATATTACCTAAAATCCTCCAATTAAATTTTTTAAATAATAAAACCATAGTCAATTAATTCTGTAATTAATTTAAATATAAAAATTATAAATATTAAAACTTTTGCACGTTAGAAATTTTGTTTAAAAATTTCTGTCTTAAATAAAATTATAGAAAAAAATTGTTCCTAGTTCTGACTATAAAACTTACCCTATGACCTTATTATCCAATAAAAAATTTAATTGGAAGTATTTAAAAGATAATTTTCATGTATTTATAAAAGCACATTTACACGCAGGAGCAAACTGCTATATGTAGAGCAAAAAACACCTCTAAATAGCTTAAATCATTCACAATAGAGCTATTTAGAGGTGTGTTTGGCTCTATCTCTAGCAGTTTTCTCTCGCATTGTGCCTTAAGAGTTTTATATAGAAAACATATCTGAGAATTTGTAGATAAAAAATATCAGATTTATTGGGGTTTTATGTTGGGATAGTTAAAAATTTCAAACCATGGTTTCATTACCAAAAACCTGATTTTTTTAACTTAAATCGTCGTGGAAACAACTGAACTCACGTGCCCATCTCTACTTTCAATATCTAAAAAAGAAAATTATATGAAACTAAAACTGATACCAATTTGTAATTAAAACTTACAATAAAAAATGTATAATGAATACATATCCTTACCAAGGCTTGAAAGAATTAATTCTTTAATGAACTTTTCTTAACTTGAAATAATTTGGTTTAATTCATACTTTTATAAAAGCATTTTCCGAAGAAATTAATTGAAATTACAATAAGTTTTAAATTTTTCTAAAAAAGAATTTATTTGATTTAGGACATTTTTTACTATGCCGAAAAATGTCCTCGGGTATTCTCAACTGAGTCTCAAGTGAAATATCCCTTACTGAGTCTCAGTTGATTCAAATTTCGTAAAAACTGTAACCAACAACTTTAAAGGATTTGTAGTTAACAGAAAATTTGTTGATGTTTACTAAAAATAAAGTTACCGACAATCTAAATTAACTAAAGTCAACTAAAAAAAGCTAATTCAAACCAACAAAACTTAGTGAGGGGTTAAAAACTGATAAGGAAGCATCGTTGATTGGTTTAACCTCAATTGCCACACAAATAGAAAAAAGTATGTAAAAAATTTACTTTAAACTACTAAAAATTAGTTAAAAATCGTTGCAGAAAAAAACTGCTAAAATCACCAGAATATTTTTGTAAGATAGAGATAGCAAAAATAAAACTGTTAAATATACGGAATTTTAGTTATATTTGAGTTAAGTTTTTATTATTAGAAAATAACAAATTAACCTGCTAAAATCAGCAAAAAATTTTGCTAAATAATTAGTCGCCTAGAAAACCACAAAAAAAATTTTAAATTTTCGATGTTTTTTTTTTTGATTTTTTATTAAATGCAAAAAAAATCGAGTCTTTTGAAAAAAGCAGTTAACAATTTTTGTTAGCAAATATTTCTGCTGATTTTAGCAGGGGAGTTATTACGTAAGCGGATTCAAAAAATATTGTTCGAATTCGGAAATTTTAAAACTCTTGTAAAAAGATATCCGTTGTTGAAAGTCCAACTTTTTTTGACATTTCACTTTTATTAGACTATAGCATACACGTTTTCAATATTTCCCCCCAAAATTCTATTCGAAAGCATTTCCGTTTCGAATCGAATTACATAATAACCCCCCAGAATAGACTGCTATTCGCATTCAACTAAATTTAGCTTAAAAGTAACAAAAATTTTGTAGATATAACTGTTTGCTTTTGCTATTTTTAATCTATTAATATTTAGCAAAATTTTCTGCAGATTTTACAAAACAATTTGTCATTTTAAATTAACTAAAAGTTAATATAAATATAACTTAAATTCTGTATATTTAACAGTTTTATTTTCGCTGTTCTTATTTTACTAGTATTTAGCAAAAACCCTTACTAATTTCAGCAGTTTTTTCTGCAACATCATATTTAACTAATTTTTAGTTGCCTTTTCTGCTATTTTTACAGATTTATTTCTACGAGTGTACTTTAATGCTACAAATCAGAATTTCGTAAATTTCAGAAGTGTTTGCATCCAACAATAAGGAAGATTTTGATCATACTTTGAAACCCTTAAAAATAACATTGGACCGATAAAAAATACATGGATGTTATTTTCTTCTCTCTTCTATTTATCGCAATAAATGTAAACCTATCAACGGTACTTCCTTGTGGATAATTTTGTGCTTATAATTAGAAGAAATTTCTATGAAACTACACACGTATTTTTGTTAGTGAAGTAAATTTTAATTAGTGGAGTTGAAGAAAATTTAAAGACCGATTACCAAGTGTTCCGCGAAAATTTAACCAATATTTAAATTACAATTTTTTATATGGGAAACAGCGTCAGTTAAAGTTCCAGTTAGTAACACGAACGGAACATTGTGGAAGTAAGGCTAAATCGTTCAAACCCCAATAAACTTCTCTTTATAATTAAATCAGAGAGTACAAACTTAATATTGGCTCGCGAAAGCACAAAAAATTTCATTGCAACACGTTAATTAAAAATTATTGCTATCATTACGAACTTTTAAGTTGCTTTTATTGTGTTATTTTCTATTAAAATTTTATATTTTTTTATTTTCTTTTAATGAATTGATCGCAATTAAATTAATTCTTTAAAAGTTCTGATCCATATATACTAATACGTACTACTTGCAAACAAGCAATCAAGGATATTTGAAAAAAAGAAGAATAAAAAATTACAAGGACAATGGACAAGTTGATGTGTTGGTGTTTTTGACAGAAAAATAATATAGAACACACAATATTAAACTATACCAAGCCAAACAGACCAACCAACTAAAATACCTACCATGATATGACCTTACATATGTATTTAATACTCATACATTTAACATGTAATTAGGAACATTTTACTTTTAAAAATACCTACCGCATTCATAAGTTCAAATTAGGAAATTTTATATTCTTTAAAATTAAATCCCTTTTACATTAAATGAATTTATTTCAATTACAAGAAAATTACTATGTACACAAGTAACATACGAGTATTTTTAAAACCACATGATATAGATTAATGATTCAACGACATGATGTCAAGCCATCCAACGTTCATTTACCTTTTGGTTTATATTTTTCTTTTTTTCTAAAGTACAAAGAATTGTTTTTCTCTTCATTGCGATAACGACAAAAAAAAAAAATAAAACCATAAGATACATTTGGAGTTTTTCCTGTATGCTGACTGGTGCATCTTCTGCATAAATACAATAAATGCATATATAAATATGTGGAATTCTTTGTCAACCGGGCCACCCTTCTCTCCAAAGTTGGTGCAGACTATAACCAATAATTTTAACCTACACCAATTTTGGAGAGAATGGGTGGCCGGTTCTTTTAATTCTTTGCCAATTGTGTCACCGGTTACCACTACTTTAAGTAATGGTAAATAGGCTGGTAAGTAGTTGAAACCCTGTTTTGCTGGGATGTGCTGATTTTTTGTTACTTATTCACAAAATAAAAAATTAGAAAAAAGTTTTTTGTTCTCCAAAGCCTAAAAATATTGGGGAACCGGTTGAAATTTTGACTTCGAACATATACATATATAGTTATTTTCAACAGTTTAAAATAACAAAATTTTTAGTCATTTTAAAGGTAAATACATATATAAATTTGTCGCCTTTTTAATTGCATATACCTTTAACTGTCATTTTCAGTAGATTCTACCAACAAACGCTTTTGAGTGTGTCACTACCACAAATACTGAACCAAGACCTACTTTTTATTACAGCTAATTATATATTTCACTATATTTAACCCCGCTTTTCGGAATATGACCCAAATCGTACCTTCACTAAAAGTAATAAATCTGTAAAAATAGCAGAAAAAGTAAAAATTAGTTAAAGATGATGCTGCAGAAAAAACTGCTGAAATTAGCAGATTCTTTTGCTAAATACTAGTAAAATAAGAACAGCAAAATTAAAACTGTTAAATATACAGAATTTTTGTTATATTTGGGTTAAGTTTTTGCTAAAGGAAAAAAGCAAATTAATCTGCTTAAATCAACAAAAAATTTTCATAAATAATTTGCATCCTAAAAAATTAGAAAAAAATTTAAATTTTCGAAATTTTTTCAATTTTTTTTAATGCAAATCAAAATCGAGAATTTCGAAAACAGCAGTTTACAATTTTTTAGCAAATATTTCTGCTGAGTTTAGCAGGATAGACTGCTAATTGCATTCAACTAAATTTAGCTTAAAAATAGCAAAAATTTTGTAGATATAACAGTTTATTTTTGCTATTTTTAGTCTACTAATATTTAGCAAAATTTTCTACAGTACAATTTCTTATTTTCAATTAACTAAAAGTTAACCTAAATACAACTAAAATTTAACAGTTTTAATTTTGCTGTTCTTCTTATTTTACTATTATTTAGCAAAAAAAAATCTGCTAACTTCAGCAGTTTTTTCTGCAGCATCCTTTTTAACTAATTGTTAGTAAATTTTTCTGTCATTTTTACAGTTTTATTTCTGTGAGTGTTAGTGTATTTATTTTTCTTTTAAATTAAGGTATCTCTTTTCAATTATTTGACTTTTTTATGACAAATATGTCAGTTACGTATATGTGCATTAAAAGAAAGAATATTATTTTCATCAGCTGTTTTATTTTATGCAACAATTTGTTATAAATTGTTGTAAGGATGCTGAGGCAAAAAGGACAACGAAAAACTATATAAACTAAAATACAGCAACAAATGTATACAGCATGACAAATAGTAGAAACAATTTCACACAAAAAAACTACAGAAAAAAATGCAGAAATGAGGTGAAGGTTTCTATAGTATGTTTCCTATATATAGGATAAATATAAGACTATGTACAATTATATGATGGTGGTAAATTTTTCATATACTATTTATATACAACTTTACCTATGATATAGTATGTTAAAAAGTGCCAGTTTATAGGATTACACTATTTCTGAAGTAATTGAACTAAAAGAATGAACTAAACTAGTTCACAAATTAGCTAGAAATCACAAAGTTAGAGTATTGTAGTTCTCCATTTTCGTCCCTTATTTTTTAGAAAATATTTTGTTTAGGCATTTTACAGGGAAGATTTTTCAAACCCACCTTAAGTGAACCCGAGACCATTTTTGACTTTGAATCTTTATTATTTAATGTACCATAAGTGCGTTCCTTTACTTTTTGGGTAAAGTTCGGTAAACTGAGAGTAAGCAAAAAATCCTCTCATAAAATGACAAAATTACCCAAAAGTAAAGGAACGCACAAAACCATGTGAAAGTGCGTACACTCAACCAAAAAAGTCTGTAATGGCTACTGAAACTTTTGCTGTTATTACGGGAAATTTAACTGTTTTGAGGCCAGCGGTATTTTTGCTAATTTTAGCAACACATGTCTGCTGATCTGTAGTACAATAAAATCAGTAGAAAAAATTAGTAACCGCTACTAAATTTTAGTAAAATTTATGTAAAATGCAATTCAAAATCGATTTGCTAAAATCAGTTAAAAAACTTACTAAATATCATAATTTTAGTACAATGAAGTTAGTATAAATAATTAGTTGCAGCTACTAAATTTCCGTAAATTACTGTAAACTGTAATTTAAAATCAATCTGCTGAAATTAGCAAAAAATTGTACTAAAAAATAAAAAGACTGTAAAATCTAAAAAAAAAATTTTTTTCTTCGATTGTAACAACCGTATAATTACTTCATCGTACTTGAAATTTGGAGTCAAAATTGCAAACGGTTCTCCAGTTATTGCCGTTTTATGCATTGGAGATGCAATAAAATTTTCTGTGTGTTATTTCTAAACTAAGAATATATCAATAGTAACAAATATAAACTAAACAAGAATTGTAAAAAATCAAAAAAAAAAATATTTTTAAATTAGTATATTTTTCTGCTAAATTTAGCACTCGGTTTTGAAAAATTAGTAAAATGTTTTTCTGAAATCAGCAGCGAAAATTAGTAAAAAAATCCGTAATTTGTAATAAGAGAATAGCAAAAATGATTACTAAAAATAAAAATTGTACTAATAATCAGTATAAAAATAGTATAGTGCGATTGGAAACTGTTTTCAAATTTTTTTACAAACTTTTTTATTTAAGTGTATAATTTTAGTTTGAAAAATTAAATAAACACACATATTTAGTTACATTTAAAAGTTTTATTTTCACAATTGTTTTTGGTTATCATTACATCAGCTGTTAGTTTTACAATTTACCCGAAGAAATAGTTTGGGTAACTTTGGTAAAAAGAGAAACACAAATTTATTCTCTTGAACGTTCGTAACGTAAAGGAATGGACCTAAAGCCTGAGTTACCCAACCGTAAACGTATCTGTAACGAATCAGCTGTTCCGATACCACAAGAAGAAATGTGTACGAATGGTTACTAACACGTAAATGTAAACGAACTTGCCGGATCATTCTGTTGAAATCAGAATTTTCTATCCGGCATCGAAACAGCTGAGTGATTTTACCGGAAAAAATATGAAATGAATAAAGAAAATTGATTCAAACAACAAATAAGGAATAAGAATTAACAAATAAATGGAAAAATTTAGAATAAAATATAAAACCACATGAAATAGATGCTAAATAGTAATGTCGTTTACGGTAATCTATAAGTGTACTTTTTAGATACGGCACGGTACAGTTACATCACATTTACGTTTACGGTCCCATAATCCGCCCTTAATATGTCTTTATTAAAACCAATGGCCTTGCAACTCTCTCACTAATTTTTATGGGAAAAAATATTATGTGCTTTCGAACAGGAACAAACTCCGACAGGTTAATCAGGGATGGAAAAGGCTTCCTCGATCGGGCTCTTATACCAAAAAATGTTAGCTCGCTCTTATGTAAAAATGTAAGTAGCTAAAAAAATAGTTTCCTCCTTTGGCTCGTTAAAAAAAATTAAATATTTAGATAAATATTAGCAAACATAGCCAGAAACTTAAATACAGCATTTCCAATAGCATTTCATACATTATGAAAAATTGTTTAACTACACAAGGGAGTACTTAGTTTGCAAAAAAAAAAAAAATGCATCAATATATTCGTTTGCAGAATGTTAACCGCTGGTTAATTCCGCATTATTTTGCGATTTTAGCATCTTATGTTTCAATGCAATTTAATACAATTTCAAATTTTCCTATTGAATTTACGAATATTAAATTAGAAATGGTGTAGTGCTCGTACTATATAATTCTGTATGTACTTGTTGGTATCTGCCAATTGAAGAAAAACAAGTAAGAATGTTATATTCGGCTGCAACGAATTTTCCTACCCTACATTATTATAATTGCTAATATAACAATTGAAACGAACTCTAGTAGAGAGAATTTTTCTCTTAAAAATTAATAAAATTTGTAAAATAAGTTTATTAAACAGAATTTTAATATCCACGCCAAAATTAACTAAACTCAAAAATGTTTGACAGTTACTACATGACAGTTGTTTGTGTAGTAATCTGTAGTTGTTGTTTTTAACTGCAATTATAGTTGTTTTTCTATGGAAAAATACAAAATTTTAAATTTGTTTTATTAATAAAGTTTGCAGATAAAAATCAGAAACTGGTATCTCCAATCCATTAAAGCATAATAACTGGAGAACCGTAAGGAATTTTTACTTTAAATTTTAAATATATATATATATTCCTATAACTCCCACTGGAGCATAGGGCGCTGAAGTAAATACACATATTTTTGTAATCGAAAAAAATTGTTTTTTTATAACTAAAATACACTTTTATAATACCAAAATAATTTACTGTAAAAACACAGTAGTTTTACCCATTTTGTCAGTTGTTTTTTTTTTTGTAGTAAAAATTTGTCAGTTCATTTTACGACATTGTTAGTAATTTTGAATGTTTTCGTTAGTTATTTTTCAACAGTGAAAAATAACAACGTCCTTAGTTATTTGAAAATTAATACACTCATAGAAATAAATCTGTAAAAATAGCAGAAAAATCAACTAAAAATTAGTTAAAAATTATGCTGGAGAAAAAACTGTTAAATTAGCTGTTTTTTTTTTTTTTTGCTAAATACTAGTAAAATAAGAACAGCAAAAATAAAACTGTTAAATTTACAGAATTTTAGTTATATTTAAGTAAATTTTTAGTTAATTGAAAATGACAAATTGTACTGTAAAATCCACAGAAAATTTTTCTAAATATTAGTAGAGTAAAAACAGCAAAAACTAACAGTTAGGTATATCTACAAAATTTTTGTTATTTTTAAGCTCAATTTAGTTGAATGTAAATAGCATTCTATCCTGTTAAATTAACAGAACTATTTGCTAAAAAAATTGTAAACTGCTGTTTTCAAAAGTCTGGATTTTTATTTGCATTTAAAAAAATCGATTAAAAAATTTCGAAAATTGTAAATTTTTTCGTGATTTTTACACAGATAAAACAGTTAGTAAAAAAATTTGTAAACAGTTTCAATCGCACTTTACTATTTTTATACTGATTTTTAGTACAATTTTTTTTAGTAATCATTTTTGCTATTCTCTTGTTACAAATTACGAATTTTTTTTACTAATTCCCGCTGCTGATTTCAGCAAAACATTTTACTAATTTTTCAAAACCGAGTGCTAAATTTAGCAGAAAAATATACAAATTTAAAAAAAAAATTTTTTTTTGATTTTTTACAATTCTTGTTTATTACTATTGATATATTCTTAGTTTGGAAATAACATTCAGAAAATTTTTTTGTATCTCCAATGCATCAAAAGGTAATAACTGGAGAACCGTTTGCAATTTTGACTCAAAATTTCAAGTACGATGAAGTAATTATACGCTTGTTACAATCGAAAGAAAAAAGTTTTTTTTATAAATTTCTTTTTTAGATTTTATTTTTTAGTACACTTTTTTGCTAATTTCAGCAGATTGATTTTAAATTACAGTTTACAAAATTCACAGAAATTTAGTAGCTGCAACTAATTATTTATACTAATTTTATTGTACTAAAACTATTGATATTTAGTAAGTTTTTTAACTGATTTTAGCAAATCGATTTTGAATTGCAGTTTACAACAATTTTTCTAAAATTTAGTAGCGACTACTAATTTTTTCTACCAATTTTGTTGTACTACAGATCAGCAGACATGTGTTGCTAAAATTAGCAAAAAATACCGCTGGGCTCAAAACAGTTAAATTTCCCGTAATAACAACAAAATTTTTAGTAGCCTTTATAGACTTTTTTGGTTGAGTGTAGTCTACTAATTATTTAGTAAACATTTTTGCTGATTTAGCAGGTTAAATTGGTTTTTTCTATTAACAAAAATTTAACTCAACTATAACTAAAATTCTGTGTACTTAACATTTTTAATTTTGATGTTCCTATCTTACTAATATATAGCAAAAATAAGCTGATAGTTTAGCAGTTTCTTTCTGCAGCATCTTTTTTAACCAAGGTTGGTTACCGTTATCGCTAAAATACCGTTTCAAATTGAATACCGTTACCGTTACCAATACCTCTAAAAAAATTTCCCAATACAGTTATCGTTACCGATACCGTTATTTTTATGGGCAGTTACCGGTATTTTACCGGTATTTATTAATTTATATAAAAAATGCCAATTTTTTAACTTTTTTATTTTATAATCTTGAATTATTTTTACAAACAAAATTATAGACAATCATTTTAATTATTAAAACTACCAGCATTGAATTTATAGGTTATAATCTGTATTTTTAAGACTTAAAATCAAGAACATGCTATGTTTTTACTTGTTTTTATATGTTTGTAAAGTAATTTTTTATTTTAGTGGTTTTAACTAATTTTTTTAAAGACTTTTTTTCTATTAGTGTACCTTTGTCTCCTTTTTAACTGCATATATGTACCTTTGTTTAAATTGTCATTTTCAGTAGATGCTACGGACAAACTTTTTTGAGTTTACAAAATGTATTCTCTAGACTCTCTAGTAAAAATTTTAAAAATATCTTATTATAAATTTCAGTTTATTTATTGCACCTTTTGGTATTTAGAGAAAAAAATTATTGTTTCAAATTTTATTTTGGATTACATTGACAGTGTTAGGATTTCTCTTCTTTAAAATCGTATGACTCAATCCTATAAATGTAAATGGCTCTTTAATATTTCTATGTTACAATCGCAAGAATGAAATTAATATACCCCATAACTATAGTAGACAGCATTCAAAAAATAAACCTTCAAACATATTGCATATAATAGAATGAAAATGTTCATATTCAAAACTAGGTCATACTTAATTTATGGTCAAAAGTAATATAAACAAAAATAAATAGAAAACATAAAAATCTGAACACCAAAATTCTACAAGATTACAGTATTTACCACATTGTACTTTATAAAATACAATAAAAAGAAGTTAATAAAAAAATCTCAACAAGAATTTTTAATTAATCCAGATTTCTACAAGAAATAAACTTTATTTGAATTAGAAAAACTATTAAAAAAAGCTATTTTGTTTACAAACTTTTAACAGCGAAATTAATCCAATTGATTAAACTTTTTTAATCTTCATCGTTTACACATGCATTTATTGACAGTTAACTTTGGTAGCATTCAGCAGAGAAACCTTAAACTGATACCGGTGACTTGTAGCGCTTTCTGATTAGTAACTCTGCTGAACGACGTTTTCTTTGTTTCGTTTTTAAATACAATTTTTATATATTTTCCTTTAGTTTCTTTAAATTTTTGTTTTTGAATTATATTTATATATTATATGTTTTTATTTGTCATTCTTACAAAAAAAAAAAATAGTTTTAAAATCAACAACAACAAATGTATCACTAATTGATCAAAAGTAGCAAACATTTTTTACGTTACCAAAATATGACAGCGCTACCAGAGTGCTCAGACTGAGCGGTTAGTGATCAGGTCGTTCAGCAGATAGTTGTACAACTGTTGTACAACTGTTGACTATTAAAGTGTATCTGCCAAACGCACCCTTTGTCAGTCTAAAATAACAGGGTGACGCCGATCACGATCCGGCAAAAGATAACCATAAAAAGTCTCTGGCCATTAGGGTTTATGTCCCGGGAAATCCCGGGACGGGATTCCCGGGAATCCCGCCCTTTTTCGGATCCCGCAATCCCGGGAATTTTGTGCGGGATTTCCCGGGATTTTTTTAATTCTTTTCTAGAAGTTTTATCTAGTTTAATGCAATGTTGGAAACTTTATTTAAATTTAAAGCATTGATATTTTTAACTAATTTAAACAAAAAATATTTAAAATTAAAAAAATACGATTTAAAATTTAATAAACTGAATTAGGCCAAATTGTTTTCGGATGTCAGTTGAATTTGGTTTAGTTAAACGGAAAAAAATTTTATCATCCATTACCAAGTTTACCAACAAAAATACTTTTACATATTTCTATTAAGATTTTCGGAATGATTCTGCAACCTTGCCTATAAGTTTTGCATGTATACTGATGTAAAATCGTACCGAAAATCTTATAGTGTAAACCAGCCTAATACAACATTCCAACATTATTATTTCAGTTCCAAATTGGAGGCATTAAAATTAAAAAAATTGGTAATATTTTCGTATTTTCAATTGACATAAGTAGTTTGAGTTTATTTAACTTAAAATAATTTCATTTAAAGTTCAATTGCTATTCCATTATCTCAATTGTATTTTTTAAATATTATTTGTTTTCAAAATAATCCATCAGATGCTTTTTCAAATTATTTTGGCTTTTTTTATATTTTAATTTAAAATGCCAATAAATACGAAAATTCTATAATTTCTTTTTCAGTAACTGTGGCATAAAAAATGTCTATTCAAGAAAACCAATTAAAGTTAAGAAACTAATTAAAGTTACGACTTAGGCGAATTTGCCTAAAAATTTTTGTGGAAAATACTTACTTTCAAACTATTTTATAAAAATAATTCTAGACGGATACTTTTGAAAATCTGCGTAGAAAGAAACAAAATATCTAGAAATAGAATTTGAAAAATATTTAAGCAACAAATCGATCTGAATTCTGACTATAAAACTGGTCCGACACAAGTTTGCACCAATTAACTATTCCATTATATCCTGAAAAAAGTGATGAAAATAAAATACCCGTGTCTTTCACTTTTTCTATATCAATTCGTTTAACCGTTTAAACCGCCAATTAATATTTAGTTAATATATTTCTAAGAGTTTTTTAAAATTAAGACGGCCTTCCATATAAATATAATATTAATTCACGATTTAAATTGTTAAACGAATTGATCTAGAAAAAGTGGAAGACATGGATACTTTATATTTAGGCATCCTTTTAGAATATATTAAATAAGTACATTTTCTCATGGGTACAACCAAAATATTAACTTTTTCGGACGGAAATTTTAACAGAAATCGAGTTTTTAAAGTACATCATATGTCGAATTTATATATTTTATACCGAGCGGGATTTCCCGGGATCCCGGGAAATTCGGAAAAAAATCCCGCTGTCCCGGGAAATGAAAAAGTCCGGGAAAAGAAAAACCCTACTGGCCATGCAATTGCTAGGTTATTATACAACTTTTCGTTTGATTATATGTGAGATTGTTAGTGTTGGAAAGCTCAATTCCACTCAATTAGTAATTTAAATACATGGTCGTTTAAAAATAATAACCAGATTAAATGTTGGATTAACTGTTAATTGAAAAGATTAAAATATGGTTTAAACGACTTGTTTTGTGCTTGAATAAGCAGTTAATTTGGCTCTAACTATATCAACTGTTCTGTGTGAATTTGGTATAAACTAGGGATGTGCGATTAATCGTTTATTAAAACAGTATGATTAATCAGAAATCTGATTAATCAGTTAATTGATTAATTGAAAATTTGATTATTCAGAATTATGATTAATCGAATAATTTGAATTTTGATTAATCAAAACTTGAATAATTTTAATTAATATTAAAAAAATATTTAAAAATAAAAAAATGACGGCAATTTTATCTTTATTTTGTGACAATGCCTTATATAACTCCAAATAAAGAAAATCAGACAGATTGTTTGTTCACTGGTCAGACTTGAGCAATGTCCATTCTTAAGTTTCATCTTTCTATATTGAACTGGCGTTAAAAGGCGTCTTTAACAGAGAAAAATAAAATATTATTCAATTATTCATAAGTTTAATTAATCAAAGGCATGATTAATCAATTAATCATTATTTTGAATAATCGAAATAACTGATTAATCGATTAATCATATTTTTGATCAATCAAAATTGTTGAATAATCGATTAATTCAGTAATCAGAATTTTGATTAATCAGGAAGTTTGATTAATCGATTAATCGCACATCCCTAGTATAAACATTTTTTTAATTTGGTTTTAAACACAATTTTCTTAATAAACCTTTATAGCCATATGCATAGACATTTTGTCGGTTTTTATAACAGTCTTATACTTAAATCAAATTAACAAGCAAAACAACAATAAATTTTCCTTATAAGACTGTTATAAGAACCAAAAAAATCTCTATGCATTTGGCTATTAGTGTAAATGTGGGGTTTTCTGAACAATGAATTCACATAAAATCATTCGTTTTTACATAAATGTGTTGTTGTTTTTTAAAAAACGAATAATTTTATATGTATTCGTTTTTAAGAACACACCCTAATATTTATAATTACGAAATTCACGTGTTTTTTCTATTTTTGATTTTCGGTAAAATGTTTAGAATTGAATATTGATAAGAAACACATGTATCTAAAATTCAAATGCAATTATTTTGTAATAAAAATAGAAACAAAGAAACAACTTTGTGGTTTTCTTAAAATTAATTCACTTTTGTAGCGTTATATTTTTTAAGTATAGAATATGTATATTTTCTAACCAAATACACACTGTTTACTCTAGAGAAAAACGTTTATACTTTTTAATATTAAAGGAATTCACAGTTTAAGAACTAACATTTGCCCGCTATAAAATAGCATGATTTTTTAAGTATAACAAAAGAGCCGTTTACATTATAGGATTGAGTCATATGATTTTAAGTAAAAGAAATCATAACACTGGAAATATAATCCTAATTAAAATCTTAAAGACTTTATATGTGAGAGAGCTAACTTTACAGAGATGACTTTGTGTATGCAAATCTTATGAGAGAGAATGATTTTTTGAAAAAAGTCTAAAAATGAGAAATCCGATAAAAAATATTATGACTGCCGAAATAATCGTATGACTGCCAAAAAAATCTTAAGCACATGTTTTTTTTGACAGATCCTAACACTTAATCCTATAATGTAAACTACTCTTAAGAAGCATATAAAACTGGGAGTTACAATAGCATTAAAAATCTTTTATTTTCCGATTTTTTCCTTTTTCAAAAAAGGTCAGTAATAGAGAGGCTACACTGGTGATTTAGGTTGACGAAATTCAAAATTAAAAATTTCTTCTTCTTGCTGGTCTTATCGAATTCGTTCAAAAATTTTTATTCTTTGTAGTTTATTTGTAAAAATTGTATCATCTTTCTTTAATAAAATAATTTAAACAGAAAGTGATATTAATTTATGATCTAGAGTCAAAGTAAAGAACATTTATTAAAACTTTCTTCTTTTAAATAAAAAATAGAATTTAAAAAACATTATTATTTGAATTTTTGGCAACCGTTCAAATATTTCCTTTATACTCGTAATTCTATTCTTACAGTATATACCCCTTAATATATTGGAGATTTTATTTTTTTTATTCTTGACAACTTACATAAAATATTGCACTGTTGAAATGGCAGATTATTTTTAAAAGCAGGAAATACTTTTTCATAATTTAGTAAATATGCCATTAAATTGTTTGAAGAAAATTTGTAGTTTTCCAAATTTATAACAAAATTGGAAAATTTAGGTAAGTCATTAAATTTTTGTGAGCTGTAAAATCTATTTATTCCCATCTTTTTCTAACTTTAATGAACAAATTCATTTAATATTTTGTTCGTCGTTTGAGATAGAGCAAAACGGATAAAATGTTTGCTTCTTTGGAGTGCCCTTACATGACTTTAGATGGTATGAACTAGGCCTGGGGATGGTCCCGAGACCTTAATTTGAGAAAATTTTACGACTCAGTATAATTACAAATAAAACTATAGATTTACTAATTTCTTAAATTTAACAAAATAATTTGTTGAAATCAACAAATTTTATTTTAAGCCAAAAAAACTGGAATAAATTTTGTTAAAATAACAAATTTTTCTGTTCAGCCAACAGACTTCCCAGTAAAAAAATTATATGTTTTTAGAAGCAGGATTAAACAAATGCGCTGATGTAAGAGCTTACTATTATAGCATCCCAGGTAAAAAAAATGATATGGAGCCATATGAAGTTATATTTAATTATATATAATCTTTTATGTTATTAGATATAATTATATCCGAAAAATGAGAACATCTTATTGTATCTTATTGTATCGAATTGTATACAATTGTATACAATTTGGTACAATTTGATACAATTTTATGCAATTCGATACAATTGTATCCGAATTTTGTCCTCATCCAATTACATCAAATTATATCTTTTTGTATAAAATTATATAAAATGGTTTAAAAGTGGACATAGTTTGATACAATTATATCTAAAAATTTACCTTATACTTTAGATCATATTATATATAACCATATCTAACAATATATAAAAATTATTTTTTTAAATAAAAAAGATATGCAATATCTGGAGATCAGACCTGGGGCATTTCAATTGCAATTGCAAATAAATGTAATTGAAATTAAAAAAACTCAATTACATTTCATGTAACTGTAATTGAAAATTTTCAATTACAAGTAATTGTAATTGAAAGTGATTTCAATTACAAATTTCAATAATATTTAGAATTAAGGTGTTTTTTGTTAAAATTTTGTAGAAAAAACTGACTGGGATAGGTTGGATAGGCGTGGATAAGTACCTACTTGTGCTTTTTCTCATTATTTCTTTTCCGAAAAAATTTAATTGTAATTGACATTTTTTCAATTACAATTATATGTAATGTATAATTGAAAATTTTCAATTACAAATTACTTGTAATTGTTTTTTTTTAATTACAATTACAAATAATATGTAATTGTAATTGAATTTTTTTTCAATTACAATTACATGTTATTGTGTAATTGCATGTGTAATTAATTTCCAAATATAATGATTAACCCAAAGGTCTGCTGGAGATCCTAAAATTTCGATAAATCTTCCATTAATTTTATCCAGATTTACCATGACAGTGCATTAAACATGAACAAAATTTTCTTTATTTTTAGGAATTTTAAAATAAAGTTAACAAGACTGAAATATTTAAGTTAATAGGATTATGTTATACAACCAAGATATAAGAAAAATAGTAAAAAAAATAGTAAAATATTACAAAATAATAAAAATTACTAAAAATATATGATGCAAAAAATAAACTCACACACGAATCATGCACGGGTTATATATTCTTATTCACGCTCACGCACGAATCAAGTAGGAATTATATTTAATTATTACTCACGATCACGTGTGAATAACGTGACTCACGGACATTTCTAGTCACGCGCCAATCCCTAGTAATTACTAAATCTAAAACTACCCAGTCAGAAAAATACAAACGGGAAAGCGGTGGCAAAGCACTTTAACAGGTGGTACAAATATTGGCAAAAAGTGCTTTCCCATTCCCAAAATGATAACATCATTAGACAAAAGGAGCGGCTGTTCAAAAAGCGCCGGAAAAGCACTGGAGGAACAAAATTTTTAAACGTTGGCAAAACGCTGGCAAAACCAATAAATAGGTGGTCTGGAAATATATTTTCCAAAATAAAATTAAAAAAAAGTTCATATGTATTTTTCTGACCCTGCCGTGATTTGAACCCAGGCCGTCAGATTGGCAGACGATTGCTCTACCCACTGAGCTAACGAGACATATAATATTTAATGGCTAAACACATAGATGAGTGATAATAGCTGGACATCTACTGGCTGTGCCAAAATGCTAGTACTGGCAAACAATTTTTAGTAACTAGTATGCCAGTGTTTGGAGGGCAAAAAGAAAGTTGGTCTTGAAGGAGCTTTCCCACAAACAAAAAAATTAATTTAATAAAACAAAAAAAAATTTTAAATAAAAAAAAATCCAAAAACATTTTTTTTGCTTGCTACAAACATTTTTTAACGAAGCATAAGCATTTTTATAAAATCATTGGTTTCCCGACTAAAAAAGTTTTTATATAATCTTATATGATTTGATATAACTTTAAATGTTTATATGCGTGGCTTTATATAACCATATACATTTATATTAACACTTTGGTTTTATAAATATGTTTGATATAACGTTATATATAATCATATGCGATTTGGTCTCCAGCCATATATTAAGAGATCTGCAAATATACTTCATACATAATTATATATAATGGCATATAAGCTTTTATAAACCATATTATATCAAAATATATAACAAAGTTAATAGAAAATTGTATTAATTTTATATGTAATTATATCTGACATGATATCTAATTATACAAAATTTTATAAAGTTTAATTGCAATTTTTAAATTTAAAAATAAAAATTAGAAAAACATATGTTGAAATAAATATGGTTTAAGTTCAGTTATTTTTTCGGTGAAAAAAAATTAATTCTGAAAGTTATTTTTTTTATTTTATAAGAAAGTTGTTCCGACAAATTTTTGTAATGTTTTATTTTGTCAGCTATTTCCAAGTTTATTAACAAAAATTTTTCTAACAATTAACCATTAGTATTTAAAATGAATGAAAATAAGTGATCTCAACAATATTTACTAAAATTTTATTTGAAAATCTTCATCAAATTATGTGTATTAATATATAATTTGATGAAGTTAGATAGACCCATTTTTCGGATCAAATTGTATCAGGTTAGATAACATGCTTATCTCGCTTGATATAATTATATATTCCAATATTCGGATCAAATTAGATATGGACGTATATATGGGTTTATATATGGTGATATATGATTATATAATATCTTTTTTAGTCGGGTTTCCAGTGAATTGATTTTTGTACGCCTGGTAGCATTGGCTAGGTAGCACTGGATAACCACTGGTTGCAAACCTTGGCATATCACTCTAAGCCAATTCTTTGCCAGTGGTTTTTTTTATAAACCACCGAAATTTTTGTAAAAAAAATACTGGTAAAACGCTTTTCGCAAACGCTGGCAAAGAGTCCCAAATGAGTGTTCTGCCAGTCATTTATTTTTAATACCATGGTTACCCAGTGGTATGCCAGTGCTATGCTTCTTGCAGGAGTAAAAGGAACAAATATATGCCAGTGCTTGATTTTTTGTACCACTGGCGATTTCTGACTGGGTAGTTCAAAATCGTTGTTAACATAGAGCCACATATAATATAATACGGTTTTACACATGTGTGCAATATAATAGATACATTAAAATTTTTTCTAATTTTTTTCTCGATGCCTTTATTTTTAAAGATCAAAATAGTGGATAAATTCATCCCAAAATGCGAGGAGATTGTTCAGAAAATGGTGCAGAATATTAGCGTAATGGCCGTTTTTTTATTTTGTAACTTGTTTTAAGTAGGCGTGGCTTTTAATGAAAAAGAAGCGATATCGACCTTCTATCAAATTACATAGTAAAATTTATCGAGCAATGGTCCTTAAATCTTGCATTATCTTTATCTACAAGTAGTCTCCAGACTTAAAATGACAGCGCCTTAAACATGACCAGATTTTTCTTTGTTTCTAGCGATTTTAAAATTGAGTTAACAACACTAAAACTTTAAACTGAATGGCCTGATTCTATACTTACCGCTATGGTATAACAAATCAGACAAACTTTTTTTTACGTTGTAGTATAAAGCATTCCGTATTTAAATATCAGTGTTGTTAACTTTAATTTAAAATCGCTACAAACAAGAAAAATTTAGTCATATTTAAGGCACTGTCATTTTAAGTCTAGAGACCATTTGTAGAAAAAAATAATGCAAGACTTAAGGAAATATTGTAGGAATTTCAAAAATATACAGTTTTTACAGAACTGATCAGTACTCGCTAAATTTTACTATGTAAATTGATAGAAGGTCAATATCGCTTATTTTTCATAAAAAACCACGCCTACTTAAAACAAGTGACAAAATACAAAAACAGACGTCACGCTAAACTTCTGCACCATTTTCTGAACAATCTCCTCGCATTTTGGGGTGAATTTATCCACTATTTTGATCTTTAAAAATAAAGGCAACGAGAATAAAATTAGAAAAAATTTGAATGTATCTATTATATTGCACACATGTGTATATGGACCTTATATATTTTTATATAAAATCACTATGAAATAATTGGTTATGTGGGATGATATATAATTATAGATGATTTTATAAAGAACGTTATATTGTTATATATTAAAGAAATCATGAAATATTGTAGATATGGAACCATATTAAGTTATATATGGGTTCTTATTCGTCAATATATAATCATATCTAACACAAATTGTGAAATATTTCTTATATGGCTCCACATATAGTTTTATAATATTATGTATAGTGTCATACTAAATTATATATAAACGTATATGTAATTATATTTGTAATATGTTACTTTATGTACTTATATATAACACATGCAATTATATGTAGGCCAGTATGTAATAATATAAAATCACATATGTCTCCATATTAAAACCTTTGAGGAAAAAATATCTAACATATGTCTATATAAAAGTATATATGCTTGAATTTAAAAGCATATGTGGCCATATGTAACTATAAGTTACTATATGCAATTACATAAAATAATATATGGTTATATCAAAACTTTTTTACTCGGGATACTGCAAAGCAACAAAATACAAGAAAAACTTTAAAATGATTTCCATATAAAAATAAACAAAATAAAATTAAGTATGCAGCGTGTAAGCAGCGTACTCTAATCCCTTACAAGGATGCAGGTTGTAAGGCAGTAAATTTGATATCGTTGATTTTAAACGATCTACATATATGAATTTTATCGAGTTATTGCCGATTGTCTTTGATGTTCTTGATTATGTAGTAAAAAGTGGTTAGTCATTAAACTGCGCTTCTGAAGAGCTAGCACGCGGTGCGGTAAAAATATGAATGTTAAGAAAAAAGTAAAATAATACATATTACTCGCAATATGTAAAAAGTGTTAAATAAAATAAATATCTATAAAAGTTTATGTAAAATAAATAATATAGTGTGCATATAATCATTACTTTTTAATGTCAATAATGTAGACCAGGTCCTGACAACATCCCGGCCGAATTGTTGAAATATGGAGCCGGCGCCCTTGCGGAGTATCTAACACCACTCATCAGAAGTGCCTGGGAAAATAATCAAATCCCCACAAACTGGAAAGAAGGTGTGGTTATCACAATCCCCAAAAAAGGCGATCTTACACTATGTAAAAACTGGCGAGGTATCACATTGCTCAACGCAATTGGTAAAGTGATGGCGACGCTGATATTGGATCGAATATCTCCTGTGGTTGATCAGATTTTATGTAAAGAGCAAGGGGGTTTTAGACGCGGACGGTCGTGTGCCGACCATATAAACACAGTTCGCATAATTATTGAGCAGTCGGCAGAATACAACACACATCTTTACCTACTTTTTGTGGATTTTGAAAGAGCTTTCGACACTATATCCCGAAACTCTATGTGGACCTCACTAATTAACAAGGGCATACCGGAAAAGATTGTTACCCTTATACGCGAACTTTACAAAGATGCACAGTGTAAGGTACGTTTTAATGGTAAAGAAAGTCGGCCTTTCACAACTTTAACTGGGGTTAGACAAGGCTGTATATTGTCCCCCACATTATTTCTCTTGCTTTTGGACTGTGTAATGGAAGATACAAACAAGGAGGCGCCGTTTGGCATTCGTTGGAATATGGCAGAGTACCTAAACGACATAGATTACGCTGATGACATTTGTCTAATGGCTCATCGATATGTGGATATTGAAGCCAAAATAAAGAGACTCTCCGAAAATGCCAAAAAAGTAGGATTGAGAATAAACTTTAATAAGACAAAACTTATGCGTATAGGTACCCATATAACGACCCCGAATCATTTGACTACCTTGGTTGCAAAATTACAAAAGATGGCGGGTCTGAAACTGATATTTGTGATCGGATAAATAAAGCTCGCATTGCTTTCTTCAAATTGCACAGAATATGGCGTGCAAACAACATCTCGAGGAAGACAAAATTACGCATATTTAATTGCAGTGTAAAATCTGTATTGCTATATGGCTGTACCACATGGAGCTTTACAAAACTGACATTGGGAAAGATCCAAACGTTTATTAATCGATGTTTGAGAAAAATCCTTCAAATATACTGGCCGAATTGGATCTCAAACGAAGCTCTTTGGCAAAAGGCAAACTGTTGTCCAATCGAATTGGATATACGTAAAAGGAAATGGACATGGATCGGTCATATCCTAAGATGACCACAAACTGAAATCGCTAGAGCGGCGCTTGAGTGGAATCCCCAGGGACAACGAAGACAAGGAAGGCCACGTAATACATGGATACGCTGTACCAAAAAAGAATATGAAACAGCTCGTAAAACCTGGAACCAAATTAAATCACTTGCCGGAGACAGAAATAAATGGAGAGAATTCGTTGACGCCCTATGTTCTTCGTGAACTTTTTATTTAAGTGTTATGTGTAATCTCTTTTTTTATTACGTAATTTAAATAAATAAAGGACATATATATATATATATATATATGTAGACATGAAAAATGTGCTTACTGAAAGCCATGAAATCGCAGCGTTTTATATGCGTTTTATAACTAGTGCTTCCAAGTGGGAATTCGCTATATAAAAATCATGGCATATGTATGCAGGTTTGTAAGGGATTATTTTAATTTTTTTCCCTTAAAAACCTGCTTATGGGTAAGCACCATTTTTACTGGGTTATTATTTTGAGTGTATGCAAATAAAAAAAATAAATTTCATTGTTAAAAATTAAAAATTTCCATTTAATTTGTTTTTATTAGCAACAAATTATATTCGTACCAACTCATTTCAAAAATATATTTAATAGAAAATTTTACGCTTTCTTACTTTAAAAACTGTTGTAAACAAATTATCACCGATGTATTTGAAATTTTGACTGTATATAACCAATAATTTACAATAATTGTCTATAGAAATGTTCAAAATAACCAGTAACGCACAATAATAACAGCTTTACAACTAGTTCTGATAAAAAATATGAGTAGTTGGTAACGAGTACTGAGTATTATTTGTCTTTTTTGGGTACTCGATACTTAAAACAACTACTCAATATTTTTAGAGTTGGATTTTGGACGGAAACAACATATAAAAATGTGACTTCGCTAAATATGCTAAAATATTTATCACAAAACTACAATTGTGCTAAAGAAAAAAAAAATCAGAAATAAAATATTTAAATGCATAATTTAAAAAATTTGAAAAACATGAATGCTTCAGATGCCAAATCGATTAACTCCATAAAGAAAAATTAATGAGTCACAATTAGAGAAATCAGAAAATAGTAAATATTGTTTTTTAAAATTCCTGTTAAATTATAAATTTTGTCATTTAGTCCCGAATACTAAATGTCCCGTTAGCTACTAACTAGGACTTTAAGTGGCACATTTGTTGTTGTTTCCCATATAAATTTTTTTGATTTTTAGTAATTTAATTTAAAAGTATCGAGTATCCAAATTAAAACTACCGAGTATTGAAAAGTAACCAAATTTACCAGCACTATTTTCAACTTTAATTGCACATTTTACTAAATTGCTTTGTATCTTTTTGTTTCATTAAATTTATTTTCAAATGTTTAAACCTATTTAAAGTGCACTCTTGTATACACACTAAATATAAAAATAAATTAAAATATTGTAGAGTGTTCAACCAACCATAAAGTTAATTTTGTTTCGTTTCTTTGTCTGTTATGAAGTGTGACTAACTTTGGATTTTTTGTAATGGATTAAACAAATTTTTTACGAAATGACTGGTAAAATTATTGCTTTACAATAGATTTTTTTTGCCCTTCTTTTGAAATTGTTTTATAATTTTAAGCTTTTATAATTTATTTAGTTTTTTGTAATTAATTCGTTTTAAAAAAATTATTGAATTTGGTTACTGGTTGATGATTTTGTAATCTATTATATTTTTTTGACATTTTATTATTCTATATCAAGTTATTTGAATTGTTTAACATTTTTCTTTCAAGACATGTTTGTATATAAATAATTTGCTTATACGAAAACTTTTTAATATAGACCCACTGTGTGTAATTTCAAACAATCACACGTTTTTAGAATTGCGTTTGAAACCTTAAAAAGGCTTACAAGTCACCAATAAAAATATTCCAGACGTTTACACACTTTTGTATATTTTTAGAGCAGTAAAATATACTGTTAAAAATTATCGTTTTTTCTGTTAAATTTTTTTATATTATAAATGTATATTTTAATAAAAAAAAAATTGTAATTTCTTCATCGTGCTTCAACTTTGAAGTAAAAATTTCAAACGGGTCTCCAGTTATTACCTTTTTATGCATTTGAGATACAATACAATTTTCTGACATTTTTTTCTGATCTTTTATTTGCAAACTAAGAATATAACAAATATAAACTAAACAAGAATTTAAATAAAGTAAAAAAAATTATTCTTCAAATGACTAACAAAAAATAACTGTTTACTGTAAAACTACTGGTTTGATAGTTGTTTATGATATTAAAAATAAGTGCTTTAAACAACTGTTACAACTGTTTTCGTTAGTTGTTTTCTAAAATAACTGTCACAAAAGTTGTTTTATATTTTTCCATAAAGAAACAACTATAATTACAGTTGGATACAGCAACTACTGGTTACTACACAAACAACTGTCATGTAGTAACAGTCAAACTTTTTTGAGTGTAGTAAATAGAAACAACTGAATTAAAAAATTTGCAAATTTCACGTCAAAAATAAATAAAACGCAAACTAGTAAAAATGGTAAAAACTATCATGTAACAAAAACCCAAATTGTTTTTTTAAAACACCAATAAAAATTTTTAAATTTAAAACTACACTCATAGAAATAAATCTGTCAAAATAGCAGAAAAAGTTACTAATAATTAGTTAAAAACGATGCTGCAGAAAAAACTGCTAAAATTAGCAGATTTTTTACTAAATACTAGTAAAATCAGAACAGCAAAATTAAAACTGCTAAATTTACAGAATTTTAGTTACATTTAGGCTAACTTTAGTTAATTGAAAATAGCAAATTATACCGTAAAATCTGCAGAAAATTTTTCTTAATATTTGTAGACTAAAAATAGCAAAAATAAACTGTTAAATCTAAAAATTTTTTGCTATTTTTAAACTAAATTTAGTTGAATGCAAATAGCAGTATATTCTGCTAAAATCAGCAGAAATATTTGCTAAAAAATTGTAAACTGCTGTTTTCAAAAGGCTCGATTTTTATTTGCATTAAAAAAAATCGAAAAAAAACTTCGAAAATTTTAAATTTTTTTGTGATTTTTTAGGCTACTAATTATTTATCAAAATTGTTTGCTGATTTTAGCAGGTTAATATGCTATTCTCCATCTACGAAAATTTAGGTCAAAAGTAACTAAAATATCGGTAACGGTATTTTAGGGATAACGGTATTTCATTTATTTCGGTAACGGTATTTTAAGGGTATTGATATTTCATTTATTTCGGTATTGGTATTTTAAGGATAACGGTATTTCAGTCATTTCGGTAACGGTATTTTAAGGATAACGGTATTTCAATTATTTCGGTAACGGTATTTTAGGGGTAACGGTAGTCAGTTAAAAGGGTTTTGAATCGATAACGGTATTTTAGCGGTATTGCCTGCCAACCCTGAAAAAAAAATCGTTAACTTGACAGTGCTCTTCAGAGTTGCCAAATATTTATTTATTTAAAAAGTCTTAGGAAAAGGCTTTGATTTCTGTGTCCTTTTGCAAAATCATTAGCTTACATATTTTTTGTATGTTTAAAGCGCTTAATTTTTATATGTTTTTAATGCATATTTGTCTTTTTTAGCCACATTTTGTAGGCACATTTTTTAAATTTTTAAGTGTATGCCTATTTATAACCTTTAGAGTAACCATAATCAAATAAGATTAGAATGTTAAAATTTATTCAATATTAAATTATATTGCCCCCATTTTTTGCTTTTAAAAATAGAAAATTGGGGAAATAGGATTTTTATTTCCTTGCTTTTTATATCATAATTGCCACATTGTTCAATGCATGAAAGTAGTCAGGTTTTTGGATTTTCGTTTTTGTGGGTGCAAAATTTTCTCATGTATATAATACAAGTAGGGAATGCATCCCGGGATTTCCCGTCCCGGGATTCCCGGGAAATTAAGCATTTTCCAGTTCCCGCATTTAAAGAAATGGTATTTAAAACAATAAAGTTAACTATCTCAAATTTTCATGTGCAAAATTTTCTAACGTTTTGAAAATAGTAAAAATTTTACACTAGTCTTGTTCGTTTACTTACTAAAATTTGCTACTTTTACCACAACTGGAAAAATTCAAAAAGTAAACAAAATTTTCCAATTGTAGTAAAAGTAGTAAGATTTTTGAATAAATGAACACACTGATTAATTTGTGTACTTCATCGAACATTTTAAGTGCCTTTTAGTAGCTCGTAAAACAGGCACTAAAAGGAAAATATATTTTTTAAGAAAACCACTCAATTAAATAGTGTTTGTGTAAAAAATCCCAATAAGCACATAGGTTTTAAAAATTCAAGTGCTTTAAATTTTGCTTGAAGTAAAGTATATTTCAAATTCTAGCACTTGTTTTTTTAACAAAAATATTTCAAACTTGAATTTTTGTTTCCCTTTTGCTGGAGTATGCTATTGAAATAAAATGTAATAAAAGTTGAATTCAAGCCTTGAAACTGGAAAACAGGGCTGGAATTGAACTTGATTTCAACTTGAATTCCAGTGAAAATGTTTATAGGGATGTTTAATCGCACTTATTCTATACATAATTAAACACAAATTTGTCCATTGATTTGTAAAAATTTTCAAGTTAGTTAAAATTTGTTTCACAATAAATTTTGAAGTAATATTCGACCTTTGAAATTGATGAATTCATTAAATAATTGAGCTCGAGGTCATTTAGTTTTTAATATAAAATATCTTTTATTATTTCATATATGTATGTATATGCCACCGATATTTCGTCATTCATTGAATGACATCCTCAGGGTTTATGGAAACAACAACAAACAATTAAAAATATTGCCGCTGCACACCACGCATGTCCACAGTTTGCATTGTAATGTGGACATGCGTGGTGTGCAGCGGCAATATTTTTAATTGTTTTTAATTGTTTTGTTGTTGTTTCCATAAACCCTGAGGATGTCATTCAATGAATGACGAAATATCGGTGGCATATACATATATGAAATAATAAAAGATATTTTATATTAAAAACTAAATGACCTCGAGCTCAATTATTTAATGAATTCATTTGTTTCACAATTTTAAAAAAATTTTCCAATTTAGTAAAATTGTTTTTTATATTAATTTTTTTTTTACGGACAAGTTTTTTAGTCTAAAAATTAGTTTCGCTTTATTAAGCTTATAAACATACCAGGTTTACACCTTTTACGAGTAGAATACGAGTTTATATGAAAACCCCTATTATAAAATATTTTCTAATTTACTTCCCTGGCGGGATCCGGAGAATTCAAAATAAATTTCCCGCTTTCCCGGGAAATTAAAAAGTGCGGGATTTTGCATTCCCTAAATACAAGTGGCAACATAATAAATGTTTGCTGTTTTTCAGGTTTTTATTCATGACTTTGAGTCTGTTTTTATTTTGAGATATGCAATTGCTTTCCGTATAAAATAAATTGCAAGTTCCATTTGAAATTTAATTAAATTCAATCAAAAATTACGTGTTCAAATATAGACTTATGTATATTACAACATTCATGCACTCATATTGTTTGGGATGCGATTTTTGTTTTTACCATTTTTTTTTTTTTTTGTTTAAAAAATAATCCAATATTTTTACATATTGTTATAGATTATGTAATATATTCATTTAAAAAAAGTAAGCCGTTTGAATAAAATATAGAGAAAAATTAAAAAATCTGGAGCCAGTTGCATTTGAACACCAAAACATGTGGGAAAACGTTTTATTTACAATTTACAAAAAAAATGTTCCCTCCCTTCACAAGTTTTTTTTTTATTTTAAATGTTTTTTTTTAATTTTTAACATTTAATTTAAGAAGCAGCGTTCAGAGATTTTATTAAAAAAAAAATTATAATTTCGGACTTTCAAAACTACTCTATTCAATAGGAAATTTGAAAAACTGATAGCGGGTTCCCTTAGATTTCCATGAAATATGTATAAATGATGGAGCGGATAAAAAAACTTTGTGTTAGAAACGTATAGGTCAGCGTAGTCAGCAAAAAACGTTGTCAGCAAATTTTTAGTCAGGAGTTTGCTTGCAAAAAGCTTAGTAATTTCAGCAAATTTTTGCTATAAATCAGTGAGCTTTTACCAAAAAATAGTAATCTCAGCAAAAGTTTTGCTAACACTTAGTCGACTGCAATTGAAAAATATCCTTGCTAAAATCAATAAAACTTTTTGCTAAATATTTATAGCCTGAAAAAAATACTCAAAAAATTTGTAGAAAAATTATAATCTACTTATTTTATTCTTATTTTTTTGGAGATTATTTAGAAATGTTTGTAAAATATAAAAATATCCAGACGATTACACTGTCGACCTAATGCAATATATAAAAGCGTTTTTTTAGTATAATTTATATTATCTGTACTACATATTTATCAGCACAATTTTGATGGCAAAATAAATTTGTAAAACATTAGTTCAAAATTAGTTTAATGCTGCAAAACTATAACTAAAATTTTGCTGAAAACAAAATTTCAGCAAAAAAAAAATTGCTGAAAACTAGTATGATATACAAGATGTTTTACTAATTTTTTTTTTTTTTTTTTTTTTAATAATAAATACAGCATTTATTTACTTCAAATTACATAACCAAAGCCCTGGGGGCCATATATGATTAATAAAAGCTACTACTATTTTTCTACTAAGTTATTTTTTTTTTTATTTAGTGTAGTAGATATTAAGGGGGTAAAACTGAGTTTCAAAATTGTGTATTGTGGAATTTCAAGGGTAGAGAATGATTGGGTAGACAAAAACTGTTTTTATTTAAGTTTCAGCTTAATCGGAATTCATCTTCAGGTTGCTATTTTACGCCCTCATTGTGAATGCACCTTCACTTTAACTTAACTATTTAAAAATAGACATATATAAAACGTAATAAATTTATATACAAGACAAAAACAAATTTTTGGATTAACTAATAGTTAACTCATAAACCGTCAATATGAAACCTACCGTTAAAAGCAAGAAATCACAGATAAATAAATGTTCAATAACTTAGATGTTTGTGTAGTATTCAATAGTTGTTTTTAACTGTAGTAGTAGTAGTAATTCTTTATTTTTCATATAATTCAGAAATATACATAAATAATTACAGAAAAACTAAAAATAAAGATATTTAAAAATGTATTTGACATTGACAAAAGTCGTTAGTCGGCACACTTAAAATAATACGTCGGTAGAAAAATCTGTCAAACCGGTTTCAAATCGACTTGACTAATTTTTAACAAATTTTTAGTTGAAACACTGATTTAAGCAAAGATTTTAGTTATCTTAATGTAACACAATACTAAAAATCCTCAGTATTTTAACTAACTTTGAGTGTTCATTTTCAAAATTATTTAAAACTAATTTTTAAAAATCCATTCGTTAAATTTTTAAAAAATTTATTGTTAAAATATAATATTTTCATGTTAGTTATTACCCGCTAGATGGCGCCACCAATGTATCCGAAGTTTTAAAGATGGCCCATATCTCGAAACTAAGCGAGATAGAGCAAAGCGGACAAAATGTTTGCTCCCTAGAAGTGACCTTACATGCCCTTAGATGATATGGACTGGGGCCGGGGAGGGTCCCGAGACCCTAAATTTGAATCAAATTTACGGCTCAGTATAATTACAAATAAAACTGTAGTTTTACTAATTTCTTACTTAAATTTAGATATTTTAAATTTAACAAGCGAATTTGTTAAAATCAACAAATTTTATTTTAAGCCAAAAAATAGGAATAAATTTTGTTAAAGCAACAAATTTTTCTGTTCAGCCAACAGACTTATTATTTTGAGTGTAATAACTGGAGAACTATTTGAAATTTTTGCTTCAAATTTTAAGTATACTGAACCTAATTATAAATTTTGTTGTATCCGAAAGAAAAAACATTTTTTTTATTAAAATATACTTTTATAATATAAAAAATAAAAAAATAGTACGCCACTTGTTGTTATTGGTTTGACCTACTAACCATTTCAGAAAAAGTTGAGTTAGGAATGTATAGCTCGTATCATATCTGAGATTTACAGTATCGACTTTGGTGTACCTGCTAATTTTGCATATAAAAATCAAAAAAATGTGAATTGTCTTTAACCTTTTTATTGATAACGACTTTTTGGCATATACATAGGTCAAATCAATAATAATAACAACAATTTTGTTAGTTGCCTTAAATTTGCTGTAGTTAAATTTTGTCAGTTAATTAAACGACATTATTAGTTGTTTTTAATGCATTTGTTAGAAATTTTCAACATTTAAACAAAACTAGATTTTTATAGCGGTATTCATAAGTTAAAACTAACGCTAACAACCAGTGCACAACTTTTTATATACACAAATTCCCATAAGGGAAAGTTGTGCATTCGTTGTGCAGTCGTTATTTTTAACTTATGAATACAGCCCTTAGTTGTTTTAAAGACCTTTGTAGCCTTTTTAATTGAAATAACCTTGTTTTTACTGTCAGTTTCAGTAGATTCAACTAACATACTTTTTTGAGTGCAATATAATATGATTAAAATCCACTTAGAAGTGGATTTTGAGCTCAATATAAATGCAACCTTAATCTTTTTGTGTTTACTATATATGGATGTATAAAACTCGTATTATTTAAATTTTATTTATTGTAATTACTTCGGAACTTCTTTGTTTTCATTTTGTTTTTCTAGCACTAATTTCCATGTTTATTTTAATTTGAAAAAAGAACAATTAAACATAAACAGAAAAAGTACAAGTGTTAATTACTTGAAAATAAAGAAAAGAAAATTGTAAACATTTACTTACCGTTTACGTTTACCGCATTCAAGCACTTTTAATCTTTCCCAACCTTCTTCAGTTTTGACCCAAGCTTCACCAGGTGAACGCCAATCTTTTGAAATGAACGGCATGTTTTTTGAGTTTCTTTTATTATACTTTAATGAAAATGTATATTAATTTTTTGTTTGCTTTTATGAACAACAAAAACGAGGTTTTGAAATATTTATTATCACTTTTTAAATAATTTCGTAGTTTTTTTTTTCTTTTTTTGATATGATTGCAAAATTTTATAATATATTATTATTCGTATTATTATTTATATTATTAATTAGGACGGTTAAGCAAGCACTCAAGTTTTTATTTAAAAGATTTCTAAACGTAATAGATTTCATAAATTTGGAATAAATCCATTAAAAAGATGCAATTTATAGACCTTTAAAATTTTAATTCGATTTAAAAATCTATATATTTTTAATTTTCCATTTATTGTTTTTTTAAAAGCGATTAAAAATTAATATTTATAAAAATTTCAATTACTAAATTAAATTTAAGTTTTAAATAAAAATGTATTTCATTATATTAAAAAAAATTAAATTAATTCGTAAATTAAAAATATTTTTATAATTATTGAATTGAAAATTTAATTTCTGATTTCTTCAAAGGTCTGCAAATTAATCAACAAAACAATTTATTCTTTGATGAGGCAATTTATTCTAGATACACCTCGTCAATTTAAGAAAAAATGAATATTATTCTTGGAAACCCTATCTTAAATATCGAAGTTTAATTTTTTTCCTCAAGAGTTTACTATGACAATGAAAATAATAATAAAACTGTGGCAAGTACTTTAATTTTTAATTAGTAACCATTTGGTTTTTATTTGAACTACATGAATATACATGAAATTGTTAATTATAATAATAGATAGACTTGATATATTTGTCATTTTTTATTATTTTAAATTTAAATCTAACTTATTTATTTGTTCTTTTTAATTGAATTAATTTATTAAATAAAAAAATTTGTTAATTATAATAGTCTGTAAGATAATTATCAGTAGACTCCATAAATAAATAAATAATTTCACTGAGGATTATTTCGTAGCTCCTATTTTCCCTCTAAAAAAATTAATTTTTTATATTATTACAAGTTGTTTTCCATTTTTGTTCAATTTTCTGGTACTTTTTTATCTCTCCGATTATGAGGAATTTTAGAAATTTTGCCATAATTTTCTGATAATTGAATTTGCGAGTTCTGTATTAACTATATTTCTGTAAACGAAAAATGGTTTCAATGCAGAAGTTTAATTATTTTAAAAGACAATTTACAAGCTCTATGAAAAATTTCACCATTATGAAGTTAAATCACATATTTTTGTAGCGAAATTTAACATTTAACTGAATTTTTTGCTGGTCTTCTATTAGTTTAAATTTTTTGAAAATATTTAACAAAATTCGCGTGCCACCTAAAATCCACTCGCGTGCCACTAATGACACGCGTGTCATAGTTTTGCCAGCCCTGTTTTAATTAGTATAGTACAGGGGTTTCAAGACTTTTATTGTTGCGTGCCAATTAATAAAAATCAAGGTTGGTTACCGTTATCGTTAAAATACCGTTATCGCTAAAATACCGTTTCAAATTGAATACCGTTACCGATACCTCTAAAAAAATTTCCCAATACCGTTATCGTTACCGATACCGTTATTTTTATGAGCAGTTACCGGTATTTTACCGGTATTTATTAATTTATATAAAAAATTACAATTTTTAACTTTTTTATTTTATAATCTTGAGTTATTTTTGCAACAAAATTTATAGAAAATAATTTTTGCATTAAAAAATACAAAAATTGTTTTTTCGGACTTTCTATATTTATTTAGTAATTTTAATTACTAAAACTACCAGCATTGAATTTATAGGTTAAAATCTGTATTTTTAAGACTTAAAAGCAAGAATATGCTATGTTTTTACTTGTTTTTATATGTTTTTAACGTAATTTTTAATACCGGTACGTACCGGTATTGCTGTTTCGATAACGGTATACCGTTACCGAATCAATCTTAAATACCGTTACCTTTACCGTTACCGAAACAAACGAAATTCGATACCGTTACCGTTATCTTTACCGTTATTCGTTTCGGTAACCAACCTTGATAAAAATACATGTATGTATGTACATATATCGCGTGGTGAAGTTTTTCTGTATAACCGGCCTCTCCCCTATATGATAGACAATTTAGTTGTTGTAGCAACGGCAACTAGAATATATGTATATGTATGTGTTCGTTAGTCTTCTTCAAGTTCTGCTGGCTCGTCTAGATCCCTCACCAAAACCGTGAGTCCACAATGACGACTGATCTTGATGAGTCAGTTTAGTTAGTGGCTTCGCTGTGGAAAGTTTCTTCTGTTGCCGGCCTCCGGCCGCACTTAGGGGGTTTCTCCTTTGTGATAGGCAGTTTAGGGGCTTCGCTGAAAAAGTTTTTCTGTATAACCAGCCTTCGGTCAGGCTTAAGGATTTTCTGCTATGTGATAGACAGTTTAAGTGGCTTCGCTAAGAAAAATTGTTATGTATAACCGGTCTTCGACCTGGGTTAGGGGTTTTCTCCTATGTGGTAAGCAGTTTAGTAGCTTTGCTAAGTAAAGTTTTGTGGCAGAGATTTTTTTACTGCCGTTCATCAAAAGACATCCAGTAAGCTTAATATAAACGAGTAAAAAAGTTAAAATCGGGCATGCCGACAATATAATACCCTAAACCAGCCTGATTAAAAGCCAACTCATGTTTGGATCCGAAATTCGAATGGGTTAAAATGGACTTGTGTTAAAATTTTCTATGAAATGATAAAAGAAGAGAAAATTTGAAATATAGCCCATATGGGCCATAAGTCCAAATATGGACCGATCCTATCTAGAATCAACAGGCTTTGTCCTTGAGATGATGTGAGCCAGCGAACCAAATTTCATTTAAATATCTCATTTCTCAATATTTTCGTATTTCCAACCTGCAGCGTGTAAACAAGCCAATTTTTGGGGACCTTTATATGGGCAATAGGTCTAAACATGGACCGATTTTAATAAAAATCAATAGGCTTCGTCCTCGTAATATTTGCGACCTGTAGAGTGCGCACAAGAATGCATGGACAGACGGACATCGTTAAATCGAAACAAAAAATGATTCTCAGCCGATCGGTATACTAAAAGGTGGGTCTAGGTCCAATATTTTTTGGTGTTACAAACATCAGCACAAACTTATAATACCCTCTCCACGTAGTGGTGTAGGGTATAAAAAATAAAAAAAGGGTAAATTCCAAGTTCGATCCTTAATATTATAACTTTGGCATTTAAAAAGCTGTGGGGTCATGTCATGCCTCAAATGGAAGCTCAAAGTCTTGGCCTTCCATTTATGTATAGATCATTATGAAGGCACAATATTGATTAAATCGGCTTTTCCCAAAGTCATGAAAAAAATGTCAACTGGTCCACAATGGGTTAATATATGGGGCCATATTAGATCTCCTTTGGTGTACATGTTTTCTTGATCGGATAAGTACTTTCTGACTTATTCAAATTTTTATTTTCAACACTCGAAAAAGAGCGTGCCCGACAAAAAATGTCATTTTCCGGCACACAATAAAAATGTCTACGTATGATACAAAATTTAGGATGATCGGAGTTATGCCCCTAAACTGCATTTTAGCCATTATTTCAACAGGTTTTTTTTATTATTCAACAAAGCGTCGCGTGCCACTACTAGCACGCGTATCATAATTTTGCCAGCACTGGTTTAGTATATTGTGGATAGACAGCTGATTTCTGAAAATTACGACGTTTATTATATTTTCTCTCCATATTTTATAGCTGGGCAATTTTATATTGTTTTTGTTATGAATTGCACTTTGTATACATTTTTTTTTGCTTCGTGCTTAATTACAAAAACAAAAATAAATATGTATGTATAAACATATAAACGCTTTTTTCCAATTAGAAAGGAAAATACCTCTGATTAATGTCAAGAAAACTCGTGAAATACCAGTCTTATTTGAAAAAATTATTACTTTATTCCTAAAATTTTTTTCTGTTTTATGTGTTTTCATCCCCAAATAGAGAATTTTTATTATAAAAAAATAATTTACCTCAAACAAAGAAAAAATCGTATTGCGTAGATGTTATGTTTGTTATAATTGTATCTTTTTAAATATTTACTTTCTGGGTGAATTATTCTTTTCGTTAACACAAATTAGTTTTTTTGTTAATAATCACTTTGCTTTTATATTTTCTTTTGTTTAAAACACTGCTTAAATTTTTTTGTGAGAAAAAATTCAAACTTTAGCTGCTGCTAGCTTTTCCGTTATATTTTCACCTAACGTTCAACACTAGTCGAGCCACTAAAGTGAACTAAACGAGTGGAGCTGAGAATTTTCTCATGGTGAGAAACAGGGATGGGAAATTTGATTTTTATTTCGGTATCAAAAAATTGTTTTAAGAGTACTTTCTCTAAATTCTACGGTAAATAAAAATAAACTAAAGAAAGAATTTGTATACCTTGATATAGCATTAGCATTTTAGTTTAAAGCGACGCTTTAAGCTGCCTACACACTAGGGAACATACTTAAAAAAAGAGAGCATTTTTTGTGAATGTGTGAGTGCGTTTGTGTGTGTGTGAGTGTTGAGAGCGTGCATTTCGTGTTTACAAAATTTTTTGATATTTTTTGTTCCCTCAACCATGTTCCCTAGTGTGTAGGCAGCTTTAGAGCAACGGTTCCCAAATGGGAGGCCGTAGCAGAATTCCAGGGGTCCGCGAAGAGATCCGACAAAAAACATAAAACAAGTTATTTAAAAAAACAATTTTTTTATAATTTTTAAATTGTTTAACAAAATAATGATTTGAAAAATGTTTTTTTTTCCTTATTCCTGCTTAAAATTGGGCATCATTTAAAATAAGCAGGTGCTTTTATTAATTTTGCCCCATAATTTATAAAGTACCTCTCGCTCAACATTGGTTTGGGGGTCCGTGAGCTAGTAGAAATGTCTCAAGGGGTCCGTGAAGCAAAACTTAGTGGGAACGCTGCTTTAGAGTAACAAATATGATTTTTTAAATCTATAAATTTTTAATGCATTTGCACTTTTTTGTGCAAATTTCAGCGCATATTTTTACATTCGAAGCTTTGGTTATGATGATGCAAGAGTATCAATTGCGACTTGGGGCTACTACGGTACTTTTTTAATTAAATAGTTTCAAAAAAAGTACGATCGTATCAACTTTCCCACCCGTGGTGAGAAATTTGACAACCAGTGTTGCCAGATTACCGTAATGTCAAGGATCCACTCCGTCATGTTGAACAACATCAAGGCAATCTGGCAACAAACACGATGTTAAACGAAAAAGATTAATTTAATACTATATTAGCTGTGTTGTGCGGCAAGCTATCAACGTTGACTTATGTCATTCCCATATATTTGACATTAGTTTAGTGTTAACTCTCAACGTTTCTTATGTCAAATTTGTTTGGGAATGACATAAGCCAACGTTGATAGCTTGCCGCAAAAGCAAAGCTATTTATACTAGCAAAAACTACCTGGTTTTTGGCTCTTGTAGTTTTTAACTTGTCAAAACGCATACAAAAAAAAACAAGCAAAAACTAGCTTCGTACAAAAACTAAGTGGTTTTTGCTCAAGTATAAATGTAGTATTAATGCAAATTTTATTCGTAGTTAAGGTTAAAGACCAACTTCATTATTTTTTAATATTAATAAGCAAAATTTTGTGCTAAATATACAAAACTAATGCAGAGAACATATCAAATAATACAAGTGCACTTTACAATTTAATTAAAATTGCTTAAAAACAATAAAAATAATTAATTAAAAACACCACATTTTCATGTTTTTTGTTAATTTACACTGAAACTCTCTTAAAACCAGTTCAGTTTTTCAGATGAGAGCCGTGGATAGAGCCTGTCCGAACTCTGCTTTCAATAAAATATAAGAGGTTAATCACAACTGTGTCGATTGTCGACCGACGACAGCAAAAGTCGTCGCGATTAATTTAAATTCAGCGACAATCGACCGTCGACATTTGTTGACGTTTAGAAAAAAATGAAAGCAAAACAAGAATATGTTTGTATTTGTTTCGCTACAATTCTTCACCAATTCAATTGCTTTTGCATTAATTCTTGTTGTTTTACATTTTTTTGTATTTAATTTTGCTTTTTTGCGGTAAATTATGTATTTTTATTTTCAATTATATTTCTTCTGTCAAAAAAATAAATTTTTTGTAAACAAAGTAAGAATTTTTGCAACTTTAATACGAATTTCTGCAACTCTGTTCCCTTAATTAGTTAAAAATATGGCAACATTTTGACAAATATTTTGAGTGTGTGTTAGTATGTCGTCACGAAAATAGAATAGATTCTATTACGACGACAAATCGCCGGACGAAATGACGACATTTTGCTTCCCATACAATATATATGAAAAAGCACATGTCGTTGTCGTTGTCGACTCAGTTCTGATTAAACTCTAACTCTGTATTGTTTTCTGTTAACACACTGTTATTTTAACAGTGAAATTTTAACCTCTAGAGCTGTCAGACAGCGATGCAAACTTTGACGATTTGTCTCCATTTTGACGATTTCTGAAGCAAAATTTGTATAAAAAAATGACGATTTTTTTTTAATTAAAAATTTTTATAGTTTATTGTTGAAAAATATATTTTATTAAAAACAATTAAAGTTTATAAAATTTATTTTTTATAAAGAATTCCAAACATTCATTATCAAAATTATTGATAATTTTGAATTCTACTAAATCAATATTGTTCTTACAAAATTTTAAATATTGTAGACCGAATGAAACAAAAATTTTAAAAATTTCGTCGTGGAATTAGCTTTACGCATTTCAAAATCTTTTGATAGGTGGAATTACTGTTTAAAATCCGGGTAATTAGTATAAGAGCATGATGTAATGTGGGAAGTTAAGTTAAATGTATTCTGTTACCACATGCCGTTAAGGACCCAAAAAACTAGACAAATATTCGTGATACATTTTGAAACAATCAGTTTGTCGATTTATCCCACATTACACTATCGAAAGAAGCCACGTTTTTAAATAACAATTTCAAATTGTTACAAGTAAAGTAATGTTGACGGGTTTTTAAAACGGTATTCACACCTAAATCTTAAACACGTGTTTAGCTAAAACGAGTGTAAAAGAATAAAGAACTGTTGTAGTAGAATAAAGAGCTAAAATACGTGTTTTAGCTAAACACGTGTCTAAGAATTAAGTGTGAATGCAGCCTAAGTAATGTTTTCCGTTCTTTCAAATCAAATTTGTTGTTGTTTCACGAGTGATTTGTTTCATGTTCGCACAAATCCATGGCTCTACAGGACTACAAGCAGTGACTATCTATCGACCTCGTCTCGCTCAAACCTCGCTCTATTTATTTGGACGCATTTTTTATAAATAGGGTTTCTTATGCATTTTTCTCTTTGCCTGAGTTTAGCCCGAATTCTCTAATTATCGGGAAACGTGAGTAACATAGTTTCTCTATCAGTACCGGTGTTCTGTAACTATGTGAGAAGTTTGTCACATAAAAATTGCAACTCTGCCATATTTAAAACAGAGTATC
The DNA here is from genome assembly GCA_949987735.1 of Leucophora obtusa. Taxonomy (NCBI): domain Eukaryota; kingdom Metazoa; phylum Arthropoda; class Insecta; order Diptera; family Anthomyiidae; genus Leucophora; species Leucophora obtusa. The sequence continues at coordinate 14,494,098 of OX465296.1, forward strand.
ATAATGTCAAATTTAACCAGATGTATGTAAAAAAAAAATTACTTATATTCAATTTGAAATTTTGTGACTCACCCTGCTTTAAATATCGTAGACACATCGTAGAGTAGCAATTTTTATGTGAGTAACTTCTCACATAGTTACAGAACACTGGTACAGGTATATACTCCTTGCTATAAGTAAAACGATTTTTGTCGAAACGACGATTATTAATCAAAATTGGTTAGCAGCACTGCTGTCATGTGACATTTTAACCGGATTGTCAATTTTTGACAACTCTACAACAACAAAGCGCAACCAAAAGAGAAAATCATTAATTTTTATTTATACACATTAAAGTAATTTGAATTAATTATGGCAAATAAAAATAAATCAAATAATTCTGCAGATGTAACAACAGCAAAACAAAAATATAATAAGCAACAAGCTGATGTAAGTTGGACTTAAAATTTACATTCAGAATACCTAATTGGAACAGATTTTTTTCACATTTTAGGATATTAAAGATTATAGTTCTTTTAAAACCGTATTATTTTATTGTTCACTAATTGTATTACTGCCAGTGGTTACATTCTTTTGTATAAAGGCGATGTTTTTGGACAGATTCTTTGTCTTAACCGAAGTTAAAAGTAATATCTATTCAGCCGTGGCCGCCGTAATAGCTTTACATTTAGCATTGGGTTTGTATATTTATCGAGCCTATTTTGGCGAAGCTTCCGAAAGCAGGAAAAAAGCAGATTAGGCACAAAAATAGTTGGATAATTTTTTATTTTCTATGAATTAAGTGATTTTATACAATAAAAACATTTCCCATTTATTCCATTATAATTGTTGTAATTAATCATATTTTAATTTTCCTGATATCCCAAAGACAAATGTAAATAAAAGACAATTTTTCTGCGTTTACAACAGTGTTGCCAGTTTTTTTCAGACTATCCCCAATTTTCAAATTGTTATCCCCAAAAATCCCCAATTTTCAATTTGTTATCCCCAAAAATCCCAAATTTTTATTTTCTGGAAAAAATTCGTATTCGTTAACTTTTTTTTTAAATTAATGTAAAAATACCATATTTATTTAATTCTTTTCGGTACCTTATACACTCAAACTCAATAAATTTTGTAATTCTGACAAATTATAAAAAAGAACAAATAAATTTAAATAACAGCATAAAAAAATGGGAGCCAAATTTTTTTGTTTTAAATATTTCAGAATCAAAATTTTCCGATTCATCAGCTTCAGACATTTTGTTGCGTATGGTACTGTATAATTTGGAAATTTTTATCCCCATTGACGAAAAAAATCCCCAATTTGGGGATAAATCCCCTAAACTGACAACACTGGTTTACAAAACTCATAAAAACAACAAAAATGAGAGTAACAGTATTTTCATCTTTACAGCACGTTAAAATTTCTGGCAATAAAGTGTTCGTTGCCACATTGTGGATAATTGCCCAAACCGGGGTAATAATTAGCTACATGGGTAAATTTCAAATCGTTTACATTGTTAACCATAATCCACCTTTATACCGTTATTCTAAACTTTATAACAATAACAAAATTGTGACCATTCACCTTAGTGTTGTCACAATTTTGTTATTATAAAGTTTATAATAAGGGTGTTAATTAAAAAATAAATAACATTCAAAAATTTATCACAAACGTCTTGCACGATGGGACAAATTGTGATATCCAAAAAAAGTTTTTTTAAGTTTTCTGATGATGTTTTACCACATTTTTCAGAGTTCAAATTGTAACAAAAATTGTTAACGAATGAAAACTTCATAATTTTTCGGTAATTTGTATGCAATTGTGGGTAATTTTGAATCTTCCTTGTGGCAACGCTGGTCAAATGTTACATTTTCTATGCTCAATAATTTTACAGACTTGCGTAATAACATTCATATTCATTCATTAACCACTTACCTTTTTGTAGTCACCGTTGAAAATTGTGTTTATTTAGTAAAAAATGCGTTTATTTTATTTTCTAAAACAAAATTCAAAACTTTATGGTCAATTACTAGATCAAGTTCGTGAAAATAGTCCATCCTTTATACAAAGTTTATTGCCAACCAAGAAAATTTATAATTTGGGTGCTTGTTTTGAAATTGTAGATTTGGGCAACGAGCATAGAAATTTGGTAAGTTGATACTTAGTTTATTTTATTGTTTACTACCCCCACTGTTATGCCCTACATCGTGGAACAGGGTATATCGGGTTTATGTTGATGTTTGTAACCACCAAAAATAATTGGCATATATCACAAGGAGGTTCTATTCTATTATCTTTTATAGAAAAACTTTATAATTGCTATGATAAAAAAACAGATAATTATTTTGCCATTTAACTATTTTTTTCAAGGTTGGTTACCATTATCGTTATAATACCGTTATCGCTAAAATACCATGTCAAATTGAATACTGTTACCGTTATCGATACCTCAAGAAATTTCCAAATACCGTTATCGTTACCGATCCGTTATTTTTATGGGTACTTACCGGTATTTTACCGGTATTTATTATTTTATATAAAAATGAGAATTTTTTATTTTATATTCGTGAGTGTTTTTTTACAAAAAAATTTTATAGATAATAATTTTACTTATTAAAAGTACCAGTATTGAATTTATAGCTTAAAATCTGTATTTTCAGTACTTAAAAAAAACTATCCCATATTTTTACTTGTCTTTATATGCTTTTAACATAATTTTTAATACCCTGTACATACCGGTATTGCTGTTTCAATAACGGTATACCGTTACCCTTACCGTTATTCGTTTCGGTAACCAACCTTGATTTTTTTTTTATTTTTTACTTAACAAAATAAAGGCACTTTAACCCCTTAAAATTTTGCCCATAAAAAGATTAACAGCAAAAGCAAAAAAGCCGGCTTGTATTGGGTTAATAATTAAAAAAAATTTTTGTTATATTAGAAGCATTCTAATTACCTTTCCAATGGTGTCCATATTGTCCAAATCCGATAATAAATAGCGGAGATACGGGCGAGTCCATGTTTTAACTTTGACCCGAAATAGGCCTCTCCGGCAAAAATTGTTTGTTTTTCCTATTCAGCCCATAAAGTACTATCTGGGAAAAATGTCGCGATAAAGTGATATTTAAAAAAAATTAAATAGCAAACTATTGAAAAGAGATATCGTCAGCTTATTATTGGTTTGACCCGTATTCCAAAAAGCCGGTATCGAGCAAAATGGTAAAGAATGTATATTAATTTTTCTTAAAATCTAAATGATAAATATATTTTTTTATTTCCACCCTTAATTTCATCATATATTTAAAAAAAAAGGATAAATTCACATACGTTCCGTTTACTTACCGTTTATGGTACGGCGTTAACGGAATCCAACTCCGTTTACGTACCGTTTTCTGGATCCGTATTTTCAGGAACATCGAAACTGATTCGAAACCGTTGACATTCCGTCGATGACGGACCGTTTACGTTTTTTAGGATGCCGTTTTCGGTCCGAATTTGTGCCGCAATTTTTAACAAAAAACTGGCTTATATATCTACCTTAATTTTTAATATTTTTATTAATTTTGCGTACTTTTTATGGCCTTATGGTTTTATGCATACATTTATTAATAATACTTAAAAGAATAAAAAAATAAATAATAATACGAAGCATACAATTATATATACATAATTGTTTCACTATCACATTTGGTTTCCTCTATGCATGTACGTAAATGTTATTTTGTATACCAGCGGCACCAAAAAAAAAAGAAATCCGTGGATCCATTGGACTGTTTTTAGCTTCGGTGAGGATTCCATCTTCCATGCGGTATTAATATATGAAATCTGCACGTAAAACAATAAAAAAGTATTTCGTTTTGGTTTAATCTAATTTCAAAGATATTTATTTACCATCAAATGAGTGTTTAAATTTATTAGTGCGCTGCTGCTAAACATAAATACCCAAAACTTTTTAATTTATATTGTTGTTATATTTTGACAGCAAAATAAACTAATTTAATAAGCAACAGAAAAAGTCCGTCATTACGGGAACGGAAACGGATGCATCAAAACTGATTCAAATCGTATTGTTTTCGAAAATGTGATTTAACGGTCCATTATTCATGATTCCGTATATGTCGGAGAGTCCGTAAAAATGTTTCTTGTGAATAAATCAAAAGTTATTAAGCTTTCGCACAAAATAAAGTTTCTTTTTTTGTGCTGCATATCAAGTTTTGTTTTTCAATTCGACTGTCTTTGCTGCATATCGATACTTTTAAGCTGCCCACACACTAGGGAACATGCGTGACGGAACAAAAAAAAATATCAAAAAATTTTGTAAACATGAATTGCACGATCTCAACACGCACACACACACAAACGCACTCACACATTCACAAAAAAATGCTCTTTTTTTAAGAATGTTCCCTAGTGTGTGGGCAGCTTTATGTGTGCCAAAAAGCAGTTCTCTTTTTTATTTTAATTTTCTAGAGCTGTAAATTAACTTTGAGTACCCGATACTACTCAATACATTTGCAATTCAGTACTCGATACTGCTCAATAGATATTCATACAACCTTTTTCCGAAAGAGTTATAAGGCAGAGTTATATTGTCGTACGTTATTTCCATGGCAATTAAATGCAAAACTGAAAATATTTAACTACTCAATAGGGCAGCGGTTCCCACTAAGTTTTGCTTCACGGAACCCTTGAGACATTCATACTAGCTGACGGACCCCCAAACCAGTGTTGAGCGGGAGGTACTTTATAAATTATGGGGCAAAATTAATAAAAGCACCTGCTTATTTTAAATGATGGCCAATTTTAAGCAGGAATAAGGAAAACAACATTTTTCAAATCAATATTTTGTTAAATAATTTAAAAATTATAAAAAAAACAAGTTATTTTTTTTAAAATAACTGGTTTTATGTTTTTTGTCGGATCTCTTCTCGGACCCCATGGAATTCTGCTACGGACCCCCGGGTGTCCGCGGAACCCCATTTGGGAACCGTTACAATAGGGTATAGAATACTCTTAAAAGCGGGCGGTATTGCGTACGGATATAGAGCAAAGTCGATGCTGAATATTTCAGATACGAAAAAAGACATAAAAAAACGGGTTTCGGAATCAGAAAGGGGGTATTTATAGTATATTTGATTTGGTCGGTTGGTCAAACCAATAATAAGTTGACGATATATTTCCATGGATAAAGAACGAAATTAAAGATTGAACGAAAATACCCTATAGTGGTGAACTAATGAATCGTTAAATTGAACTAGTTTATTAACGACATCAAAGCTATCTATCAAATTTTGTTTACCTTTCATACGTGTATTTTTTAAAGAATTCAGATTAAAATTCACAAAAACAGTATATAATCAAATAAATAATTAAAAAACAAAAAAAAAAAAACTGTTCGGATTAGTAAACGTATTAGAAAAACCCCTAAATATAACTAAGTGGAGACGTGAAACACTTGTTGAATTTTATAATTTTTTAAAAGCGATATTATAAAGTATAATTGCTAACTATGAATTTAACAATTATATGGGTAGTGGTTTTATATATTGTGTGTGTCTCTGCCAAAATTCCTAATGAGGAAAATGATTTTTTGGTAGGACAAGTGCAGGTGGGATTTTTGTAATATTTTTGTACAGGTCATTTATTGTTTTACGTCTTTTATTTACAGACACACTATCACACGGAAGAGTTAACAGATCAGCAGTTTTCCCATTTATCACAATTATCAAATGTGGCGCATTTAAAACAAGCTACCAAGGAAATATTAATACCCCGAGTTGTGGGCACACCGGGTCATCAGAAAGTTCGTCAATACATTGTTAAAAGCCTAAAAGATTTACAATGGTCTGTACAAGTAGATAGTTTCCATAATACTGTACCAATTTTAGGTAATTTACACTTTCACAACATAATAGCCACTTTAAATCCGAATGCTGAACGATATTTAGTATTGGCTTGTCATTATGATAGTAAATATATGCCGGAAATCGAATTTTTAGGAGCTACTGACTCGGCGGTTCCCTGTGCTATATTATTAAATATGGCTGAGGTGTTAGCATCACAACTCGAAACATTCCGTAATTCCAAACTTAGTTTAATGTTTATATTCTTTGATGGTGAGGAGGCTTTTAAAGAATGGAGTCCCACCGATTCCATATACGGTGCCCGTCACTTAGCTAAAAAATGGGAAATAGAGGGCTTCTTACCTAAAATTGATATGCTAGTGTTATTAGATTTATTGGGAGCCCCTGACCCTAAATTTTATAGCTTTTTCAAAAATACCGAATCTTGGTATAGCCGCTTTCTTAATATAGAAGCTCGACTCTCAGATGCTGGTCTTATGGAACATTATGTTAGCAGCGGTGTTTCTCGCCACTATCCCTATCCTTATTTCCAGGCTAATGCTTTACGTTCTTCATTAGTTGAAGATGATCATTTACCATTTTTAAAACGTAATGTTCCTGTTTTACATGTTATTCCATTGCCTTTTCCTACAGTTTGGCATACAGCGGATGATAATGAAGCTATTATTGATTATAGTACTACGGAAAATATAGGACGTATAATACGGATATTTTGTATTGAATATCTATTAGGTATTATGAAAAAATAACATAAATATTCATGTATAGATTTTATAAATAGTTGAAGATGATTTTTGCCAAGATAATAGTGTTAAAGATTTTACTTGTCTATATAGACATATAACGAAATATATACAATGAAATCTCCCAATAACAAACAGCGACGGTCGCAGGGAATTTAAAAATTTTGTGAATATGGCATTTTATTTCAAAATGTTTTGAAATAAAATAATTAAAATATTGGCTTTACGAATAAGGAATATATATTTTTGTCAAAATTTTCAGAATAAATAAGTAAAAAACTAGACTATTTCATAGGCCGCGTCCGCTTTTGGTGGGTAATTTTATTTAAAAATGTTGATCGAGTAGACTGTCGCTGCCAAATTTTTAGATAGGTTCCATAATTGGGAGGTTTTACCAGTAGTTTATTTTCAAAAATCAAAAATTAAATCTGATAAAATTTTAATTAACTTTGTACAATATTTTAAACTAATTTTACTGTAAAAGTGCAAAAAAATGTAACATACTTTCAGGCGTTTGATTTATAACATTTCCTAGTATTATTATAACAGTGATGACAACTTTTTAAAAACAAAACAGCGCAAACATAAAAACTAAATCGCTTTTTTTCTGTTCCAACAAATTCATGGAACGGATCGGTTAAAATGTACTGCATAAATAAATCAAACTTTATTTAAAGATTTATTTCCACTTGATAAAAACAAATATTAAAATGACTTCCATAATTTAATATAAAATAATTTGAATAAAATAATAGTGGTTTTGCATCGAATTTCCTAATAATTATAATAATAACAAATCAACTCTCGAAACACCTTTTTAACATTTAATAAAAAATAATATAAAATTTACTAAAAACTAACAAATCTGTTAAAGTTTGTATTGAAAACAGATTAATTCTAAAAATTGTTAAGTTTAAAATTAAAACATGTTAGAAAAAGTTTGAAAATCCTAAAACAAAGTGGTTATATAAAAACTTTAAATTTTATTTAAGGTTAAACTAAAAACTTTTATTCACGACGTCCAGCAGCTAAAGTTTGTTCTATGTAAAATCATTAGAAAATATACAACTATAGTATTTAAACTTGTTAAAATTTCAGTTAAAATTCGTCCTTATTTATAGTAAATATTTTTGATATTTGCTTCCTTAATTTTTTATTACTTTTTCAAAACAAATTGTGCAATAATAAAATTTTAAAAATAAAACATGTTGCTTAATTTTTTTTTTTAATTTGTAAAAATTGCAAGCAGAGGACCACAATAACAACAACAAAAAAACAAACTGTTAAAAATCAGATAAAGTTTGATTAAATCCTATATTTATTTAATTTACTATGCTTTAAATTATAGTAATAAACCACATTATTCCGACGTTTTTTTTATTTTTTTTTTAGTTTTTAACTAAGCTATTTTTAATTTCCGGTTTTTATTTTTAAAGTATTTATTTTCATGATAAAGGAAAAAGTCTAATAATTCTTTTTTTTTTTGTAGTCGCTAGAAATGAAAAAGTTAAAGTTTTTTAAATGCCTTTTTGACTAGGAAGTGCTATTTAAGGCCGTACAACACTAGCTTTTTTCTTCACTTTTTCTTGACTTGTTATATGTTAAATAAAAACCCTAATAAAAGTCAAGAAAATTTAAAAAATCTCGTGTCTTACGGGCTTTACATAAAAAATTGAGTTTACGCAATATTTCAGCTACATAATTTTGAGTATCACACTTGGGATCCAGCGGGATCCCAATGTTGACTACGCGAACACAGCTATTGTATGGGCTTACACAATTTACTCTAGGGCAGAATTAAAAATTGAATTAACCCTTTGAGGACCATACATTTTCTTCCGAGGCAATTTTGAAGTTTTTGCGATTTTCATGATCTCTGACCTAATAATAGTTATGGCAAGCAAAATTGGCTTCATTGAACCCCTCCTTACACCTCGTTTTGCTCGCCAAAAATATTTGCCATTTGACGAGCCTGCCGTTCCGGACTAAGCGATTTTTATTATTATTTTAGTTTCGTGATCTGCAACTAAATTATAGATATTTCACAAAAAATTGGCCTCATTTCGCTTGCTAAAGTTTGTGCTTTTTACCCCTCAAATGAAGAATGCTTCACTTATAAAAAAAAGTTAGTATAAAAGTCTGTTAAACGCTACCTGGCGCGAATGAATTAATTTTTTCTGTTATTTTGTCTTAAAATTTAGGATTGAACTAATATTTTTGTAAATTCCATTTAGCATAACAATTACTTTCATCCGTATTTGAACTAACTTTACATCCTAATTTTTAGTAATTTATGTTTCTTAATTTTAAAAATTTTTCAGTTAATTTAAACCACAATTATTTCTCAATGTTTATATTTTTGTGTCTCTGTTATCAATATCACATAGAGATTTTTATTTTTTTTAAAAGAGAAGCAACACTCAGGAAATTCTTCCTATTAATTAACGTGTTGCTTCCTTTGGAAAGGCGATAGAGTAGAAGTGAAAGGTGGTGAAAGATGAAGGGCTTCAAATATGGCAACACTGTAATTGCGCGAGATGTTGAATTTTAGAACAGTTGTTGCGCGCCATCTGATGGTAAGTTTGCGAACTTTGTTGAAGCTTTTTAGTTCATAGCCCTGTTATATTATTTTACTTCGGCGGGGTTAAGTGCTATGGGAACACCGAAGGAGGAAGCTGCGATATTTATGAGGGATAGAAAAAACTCACACATATTACTATTTTTCATAAATTGATGTTGCCTTGGTTAGGCTCCAACCCGCAATCTCACGTGTAACAGTCCAACGCGCTAACCATTACACCACAGCGCCCATTTTGGCGCTATATTTTCATAATTTTTTATTGAAAATCATGGCTTATATCTCGGAAACTAAGCGAGATAGAGCAAAATGGACAAAAATCCGATACTCTGAACTTATCAATCTTTATAAGCCACCTATACTCCCAAAAGTAAATATGGGCCTGTCTCGGGACAGATCCGTAGAGCCCAAATCCAAGACTGTAAGCGACATTTTAGGAGAAATTTTCAGTTAAATCAGGTAATGTTTCTGTTGAATTTATCTCAAATTTCTTAGCTAAGTTAACTAGAATTGTCTGTGTATTCAACATTTTATAAAATTTAACTTACCTAAATTTAGCAGACCATAATTCTCAACTTCATTGAAAATTCTGCTGACGCAAATACAGGTGCTATTTCCTGTTATTTTAGCAGAATTTTGAACTATTTCTACGGGCTTTTTTATGAGGAAAGCGGGATCAGGTAGGGATTTCCGCCTACTACACCCTTGTTGACTCAACCCTCCCCTACAAATCACCTTCGGACATACATATTTACTCTGTCTTTTGTCTGGGCAATTATAAGTGCGAAAAAAACCTTTTGTCAAGCATACTTGCCTGTGGTCGTCAAAGGGTTAAGGAGTTATGTTTTTAAAGGTCTGGTACCTGACCCTTTTTAAAAAAAATAACCAAAAATGTTTGTATAATAGTTTTCGCTTAAAAATATAACTTTTTTTTATTAAAAATGCACAATTACTTAAAGTTTTATTTGTAGTTACATATTACTACAGTTAGTTACAACAACAAATTGAAATACATGTAACTTAAATCACATCGCTTAAATAACTAATTTGTTTGAAAACTAAACAATAAAATGATTTTTGGATAAAATCCTGACTAACAATAGTCCATTGTTAAAATATTCTTAAATTACAATATTATAATTAAAAAAATAGCATGATTGTTTTTTTTTTTACATTGTACATAATAAATGCGTGAAAACAAATAAACAAAAAATTCTATAATAAAGTGTATTAAAAATTTGTAAATGATTTAATACTTAAATCTGATAAATTTAATAAAAAATCCCTGTTACGATTTAAATAAAATTATTTATTTTGAATTGTTCTGACTTACGAATGAAAGTGAAAATTTTAAAACAAAATTTGTTTACTATTTGGCTTTTGTTAAACTACTTTTGGCGATATATACATAAATTTGTAGAACAAACTTGTTTGTAAATAATGCTAAAAATACACAGAGTTGCATTATTAGATATAATCTACATTAGCTTTGGAATCAAGTTTTAGCTGAAACTTATTTAACCATTTCACTTTAAAAATTTCTTTTTCGATTAAAAGGTAAATTTCAGAACAATTTAGAATACATATTAATAAAATTATTAACATTTGGCGTTATCACTAGTAGGTTGTTCAGCGTCCATATTTGTTGCGGATGGCACAGTTATTGATACTTTACTGGCTTTAGTCTGACTTATATCAGAAGTTTCAGTCTTTTCTACGGGCTTTGGCGTTACAGATGATTCTTCTGAAGTTTCGAACGATTTGGTGTCTTTAATTTCTAAAGCTTTTAACGGGATTGATGATTCACTTATAGTTGGCGTCTCATTTTGTATTACTTCATTATTTTTGGTTAATTCCTTTTTTGGGTGTTCTAATACTACTTGGGGGTTTTCTTCTAATGCTTTAGGAACTTGATTTATGTCTGTGCTACGGCCCTTATTATGGTCATGTTTACCATGACTATGACCATGTCCATGGCTGTGTAAGTGACCATGATGATCACTATGTTTTTTATTTTTGCCGCCTATTTTTTTATCATCATGTTCATGTTCACTTCCACCCGGACATACACTTATCTCTCTTAAATCAGTCATGGAATCTTTACAACAAACTTTATCTACGCATTCTGGCTTTGAGCATTGCATTAAGCATTCCATCGATGTGTTAATTGTATTCTCACTATAAAATTCTGGTTGAATTGTTACATGAGCAATACTGTGAACATGAAAATGAGACCTTACATCATCAATAGTTTTCGCATATAATTTAGGACTTTGAAAGATAATATGAACTGTAGCGATATATTTGTGCGATGATAACTGCCATATGTGGAGATCATGATAACTGACAATTTGTGGGAATTTTGTTACCAAAGTACGCTCAAAATTTTCCATATCAATGTTACCGGGTATAGTTTGTAAGAGAATTAGACAGGATTCTTTCACTGGAAAATAAAAGAAATAAGAAAGGAAATAAGAAAAAAAATTAAATGACGTATAAATAAGTTTAAGAGATTTTGTAAAGAAAACCCCTTAAGTATCATAGGTTTTTCAAGAAAAGCTCTAGAGTATCAGAGGTATTAAAATATTCGCTTAAATTGATGTTCAATGGCATTTCCACTATCTGGTTTGTGCTTTAGAATACAATTCTCCGAATCTGAATGTTTTATTTCATTAATAATATACTTACTATATGGATAACTTAAGGCCACTACCATAATACATGAGAATATCGATAAAACAGGATCAATAAATTTAGCTGTATGCTCCTTATCCTTAGCAAAATGTACAATCACAGCACATACTATAACAAAAATAGTGCTGCAAACATCTCTTAATAACTCTGAAGGACCTTGTCTTCTTGTGCGATAATTCACTTTTAATCCTTCAGACTTTAAATCCTCCTTCAATTGATGATCATTACTGGGAATTTGGTTAACCGTCAATACCTTAACATCATTGCCATTTGTAATATTACTGGGTTCAACAATAACTTGACCATTTTTAGGATTTATTTGTAGAAAGCTGCCTTGATGAAGAGTATAACCACCAATAACATAATAGGTAAAACCATTTAATAATAAACCAACAAATCCCAAAATCATAACATGAACAGGTAAATGCATAGTATCCTGATGATCGATATGCACCAAAGTTTGTAAAGCTTCCACTAACAGCGAGAATGATAATGAAGCTAATGTAATGCATACTATTAACATTGTTAAAATTTCTATACGAGCCCATCCGAAAGTATTTCGAGTTTCAAATTCTCTGCTTTTACTTTCTGTTGTTACTGCATCAGGCACTTGTAACACAGTAATTGGTTTCTCTAATGGAACTATTTGTTTATTTTTATTATCATCTATAGATTTGGAAACTTTCAATATATGACTAGTGTATCCAAGCTCATTTTGATTGTGTAATTCATTGTGCTGAAATGAGAAAAATAGAAAAAAATAGATTATTATTAAAATGTCATAAAATTATTGCTTGTTAATAAAATAGTTGATTAAAAAAAACGGTTAAACAAATTTTGTAATATTATATAAAACAACTATTTTTCACACAATTTACAATGCACCATACCATAAACTTGGCAATTTTCCACTTGAAAAAGTGGGTAAAGCATAAATTACTATCATGGCTTTTAAATTACATACAACTTGATATTTTTTTTGTTTCTGCGTTAAAACAACTTACACACATATTTATATATTTTCCAATTATTGTAAAAAAAATTAATGACGTTTTTGCATTAATTATCAGACATGTGTAGTTAATTATACAGTAAAACCCGGCTTAGATATATAGAAATTAAATATTAACCCCTCAATTCATAAATGCTTTGTAAAGTTATAGCAGGTTTACAAAACGTCATTTTCAAACAAAATTTGTTCAATAAACCTCCTATAATTTTACAAAGCGTTTATGAATTTAGGGGTAAGTATTTTAATTTTTGCATTAAAAGTAGAAAAATACAAAATATATGAAATTAACTAAACTAACTAAATATATGAAATTCAATATGTTTTACTTAAAAAAACAGGGTTTAATCAGGCTCTATGCAAGTCGCTCACGTACTATTACGCGCTCTCTCACCGGCTCTGGCTGATATTTCAAGAAGTTAAATTGCAGCTAACGGGTTAAGTTTTTTTTACTACATTTTTCATATTATGCATATTTATTAAAAAAAAATTATATTTATTAAAATTTAACCATAAAACTTAATCTATCACCACCTTCTAATAAAATTTCTTGAAATGTCGGCCAGAGCCAATTAACAGAAGAAAATAATGCACACGTATTTTTTAAGTTGCCCAATCTCATGTTTAGGAGCCAAAAATTGTTCCTTTCTTTAAATTTATTTCTTATAATTTAGGAAAATTTAGAAAAGCACTTTCATATGAAATAGAAATAAATCTGTAAAAATAGCAGAAAAAGCAACTAAAAATTAAATTAGCAGATTTTTTTTGGGAACAACAAAAATAAAACTGTTAAAATTACAGAATTTTAGTTATATTTAAGTTAACTTTTAGTTAATTGAAAATGACAAATTGTACTGTAAAATCTGCAGAAAATTTTGCTAAATATTAGTAGATTAAAAATAGCAAAAACAAACTGTTATATCTACAAATTTTCGTTAGCTAAATTTAGTTGAATGCAAATACACTCAAAAAAATAAGTTAGCAGAAAAATTAGTAAAACGTCTTGTATATCAAGTGTACTAGTTTTCAGCAATTTTTTTTGTTGAAATTCCGTTTTCAGCAAAAATTTTAGTTATATATTTTTAGCACTAAACTAATTTTAAACTAATGTTTTACTTATTTATTTTGCTACAAAAATTGTGCTGATAACCGCATTCATAGCGTGGACGACAACCAGATAGACAAGATGTAGATGTCGCAGCTTGTCTGGAAACGGAAATGATAAAAAAAGAAAAACAACTCTACACATATTCTATATTTAAATTTTTAGCAAATAAATTAACTAAAGTAAAATTTCGCTACAAGTTTTTTGAGTTTTTTTCAGTCTACTAATATTCAGCAAAAAGTTTAGTGATTTTAGCAAGGATTTTTTTCATTTGCAGTCGACTAAGTGTTAGCAAAACTTTTGCTGAAGATTACTATTTTTTTGGTAAAAATCAGCTCGCTGATTTTCAGCAAACCTTTTGCTGAAATTATCAACTTTTTTGCAAGCACGCTCCTGACTAAAAATTTTTAGTCAGGAGTGTGCTGAATTTTTTTTTGAGTGTAGCAGTCTATCCTCTTAAATTAGAATATTTGCTAAAAAAAAATTGTAAACTGCTGTTTTTAAAAGGCTCGATTTTTATTTGCATTTAAAAAAAAAATCGGAAAAAAAATTTGTGATTTCTTAGGCTACTAATTATTTAGCATAATTTTTTGCTGATTTTAGCAGATTAATTTATTTTTCTATTAACAAAAATTTAACTCAAATATAACTAAAATTCTGAATATTTAACAGTTTTATTTTTGCTGTTCCTATCTTACACTAAAAAAAAAAGTCAGTAAAAAATGTTGCTGTGTCAGCAAATTTTTAGTCAGGAGCGTGCCTGCAAAAAAGTTGGTAATTTCAGCAGCTGATTTTTACCAAAAAAATAGTAATATTCAGCAAAAGTTTTGCTAACACTTAGTCGATTGCAAAATAAAAAAATCCTTGCTAAAATCACTAAACTTTTTGCTGAATATTAGTAGACTGAAAAAAACTCAAAAACTTGTAATGAAATTTTACTTTAGTTAATTTATTTGTTGAAAATTTAAATATAGAAATTGTGTAGAGTTGTTTTTCTTTTTTATCATTTCCGTTGTCTGTACTACATCCAGACAAGCTGCGACATCTACATTTGTTTATCAGGTTGTAGTCCACGCTATAATTGCGGTTATCAGCACGATTTTTGTAGCAAAATAAATTAGTAAAATATTAGTTCAAAATTAGTTTAGCGCTAAAAAAATTTAACTAAAACTTTTGCTGAAAACGGAATTTAAACAAAAAAAAAATTGCTGAAAACTAGTAAACTTGATATACAAGACGTTTTAATAATTTTTCTACTAACTTATTTTTTTGAGTGTACTAATATATACCAAAAATGATCTGCTAATTTAGAAGTTTTTTTCTGCAGCATCATTTTTAACTAATTTTTAGTAGTTTTAACTAAATTTTTTACAGAGTTTTTTTATATTTAAGTTTTAGTTATATATGAGTTAAATATTGTGAAGTATTTGTCAGGAGAGTATCATGATGAAGAAAAATAGCAGTTTTTGGAAAAAAGTACTCGAACTAAATTAAAAAATTCTAATTAATCAATTAAAAAGGTCGAAAAAAAACTATTTTTATTTTTTAAATAAAAATTAAAAATCCAACATTTTAATAACAGTTTGTTTTTGCTATTTTTAGTCTACTAATATTTAGCAAAATTTTCTGTAAATTTTACAGTATAATTTGTCATTTTCAATTAACTTAAAGTTAACTTAAATACATATAACTAAAATTCTGTAAGTTTAACAGTTTTATTTTTGCTATTCTTATTTTACTAGTATTTAGTAAAAAAAAAAAAATATATACTAATTTAACAGTTTTTTCTGCAACATAATTTTTAACTAATTTTTCATTGCTTTTTCTGCTATTTTTACAGATTTATTTCTATGAGTGTACTATATTCAAACAGAACATAAGCTAGCTAGTTTTTGTGTTTTTCCAGTTTTTTTATTAAAAATTTGTATGGAATTTGGCAAGTAAAAGCTACTAGTTTGCATTTAATAATATCAAGGGAAAAATTCGACAGAATTTTATAAGGTTTCAGAATTTTATTTTGTAATTTTAGAAATTCAATTTGAAAATAAATATACCTGTTATAAAGGTTCCACTTTATACTAAAAAAAAACCAAACAAAATTTTAAACGCTTCACTTAATTCCCTCACAGGCACATTGGTGAAATATTTCGCTATTGTGGTTTATTTAAACAATGAAAAAAACAAATAGGAAAATTTATGTAATATTGAACAAAAAAGTAGAGTAGGCTTACATACAATTGAACCTCATGAAATATAAAACAAGACAAATGCGTGGAAATGTGTAGTACAAAATTAAATATTGAACGTATTTCTGGTAGGCAAAAAACGTAATGGTTAAAATAAACAAACAAACTGAAATTCCTATTTGTTTCAGTTTTTTCAGAATTGCAACAAGTGTATTTTTTTAAACACTTTTTTGCATTTAAGCTTCATAATTTTTTATGAATAAATTTTTCCTGTCACCAAATTTGTTTAAAATTTGAATACCAATTTCATTTATTTTTTTCATTTGTTGTTATTTATGATAAATTAACCTTGAAATAAAAATTTTATATTTAAAATAAAACCGTTTAACTTGTTTAAATATGGGCCAGTGACCAGTGTAAATGAACTTTATTATTTTGAATTTTTTTGGTGTACAAAAAAGTATTTTCAAAGTATTTAAAACGTGACTTGTAGTAAAAATTAATTGATTAAATAAAAAATAGAGATGGTCAAAGGTATAAATCATATAAATCATGGGTTTCTTTTAGTAATTTGTTAAAACTGTCAAAAAATGGATCAAACGTAATTTAAAGGCGTTGAAATTATGCTCTACTAAACACGTTGGTTATTGCTTTGTGAATTTCAAAAATAGATTGAAAAATTCTAAAAAATAAAAATTGTGGTAGAAAATTTTCTGCGCCTTTTTTTAGAAAAAGTTTTACAGCCTAATAAGTACCTCTTTCATTTTGAGCCCAAAACTAGTAAAATTATTTAGGGCCGGTTTTGTACACTGAGAGAATTATCTGCACAATATTAATGAATTTTTGCATAAAACCAATAAAGTTTCACTGGAACTTGTCCATTGAATTAATGGAATTTTTTTTATAAAATGTTGTGAAAAGTTTCAGTTTATTTATTAAAAGTTTCATACAAACTAGATTCATAAAATTTGTGAAGCTTTTTTATCAAACTTAAGAATTTTTCATTTACTTTGTGAAGAAAACTTCATTACCCAGCCAGCAATTTCGGAGCGCTCATAAATAAGATTCTTAAATGGCTCATAGAAATGATTATTGTTTTTTTGAAAACACTCTTTTTTTGGTAGAAAATATGAACCCTCAGAAAACAATCCAAAAAGTTGTCTCTACAATCTAAAAAGCTGTCTCAAAACGAGGGTTCATTTTTCGGACTCAAAGAAGATTCCAAAATTATTTAAATTTATGAAGAAAATGTCGATTTTATACGTTCTTTTTTCTGAGTACACAGGGGGCTCTTTTGGACGGACCACTTTCATAGGAAAAAGTGGAAAAAGGTTTATGTTTTTGGAGCTCATTTCTGTGTCATTATTGATCATCTTTGTTTGCTGGGTAGTTTACTGAAAAATTTCATTAAAACTCGGCCAGCAAAATTCTCTCTGTGTAGTCAGAATCTGTGTTTTGGGTTCCTGGAGATTTCGATAAAATTTGAATATTTAATAGAGGAGACAAAATTGAATAACTTTCGGTTATAAACATATCGGCCCAAGTTCATATTTATGTTTCAAAACTTTTAATATGTTTAGTACACTATTTAATATGTTTAGTACACTATTTAATATGTTTAGTACACTATTTAATAGATCTTTAAAATTCCTTTCATTCTATACCCAATTTGTATCCAAAAACGAAAATGGGTATCACTTCTGACCCCACTTTTTAACCCTTCAATATGAGCTTGGGCCGCTAAAAAGGTGCACGTACTTATTTTTCTGTCTGTCTTCTCTATCACTCTTTAAATTTCATTTCTAAAAAAGATACAATGTTATATTTACTAAGAAATATATTTTAGTATAGGGATGATTAGTTGAAAGCAAAAAAAAATCATTATTTTGTCGGTGGTCTTGCTGGCGCCATCAAATGATTTTTCAAAGTTTTATTTCGTCGGATGAAAAAAATAGACGTTTTCAGCAATTTAACCCATTTACCGCCGCCGTACTCATATGAGTACACCTCAATTTTTACGATTTTTTCTGAAACTATTGAACCTATATCATAAGAAAAATGATTTGCTGACAGCCAACTAAATTTAAAATTGAAAACACGAAAGTTTTTTGTGATCTAAAGTTTTTTATGCGGTTTAAATTAACCTAATTTTACAGTAATTCAAAAATAGGAAATTATGGGTTAATATTCCTTTCTATTAAAAATAAAAGATTTTATTATGTTATGCCTTAATTTTTTTAAGTTATTAAAATGTGTTATTTATTAATTTTTTTTTGTCATAAACAGCTGATTAATTAATGTTGCCGCTTTTTCTGAAAACTTCCCTACTTTTCTTCAAATATGGCAGAAAAATCGGATTTCAATGGAAGTTCGCCGAAATCCAAATTAAATTGAGATTTCCGTCTAAATCTATAGAAATCTACTTTTAACTCGATTTCGATCATAATGTAAATTTGTTATAAGTTAGAAATTTTGTTTTTTTCGCACATTTCCACGCGAGAGAAAATTGCTAGTGATAAAGCAAAAACACCCCTAGTTTACTTAAATCATTCACAATAGAGCTATTTAGCCCTTTGACGAACATAGGCAAGTATGCTTGCCCAAGGGTTTTTCGCATTTATAATTGCCCAGATAAAAGATAGAGTAAATATTTCCAAAAGTGATTTGTAAAGGAGAAATGAGGGAACAAAAATGTAGCAGGCAGCAAATCCCTACCTAGTCCCGCTTTCCCCTTGCGAGTCCTCGAAGTTGGTTATTTAGAATTCTTCATTTAAGGGGTAAAAAGCACAAATTTTGACAAGCGAAATGAAGGGCAAGCAAGGGGTCTATGAGGTAAATTTTTTGTAACATATCCATAATTTAGTTCTAGAGCACGAAAGTAAAATAATAATAAAAATCGGTTCGTCCGGAACGGCAGGGTCGTCAAATGGCAAATATTTTGGCAAGCGAAATGAAGGGTAAGGAGGGGTTCTACGGAGCCAATTTTTCTTGGCATAACTATTATTAGATCAGAGATTACGAAAATCGCTTCGGCAGAAAATGTATGGTCTTCAAAGGGTTAGAGCAGTAGTGCCCACAAAGAGAAATAAGAATGTATTAGTTATGTTACAAAAAAAGAGAATCTATTGGTAACTATTGCAAAGTTGTCGTTCGGGTTGTGTACGTGTGAAAAGCCGATTAATCTTCGTCGTTGTAACAAGTGTTTGGGCTACACTAGAGGTATTGTTTGCTATATCTTTAGGAGTTTTTCTCGTGTCTAATTGTGCTTTAAGAAATATTTAATTCAAAAATCGTTCTTAGTTCTGACTATAAAACTGGCCCTTAGTTTTCGAACCAGAACTGAAAAAAACACACATCAATTCTTAACCCAATTATAAAAGAATTTTTAAGGCATATATTACCGCCACAAGAAAAATTGTGTTTCTACGCCGGTCTATAGAGTTTTGCAAATTTCCATTCACCCTAAGTACTATACATATATTCCATTAAACATATTTTCATTTCATTCAAGAAGTCGCTACTCTTGATCTCTTTTCCTTCCGCAACATGTTTCTTATTTTTATTTAAAGACATAAAATGCAACGATTTTATTTAATTATTTAAACGTCATGATGTTTATAATAGTGCGTTTACACCAACTTAACATTATTAAATCTTATAATGGTAAATATGGTTACTTTCAATAGTCTATATTGCTAGATAAAATGTTAAAATTGTATAAACAGTGCACTCAAAAAAGTTGGACAGTTACTAGATGACAGTTGTTTGTGTAGTTGTTTTTAATTGAAATTGCAGCTGTATTTCTAAGGAGAAATACAAAAGAATTATTATCACAGTTATTAAGAAAAAGAACAACAACGAAAAGTACTGTAATTCGCAATGGTTGTTTAAACAAGTTAATTTTAATATTGTAATAAACAACTATGGATTGTATTATCCGATGCAAAAAACGTAATAATTGGAAAACCGTTCACTGAGAGAATTATGTCGACTTTTAAAATTAACTGGAATTACAGTTAATAAAGTATACACTGCAATTGCATTTAAATTAACTACAATTGCATTTAATTTTAACTGTAATTGTAGTTAAAGTAAATACAATATCTGTTAATTGACTGCAATTGCAGGTAATTTTACAGGCATAATTCTCTTAGTGTAGGATGTAATAATTACACATTTTTTGGGAATAGAAAGAAAAAATTTTAGTTATTTTTAATGAATTTTTCAACAGTTAAAAATAATTACAGGAACTTATACTGACAAACTTTTTTGAGTGTTGCTTCTACTCATATTTTTACCAGCCCCACTTTGAAATTAAGAACTATACGTCTTAATTAAATTTTCGTTGCAAGTGTAAATGGGCTATTTAATATTATGTATAAATGCACTATTACAACATTCTTTAAATAATTAAAAAAAAAAAATACTCTTACATATCTAGCGTTTAACTTACCTTTATGGTTAAAATACTGCCAGCTAATGCAAAAATGTTGCACAACATATGATATGAAGCCATTAGCAAGGTAAGTGCATGTGTTAAATGGCTTAAAATTAATTGTACGCTAAAGTAACATATTGATAGAATTAAGACGATATACAAAGGAGCTGGTTGAAAACGATATAATAGATTTTTTATAGGCATGTTGATGAATATAGAGCCAAAATCAAGATGTGGTTTTGCATTAAACAAAAAAATAAACTGAAAATATAAAAAAAGAAAAAAAAGCAAACAATAAAAAATTTATTACTATAGGAAATAATAAAAAAAATGTTATAATTATGTAAATATCTAACCCCTCAATTCGTAAATGCTTTGTACAGTTATAGCAGGTTTACAAAACGTCATTTTCATACAAAATTTGTTCAATAAACCTTCTATAATTTTACAAAGCGTTTATGAATTTAGGGGTAAATATTTATATTTATAAAAACAAAATATTTCTAAATAAACAATTTATTAGCATCGAAATGCCATTGTAATGCAATTTAATGCCAGACATAAAAATAATTTAATTTATATTAAATATTAAATAAATATTTATGAGTATACTTTCTTTGTGCTCTCAAAGTATAGTACTTACACTGAGAACATTATCTGCATACCAATAAATTTTTGCAATAAATTAATGAAGTTTCGCTGTAATTCTTTTGTAGAAATTTTTCGTTAAATTAATGTACAAAGTAAAAAATCATTGTAACAATCTTCAGATCAACTTAAACTCTATCAAATTGATTTAGTTTTCATGAAATTATACAAATTTAATTTATTAAAAATTAAATGCACTCAATGAAGATATTTAATTTAAAACTAGTTTCATAAAAATTATGGAGCTTTTTTTTATTAAAATAAAGACAATTTTCATTCACCATGTAAAAAAACTTCATTGCCTATTTAAAAAAAAATTGTCACACTCGTCCAAGAAAATTTTCTTATTAAGTTCTTAATAGGACCCAAGATTATTTTTATGCCCTACTCCACTATGTGATCGGGATATAATGAGTTTGTGCTGGTGTTTGTAACATACCACGTTATAATATACCGATAGATATTTTGACTCGATTTTTTTTGGTTGAAATAGATCCATGTTAATATCTAATGCCCATATGGGAAAGTAATGTGCCCAAATGGGTATCGGTAAAGTCCTTATGAGACTTTTCTTCACTTTTTCTTGATTTTTTTTAGTGTTTTTATTTTATTTTTTTCTATTCCTTTTAAATTTTTTCGTAAATAAACAAAAAAAACTTTAAAAAAACCTTAAAAAGTCAATAAAAACTGAAGAAAAAGGCTAATGTCATACATGCTTAACAAAGTGCTCCTATTTGATTTTCCAGTGCATCAATTCAATACAAAATAAACCATTTGACACTTCCTAGTTACTACACTCAAAAAAGTTTGACAGTTAATACATGACAGTTGTTTGTGTCGTAATCAGTAGTTGTTTTTAACTGTATTTACAATTGTTTTTCTATTGACAAATACAAAACAACTGTTATGAAAGTCATTTAAAAAAAAACTAACGAAAAGTACTGTAATTTCGTAACAGCTGTTTAAAGCAGTAATTTTTAATATAATATTATAATAAACAACTACCAAAAAAGACATAAAATGTAAATTTGTCTTCTCTTTTAATTACACATTTTTTATATTCGAAGAAAAAAATAACTTTTTGTTAATTATTTTATAATATGAACAAAATAAACTATAAAAAACAGTAGCTTTACCTATTTTGTCAGTTGTTTTTAAATTTTTGTAGTAAAAATTTGTTAGGTAATTTTACAACATTATCAGTTAATTTGAAAGCATTTGTTAGTTATTTTTCAATAGTTTAAAATATCTACAATTTGAATTATATTAAAGGAAAATACCTTTGTCGCCTTTTTAACTGCATGTATTTTTGTTTTAACTGTCATTTTCAGTAGATTCTATCGACAAACTTTTTTGAGTGTATAATTCGGCGTCAGTACTAGTATTTTTTTTTAGACGAAGTTGTTTTTATAAGCAGTCTAGCTTACGCGCGACTAACACAATTAAAAAATAATGTGATATTGTTAACTACTTATTTTTTATTATTATTTAACTGCATCCCAGCAGACGAATAACTGTTTATTTTAACAACTTAGCGGACGTCTAGGCCGGAGGAGGAACCTACCTACGAAATTTCATTCTAGCTCAAGGGGTTTGCACTGACCGATTTTAAGTCACGTTATTATTTTATATACCGAGAAAATTATAACTTTCTAGAACATATGTTTATGTTCTATGCGTGTAAACGTGATGAAAATAGTAAATAAATTAATAATCAATTATCTTGTTTTATTCAAAAAAGCTGTAATTTAATTTTAGAATATGACGCGTGCGGCTTTTGCTTTCGTTACGCTCAACAAAACCACATTTAGCGTAATTTATATTAATCGATTATTATTTGCAATTTTGTATTTTATACGTGAAATACATGTGATATCATTAAATTATATACTACGAGTATTTTCAATTTAGAATATCAAAATAAATAAATACTGACTGATTTATCTTCTTTACAACATTACACGATTGGCATAAAAAGTAATCAGAATTAATAAAGACATAGAAATTACATTTATTACCAGCTATAGTGATGCAACATTGTAGAATTTAGTTAATTTCTATTTTGAATAAATATTTTAATTGAAATTTTGTATGCGTTCCTTTGTAAATAATATAAAGATAAGGAAATATGTACATAATTACTAAATGCGAAAATTATCTTAATTACAACACTGTCAAATTGGGTGTTTTTTTTTTGTCTCAAAACGCAATATTATTATGCTAACTTAATTTAAATTCATGAGTATTATATCTTCGTATATTATTTGGGTTTTTCTATTTTAAAATAAATAAGGTAAATAATTTACTTGATCAATTTACAAGTTTAATGTATTTTTTATAACAATTGTTATAATTTTTGTCACATTTTTTGCTGCTTTGTGAATTTATTTTTAACTTAAAATATATATACATATACATATGTATGTTACATACATATTTAAATTTTCTTTTTATTAACATATTGGTCTAAATATGTATGTATATAGATATACCAGGAAGGGTAAAAGTTATTTTAGGCTGTGTTATCACCTTGTTCTTAAACACTGTTTAACAAAACCGCGTGTTAAACTGCATTCACACCTAAATCCTAAACATGTGTTTAGCCAAAACGAGCGTAAAAGAATTAAGAACTTTTGTAATAGAATAATAAAACAATAGAGAGCTTCAATTTGCATTTAAATGTGAAGAAATTGTCCTTATTTTTCACTTTTGGTAACCGAAACGATGTGGTTGTCGGTAAGGCTGACACTATTTTAGATTATTTCGGTGTCGGTATTTAAGGTTTTCGGTTATTTGGGTAACGATATTTTAAGGTTATCGGTATTTCAGTTATTTCGGAAACGCTATTTTAAAGGTAAAGGTATTTACTAAAAACAAAATAAATGTATCAACTTACGTGGGGTCTCCTACTGCAGGTTATCTTTAACTTAGCTAGTAAACGCAAGAAAATGTCAAAAAATTATATACAAAACAACAACAAATTTTTGGATTAATTCTTAAACCGTCAGTATGAAACCCAATGTTAATGCTTATAAAGGACAATTCACACGTCGACGACCCCTATTTACTATTACCCAGTATGGGGAATTTGAATTTTAAAATATTTGTAAATAACGGTAAATAGGTATAGGTACTTTAAAGATAACGGTATTACGGTAAAGCGCTAACGACATTTTAAGGATAACGGTAGTCAGTTGAATCAATAACTGTATTTTTGTTAAAGTATTATAATTAATCTTGTTGATAAAAAATCTTTTTGCAATTTCAATTTAAGAAGCTTCGCGAACCGTAAATATGACTTTTTTAAATAATTGCGCTCAGAATTGCTTAAAACTGCTAGCAGTACTCACAGAAAAAATCTTTTGAAATCAAGCAGAAACAACAAAAAATTAAATTGAAATAACTTTGACATCAAACCAAGTTTGTTTTCTTTTTAATTAAAATATTTTTCTACTAATTTTTTAAAAATGCGTAAACAAAATCTAAGATCTTGAAATATTAGTTTAAATAAAGTTTATTTTAATTAGAATCATATTTACTTTAATGAGATTAATAGTGAATTTAGACTGAGCAAAAACTACCTAGTTATTGAACAAAACTAGTTTTTGTTTGTTTTTTATATATGCGTTTTGACAAGTAAAAACTAACAAGAGCCAAAAACCAGGTAGTTTTTGCTCGGTCTAAATTCACTATAATACTTAATTTTAAAATGTTCATAAAAAATGCAATGTTAATTCACATATGATATAATAGTTGATTTAACTATATTTTTTTTTTCTGTGTAGATATAAATATGGCTAAAATTCCATATATATTATGCAACAACACGATTCTTCAAAGAGTTGTTAACTTTCAAAGAAATTTTAAAATCGGTTTTAGTTTAGAATAAATTAAGCCACAGATATGTGCACTCAAAAATGTTTGCCCGTAGAATCAGCTGAAAATTACAGTTAAAACAAAGATATATGCAGTTAAAAAGGCAACAAAAGTACAATATTTACCTTTAAAATAAATTAAAATGTTATTTTTAACTGTTGAAAAATAACTAACAAATGCATTAAAAATAACTAATAATGTCGTAAAATTAACTGACAAATTTTTACTATAAAAATTTTAAACAACTGACAAAATCGTTAAAAACCATAGTTTAATTATAAAAGGTTGGCTACATCGATGTTTTTTTTTCGGTTGCCCTAGACCATTTTGACAGTAATGAAAACAATAATATTTACGAATATGCAAAAAGGAATAAGAAAATATAATTCGGCATAAACGACAAATGTTTTCACTAAAATATTTCCAAAAATGTGAAAGAATTTCCAATATTCTGCTTTGTGACTGCGAGAATTTTAAAAGTAATTAAATTTATATGGTAAAATCTAATTTTAATGAATCGTAAAGGGCATATATTAATCTTAAGTGAATCAAGTTCTGTACTGAACATTGGTCCACATGGTCGTATATCTGGATTTTGAAATGTTGTTGTTCTGGTTAACGTCAAAAAGAACAGTCCTTGGTAATTGGTCTATGGTAAAAACTACTGTTTTTTACAAAAATATTTTTTTCTTTCGATTACAAAAACATGTGTAATTACTTCAGGCTATTTAAAATTTGAAGTAAAAATTCCAAACGATTCTCCAGTTATTATGCTTTTATGCATTGGAGATACAATAAAATTTTCTGATTTTTATTTTCAAACTAGGAATATATCAATAATAATAAATTCTTTGATATTTTAAATGTTAAATGACGCTCCTAGACGAGAACAAGAAGTTCTCATTGAGTTTGTGATTTAATTTTAATTTAATTTATTTTCTTTATTTATTGCAATAACATAGCCCATAGGCCAAATTTCTACTAAAAGTAACAAAACAAGCAATAAAATTTGTTTAAAATAAAAAAAACACCTAAAACAAAACACTTAACCTAATAAATATTTCTAGAAATTCTGAAACGTCGTCTCCTGACGATTTCCTTAGGCAAGAATAAAATCCGGATAGGGACATGCCTTCAACAGATTATTTTTCACAATTTGCTAAATAACTGTTGGGATTTTAGCACAATTAATTCATTTAATGCAATTATTATTTATCCCGATACAAATAAATTTGAAATAAGAATCTTTAAAATTCAACGAAATTCAACGAAATTTTTTATTTTTTAAATAACTAAGAAAAGCAATTGTTTACTGTAAACAATTGTTATGTATATTTCAACATGTTTGTAACTAACATCTTTAAAATGTTAGAAATTTAACTTCGAGAAGTGGACCATATCGCCAATTTTTTATGGAATCCCTAGCCTAGCGATTGCAAATCGAATATCGTCCATTTTTCGAAGTTAAATTTCTAATATTTTAAATATGTTAGTTATAAAAATGTTTGAAATATATGATGAAAAATTGTTGTCTTTTGCCAAATTTGTTACAATATTTTAAAATTTTTATTTAGTATGTTAAATATTAAATTTCGAAAGGTGGACGATAATCGCCCATCGTCTTGTAAAATCTGGGCACAGATAAACGCAATGTTGACAGCCTTTTACTGCAGTGTAATTGTTTGTCGGTAAAGCAGGTTTTTTTTTATTTTTTATTTTTAATTCATTTTATTTCTGGTTTGAGCTTTAGTTTTGCCAGTAAGTTGTGGGCCAAAATCTGCTACGTCACGGTATGTGAATTTGTTTGTTTTTTCATTCTTCATTTGTTAGCAATAATTAGCATTTAAAACATGTCGTCTGCCTCCTTTAAATAATAATGAATATCGTAGAAATAGAATATATGAGATTTTATTCCCATTTACAACAATTGTGTCAAGTTCAGTTCACCTAAAGCCAATAAAAACTAGTTTTAACTAATTTTGGACACACTGTTCCGTTTTCAACCCAGTACCTTTAAGCGGCTATATTTTTTTAACGGATAAAGATAATTCAGTGATTTAAAACCCACGAAATAAAATCATACCGTAAAAAATAAAATGCAAAAATTGAGGAAAATTGTGAATGTTAAACTAAAAATAGGAAGAAAAAACATAAAAACATAATTTCATAACTGGTGATAGTGGTAATTCTGAATTGGATGTGGTACAAAAAATGAAATGGATCCACTTGTCGTCATTTAAGCCAACAGTTTCAGAAGAAAACATTTTATCATATGTGGCAAAACATCTTAATATTGCTAAGTCCCGCATGACATGTTATAAACTTGTAAAAAAAGATGCTTCGTTGTCTGATTTAAAATTTGTTAATTTTAAACTTGGAATTTCAGCTGAATTGTATAAAAATCTGTTTAAACCTGAGTTGTGGACCTCTGACATTGGAATCCGTCCTTTTCAGTTTTTTCAGAAAAAGCCATTAGCATAAAGTGTAACATCAATCCACAATCGCTTAAAAAATTTTAATAAATTAGAGAATAATACTCTTTTAGATTTTAGTTATTCAAAAGATATGTTT
This sequence comes from Leucophora obtusa, assembly GCA_949987735.1. Taxonomy (NCBI): domain Eukaryota; kingdom Metazoa; phylum Arthropoda; class Insecta; order Diptera; family Anthomyiidae; genus Leucophora; species Leucophora obtusa. Next base: position 14,521,796 of record OX465296.1, read on the forward strand.
AAACTTTACTTAAATAATTTGTATTAATTTTCTAATTTTATTTTTAACGAGTAGTCTGTAAGGATCATTGTTATCCATAGACTTTATAAAATAAAGAAATGAGAATACATATGTACATATGTGTATGGAATATTGTCACTTATTTTTTTATTTCTAACCCCGAGAATATAAAATCGGGGTTAGAAAATAAAATTTGTCTCACGCACACTCACGAACAAATTTTCTCGACTCACACTCACCCAGTAAGTAAATTAAGGTTTCACTCACACTTACGCATGATTCACACAAAATTCTACTCACGTGCCCACCTCTAATCTGAAATCAAAAATAAGACTGCAATCAAAAATAAAAAATGGTAGGAAAATTGTATCCACATTCAAAGAAGTTTGTCGGTAGAATCTACTGAAAATTACAGTTACAACAAAGGTATATGCAGTTAAAAAGGCGACAAAGGTATTTACCTTTAAAATAACTAAAACTTCTATTTTTATTTGTTGAAAAATAACTAAAAATTTATTTAAAAAAAACTATCAATGCCATAAAATTAACGGACAAATTTTAACTACAAAAATTTTAAAGTCAATTCTTTTGGTGTTATAAAAGTATATTTAAAAAAAAATATTTTTTTTTCTGTCGATTACAAAAATATGTGTAATTACTTCAGCCTATTTAAAATTTAAAGTATAAATTTCAAACGGTTCTCCAGTTATTATGCTTTTGTGCATTGGAGGTACAAGTTTCTAATTTTTATTTGCAACCTAGGAATATATCAATAATAACAAATATAAACTAAGCAAGAATTTTTAAAATTCAACAAAATTCAAGGAATTTTTTTAAATAGCTAATAAATACAACTGTTTACTGCAAAAATACTGTTTTGGTAGTTGTTTATTATGATATTAAAAATAACTGACTTAAACAACTGTAACGAAATTACAGTAATTTTGAGTTAGTTGTTTTCCTTAATAACTGTCATAACAGTTGTTTTGTATTTTTCCATAGGAAAACAACATCAACTGTAATTGCGGTTAAAAGCAATAATTCCTAATTACTAATTACTACACAAACAACTGTCATGCAGTAACTGTCAAACTTTTTCGAGTGCGTACTTAACGAAAAACTTTATAACTGCAATTAAACACCGGGTATGGGCTCTATTTTTAAGAATTTCAAACAACATATAGAGAAAATTTAGATAAGTTTAGTTTTAGATAACACTTCGCAATGTTTAATTAGATTTAAAAAAGTCGTGATTTCTAAAAAATCTTATCAACCTTAATTTCTAAGATATTTATAACAAACTGTCATCAATTTATATGATTAATATGCAAAAATAACTAAAATTTATGTTACTAACTAAAAACATGCACATATTTAGCATATCTTAACTAATATACTTATGATAAGCAAAGTTACTAATTAACAAACTAAAGGCACAACACGTGTGCGATAACAATTGTAATTAACAGTATACTCCGCGAAAGTGTACACACCAAAATGTCAAAAACATATGTACACTTATCCGAATTATACACTTTGCCGTAATTCAGATAAGCGTACTTAAGAAAATTAGAAATTATTTTCCTTTCAGTGAGTTTCATACTGAAGATTTTTGGGTAACTATCAAATAGTTGATACTGCTTTTAGAGTAAGAAAAACTACCTAGTTTTTGGCTATTGGTCGTTTTTACTTGTCAAAACGCAAATATAAAAAAACAAGCAAAAGCTAGTTTTGTACACTCAAAAAAAAAGTCAGTAAAGTCAGCAAAAAATGTTGCTGTGTCAGCAAATTGCAAAAAAGTTGGTAATTTCAGCAAAATGTTTGCTGAAAATCAACGAGCTGATTTTAAGCAAAAAATAGTAATCTTCAGCAAAAGTTTTGCTAACACTTAGTCGACTACAAATGAAAAAAATCATTGCTAAAATCAATAAACTTTTTGCTGAATATTAGTAGACTAAAAAAAACTCAAAAAACTTGTAGCGAAATTTTACTTTAGTTAATTTATTTGCTAAAAATTTAAATATAGAATATGTGTAGAGTTGTTTTTCTTTTTTTGTCATTTCCGTTTCCAGACAAGCTGCGACATCTACATCTTGTCTATCTGGTTGTCGTCCACGCTATGAATGCGGTTATCAGCACAATTTTTGTAGCAAAATAAATTAGTAAAACATTAGTTCAAAATTAGTTTATTGCTAAATAAATATAACTAAAATTTTTGCTGAAAACAGAATTTCAGCAAAAAAAATTGCTGAAAACTAGTACACTTGATATACAAGACGTTTTACTAATTTTTCTAGTAACTTATTTTTTTGAGTGTACGAAAACTAGGTAGTTTTTGCTCAGTTAAATTCAGTATAACCCAAATTTTTTTTTTTTATATAATTTTTTGATATTTTCTTTTGTTTTGTTGCTAAGTTAAAGTTAGTTTAAAGAGGAATATATCACAAAAAACTCTTTACATGAACGATATTACTAATCTCCTCGTTTTTGGTTCTTTATTCTATTACCATATATTGTCAAAATATGATGTTTTATATATAGTAATAGAATAAAGAACACAGATAAGGAGATTTAGTTATCTCGTTCATGTGAATTACCTATAAGACATGATATTCCCAGTGTTTATTATTTTTTTATATATATTTTTTTTTTATTAAATCTTCATTTACATAACCGAGCCCTTAGGGCCTTATATGGCTAATTAAAGCTACTAAAAAATATATAACAGACTTCTATATAAATATATGTTAAGGCTAATGCATAATATAATAAATAATAAATGAAAGCTGCAAGAATAAATTCTAGAAACAGCTGAACTCTCACAAGATAAGCTTTCAAAGTTTCATTATTAGTTATGTTTTGTTCTTCACACTTAACATAGGAATGAAGAAAACAATACAAAATTATTGTATACATCTACCAGTTACCCATACTAGGCTCTATGAAAGGCGCTTACGTACCGTAACGAGCTCTCTCACTGGCTCTGTCTGAGATTTGAAAAAGTTAAATTACAGATAACCGGTTTAGTTTATTATAATATTTTTTCACATTATATATTTTTTTAAACAATTTTTAATATTTATTAGGGATGTGCGATTAATCGATTAATCAAACTTCCAGATTAATCAAAATTCTGATTAATCAATTAATCGATTATTCAACAATTTTGATTAATCAATAACATGATTAATGGATTAATCAGTTATTTTGATTATTCAAAATAATGATTAATTGATGAATCATGATTTTGATTAATGAAATGTATGAATAATTGAATAATATCTTGTTTTTCTCCATTGACGACGCCTTTTAACGGCAGTTCAATATATTCCCAGTGGAACATAGGGCCGCGGCAGTTCAATATAGAAACATTAAATTTAGGAATGGAGTTGATCAAGTCTGACCATAGAGCAAACAACCTTTCTGATTCTTTTTATTTGGAGCTATATAAAGTATCGCCACTAAACAAGGCTAAAATTTCCTTATTTTGTATTTTTAAAATTTTTTTGAATTAAAGTTATTTAAGGTTCGATTAATCAAAGTTCTGATTAATCATTCTATTTGATTAATCGATTAATCGCACATCCCTAATATTTATTAAAATTAACCATAAAATTTCTTCAAATGTCTGCAAGAGCCAGTTAACAGAGTTAGAGACGCATGCATATTCTTTAGATTCCATGCTTGTTGCCCACACATAATCGACGTTAAAAATTTTAAAAACTTAACACTTAACATGCCTAAATGAAAAAGTAGCTTAATAGTTAATTTAATAAAGTTCAGAATGAAAGCCATCGCTGTTGATTTTATATAAATTTGGACTTTTGTGTACGAAAACATGTACACTTAGCTGGCCATACACTTGCAATATTATTGTACAACTTCGCGTTTTAGTTCTTTAATCTACTACCACACATGGCAATAGAATAAAGAACTAAAGCGAAAAGTTGTACAATGATATTGCAAGTGCATGTCCAGGTTTACTTAACTGTCTAGGATTTAGGTGTGAATGCCGTTTTATTTGTTATACACTAATGAGTAGAAATTTTTATCCGGTTGTACACTTACCCGGAGGCTACTGTACTTTGTTTTTATTAAAAACATATTTAAATATGTATATATATATTTTTTTAATTATAAAACCAAAACTATGGTTTTAAACAATAATAAAAACCAAGTTAATTGAGAAAATAATTACTAAAGAAACAATAACCTTAACAGAATTTCTATAATAACAAGTGTTGGCTTTTTAAATTACATAATTATCTAATTATTTTACAAAAACCCTATTGAAAAATATTTTAATTTTATAGAAACAAAAATAATTTAAATTCAATTTTGTTAAACACGATAAGCCATTTAAGGCTGTTAATTTTCAACAAACAATTGCAATAATTTTTATTCATTCATTGAAATTGATGTACATTTTAAAATATTTTACATTTTATAGATATGTTTGGTGACACAAACTGCTTACCAAGATTTCACCAAAATTTTTAAGTGTTTTATTTTTTGTTTAAGAGCCTAAAGACCAATCCAGATACTAACAGTGCCAGTGAACTGCAGGAGTGCTGTCAAATTTGTTTCTTAAATTTTTCGAAAACTATTCATTATTGTTTGAAAGTAGCTCTTGTTTATTTACAAATTTTTCCAACTTCTCGACTGTGAAAAATAAAGATAATTTTAAAACATGTTCTATCGATAAAACGTCGAACTGGGGGCGCTGTGGTGTAATGGTTAGCGCGTTGGACTGTTACAAGTAAGGTTGCGGGTTCGAGCCCCAACCAAGGCAACATCAATTTATGAAAAATAATAATATGCATGAGTTTTTTCTATCCCTCATACATATCGCAGCGTCCTCCTTCGGTGTTCCCATAGCACTTAACCCCACCGAAGTAAAATAATATAACAGGGCTATGAACTAAAAAGCTTCAACAAAGTCCGCCAACTCTTCATCAGATGGCGCGCAACAACTGTTCTAAGATTCAACATCTCGCGCAATTGCAGTGTTGCCATATTTGAAGCCCTTCATCTTTCACCACTTTACACTTCTCCTCTATCACCTTTCCAAAGGAAGCAACACGTTAATTAATAGGAAGAATTTCCTTGAGTGTTGCTTCTCTTTAACAAAAAAAAAAAAAAAAAAAAAAAAAAAAACAATTCCGACACTGCATTTATCTGGTTTGGGCTTTCATTTTGTAAAATATTTTAAATGTCTTTTCAAGTGTCATATATTTATAAAAATTAGTAAGCCTGCTTTAAGGCATCATTAGTCTCATCGTAAAGGAAGAAAACGCATCTCTAAACAATTCAATGTGTTAAAATAATATACAAACGAGACGAGAACAGAAAATTCTCATTGAGTTTGTAATTTAACCTTACAAATATTTCTAGATATTCTACAAAAGTCGTCTCCTAAAGATTTCCTTAGGCAAGAATAAAATGCGGCCAGGGACATGCCTTCAACAGATTATTTTTCACAATTTATTAAATAAGTGTTGGCATTTAATTTCTTTAATCCAATTAATAATTATCCCGATAAATATAAATTTGAAATAACAAATATGCAAGTGCTTGGGCAAATTTAAATGTAACTGAGACTTATAGAAAACATAATTTTCGATTTATTGGTTGATTAGCGTTGGAAAAGCAAAAAAAAAGTTAGTCTTAAAGGAGCTTTTCCGTAAACAAAAAAAATTGATTTTATAAAACAAAACAATTTTTAAATTAAAAAAAATAAATAAAATTTTGCTTGCAACCGGATTTGAACTCGGAACCTTCTGACTACAAACCTTTTTTAGCGAAGTGTCAGCATTTTTATAAAATCATTGCTCTAATAGTGAATTGACTTTGCACTTTTATGAATTGACTAGGTAGCACTGGGTAACCACTGGTTGCAAACCCTGGCATAGCACTCCAAGCCCATCTTTGCCAGTGGTTTTTTTTTATAAACCATCGACATTTTTGTAAAACAAATACTGGGAAAACGCTGGTAAAGCGTCCCAAATGAGTGTTCTGCCGGTCATTTATTTTTAACACCGTGGTTACCCAACGGTATGCCAGTGCTTGATTTTTTGTATCACTGGCGATTTCTGACTGGGACGTATCAAGAATTTTTAATTCTTTTAAAATATTTCTGTTTAATAGTACTCTTTGACATTCGCTGTCAGTTAAGGTATCTCATGAGAATGTGTTGGACATACGTCCTATACCTACACTCAAAATATTTCAATGTGTTTGTTGACAAAAGAAGAAGAATAATAAGATATCTATGTAAATATGACATTTAGACTTAAGCAAAAACGACCTAGTTTTTGGCTTTTCTTAGCTCTTACTTGTAAAAACGCATACAAGGAATTTTCAAAAATAGTGTTTTTTTAATCCAAGAAAATTGTCAATTTTTTTTTTCACCGAAATGTGGGGTAATGTTTGAAAAATTCAAACATTATTATATAAGAAAGCAGATATAAAACTGTTAAATATACAAAATTTAAGTTATATGTATATGAGTTAAATTTTAGTTAATATAAAATAAAGAAAATTAACTAAAAAATCTCAAAAAAAATGTTCAGTCTGTTTTTTTATTTTTTTGTCAAAAAGAAACTAGCTTTCTGAAATCAGCAGTCTACCCTTTTTTTTAGCAAATATTTCTGTTAATGTTATCAGAATATTTGCATTCAACTAATTTAGCATAAATACAATTAAAATTTCGTAGATATAACAGTTTTATTTGATAATTTTTTTTTCTACTAAAGGGTGAACATACCAAAATTGCGACACTTTGGAAAACTTAACTTACTCAAAAAAATTTATATATTTTGAAATTCAAATGCCCTGAGTAGGCCATGACCTAAATTTCATGTATGAGAAATTTCATTCGAATTTGACTTTTAGTTTCGTCAAAAATGACCACCGAGTTAGAAACGAGGCAAATTATTTTGCACGAATATATAAAAAATCCAGTTCTCAGTGCGCGTAAAATTGCGAAAAATGTAAAAGTGCACCACTCGACAGTTTCCAGGGTTTTAAATCGCTACAGAGAAGGTCTAATAATTGCTGTAAATTGAAAGTGAAGTCCAAGTTTCCAAAAAAAAAATACATGGTTTGGCAAGCTATTTGCTCCTGTAGTCGTAAAAGCAGCCTTTTCATCACATCTCAAATTTTTCGTCCATTTATTAAGAGTCACGTCATCAAACCACTGTTCTGGGCGGACCTGGCAAGCTGCCACTATGCCAAGGACACATTGTAGTGGTACAATGCAAATAAAATCGATTTTGTACCTCACGACTGTAATCCACCGAATAGCCCAGAGCTACGCCCTATTGAGGAATATTGGTCAATAGTGAAGGGAATATTGAAGAAGACAGGTGAACTGGTAAAATATATTGCAGAATTCAAAACCAAGCGGTTGTCGGCGTCGCAAAAAGTTTATAATGCAAAAGATGATGGAGCGTGTGCGACGAAAAGTCCGATCCGGAACAAATAATAACTAATATTTTAATATTTTTATTAACTCTAAACTTCAAAGTATTCGAATAAAAAAACAAATTATTTCAAAGTCATCTAGTTTTTTTCTGGTATTAGTTTCTAAGTGTCGCACTTTTGGTGTGTTCACCCTTTAATATTCAGCAAAATATTTTTCAGATTTTAACAGGTTAATTTGCTATTTTCAATTAACTAAAAGCTAACTCAAATATAACTAAAATTTTGTAAATTTAAATGTTCTATTTTTGTTGTTCTTATCTTTTTAGTATTTAGCAAAAAAAAAATTGCTAATTTCAGCAGTTTTTTCTGCAAGGTAATTTTTACCAAATTTTTTTCTGCTTTTTTTTATAGGTTTTTTAGTAAAAATGGTGGTGAGATTAGCCAAAAGTTTCATTAAATTTAGCTAACTATTCTATAGATTTAGAAAAATTTGTATCAAAGTTTTCATCCGTTTATACATACCACCTTTTTATGAGTGTAGGAGCAAAAGTAGAACTTTCATTGAAATCCTTTAGACGTCAGTGGATACATATATTAAAATCATTGTCAAATTTAACATTTCATTACATTAATGTATTCAAATTTACATTGTCACCAATACTAAATACACTAGTGATTAGCACTAATTAAATATTCAAATAACGATCATTGTCGATTGAGGGGTGGGTGGTAAATTAAATATTTATACAATTTTAAACGACCATCAAATGACCTTGGACATAAATCGTCAAAAAATCCAAAATAAAATCAGACAAAAATAACTAAATAAACAGAATGAATATTAGTTTACCATTATTGTAATAAAATGATAATTTTACAAACAAATTTTAAAAAAATAAAAAATAAACTGACTAAAAAACCAAAAAGTATGTAATACTGGCCAGGGACTTTAAGAATCAAAACAATAATTGCGTATTTTATATAAACGTTAAAAATTATAAATTTTTAAACATTCAAAACAAAATTTGTATGCACAACACATAATTCTTAACTGGCCGAATGCAATTCAAAACAATTGATAAACAAAAATATATTTAATTCTTTCGTCATATACCAATTTTATTTAATAACAAACAAAAATGTTAGGGGTTTTCGTATAAACTCGTATTCTACTCGCAAACGGTGTAAACCTGGTATGTTTATGAGTTTAATATCAAACTCCATACATAAAAAATATGGTTTGTATTTATACAAGGTTACAAGGAATTTACGAGTTTATATGAAAACCCCTATTATAATAAATCATTTTATTTTAGTACTCTAATTCTTGGCTTAATGTTAAGAATAAATTGATTTTAATATATTGTCTAAAATTTGGCTTTGTTTACGTTTGTCGAAAGTTAAGGACCTTCAACTCATATTTTCTTCTTATTGTTAGTTAAAAACGTAATTATTAGACATATTGATGTTTCAGTATTTGTGAAACGGATGTTATTAATATTCTATTACAATATCATTGCCATGCCAATAAAATTGCCATGATTTGAAAATCTTATTTGTGTGTTAAATTTTGTTGTTTTTTTATAAAATGCCAATTCAATATCCCAGTGTACCGATGAGTCAGCTTAGAAAATTTCTAAAATCTCAAATTAGGAAAAATAAAAGTAATAACACATACATACATATGTTTACAAAATGTGTGTTGGAAATTAATGATTTTTTAATCTGTTGGGATTTTGAGTAGGTACACAGATGTTTTTGCTGTTTTTCCTAAGTACCTGATTATTATGTATTAATAGCTAAATAATTTTGTGACAATAGCTATGTGTGGTAAATTATGATAGAAAATCTCATATAAATTTTACATTAGTTCACGTTAAGAGTCAAAGGCTAGAATTATTGATGTTATTCTCAAGATCTTGGTGCTGTCGGTTTATAGTAAATATTCCTGGTAACATCTTGCCTCAGAAACAAAGCTAATATTGCCCTTTATTATATGCCATTCGCATGAACAGGATTACTAATCTCTTCATTTTTGGTTCCTTGTTCTATTACCATATAGAGTTAAAATATTATCTGATTTGGTAATAGAACAAAGGAGAAAAATTAGGAGATTTAGTTATCGCGTTTGTGTGAATGGCCTATTAGTTTGACAAAACTCTCTATTTCTAAAATCACTTTAGTCAAGTCAATTCTTTATTCAAATTTTAAAAAACATAAGGCCACGGATGTGGTTGGGGCTAAAGCCGTGGTTTCCAACGTGGGGCGCTCGCCCCACTGGGGGCAATTTCAATGTATTAGGGAGGCAATTGGCAAATTCCTGACTCTTTGTTTCAATTATAATGATTTTGTAAAAATGAAAACACAATTTTGTTGAAAAATAGCAGTGCAGCTCTGACTGTCAAAAAAAAATGTCAACATTGCGAGGGTAATTTCCGATTTATCAGAGTTTTTTATGCAATATCAAGAGGAGCTTCAAGAAATCTTAAATTATAACATACTTATTCACAAAAAAGTTTTTGTCTTATAGACGCTAATTGAAGGATTTTTGATGTTGTTTTGCATGTTAATTTGTTTTATTAAACTGTAATAAAATTCAAAATATGTTTTGAATTTTATGAGTTTGTATTAAGCCTAAATATTTATAAATAATTTTTAACAGAGTATGTCAAGATTTACCATTCCCATTGTCGGATCAATGATTTGTTATGCAGAAATGTCAAAACACGGGAATTGAAGAATGAAATTGACAAAATTAGTACCTGATCTAAAATTCCTTTTCGTCTCCCACTAAAATGGAATGTATTTCAAGCAATATGAGCAATATAAATATGAGCTATATGTTGGTGAAACTTTGATATATTGTACAAAAAAATCTATGTACATTAGAGTGGTCCAAAAAGCATAAAAGTTGGAATTTGCGTTCTTCATATTGTTGCCACTATTCCTTGATGTATAAAAACTCTCTGTGCCAAGTTTGAAATAAATCCGCTTTTATTTAGAGGTACGAGTAGCAGAAAAAGTTATCTTTTAGTAATTTGTCTCTGGAGTAAAATTTATACAGTAAGTAGTGTTGACTTTAAACTGAATTATTGCTTAACCTATTTATATGCTATAACGTAACATTTTTATTTTGATCTACATAGTCTTAATTAATGTGCAGAAAAGAAATATGAAATCAAAACTTAAAAAACTGAAGTAACTTTTAAGTAGTTCGCGTTTTTTTTTTTTTTTTAATTATACAAAAAAATTCATATTTTAGTAAACATCTCCAAATTTTCTAAAAATATTTAAAGAAAAATCTAACTTGCTGACCTTATGTGAGCAAATTTCTCAAATCTGATCTTTATTGTAACAAAGATTATGAATCTGAAATCGAAATTTAAGAAAAAATTTGTGGTCTATAAATTATTTGCAGTTTTTGAAATTTCAAAAAAACTCAAGCTTTTTTTTGTATTTTCCTAACTATCTATAAACAATTCGTTACACTTTTACAATTTACTTACCAAGGACTTTCCATATATATGACATTGTTTTAATTTTAAAAAGGATAACAAATATCCTTGCAAATTAACTTAAAATCGATTTTTTTTTAATGTTTCGATATTACTTCCCAGTCAGAAATTCCCAGTGGTATAAAAAATCAAGTACTGGCATACGACTGGGTAATCGCGGTGTTAAAAATAAATGGCAGAACACTCATTTGGGACGCTTTGCCAGCGTTTGCTAAAAGCGTTTTTCCAGTATTTGTTTTACAAAAATTTCGGTGGTTTATAAAAATAACCACTGGCAAAGAATGGGCTTAGAGTGTTATCCTAACGTTTGCTACCTAGTCAAAAATTTCAGCGCTACAAAAATCAATTCACTGGTATAAAAATGATTTTATAAATATTATGACGCTTCGTTAAAACAGATTTGTAGCCAGAAGGTTCCGAGTTCGAATCTGGTTGCAAGCAAACAATTTTTTTTATTCTTTTAATTTAAAACTGGTTTTGTTTTATAAAATTAAAACAAACGCTGGCATATTAGTTCCAAAAAACTTTATGCCAGTGCTAGCATTTTAATACAGCCAGTAGTAGCCCAGCTGTTATCATTTATTTATGTTTTTAACCACCAAGTGTTTATGAAACACGGTTTTATGAAACAAAAATTTTATTAAGTGGGTTATTTTGTAAAACGCAGCGCCTGGCGTTGCGTTGATTTGTGTGTAAATTGTTATTGTTACAAAAACAATTTGTATGGAAAACAACGCAACGCAAGGCGTTGCGTATTACAAAATAACCCCCTAAATTAAAAAAAATAAAACTTTAAATTTAGCCTGCAACCAGATTTGAACTCGAAACCTTCTGACTAGAAAGCGTCATTATTTTAATATAATTATTGCTCTACCAGTGCATTGATTTTGTACCGTTGGCAATTTATGACTGGATAGTACTGTATAACCACTTTTTGCAAATGTTGGCATATCACTCTAAGCCGATTTCTTGCCAGTGTTTTTTTATAAACCACTTAAATTTTTGTAAAACAAATACTGCCAAAATGCTTTTTACAATCGCTGGCAAAGCGTCTCAAATGAGTAATTTATCGATTATCCAGTGCTTGATTTTTGTACCACTGGAAACTTCTATCTGGGTATTAGCAAATTATTACTTTGTAAAGACCATTACCTTTTTTCATTACCATTCATTACCAAGTAATGTAAATTAGGAAAGAAAATTATTTAAATTTCTTTACGTAATGGTAATGAAATTTTTATTAAAAAAAAATGATGCGAAAACATTCGATGCGAGAAATACAGGAACGAGGTGCTGTATACTTAATCAACATTATTGTTTAATAAGTCGTTATATTTCAATAATTCATACATAAGAATCAAAACTCTGTAATGCAAATCAATATTTTCATTACCATTTCTCTGCACAATGGAAATCACATAAATCTGGTCATTATCATTATTTTAAGTGATGGAAATGAAAAAGTGATGGTAATGATTTCGGCCCATCTCTGACTATTAGTTAGCTCAAACTTTAGGTTATTTTGCTTATTGTCAATGATTATCAGTCTATTAAACCTTATTCATACTAAATATATAACCTGATCATGAAATTGTACTCAAAATTGATATATGAAATGCATTACATACATTTGCAAAGACTCACTTTTACTTAATTTCTCTAGTGTACAAAAACAACATTGTAGTGTTATTCCTTTTGTATTTCCTTTCCCACTTTAAAAGCTACTTCCTGTTCTATTACAATAAACCCACCAATTCACAAAAAATAAGCGATGTTTATTTTATATCTACCTTTAACAATTCTAGTACGATATTTAGAAAAACCGTTGTTTTTTATCCGCATACGTTTTAATTTACTATTTTTTGTTTGAAATTTAAGTTTAATTTTAAATAAATATTAATTTAATCAATATTGTTTTTCATTTTTATAACAGTCTTTTCACGTACTTTTTTTTCTTTTGCAACAAAGGAACAGAAAAATCTATTGTATTAACACACTTAATTTGGTACACTTTTAAATAGATTTTGTTTTTAATATTTATTTAAAAAATTAAATTATTGTCTTTATATTTTCTCAAGCCAAACAACACAAACAATATATTAAACAAACATCTGTTTTAGTGTTAATATAGAATAAAATTATGTAAAATTTAATGTTTATTAATTATTATTTTTTTTTAATAAGGCAGAACAAAATTTCGAACGAGTACCACTCTGGAAGAGCGCTCAAATATAAATGACAGTTAACCAAAAAAATCGCACACGACTTGATGAGAAATATAAGACAAATTTTACCTATAAATTGTTGTTACTTATTTTTTGAGCTACTAGTATTTACTCTATACAACAACAATAATGGGTGGAATTATACTCATATATAATAAATACACTCAAAAAAAAGTCAGTAAAGTCAGCAAAAAATGTTGTGTCAGCAAATTTTTAGTCAGGAGCGTGCTTGCAAAAAAGTTGGTAATTTAAGCAAAAGGTTTGCTGAAAATCAGCGAACTGATTTTTACCAAAAAATAGTAATCTTCAGCAAAAGTTTTGCTATCACTTAGTCGACTGCAAATGAAAAAAATCCTTGCTAAAATCACTAAACTTTTTGCTGAATATTAGTAGACTGAAAAAAACTCAAAAAACTTTTAGCGAAATTTTACTTTAGTTAATTTATTTACTGAAAATTTAAACATACACTCAAAAAAAAAAGTCAGTAAAGTCAGCAAAAAATGTTGCTGTGCCAGCAAATTTTTAGTCAGGAGCGTGCTTGCAAAAAAGCGAGCTGATTTTTACCAAAAAAAAGTAGTTTTGCTATCATTTAGTCGACTGCAAATAAAAAAAAATACTTGCTAAAATCACTAAACTTTTTGCTGAATATTAGAGACTGAAAAAAAATCAAAAAACTTGTAGCGAAATTTTACTTTAGTTAATTTGTTTGCTGAAAATTCAAACATAGAATATGTGTAGAGTTGTTTTTCTGTTTTTGTTATTTCCGTTTCCAGACGGAAATGACAAAATCCACGCTATGAATGCGGTTATTAGCACAATTTTTGTAGCAAAATAAATAAGTAAAACATTAGTTCAAAATTAGTTTAGTGCTAAAAAAATATAATTAAATTTTTGCTGAAAACGGCATTTCAGCAATAAAATTGCTGAAAACTAGTACACTTGATATACAAGACGTTTTACTAATTTTTCTACTAACTTATTTTTTTGAGTGTACAATATGCTTTGCTATATAAATTAACAACCGGCAAAAATACTATACAAACAAGCAATATATATGTAGTAGTATAAAATCATTTTAAAGCTTAAAGCTACATTTTTACAATGTGTCGTCTGGTACTAACTGAGATTTTAACTGACACATTTGTTGTTGTTTCCCATTGAATTTAACTGTCAGTTATATTTTAACGGGACATTCGGCAATCGTGCTTAAGCGCAACGGAAAAAATAAACAAATTCACTAACCATTCATATCTGAAAAATATAAAAAGTAAACTTAAAAGAGAGATAATCATGGGCAATAAACACAGAATGTACAAAGATCTGTTTAATTTGATCTAATTTGATTAATTGAAAAACAAAATATTTTATGTATGTATGTACATTGGGGGCTTTTGTCTATCTGGAATGCGCGCATATCTCCCCTAGACTATTACTTTATAAAGTTTTAGTTTAAATTATTATATTTAGGCCCGATTACTGAATGTCCAGTTAAATTTAAATTTTGAATGGGAAATAACAACAAATGTGCAAGTTAAATTCTTTGTTAGTAGCTAACTCAGTAATCGAGTTTTAAAATCTTTTTTGTTAAGAAAAAGTTTCCGCAGTTAGGATTTGTGCTTATTAAACTTAAATTACACAGTGAAACAGGAAATTGTAGTCTCAATGGTTTCAACTTAAAATTGAAGTATACAAAATAACATATTTTAGCAAAGCATTAAAATTAACATTTTGTATATAAAATTTAGAGGTGTTTGACCGATTTCGATCATTTGAGAAATTAGAAAATTTTCTAAATAAACAATAGCTGCCTTCAAACAAAGTTTGACAACACTACCACTGCACTGTGGGCCAGGATCGCCGTTTTTTGGCCAAAAGTACAATTCAGGTAAAGGGAAAATTATGTTTATATATTCAAGATCTAAGATTGTAGAATATGTTTTGAGTGAAATATTATATCATTGTGGTTACTCGTTGTTAGCTGGCGAGAGTTCAAAGTCAAAGTTTTTTAATTTTGTGACATTTTTTATTTTATAATGATACAAAAAAAACATCATAAATAAACAATAATTTGTTCCAAAAACAATCTCAAATTATAAAACTGAAACTAGTTATCGAAAAAAAATAGAAACCTGTTAAGTATTTACGAGAAAAGTAACAAAATTATTTGTTTTACCTCAAAAATATGGGTTTTTTTGAAAATCCTAAATTTTCAAAAAAAAAATCCAAAATGTTCCAAGAGATATTTGAAAAACTTGAATGCCAATGTGTTCCCTAAGATGTCTTCTACCTAGGTTTTTGCGACCGTTTGCGACCGTTCATAAACTTTCGAGATTTTGCGCTTTAACTGAAAAAGTACCTTCAGATCTCGCTGATTTCTAGCATTCCAGAGTTTTAGTAAAAATAAAAAATAGCACTAAAAATTACTTTAAATGTAAGTTCTGTTTTTCTGACACAGACTAACCCTAAAGTCCAGGTTTGTGGGACATTTGAGTGCCAATTCTGAATAAGTACGAAATTAACCCTTAAACACATTTTAAGTTTTGACTTATTTCTGGCATTGAAGTTAAATTTTCAACTTCGATGTCTTCAGAGACTTATAGTAGAATTTCATGACAAATATTTTTGCGGAACATTTTACCCTCTAACTCCTAACCCTTTAATTGTAGAGTTAGAGGGTTAAAATTTTCCACAAAAATATCTCTCGTAGTGTTTTACATAAGTTCGCTGAACATATCATATACCTAAAATGGAAGATTCACATGGTTTCCTATGCCGATTCACAATAAACATTTTCAAAAGAGGGGAAATTTTAACCCACCAAAAACATAGGGCCAGACAAAAAATTTTAAAACGCCGATACACATATATTTTTCTTTGGTCCCTCTGCGTGAATTAGTTATCATCAGAACCTTTTTTTCTTTTTTTGTACTGTGTAATTTATTTTCCAACACATAACAATTTTAAATTTATGGCCGCCATATTGGATCCGCCATGTTGAATTTTTTTAATTAGATTTCAGATTCGTAATATGCTACCCAAAAACTTCTCCTTGTGGAAATTTTAAGTAAATCAGACGACATAAGAAATTTAATGAAAAAATTGTTTGTCGCCATATTGGATCGGCCATTTTGAATTTCAAAATTTTAATTTCAGATTTTTAATCAGCGGATCCTGGACCTATATAATTGATTATTTTAAGTCCAATATATTAAAAACTAAAAATTAATGGCCGCCATCTTGGATCCGCCATTTTGAATTTTATTTCAGATTCGTGATCAGCAACAAAATTAGATGATGCTGGCTCACTGTGCACTGTTCACGTTCACTATCTGGTTTAACCCTAAGCTGTTTAAAACACCGTTATCGAAACGAATGAATTATTTTTAAATCTCTGCTTTTGGTAATTGCATGCGGTTTTTAAATATTTAATATGTATTAAAATGATAAATTTGTTTTGTTTTTGTAAAAAAAAAATTGAGTTATGCATCGAAATAACTGACTACCGTTACCATTATCAGTCGCCGAAATAACCGAATTACCATTAGGCTTAAAATACCTCTACCGAAATAACCAAAATATCGGTATCGTTAAAATGCCGTTATCGAAATAACTGAAATAAAACAGCGTTACCCTTACCGATAAACTTTTCGTTTCCGTTATCTTAATTTTTTTTTTAATTTTGGCCGTTTTTGGCGAAAATCCGAAATTTTGTAACAAAAAATTGCCAAAACGAGGTACCCTAGTACCCACCCCAAAAAACTGTCTAAATGAGTAAATAAATATCCCAGCCAGAAATTTCGGAGCTCTCATAAATAAGATTCTTAAATGGCTCATAGAAATGATTATTGTTTTTTTGAAAACATTCTTTTTTTGCTAGAAAATATGAACCCTCAGAAAACAATCCAAAAAGTTGTCTCTACAATCTAAAAAGCTGTCTCAAAATGAGGGTTAATTATTCGGACTCAAACAAGATTCCAAAATTTTTTAAATTTATGATGAAAATTTTGATTTTATATGTTCTTTTTTCTGAGTCATTTCAAAGTACACAGGGGGCTCTTTTGGACGGATCACTTTCATAGGAAACAGTGGAAAAAAGTTTATGTTTTTGGAGCTCATTTCTGAGTCATTAATGATCATCTTTGTTTGCTGGGATGAGTAAATATCAAATCTTATCACTCTGTGCTTTTTTATCTCTCTACACTCTTTTTTCTTTGTGCTAAATTACTGATCTTGTTCTAGAGTGAAAGTAACATTTTTTTGTTTTAATACAATAGGTTTGTTTTTTCGAATTTTATATCTATAGATTTATATCTATATATATATTTATATCTGTATCTATTTATATTTTTATATTTTTGTTTTCGTTTAAAAAAAAAACGCCAAGAATTCAAGACTTGACAGCATATACTTCTGTTTATTTATTATGAAAATATTCTTATCAATAGAAATTTACAATTACTTTCGCCAAAAATACATCAGAAAAACAAATTTTCGTCACTACTTTCATTGAGAACCTTTTCGTATACATAAACCATAAATTTATGCCTACTTAAGCCCGATTACTGAATGTCCAGTCAGCTTTTAACTTGGAGTAACAGTAATCGGGCCTTAGAAATTTTATAAATACTTAAATTTATTTACATAAAATTCGAAGAAAAACAAACCTAATAATAGGATTAATGTAGGGTTTCTAGAAAACCTTCATTGTCCGACTAATGAGTGAATGCATGTATTTTGTTTTTGTATTTCATTTATTTTATTATAATATTTTCGTTTGTCTAAGACAAAACATCATCTGGAAACCCCACCTAAAATTTGATATGTTTTTTTAAAGAGGCACTACCTGCTCTATGTATGACATAGACAAAGGAGTGACTACATTTATTTTGTTTTTGCTTTGCATGTATTTTGTTATCGCTTCGTATTATCGTTCGTTTGCATTAAATCCTTAATTGTAAACACCACCTTAAATTTTATTTTTGTATTATTGTTGTACGTAAATTAGTTCTTAATCACCCTTTTAGTACACATTATCAATTACTTTGTCAAAACAATATAAGAACAATCAATAGTTATGACTGAAACTATAAACGTTTGCTTAGGTAAAATCAGAGACTATTAATTATAGAGAAAGGAAATCAAAACTTACACTCCTCACCGGTAGAAGGCGCTGCAATTTAGTATTACTTGAGCAACTATTTAGTATCCGTTTAGTATCAGCTGAGCCTATATTTCAAAACTGAAAAACTGCTGAAAACTGTTCAAAATAAGGAAAAAACCAACGCGGAATATATTCAAAAACTACATAGTTTTCCTACAAAACTAGTGTTTGCTTGTTATTTGATATGTGCGTTTTGACAAGTAAAAACTAACATGAGCCAGGAATAGTGCAGGGGTATGGCATCACCAAAAAAAATTATAACGACGTCGTTATTACTAGTGGAACTTTGTTTAGTAAACTGACACTTTTCTTTTTATTTAAATTTAAAGAAAAACAAACAAATGAGCTGAAAAAATAAAGCATGCCTCAAATTTTGTTAGTAAAAACTTATGTAGCGCTTGTTTCCTCTTCATTATGCGTTGTTTTCAACATTTTTGTAATTTAAAATATAAACTAAACTGATACTAAATAGTTGCTCAGGTAATACTAAATTTTAGCGCCCACTACCGGTGAGTAGTGTAAGTTCTGATTTCCTATCATAAACAAATGAAATATTGTTATCCCTAAAATACCGTTACTTTTATTTTTAATTTTCTGCTTTTTCTAATTCCACATGGTTATTGAGTATTTTTTGTAAAGTTGATAAATTGGTTCTGTTTTTAATCTCGTTTGTTTTTTGTAAAAAAATTGCGGGATGCATGCAAATAACTGACTACCGTTACCCTTAAAATACCGTTACCGATATAACTGAAATACCGTTAACCTTAAAATACCGTTACCGAAATAACCCAAATATAATTATCTTTAAAATACCGTTACCGAAATAACTCAAATACCGTTATCCTTAAAATACCGATACCACAATAAATGAAATAGCGTTACCCTTAAAATACCGTTACACAAATAACATAAAATATCGTTACCCTAACGATAACCGCATTCGTTTCGGTTACCATCCATGTTTATAACTTTTTTATCACTCAAAAAATTGATTCACGAGAACAGATTACTTATTTTTAATGCATTTTAAATAAGTTAATATAGAAAAAAATGTGTGCCACTAATTTGAAATTTTTCATTTTTAAAATCTGAAATCGACCTGTTTCGTAGATCTTCCCAAATACTATTTTCCCATTTTTATCATTGAGACTCATTCATTTTTCTTTATGGAGTTAATCGATTTGGCTACTGAAGCATTCAATTAATAGTCTCTGAGCACTTCCCCTACTTATAATTTGATTTATTTTCTATTTTATTTTCCAATTTTTTGACAACACAGACCGGTCTTAGTTCTTAACCCTTAAATGCATGATCCCTTTGATTTTGACCATTTTTTTATATTTCAAAAAAAAAAATACTAAAAAAAATTTATTGTTAAAAAAAAGGTGATTTTTATTGAAAAATATGGTTTTTTGCCAAATAGCTAAATTGCAGATATTTTAACGTGTATGAAAAAAAAAAAATCTATGAACTATAATTTATATATTTATTATCGCCAAAATGAATTTTATTGCGAGAATACCACTTTAAATATGTAAACAAATATTTTTGAATATTACACTTTTTGTAAAAAAAACGCGTGTTTTAGATTTTTCACAAATATACAGAGCAAAACCAAGATTTTTACTCTAACTGTTTAAAAATTCTGCCCTAAACTATAGGAACACTATGTACAGAAGAGGCCCCTAATGCCCAAAAATGCAGTTTTGTGCATCAAGTGGGTTTTTTTTATTAAAAAACCGGTATGTTGCCAAATGGCTACATCATGCATTTAAGGGTTAAAGTTTTCCGTTGGATTGAAAACATTTCATTTTGCGGTGTTTTTGGGTCTTTCGCGATTAAGCACCGTAAGTTGTTTTTCACGTGGAAAAATTTCACTCGAACTTTAAAGGCCTCAAATTGCAATTTAATTTATAAAAATTAACAATTTTTTAATTTTATAACAAAGACACAATCACAATAAACACAAAATGCTACTATTTCAAAAAAAAAAATACTAAAAAAAATTTATTGTTAAAAAAAAGGTGATTTTTATTGAAAAATATGGTTTTTTGCCAAATAGCTAAATTGCAGATATTTTAACGTGTATGAAAAAAAAAAAATCTATGAACTATAATTTATATATTTATTATCGCCAAAATGAATTTTATTGCGAGAATACCACTTTAAATATGTAAACAAATATTTTTGAATATTACACTTTTTGTAAAAAAAACGCGTGTTTTAGATTTTTCACAAATATACAGAGCAAAACCAAGATTTTTACTCTAACTGTTTAAAAATTCTGCCCTAAACTATAGGAACACTATGTACAGAAGAGGCCCCTAATGCCCAAAAATGCAGTTTTGTGCATCAAGTGGGTTTTTTTTATTAAAAAACCGGTATGTTGCCAAATGGCTACATCATGCATTTAAGGGTTAAAGTTTTCCGTTGGATTGAAAACATTTCATTTTGCGGTGTTTTTGGGTCTTTCGCGATTAAGCACCGTAAGTTGTTTTTCACGTGGAAAAATTTCACTCGAACTTTAAAGGCCTCAAATTGCAATTTAATTTATAAAAATTAACAATTTTTTAATTTTATAACAAAGACACAATCACAATAAACACAAAATGCTACTTTTTCCCAAGAAAAATAATAGTCTTGTACATTAAATTTGCGTGAAAACAAACTCTACACAATTTTCACGTGAAACTCGTTATCGTGAAAAATAATTTTTTTTATATGGAGTATAACAGATTTTTTACGTGAAATCGAAACAACTTACGGTGCTTTACGTGGGGCTTACACGATCAATTTTTGCCTTTCAAGTTTCAATTTTTTTTTTTTTTCCCAAATTCAAATTTGGAAAAGTGAGTGTAGATTACATAGATCTCTTTCTCTTTGATATTCACTGTCAGTTAACGAATGTCAGAATGTATTGAACATACGTCCTATACCTATACAAGAAATATTTGAATGTGTATGAAAAAATGCGTTTGTTGGGCGTTTAGTATTTTTCTTCCATTTATCGTGAAGTTTACGTCGCTCTTCTTGATTTATCATTTAACACGTATTTTTGAACAGAGCGAAATTATTTTTTTTTTGATAAAAAACAATATTTTATTTAAAATCTTTATATTAGCCTAATTTGAATTTTTCTAAAATAACTCGATACAGTCCTTAAATCTCATCATTTAGACAAGTAGTCAACCTTATCATTATTTTATTATATGATAAATTGTGTTTAAATGAGCAAATATTTCCTCAAATACAATACATAAAATATATAAAGCGTTATAAGTTGTTAAGATAATAAGCTTATGTGATGAATAATACACTCAAAAAACTTTGACAGTTACTACATGACAGATGCTTGCATAGTAATAAGTAGTTATTGTTTTTAACTGTAAAAACAGTTGTGTTTCTGTGAAAAAATACAAAGCAACTGTAATTACAGTTATTTAAGAAACCAACTAACTAACTACTGCAATTTCATAATAGTTTTTTAAAACAGTTATTTTATTGTAATATCAAAATAAACAACTACCTAAACAGTATTTTTACAGCAAACAGTTATTTTTGTTAGTTATTTAAAAAATTTCGCTGATTTTTCTAAATTTTTGACAATATTCTTAGTTTGCAAATATTGTACGTCCAATGCATGAAAATGTAATAACGAAACAGCGGTTTGGAATTTCTATTTAAAATTTCAAGTATGATGAAGTAATTACACTTTTTTTATACTCGAAAGAAAAAAAATAATTTCTTTTATAAAAATATACTTTTATAATACGAGTATTAAAAAAATTAACTGTAATAAAACAGTAGTTTTTACCTATTTTGTCAGTTGTTTTAAAATTTTTGTAGCAAAAATTTTTAATGCATTTGTTAGTTATTTTTCAACAGTTAAAAATAACTACATTTTTAGTTATTTTAAAAGTAAATTCCTTTGTCGCCTTTTTAACTGCATATACCTTTGTTTTAACTTTCACTTTCAGTAGATTCTACCGACAAGCTTTTTTGAGTGTTCAATCGTTTTTTATGTATATTTGAAATTATTTAATTGCCTAAGATAATAACGTAATAAACAAAGTTCCTTGGCCTATATATAGATAAAAATGTAAAACGCAGTATTTTAGATAAAATTGTTAGAAAATAAGTGCTGCAATGCAATTTTTAAAATAACGAAAAATGTAGTTATTTTTATCTGTTAAAAGAGAACAAACAAGTGCAATAAAAATAACAAACAATGTCGAAAATTACCTGACAAATATTTAATACAAAAATTACTGTTTTTACAGTTAAAATTTTCGGTATTATTAAAATTTATTTTAATAAATATACAAAAATTCCAAACGATTTTCCAGGTTTTACTAGTGTTTCCAATTATTCGACATAGGCGGTTAACCGGTTAATGCATTATTCGAAAAATCAATAAATTTAATTAACCGGTTATTCGGGTCGGTTAATCGAGAAAATTGGCGATTAATCGTTTAATACAAAATTAATGTATTTTCTTAACTTTTTATCAATAAAAACACAAAGAGCTGATTTTTTTAACATTAAAAACTAGAAGAGCCTTTTACATTGAGACATCAATATAAAAAATATTAAGCTCTATTTAAAAATTCCAATTTACTCTGCAAAAATCAGCAAAAACTTTTGCTGAATATTAGTAGTCTGAGAATATCATAAATAATTGTTAAATTCTCAGTCTCAGTTTTTAAGGGCCATTAACAATAAACAAATTTTAACCTACCCAGCAAAACTTTGGTAATGCGTGCGATATACTCACGCATTACCTTGTAATGATACCTCGTTACCTTCTGCATTATTTCAGACCAAAAAGTAATGACTTACCAATCACTGATTACGTAATGCATGATTTATAAACGGAAAGTAATGATTAGAATATTTTTGAAAATCTATTTTTAGACACATTACTTTGTGTTTTTTTGTAAGCATGGGTGTAAGGTATATATTTTTCGACATTACAAATGAAAATGCGAATCACAACAATTCATTTACTTTTTAAGCAATCAAATGTTATATGTGTCGATAGCTCAGGTAGTAAGTAGTGTTCTCGGCTAACATGCAGGGATCCCAGGTTCGAATTCCAGCGCGACCACGTATATATATTTAATAAAAAAATATTTGTAATAAATTTTTTTTAAATAAAAGTTTTTTTACGAAAATCTATTTTTAGACCCATTACTTTTCGCATCCTTGTAACTACATAAGTAAACAATTACTTTATCACTTCCTCCTCATACATTACTTTGGGGCTCATCGTCTGTAAAATTCATCAGTGAAGTAAGGTATAAAGTAATGCATCGGCCCCCATGACAACACATTACTTTACACATATTTGGTAATGTGTGGTTTTGCTGGCTAATTTACGCAGACAGAATTTAATTAGACGAGTTTGAATGAAAGTTTTCACTAAACTAATGAAGTTTTCTTCATAAAGGTAATGCAAAACAAATTTTACGAAAAACTTTTTCATTAGGTGTATTTAGGGTGCTGCACAGCTGCAATTAATATTGTACTTAATATGCAATTTTATCAATTTTGATTAATAGATTTGAGGTTAAGAAGAATAAACCTTCTTCTCTAAAAATTATAAAAACATAATTTTCAGATCAGGCTAGATTTAGTTTCTGCATTTTTTTTGTATGTACAGGCGTTGTCGCTGATTTTCCATTAAATTGTATTAATTATTTATATGTTTTTATTCTCAGACTGTCTCTATATGATAATTTTTTTCAACAACCCATCACCCGAGTAATGCCTTGAATGCAATGTAATTGTTTTTATTGTTTTTACCTTGAAGTGATCAATACAAACGCATACAAGCATTCTGTTTTTAGATTTTTGTTTATCTTCCAATCTCCTCCTTGTTTAAGTGGACGAATTCCAACGAAATTTCATTGAATCAATATAAAAATTCATAAAAAGCATGTAGACAATGCCCTCAGTCTGCAGTAAGAGATGTCAAGAGAGCAGTTTTTCAGCCTCTCAAAATTCTATGTTTGAAATAATAAAATTTTGAAAATTAATACGCACTGTTTTTCTTAAAATAAATATAAATGAAATCATCGACTAGAGGCTGAAAAACTGCTCTCACTTTTGAAAATTAATTTTACACTTAAAAAGAATTAAAACAGAAATGAAAAATTATCTATTGCCTGCTCCAGCCAACACATAGTGTTAAAGCATTTTTTTTAAATAGAAACTTTATTATTTTGATAAAAAAAATTCAAAAAAATTTTATTAAAAATTAATTGCGATAATGTAAAACAAATCCGTTTTAAGAGTCTCTTAAAACCCATGGCGTGTCTCGCTGGTTCAATGTCGACTTGCTTGGAGTTGCTCAAAAAATGGTATGAAAAGGTTTCTCTTTCAATCGATTTTAAAACAAATTGATCGTATATTAGTTAGTATTTATTTTTTAAGTGTTTCTTGCAATTTTCTAGCCAAAGTTAAGAAACTTTTGAAGTTTTGGGAAAAAATGAATCAAAAAATTACATATTAAAAATTTAACCGGTTATTCGACCTATTTTAACCGATTAATCGAGTCGAATAATTATTTGAGTTTTAAATTATTTGTTTCGACATTAACCGAAATAGAGGCGATTAATCGAGGAATCGGTTAATCGATTAACCGAATTGGAAACACTAGGTTTTACGTTCTTATGCACTGGACATTATAGATGAGCGATATTTTCATACCGGTGATTTAATCACAGTTATTGATAAATTACTTGTAACGGCAGTGATCAAATATTTCAAGTCGCAGTTACTCGGAATGTCGTTCTTTTAATATTTTTGTACTATTCTTTCTTGCAAACTTCATTGTGCACTAGAGATGAGCGATATTTTCATACCGGTGATTTAATCACAGTTATTGATTTTTTTTTTTGTGAATATTTATTTTTGCAGTGGTACTGCTTTTTGGCTGGGGGGCCATAGCCTTAAATTGAGAGCTTTAATTGAAAATTTATTTGTTTTATTTGTATACGAATTTGTTAGACTCTGTAATATTTAGTATTAGTATTGATCTGTAAATGTATTAGTATTAATATAATTGGCCAAATGTGGCTTTAAATATTACAATAAATGAAATAAAAATGAAAAAAAAATGAAAAACTCCTTTAAGTACCGTTTTTAAAAAATCTAGCGATAAATCGCTAAACTCTTGCACTGTTTATAAATCTAGTGATTTTCCAGCGATTTGTGGGTCTGATCTAGCCATTTATTTTGAAGATTTGTTGGCAACACTGTGTTACACCACAAATAGAGTTGTGAAATTTCGATACTTTTTGAGTACTCAATACTACTCGATACTTTTCAATTGAGTACTCGATACTACTCAATACTTTTAACGGTTTTTTTGAATTTAAAAATAAAAATGTTATGAATTCGTATTTATTAGGAAAAATAATAACAATTCACATACACGTGTTAAATAACTATTGTTGCTTACATTTTAATTAATTTAAAACATTTTAAATAAATAAATTAAGCCCAAATTAGTTTGGCAGTATCGTAAAAAAAGTAACGTATCATTCTCATAACACAGTACAACAGCCAATCTGGGGGGTGAGAAATTCCAAGTCAGGGTGATGGTACTAGGTCAGTATAGTAAAACCCTCAAAGGGTTTGGCGTTCGTATGTGTCATTTTTTTATGACCTTTTAAATTTGTTCCTTATCTTGATGTTTTTTCGCTTAGTTGTAACTCGAGAACCACTTGTCCGATTTTGATGATCGGTCGATCATTTTTTTATGACCTTTTAAATTTGTTCCTTATCTTGATGTTTTTTCGCTTAGTTGTAACTCGAGAACCACTTGTCCGATTTTGATGAAACAAATTTAGAAAAATTTAGAATTACAATTTCTTTAATCCGTTCATATAACATTTTTCTTTATAATCAACAGTTTTGCCGGTAAAAATAAATTTGTGGAGAAAAAAAAATATTTTTTTGCCTAAAAATTAAAATTTTTTTTTTAAATTCATAAAATTGACACATACGAACGCCAAACCCTTTGAGGGTTTTACTATACTGACCTAGTACCATCACCCTGACTTGGAATTTCTCACCCCCCAGACAATAATCCCAAAAATGTTCCATAGTGTAATGAATAAAAAGAGTATAAAAAATAAAAATATTGTATTTTTTATCTTTTTCTTGTGCATAGAATTAAATGTCAAGAAATAAAATAGAAAATTTCTATTTTCAAAAGAACTTTTTTACGATTTTACTTGACAACAGTTTCAATGCATAGAAAAAAGATAAAAATATATTTCTATATCATTTTAACACATTGAATTGATTACAGATACGTTTTTTTACTTTACGATTAGACTAATGAAGCCTTTAAATAATTTTTCCCGAAAATTCGTTACAAATTTCTTTGCTTCACAAAAAGAGTTGTATTTTCAGAGCTGTGTTTTTAGAGTATTATTTTTAGAGTTGTATTTTCATACGAAAAATACACATTTCTACGGAAAATTGCATCTTTAAAAGTATCGAGTAGTACCGTTTTAGTATTGAGTACTCAAAAAAACAGTCAGTATTGAGTACTCAGTA
The DNA here is from genome assembly GCA_949987735.1 of Leucophora obtusa. Taxonomy (NCBI): domain Eukaryota; kingdom Metazoa; phylum Arthropoda; class Insecta; order Diptera; family Anthomyiidae; genus Leucophora; species Leucophora obtusa. The sequence continues at coordinate 14,548,693 of OX465296.1, forward strand.
CCGGAATACTCAATACTTTTACAACTCTAACCACAAACATCTGATTATCATTTTCCAACAATCGGACTTCACACAGCAATAAAAAAAGTATTTTAATAATATTAAAATTACAAAAATATAACAAAAAATGTCTTTACTGACGCGAAGTTTAAGCTTAATAACGCGCCAACCATGTTTCATCAATAGTTTAACAAGTAAGTTTAACGCTAGTGATCAAATACATATAAAAACGTGTTTTTTACTTTAAGGTTCTATGAGAAATTTAAGTGTTACGCCACACTATTGTCAGCAGCCCAAATTGGTCAGACAGGATTTTACCACCATTAAACAAATCACTAAAGAGGAACAACATGAATGTAATAAAATCTTTAACAATATTAATCAACAATTGGCAAAAAAGGAAGAAGGTCGTATGTTTGCAGTTGTTCACCTGTGCGGAAAACAATTTAAAATTACAACTGGCGATATTATACTTGTAGAAGGTTATTGGCCACCAACCATAGGGGATGAAATACGTTTGGAAAAGGTATTGCTAGCGGGAGCTAAGGATTTTACACTTATTGGTGCTCCGATGTTGGAACCCGGATTGGTTGATGTTAAGGCCACAATTATAGAGAAAACACTAACACACACTAAGACCCATTTCAAAAAAAAGAGAAGAAAGCAATATTTACGTATTAATTTCCAAAGATCACCTAATACTATGATACGTATTAATTCCATTGAAGTTAAAGGAAAAGTTAATGAACCCTCCAAGCAACCTTTAAATGAGAATAAAATTTTTTAAATGGTTATCCTAAGATTTTGGTAAGAAATTGTAAGTTGTTTAAAAAAATTTTTTCTGCTAAAACATTTATTAAATTTATTCTATTGGTTATTTAATGAGAAGCTTAAACATTAGAAATTGTATGCATTGCACTTATTACAAAAAATTATATCAGTTATGCGAAACAACTAAATAAAAAACAAAGAAAAAGAAAAACAACAAGTATACAATTATAAAAGCATAAATAATAGAGAATCTTTAATAGATTTTTTTAAATTAAAAATAGAAAATATCGATAAGCAATAATTTTCTATGAAACGTTACAGTATCACAATAATATGGAGCTGAAATGTAATAAATCTTGTCTGTAATTTCGTATTTTGTCTATGTTGATATATTTTTGTATAAAGAAAAAGTTTTGTTATCATTCCAAGTCGAAAATATATAAATATCGATGTTTATACTTTTACCCCTAAATTCATAAACGCTTTGCAAAGTTATAGGTGGTTTACAAAATTTATTCAATAAATCTCCTATAATTTTACAAAGTGTATATGAATTTAGGGGTTAATATTAATAAATTTTCGAAAAACTTATCACTATTTTCGATAATTTTTAATAAATTTTGTTAAATGGATCGGTAATACCATTACTTATCATACTCGAAAATATCTGAATGTATTAATAGTCATATCTTTGATAACGATAACTTTGTAATGAAAATGTTTTAACACGGAAATTCGATTATCGGTTATTTTTAATATAAAAATTTCTAAATCTATATTGATAAATTGCAAAACATAAAAATTGTCCTCTTATCGATAATTTTAAACATGCAAGTTTTGTTATCGACAATCGAAAAAACAATTTTTTTCTATAAAGCCTTTGTTATCGGTATTTTTATGACACCTATTTTGTTTGTTTCTTTAATGCATTTCTTTTTGATGATCCTCCAACTGTACCAATTTAACAAATGTTCTTTCACAATGACGGCAAACAAAACATGGTGGCTTACATTTGGCTCTTCTGACATGAGCCTCATAACGAGCTTTTTGCCGAAAATTATAACCACACTGTAAACAATTATAGCCTTCTATAGGGTGTATGGCTTTAATATGGGCATTTAATGTCGGTAAATCCATAAACGATTTACCACATGCATCACATTGATATTGTGTGGTCAGTGACTCAATATGATCAACATCATCAATTCGATGTGATTGTTTCAAATGCATACGCAGGGCATAAGCATCGACATAACCCTTTTCACATTGTGAAATATTACATTTATATGGCATTTCTCCCAGTTTATGCACAGAAAGAAGATGTTTTTGTAAATGACAATTCTTTATAAAAGTTTTTCCACATTCTGGACAAATATAGTCACGCTTTTTTGGTTGTTGCTCATGAATGGTAGCGATATGTTCCTGCAAGGATTGATTTTTAATAAAGGGTTTAGCATCACATTGCGAACAGCGAAATATGGCTGGCCTTTCAATGCCGTGGACAGTAGTTAAGTGGGTTACTGCATAAGAGGCAACATTCGATTCAAATTCATGACACAGCTCACAACGAAAATAAAAATTGGGTATGGCTCTATGATAGGACTTTGGTTTACGCTTTCGTATCACTCCTGCTCCACCTATTAGGGTGAGCGGTTCTTTTACGGGATAATTTCTTATTTTACGTTTTAAATACTGTTCTCGACTTCTTACAAAGGATTTCTTAGGTTTTGATGTTTTAAAATGACTTTGGTATAGTAAAGCGGCAGGATTTTGTTCAGAGTCAAGCAACTCTTGTTGGTTTTTAATTTTTAACCGAGATCTACGTTTTTTTACTGTCTTTTCTTTATATTCCGAACCGGAACTATCAGATTTAGCTTCTTTTTGCTCTTTTATATTGGGATGCTCATGTAGTGAATTTTCCAATATAGATTCTACTAGCATTTCCGGTTCGACAAAATAATTTTGTGGAAAATGTTCTCTTGTCTCCACATCGTGTGGATGTACATCTTCTTGTTTGCATTCCCTATTATGTTCCAACCAATGTTCCTCATCGTGAGTGTTAGGTTTTACTTTAGCTCCATCTTCTTCAATCAGTAATCCCTTTCTCTGTTCGATTAATATTTTATGTGATTCCTGACATTTTTGTATTATATTATCTGCTCGTATGATAGACTCAGCACATTCTTTGCATATTAAAGCCTCTGGTTCATCATAAGACGATATCTAATATTATAAATAAAACATTGATTTTTCTCATTATTAATTGTCAATTATTATACCCGATATAAATTTTCATTTTCACCCCACTTACCACCACCCCACAGATGTTTTCAATTACACTTGGTAAGTATTTCTGTTGTACATGCAAGTATAAAGAAGAATTTGTGGATTTTGGTTCTAAGCAAATGCGACAGTAGTTTAGTAACTCAGCCATTGTTTAAATATTTATTAAAGTTTACATTTACTTTATTAATAACTGCTCCAATTTTAAGTGGGAGAGGAAAATAACAATAATATTTGTAGGTGTAGCCAGACCTGCAAATGTTTTTCTGATTAGAACCAAAAATGACCTTAAAACAGTGGCAACGCTATTGATTTTTCTTTTTATAAAAAGCTACCATATGTTAAGAAAACTTTCAAAAATCACAATGAAGTCGACAAACCAAAACTTCAAATATTTATGGACAAATTAATTATAAAGCTGCCTACACACTAGGGAACATTCCATTCCACATGGGCATTTTTTTACGAATGTTGAAATGTGTATAGCATTGTGTCATGTTGACCTTCGTGTTTACAAAATTTTTTGATATTTTTTATATCCAAACTCAATTTTTCATCGTGTGTATCGATGTTACACAGAAAGAATTTACAAAATTCTAATTAAATTTTTAAACAACTTTCTCATACTAAATTTGTAAATACAAAAGAAAACTTTTTAAAAAGGCACCAACAAAGAAATTTGTAAATCCAAAAAAAAATCTTTTTCTTTTGTAACTTGGAATTTTTATTTTTAAACAATCTTTATATGAAAGATAACAATCAGTGCTTCGAAAAACTTAATTCAATTTAAGCTTAAATCACGAAAAATTAAATTCAGATTTTAAAAATATTCATGTACCATTCCCTTAAACCATTCGTAAAGAATTCATTCATAAGCTTCATTCCCAAAGCTTTAATATGAATTGAATGAATTCCTAACTTGAATCATTCAAATCGCATGTTCATTCACCATTTTACTAATTGAATGAAGAAATTTTATTACCATTCACTTAGTGCAGTGTAGTTTGAAAGTAACATATAACCAAAACAAAAGCATACAAGCTGTAACGAAGCATACGATACTATTTATTTCTGTTAGATGAATTTTAAAAGTTTTTCATTTCTATTATGCTAATATTTCAGCAATTACATGCAAATTTAAATTTTTCATTTGATTAAGTGAATGAAAACAAATCATTTTTCATTCACCTTTTTATTAAATGAATTCAGGTGAATTGGGTTTCATTCAGTTAGAATTCAATCGAAATAGAATGAATTCATATAATTTAAAGCTATTGGGAATTAAGCTATCGAATTAATTCCATAAGAATGCTATTACGGAATTAAATTTAACCCAAATTTCATTAATTTTTAAAAAGTGAATGAAAGAATTAAGCCTTTTAAACCTTTGATAACAATTTACAAACGAGTTACAAATATTTCGACAAAAAAATTTTGGGAATAGAATTTTAATTTAAAAGAAAGTGTGATTGATTTTACAAATTCCCATTGTTGGTGCCTACTGTTTTTTCTGTGTACTGTTTTTGCTGTATTTTTTTTTATTAAATCTTCATTTAAATAACTGAGCCCTTAGGGCCTTTTATGGCTAATTAATTAATTTAGTTCATTGATAGCAGTAACGCTATCAGGAGCTTTTGTAAATAATTATATATAATGAAAACTGCATTAATTTTATAAATGAATATATTTGCGAGAATTATGGGACATAAAATGTGATAACTAAAAAAATAAAAAACAGCAGCATATGGAAAACTAACAATTAACGAATTAATTAATTTGATTTTCTTCCGCTCATATTTCATGTGATCAGTTCTACAAACAAACAAAAATGATGTTTCGTTTTGTTGTCGTGTGTGCATCGTCTGTATAAAAAATGAAAAAAGTAGAAACACATGTTCTGTCGAATGTTTCCCAGTGTATAACCTGTAAAGAATACGAATTTGGAAAGGAAAATACTAGAACCTGGAAAAGAGGACGCTTGTTAATTGCACAAAGTTATTGAGCTTTTTTGTGCAGATATTGACGGAAATTTGAAAAAAATGAAAAATTATGCTTTAATTTTATAAGCTCCATGCTCCATACAGTTTTTTAAAAAGGTGAGTTAGAAAGACTGTAGTGGACGAGTTACATTTTGTATTTGATATTGACAGCAATGTAAATATCAAATACAATACGTTTTATCGATATTAATTTTATAAATACTGATATTTAATAAATAATTAAAAGTAGATTAATTTTGCTGTCTAATAAACGAGCTATAAAAGGGTCTATAGACGATCAAGCATATTGTACATCCTAACTCGATTGCTCCGTACACAAATTAATACCAGATGTGAAACCAATGACAGGTGTCAAAAAAGTATTCTCGAACCGTTCTATTTTGTTTACATGGAGTTCAAGTCAAGAGGGAGATAACAATATAAAATCTCCATACATTTTGTATTGCGCATTTTTTGTATATATCTGTCTTTTTTTAGATTATTCTGTTTTATATTTTGTGTTTTTCTTAAATTTTTGCGTTTTGTTTTGCTCATTTTCTGTCGGCCATATTACCCAAATCAGCTGATTCATATCTGGTATAATCTGTGGTTCCGTATATTTGTTTTCGTAATTTCCATCAAGCGGAGAATACACGGAGGAACATTGAGTAGGGAACAAAAATTATCAAAAAATTTTGTAAACACGAATTGCACGATGTCAACACGCACATACATTCACAAAAAATGGAAATTTGTTCACGAATGTTCCCTCGTGTATTCTCCGCTTCAGAGTTGTCGACGAATTTTTCTCCACGTTTTGCCAGAGTTTAGAATCTCATGCTAGGCCTATTTAACACTGTGGCATCTTTTATCAAATTTAGTGGCAGCTCTTCAGGTGTTTCCAATTAGAAATTTTTCCTATTGGCAACCATTTTCACATGTGATTAGACAGCTGTTGGTGTTAAAGTGTTCTGGGAAAATTTGTCACAAAAAACGAAATTAATAAAAAACTGACGCAAGTTTTAATCTATAATTTATAGTGCTTTATTTAAAGATTAAGATACATCTTGTTCAATATTTAATAATTTGTATACAAGAACAATTAATATTTACATAGAACTTAAATGTCAACTAAAAAACCACGTAATTTTTCTCACATTAATTTTTTGCCTGTGTGAAAATATGCGCCGGTGCTAAATACATTTCTTGCGCTGTTTGTAATTTCAAGTTTTTATCACTTTTTAGTATATTCCCAATGAATGTTCTGGAAGGGTGGACAAGAACTATTAAGATAAAAAAGTGAATATATAGGCTGTTTTTTAGAGGAAATTTTATTTTTTTATTGCAATAAAATTTTTGAAAATATATAAAACAAAAATGGCTTAAAATAAATTATGAATGGTTTTTTTTTTAACTTACCACCCGTGCACGAAGTACATAGTAAATGTAAAAATTTGCAAGGAATTTTGGAAATTGAAGTGAGCCATATAAGTTTCATAACAGTAGAAAAAGAACAATACAATTTATATGAAAAAGAAAGTGTTGACGAAAATGAAAATTTTGACGACACACCTAAAATTAAAAGTTTTGAAATTAATAATAAAAATAGTTTATTAGCTAATGTAATTTCACAAGAAATCTATAAACAAAAACAAAACGAAAATTGTTATAGAAATAATAAATCATTAAATAGTGTACAAGTTAAATTTGTTTGGTTTAGTGAAAATACGGAAGACGCCACTAATATATCTATCAGCTGTGCACCATTACAACAGCAACAACAATTACCACTACAATCTAAACAGCAAAATATAAAATTTGAAAAAATAAGCAAAAAAAAAAAAATAAAAAGACAACATTTAAAAAGAAATCAAAAATATAAATATCAACAACAATATTTGCTATTGTCTGTATATAATAAACTACGGTACCGTATATGTACGAGTAGTACGCTATTCTTAGAATATTTGCGTTCATGTAAACCCATTCAAATCATTGTCTACACGAACACCAACAGTCGTAGTTGCGAGAGTAGTGGCTTTTCAACATTAGCGACTACGAAGGCCCTGGGACAAGCTCAAATACGTTTGCCTACGGTTTTAATTAGAAAATTTAACCATAACATTGCTAAAGGTCATAATTTTGAATATAAAACGAAAGTTTATACCCTATACTCGCATAATACAACAAACTTAAACGTAATTGTAAAATCAGGTGAAATACAACTACGTTTTAAAATGTTATTTGCTCCAACCGCGGCAGCTGCTGTTTCAGCTGTCAAACATTCTTCAAATATATTAAATGAGGAGCAATTGACTTCCTCGCTACATTCACATCATCACCATCTTAATGGTAATTCAAAGATCCCAGAAAGAAATCAAGGTAAGTTGACATTGATTTTCTGCAATTTCTCGCGGACTTTTTTTTTTGTTATTTCTTATTATTATGTTTTTAATTTTTTTCTTTTTATTACTCATCTTTTGCCGGTTACTTTTGTATTTATTATTTACACAAAATTATGCAATAAATAATTTATTTTCAATTCCCCTCCCACCCTTTTCTTTGTCATTGTATGCTTGTTTTTGTATTTACTACACTTGTATTTAAAAAGAAACAGATCAGCGTTGCCAGAAGAAAAATTTTAAATTACCCACAAGTGTAGAAAAAATTAACCCAAAATTATAAAATTACCATGACTTTAATTAAGAGTATAAACACAAAAACTAAAGCCCGGTATTTTGTTCCTACTTTTGCGAAAAAAGCTGTCAAATGTAGCGAAAAAGTGACATTTGTTTTGGTCATATGATTGTATTTTATTATAGATTTTGGGTTACAAACATAGAGCGACATTTTTTCGTTCTTGTAAACAAAATACTGGGCTTAAAAGCGAAAGAATTTCCCATAAATTTTGTATGGAACACAAAGATTCGTCGTGCTTTTGACTAAAATTCGCCAGAGTAGAATCTATTCTATGTTAATGACAAAAATTTCACAATTATTTCATTTACTCTCATTATTTCTTTTCTTTTTTGCTTCACTTTTTAAAATTTACACTTTTATTATTCCAACACTAAATTATTTTTATCAATATAACGGTAAATTTACAAAAAAAAAATGCAACAGTTTGGTGCACTGTTTCAACACTTGGTTGTTTATTTTTGGATAGTATATACTTTTCTGTGACATGAAAATGTACTTTTGCTCGTTTAGCCAAGGTAAAAAGCAAATAATTTTTTTTTCGTACTTAATGTTTTAAATGAAAATAGATATACTATTTTGCATAATTTGTTTTTCGGAAATGCAATCATATTTCATAAAACTGGATTTTCAAATGGGTATGTATACTTTCCTGTGCCACTGTATATATAGCGCTGGACGCTCCTCGAAAAAAAAACCTTTCATATGATACCCATATTGAGTATGTTATCTTCAGCTTAAATGCAAAATTCTTAAAAAAACTAAAAAAAAATACATTTTTTTTAAATGGTCCAGCTCGTGTAAACTCATTGCTAGACCCGAAATATTTTGGGAATCATCATAAAATAAACCAAGGTTTATTATGAGGGGGCACTCTTTTACTTTTTTCATGAGTCGGTCTATTGTACATACAACACTTTAGTTTCATTTTAAATAAACTTCCTTAGTTTAAACTTTTTTTAAAAATAAAATGCAAAAATAATTAAATACGGATTTTTTTGTTTGTTTTCCTTCGTTTTGTTTTGATTTTTTTTGTTTGTTTTGACTTTGCAGGGATATGGGCAAATCTACGAAACCGGGAGATTCCATGTAACTCGGGATTTAAACCATTTTAATAACAATATATAATACTTTTGATGGTATCAGCATTTTCGAGGCAACGAGTTTAATCAGGCGGACATCTTAAATTTTAATATTTATACTGCTAATGTGCCCTACTCAATTAAAAACTGCCCTAATTTATCCAAATTTTGATTGTAACTTTCAAGAGTTTTTCAACTCTTTTGGTTATAACTTTTTTAGCATAAAAGGAAATCGCCCAAAACCTATGGTGGATAATAATTATGATGTTAGAAAATCTTCCACTTGTTGAAAAAAATAGGTGCCCTCAATTAGGAACAACTGGTAGTTCTTTAAAATCTGTAACTCTGTTTTTTGAATAAAGAGCAATTTCAGACATTTTTAATTTTTGCGCTTTCAGCCTCAATGCAATTGAACATTTTTTGATACTGACATATAACTGACAAGTAAAGAAAAAATTGAGATCAAATTAATAAGTGTGCCTTCAAAAATGAAGAAAATATGACAATAACAATCTCTTCACCTCTATGCGTGAATAACTTGAAATTTGATATTTTTTGAAGGGCATATCCGCAGTTTGAGAAATAATTAGTTGCAGTCCTGCGTGATCGGTATACATCGGTGATACTATTATTGTGTGTAATTGCTAAATGGATCGTACTATTAGTTTGGTGTGCAGACCCATTTTAGGTTAAATTTTGTAGGTTTTCATAGATTTTTGGAGCTAAAAGTGACGTAGAAACCAAACGGATAATCCGATCGTTTTAGCACTTACACACAACAATATTAATTGCGATATATATCATATAAATCAAATTTCAGCCATTAATTCTTTTATCTGTGGATGTGCTAGTCAATTTAAAGTTGGATTTTTAGCGTATTGTACAGCGGAAATTGATGTAAAGTCTAAAAATAAAATCCACATAATGACAGCTATGATAAGATCTACCGTTCCAGATAGATTGGACTCCATAATTCTTAAAACTGTGGATGTGCCTTTAATTTGAATTTAACCTTTTAGCGAATTTTGGAGAAAGATAGTTTGTAGAGAATACGAAATTCGTTCGATCCGTTTAGCACTTTCAGATAATATTAGTAATGAAGATATGTACCATACAAGATATATTTCATGTTTTAAATTCTTTAAACCGTGGATGTGCCATTCAATTTTGTGCTGCAGTTTTGAGGGAAATTTATATGGGCACAAGTCCAAACATAGACCGATTTAAACCACAATCAATAGACTTCGTCCTTGGGCCGATATAAATCGGTCTACCGAAAAATCTTAATATTTGCGACCTGTAGCGTCCCTACGGGAAATTTTAACAAACTGTCACCGAACTGGCATGTGACATGTCACAAGGGGTCAATTTCCACCTCCTATGACAACGCCATGTAAAAGTGACCAGTCTATTTCATATAAAGGGGCCAGTTCGGTGACAGTTTGTTAAAATTTCCCGTAGGGGTGCGCACAATAATACATGGAACAGATTACTTCTTTTTAATGTATTTTAAATAAGTTAATCTAGAAAAAAAATGTGTGCCACTAATTTGAAATTTTTTATTTTAAAAATCTGAAATCGACCTGTTTCGTAGATTTTCCCATATCTCAATTCAAAATTTCACAGGTTGAAAAATACGATCGTGAAAACGTTTTAAAAGCATTTTTTTTTACTAGGGTTACTATCGTACTAAATACACTTTAGTATCTTAAAATGTCTTTAGTAAGATACAAACCCTAGTAAAAAATGTATTTATTGCCATAACTTTTGCAAATGGAAACTGTTTCGCTTGAAATTTTGCAAGAACAGTTTTTAGAGGTGACCCCATATTATACTAAAAGTTGGAATTTGGGGACATCTTGGAAAGCTATGCTGCCATACAAAATGTTTCAAAAATCACGATTTTAACGTATAGGCCGCTATAGATGAATACATTTTTTTATTGAAATATTTTCCTTTTAATTGCTTCTTTACTAAAGCACCGTAAGTTGTTTGAGTTTCACGAATTTAACCTTTTAGCGAATTTTGGAGAAAGATAGTTTGTAGAGAATACGAAATTCGTTCGATCCGTTTAGCACTTTCAGATAATATTAGTAATGAAGATATGTACCATACAAGATATATTTCATGTTTTAAATTCTTTAAACCGTGGATGTGCCATTCAATTTTGTGCTGCAGTTTTGAGGGAAATTTATATGGGCACAAGTCCAAACATAGACCGATTTAAACCACAATCAATAGACTTCGTCCTTGGGCCGATATAAATCGGTCTACCGAAAAATCTTAATATTTGCGACCTGTAGCGTCCCTACGGGAAATTTTAACAAACTGTCACCGAACTGGCATGTGACATGTCACAAGGGGTCAATTTCCACCTCCTATGACAACGCCATGTAAAAGTGACCAGTCTATTTCATATAAAGGGGCCAGTTCGGTGACAGTTTGTTAAAATTTCCCGTAGGGGTGCGCACAATAATACATGGAACAGATTACTTCTTTTTAATGTATTTTAAATAAGTTAATCTAGAAAAAAAATGTGTGCCACTAATTTGAAATTTTTTATTTTAAAAATCTGAAATCGACCTGTTTCGTAGATTTTCCCATATCTCAATTCAAAATTTCACAGGTTGAAAAATACGATCGTGAAAACGTTTTAAAAGCATTTTTTTTTACTAGGGTTACTATCGTACTAAATACACTTTAGTATCTTAAAATGTCTTTAGTAAGATACAAACCCTAGTAAAAAATGTATTTATTGCCATAACTTTTGCAAATGGAAACTGTTTCGCTTGAAATTTTGCAAGAACAGTTTTTAGAGGTGACCCCATATTATACTAAAAGTTGGAATTTGGGGACATCTTGGAAAGCTATGCTGCCATACAAAATGTTTCAAAAATCACGATTTTAACGTATAGGCCGCTATAGATGAATACATTTTTTTATTGAAATATTTTCCTTTTAATTGCTTCTTTACTAAAGCACCGTAAGTTGTTTGAGTTTCACGTGAGAAAACTGTTATACTCCATATAAAAAAACTAATTTTTCACGATGAGTTTCACGTGAAAATTGTGTAGGCTATGTTTTCACGCAAATTTAATGTGCTAGACTATTATTTTTCTTGTAAAAAAGTGTCATTTTGTGTTTATTGTGATAGGATCTTTCTAAAAGTTATTAATTTTTTTCGAATTTAAAGTAACTTTTGAGGCATTTTAAGTTCGAGTGAAAATTTTCCACGTGAAAAACAACTTACGGTGCTTAAGGCATTACATTTATTGTACATTCGGCGACTAAAGTCGCTGAAATAGCAAAAAACAATAAAAACCTATATAAAACGCTAAGTAGTGGTTTAGATATCAAGATTATCACATCGCATTTGTATCGTAAATATGGCCACAGGTCCTGTGCTTACATTTTACCACAAAAAAAATTATATTAATTGAATTTGAAAAATTTTTTATATAAAAAACTGAATTGGACAACCGCCAAACTTTAAAGACATTTGCGAAAAATCTGTACCATTGATCGAAAAATAAAGTACGCCATTGTAATCAGCATGTCCAAGTGTCATGCAGTGTAATCTGTGCTCTAAAGTTAGTTTCACGTTGCGACGGCTTTATCATTTAAATTTGTTCTTGCCTGTGTCCGTAAAGCGGTCTATTGCACATGCTTTGCTTATGTCTCAAGTAAATTATTGCTTTGAAGTATTTTCTGGTTGTTCTGAGACAAATAAGAGGAGCATTAAATATATTATTCATGAAATAGTCCGATTTGTCTATGGCTTAAGATTGAGGGCTCATGTGTACTTACATTTGAAAAATTTTCTGAATCTTACCTTTGATGGTTATTTTAAATTTCGTTTATTATTATACCTTTATAAGATTGTTTTTTTATCGTGAACCTGAGTGTTTTTTTCGTCTATTTTCATTTTTACATTCTGAAAGGAATCCTCAAATAGAGTATACGCTTATTTCGAATACTTGTAAAGACAAAATTTTCATTAAAAAATAAATAAAATAGATTTTAAATTCAAATGAAAGCAATTAAAATATAGATTATTTTAAATCAAGAATTAATTCAAATTTTCATTTTCATACAAAATTTGTTCAATGAACCATCTGTAATTTTACAAAGCTTTTATGAAATTATGGGTAAATATTTAATTCATTTCAAACAAAAAAAAAAGGGTTAAAAGGAACTCTACTCCAAAACGAATAGCTATAATATCACAACATAAACACACAAAAATGTTGCACTGGGTTGCAATGAGGCTTACCCCACAAATAATGAGACAATTGCTATAACTCTTTTTACATAAGTTGTATTTTCGCTTATACTTATCAATGTTAAGTATTTAAACCAAATTTACAATTAACCGAATTAAAGTATAAAAAATTATAAACAGTTTCCCCCGTATTCAAAATGAAAAGTTAGTAGCTTCTTATACATCGCATGCAACGAGATGTTAACTAGAATGTTTTTTAGCTCAAGCATCTTGTTAGCGTAGAGTTTATTCAAAATGATTTCTTAGCACACCGATTAAGACCAACCCTGTGTTTGAAAATACAAGGCTTTTTTTATTATTGTGAATGGAATTTTTTGTTTTTTGGATAACAGATATCTAGAAGGAATTTAGCAACAATAATAGAATGAGTTTAACAACAGTATTATGAATAAAACCAACAAGTATAAACCTATAGAGAGACTACCGTCCTCACCAAATTTTGTTGTTGTGTGGCGAACTTGGCAAAGGCTAAGAAAACATGTTGATAATGTTGTTAAGAGAAAAAATGAGTCGGAAGAGCATTTTGAGAAACATTTTTTCGTTTTTTGCTTTTGAAAAAAACTTCTTTGATCAGTGTTGTCAAGTTTGATTTTCCATTTAGGGGTTTTTTTAATGAATGTAGTAAATTTTTTTCAACTACTGTTTTTAATAATTTTTGGTAATATTATTTTAAAATTTTTTAAATAATTTATTTTATTATACAAATAATATATAATTCATTTTCACCGTTTATGTTAATTTAAATGTATATTATTTTTGTTAAAATAAACTATATTTTAAAAAATAAAACTATATTAACTATCAATATTAGTTTAAAAAAACCCAAAATTGACACTATTGACAAATGTTTGTTGGCACGTTAATTTTTTCCATGTTGAAGCAACATTGGAATCTCTTAAATCCTCTTAAAAATCTGAAAATTCTCTTAAAAATCTGAAAAAACTCACTCAACCTCAATGTCTATTATATAGGGAAATGTGTAAAAAAAACACTCAATCTCTCATTTTTTTACAATGTTTACCAACATGTTTTGGTTTCTTTCCCGACTTCACGAACAAAAATAAAGAGTAAAGGTTAACAGAGGAAGAGTGGTATAGAAACCCACTGATAAAACTCATGTTAACTCTATGCTAAATTTTCATTTTGAGTACCGCTTTAAATGTTAAATGTTTATAATAGTTGCGGTATAATCGAACGTATGCAAGCAAAACTTTTTTTGAAGTAACGCGAAGAAGAAATGTTATATGCAAAAATCTATAAACGTTGAGTTTTAAAAGTTGATAATTATCCACGTTGCAAGTTAACGTGCATACGTTAATACGCTTTCGCGTACTTTAAGATCTTTTCTGAGTTAACGGATATAGTTAAGTTGAAAACACAGCTATAAATAATAAAATATAATTAAAATTATATATACATATCGTCATTTGAAATCAAAAAAGCCGTAAGTTACATTCAAAAAATTTTACAGGAGAAGGAAAAAACTTCCTAAAATGAACAATAAATAAAGCAAATTTTTTCGACATTTTTTTAGGTTAAGCTTATTTTTTGTTATTGAATTAGTATTTGAGAAAAATTTCCAGCTTTTGTATTACTTAGAGAGCTATGAAACTTACGCTTTTGAGGATAAGTTTTTCTGCGCTTGCACTTAGGGCTTTTAGAGTTTTGTTAACCCTTTCACTACCGACTTTTTGTTTGCGGATGTAGCGCTATTTTGACTTTAGATTCTTGATAAGAGTCCTCAAGTTAGAAAAAAATATGTGACAGTTTTGCACATCAACCAAAAATGACGCTCGGAAATCGATTTTTTTAACTTCTCAGCCCCATTTTACCCCTTAAAAGTAGTTGGTTATTTAGTTCTCGTCATAAAACGAAGCTATATGCCAAATTTCTATTATATATCTTCATTAGTTTATGAGAAACACCAAACCCCCCTTTTCACGGAGAATATGATATACATATTCAAAAAATTAGACTTCATTAACAAATATAGCGACTATATAGACATGTTCAACTGATTATACACATAATGATTTTTAGTTGAAGGCCAAGATCCTAATAAACTTATTTACAAAAAGTATAAAGTTTTTTTGCATTATCAAATTTTATATATTCTTTTAAAGATGTGTACACTGTAGTGTACAAAGGTAGTGAAAGAGTTAATAAAATCGTCGTTTTTTTAATCGTAGGAGTGTAAAATTTTGCAGGAGTGTGTATTTTGATACGGGGCTCATAATCAAGCAAGAAGTTGATTTTGATTTTTTTTTTAACTTACGGCTTTTTTGATTTCATATGACGATATATAAAAAAACCTTTTTTTTATCATTTTGATCAAACACTTTAAAAAGTGTACTCTGATATATGGATTTAACTGCCTTTTAAATAAATTCCAAATTAAATACTCTCGTGCATTTTTTGTTTAACTGTAAACATTTTTGTAAAAAAGTACTTGGAATGCACTTTTTCGAACATTTTGAAGGCGCTTTAAATCAATGTTATGACAGTGTTTTTTAAATAATCGGTTATATCAGAGACTAATTATTATAGAGATAGGAAATCAAAACTTACACTACTTACCAATAGAGGGCGCTGAAATTTAGTATTACCAGAGTAACTATTTAGTATCAGTTTAGTATCAGCTGAGCCTATATTTAAAAACTCAAAAACTGCTGAAATCCGCTCAAAATACGGAAAAAACAAACGCGGAATATATTCAAATAATAAAATTTGAAATATTTGTATTTTTCTTTTGTTGTTTGTTATTATTTAAATTTAAATAAAAAAAGAAAATTGTCAATTATTTTACAAATTGCCATCTAGTGATAACAATTTTTTTCAGGGGTATGGCATCACCAAAAAAATAAGTTATAAAAAAATCGTTATCACTAGATGGCACTTTTTAAAAAAATTGACAATTTTCTTTTTTTATTTAAATTTAAATAAAAACAAACAACAAAGGAAGAAATACAAACAAATATTCAAAATTTTATTATTTGAATATATTCCGCGTTTGGTTTTTCCTTATTTTGAGCAGTTTTTGAGTTTATAAATATAGGCTCAACTGATATTAAACTGATACTAAATAGTTGCTCAGGTAATACTAAATATCAGCGCCCTCTATCGGTGACTAGTTTAAGTTTTGATTTCCTATCTCTATAATTAATAGTCTCTGGCTAAAGTATTTTTTGCAAACGTTAGAAAAACGTTTTAAAGCAATTTTTTAACAGTGTTTTTATTTCACAAACGGTTGTTTACTTTATATGAAAATCACTCCTAAAATACTGTTCGAAAAGCAATCCAAAATAATATTTTTCAACGCTGTGAAAATGCTTTTTTTGTACCATTGACAACAAACGCTTTCACAGCGCTTTTTTTTTGTACCGTCTTGGGAATTGTTTTCTAATAATTCCACCTTTATATCCCCTATAAACAATTTCACTGGAATTCAAGTTGAAAACAAGTTCTATTCCAGCCCTGTTTTCTAGTTTCAAGGCTTGAATACAACTTTAATTACATTTTATTTCAAAAGCATACTCCAGCAAAAGGGAAACAAAAATTCAAGTTTAAAATATTTTTGTTAAATATACAAATGCTAGAATTTGAAATCTACTTCAAGCTAAATTTAAAGCACTTGAATTTATAAAACCTGTGCCATAGATTACTAAGAACTCTTACTCTTTGACATTCGCTGTCAGTGTACGTATTTCATGAGAATGTGTTGGACATACGTCCTATACCTATACAAAAAATAATTTAATGTGTGTGAAAAAATGTGTTTGTTGACAAAAGAAGAAGAAGAGAAAGATGCTATGTGCTTATTGGGTCGTTACGCCATGAGCAAAGTAACGAAAATTTGTTTTTGTTCGCCATGTATTTTTGACAAAAGTAATTTTCAATTTCTTTCGTATAGACTATTTTCGTAATAGATAAACAGGTCCGTATTTTACAATAAAAATATAAATAACTTAAGAAGTTTGTTGAACTTTTATCTCATCAATTTTTTAGTAAATAGAAAAACAAAATAGTCAAATCAGATTCCTTCCTTTTGTATATACTTTAATGTTTATACAGTAGTCGCTCGGTTATATGAACTAATTCAAACAGAGCCTGTTCACTAAATGGAGAAGTTCACTTAACCGAGAGAATATAAAATAAATAATTCAAATGATTTTTTAATTTTAATAAGTTTTTTAATAATTAATGTACATGAAAGTAGTCGGTTATATTTTTTTGTACTTTTTTGCTTCAAGGGATTTCTGTAATGCCTTGTCCCTGCATTTTCGCAATGCCAAAATATTATTAATATCAGATATATTATTTTCACTCCAAGCAATAACTTTATTGAATGCTTCGATTGCCTCCGTTGTGCTAAATTCTGGGGGGTTACCGCGTAACACGATTCGAAAAAAAATTTTCGAATTCGTAAATTTTGAACCTTTCGTAAAAAGAAAAGTTTTAGCAAAAATCTTACTTTTTGAATTTTTATGCGTAGTGTACAAGGTTTAGGATAAAAATAAATTAAAAAGTAGAATTTTTATACAGAATTATATTTTTAACAATATTTGCAAAATTTACGAATTCGAAAATTTTTTTTCGAATCGAGTTACGCGGTTACCCCCCAGCTGTTGTTACGATGCACTGCTCTTGATCATCATCTTCAAATTCGCTATCTATATCTTCGCTACCAATGTCTTGATTCCACGTCTGAATCTCTTCCCGTGAAAGCTGTTCACATAATAGAGATAGGCTGTGTTCACTCTTTAGAACCTCCTGTGTTTAAATTTTGTTGTTCACTATTCTGGAAGTTTACATAACTGGATATTCATATAACCGAGCGGCTACTGTATTTAGATTTCGTCATAGCAAATGTTTTCAACATTTTGTTTTAAATTATTTTTTTTATTTATTATTATTACAATACATTGGAAGCCTTAAAGGCCAATTATACATGTATTGTTTGATTAATATCTATTTTATATGTGTGACAAAAATTTTAACTATAAAATAGAACTATGTTAAGATACGATAGGTGTTTTTCTTTACTTTTTGGGTAAAGTTCGGTAAAATGAGAGTTAACAAAAAATACTCTCACGAAGTGACAAAAATGCACAAAAGTAAACGAACGCGAAAAACCATATTTGAAACCCAAAAAACAAACGTCAATAGATTTGTGCATTATAGTTCGTTTTGGTGAGCGCTCTTTCTAGTTCTTGTTCAATTTGTTGTAGAAATCTAGATAGCTTTTCTAGTTAAACCCCTTTTTAAATCAAAAATTTTAATAAAAATTTCTTCTCAGGCATTTTTATTTACAAAAAGGAATATATAGTTTATTAAATCTGGAAAAGATTTTAATATTAAACAAAAGCTTCGATTTATTTACATTTATTTATCTCTTTAACACATTTAAAGAAGCGTCGGTAATTTTATGGAGTTGTGAAATTACCGATAAGCCTTTGCAACTTTTACACTAATTTCTGTAAATGTTACACATATTTTTCTGAATGAATGAAATGAGCGACTGAACTAAAAGAACTATTAGTTGTGAACTAGGTCTTTGGTTCAAATTATTGAATAGTTCAATTGAACTAGTTGAACCCAACTGATGATATATAAGCTGATAAAAGCAAATTACCCAAATTTACACAAAAGAAAGTCTGGGCTTTTTCGTGCAAGAAGAACAAGAATATTACTCTCTCATGATAGCTCTCATTTACCCAATTGTGGAGTAAGAAAACGCTTTTTGGTTAAATTGGTATCCCGCGGGATCCCAATGTTGAGTACCCGAACACACCTAATGTAGCTTAAAACTACTTTAAGAAAAAAATATGTATATATAAGTACTACCACACAAATATTACAAAAATGAAATTATAGAAATTCCTTAAATCCTCTATACCAGAGACCAAATCACGCAGAAAAAATAATAATCATACAGACCGCATCAAAAGCATTTTTTTGAAATTGGGGTAGGAGTATGAAAACAGTCTTAGATTATTCCAAATACGACAGACTCTTATTTTAAAAGAACGCTCCAAAATAGAAAGATGTATTCGAGGTATCTCAATTTGCATATTACGGGTTGATTGAATAAAGGTGAATTCATTTACAAGAAAAATAGGCTGTCTTAATTTCACGATTTTATAAAAATAAAGTAACAGACGCAAATGTAGATAATCGTAATTCGCAACCCAAAAATTCTGGGACAGGCTTAGACACTCGATCATGACCACGTATTCGAACATTAAATACATAAAGAGCAACTTTTTTAACAATCCTCTCAAGAAAGTCCAAATTACCAGACAACGTTCCGGAAAAAACTTCCAAACAGTAGTTAATTTGTGGCATTAGCAAGGCATGAGCCAAGCGCTAATCTTACATATCTTGGTGTATATGCTTTTAAGGCATACAAGCTTCTCAAAATAAAAGAAACTTGATTTAATAGAGAATTAATGTGATTAGCAAAATTAAGATTGGGAGTCATTTAAGGGAGTCAACATAACTAATTAATTGATTATTTATACGAATTCTGGGATAATTTAAAAGTTGGTTAGGTACATGATAGAATATTGCCTTTGTTTTAGTTGAATTAATTTCTAAAAAATTTAAATGCATCCAATTTATGACAGTATTAATATGATTATTTAAACGGATCTCAGACATTATATTTATTTCAGAATCCATATAAGCTGTGTTCGGGTACTCAACATTGGGATCCCGCGGGATCCCAATTTTACCAAAAAGCGTTTTCTTACTACACAATTGGGTAAATGAGAGCTGTCATGAGAGAGTAATATTCTTGTTCTTCTTGCACGAGAAAGCCCAGTCTTTTTTTTCGTGTAAATTTGGATAAATTGTTTTAATCAGCTGTTATATCATCAGTTGTGTGCAACTAGTTTAATTGAACTCTTCACTGATTTGAACCAAAGACCTAGTTCATAACTAATAGCTCTTTTAGTTCAATCGATCATTTCATTCATTCAGAAAATATGTTTATCATTTACAAAAATTAGTATAATAGTTGCAAAAGCCTATCGGTGATTTTACAACTCCATAAAATTACCGACAATTTTGTGAAGACGCTTGTTTAAATGTGTTAGGGCGAGTAACTTATTTCCAACATAACCAAGGTTAAACGTTAACCACAGATATTTCCATTTAAATTTGACATTCATAACTATGGTTAAGCACTAAACTCAGATTGTTTATAGATAAGTTAGCAGGTCTTAAAGAGTTAAATATGTAAATAAATCGAAGCTTTTGTTTAATATTAAAATCTTTTCCAAATTTAATAAACTATGTATTCCTTTTTGTAAATGGAAATGCCTGAAAAGGAAATTTTTATTAAATTTTTGATTTAAAAAGGGGTTTAACTAGAAAAGCTATCTAGATTTTTACAACAAATTGAACAAGAACTAGAAAGAGCGCTCAACAAAACGGACTATAATGCACAAATCTATTGACATTTGTTTTTCGGGCTTCAAATGTGGTTTTTCGCGTTCGTTTACTTTTGTGCATTTTTGTTATTTCGGGAGAGTATTTCTTGTTAACTCTCATTTTACCGAACTTTACCCAAAAAGTAAAGAAACAGAGCTATTATATACATACAAGAAAAATGTCATCCGCAAAAACATAAGATTTACAAAACTCATTATCCATGAGAGAAATGCAGTCATTTAAATAAGCTAGAAAAAATATTGGGTCTAATACAGAGCCTTACGGCACATCGGAGGTAACGCTACCAACACTAGAGCTTACATACCCCAAGAGATATATACTAATTAAGATAAGATTGTATCAACTGGCATGAAGATTTAGAAAAATTGAATTTATCCTGAAGCTTTTTAATGAGAACATTATGGTTTATTCAATCTTTGGTGAGATCGAGAGGAACCATAACACAATTTTTATGCTCATCAAGCTGTTTTCTTACAGAATCAGTAAGGGAAATGTATTATGGTTAAGACGAAAAGCATATTGATTAGGGTGAAAGAGTGAAAAACGTTCACAATGTGATAAAATCTGTGACTTCAACTATTTTGGACATAGCTGGTATATAATTTTTAAAAACTTTATTGGGAACATGCCATAACCAGCTGCATTAGACTTAATTGAGTTAATGGCAATAAAAACATCATATTCCGTAACAGCAAAGTTTGTTTTCTAGACAAAAAAAAATGCAAAAATTTCCACAGATTTATGAAAAAAAATAAACTAGAGGCTAGAGAATAGAGAACAGAAAAAATCACAGAAAGAAAAAACTATTAACACGTGTGTAGAGGGGACCTCTTTATAATCAGCAGGGCAAGTTTTTTTTTGGCATTTGCCATTTTTACAAATCCTTAACAAAAAAAAACCATTTTGTCGATTTTTTTAGACTTTTTACTTTAAAAAAATGATATATTGTAAAATGCAGTAAAAAACAAACCTTTGTAGATATCTTTTGGAATAAATTTAGAAAAAACATATTTTTTTCATTTGTAAAAATGAAATTCCGAAAATTTCAATCTTTAAAAATTATACTAATTTACGCCGATTGCACTTTAGCGGTTCAACAGTAAATTCCTTCATTATTGTTAAAAACATTAAAAAACACTTAAATTAATTATTATACTTTAAAATTTTCGGAATAGGCGTGTCATTTTTGCCTTTTCTTGCGCCAATTTTGGTGTTTCTCCGTACCATTTTGCGTTCCAATTTCAACTTTTTTTGTGACATTTTAAACTTGCCCTGATAATCAGTAAAAAATTACACATACTAAACCGTACTAATAATGTAAATACCCAGCAAAATTTTTGGAACCCGTTCTAAAATTACTAGTTCTAGAACTACTTGCCAGGGAGTAACTACACAGAGAGAATTCGTTGGACGAGTTTTAATGAAATTTTTTCACTAAACTAATGCAGTGTTCTTCACAATAGGAATGAAAAATTTCTTAAACTCTATGAAAAAGCTTCATAGTTTTAATGAAAATATTTTTAATGAAACTTTTTCATTAGTCGTATTAAATTTTTAATAAATAATATGAAATTTTTCATTAACTTTTATGAAAAATTGCATTAATTTAATGAAAAGTTTCAATGGACGAATTCCAGTGACAATTCATAGATCTTATGCAAAAATTCATTGATATCATGCAGATAATTCTCTCAGTGTACATATTCTCCAATAACACCCTTGGAACTAGTGATGGTGCAACTAGTTCTAGAACTCATGCAAAGGAATCAGATTTACCATTTTAACTACATCCTTAGAATGTTTTGGGAACTAGTTATACATTAATTCAACATCGGTTCCCAGGATCTGATACTAGTTCCAAAATAGCTCCGTAGAGCTATTTGAAAAACTTATATATATAAATGTCCTTTATTTATCCAAATATAATACATTTAAATATATTTAAATAAAATATTCACGTAGAACATAGGGCGTTATTTGAAAAACTTAGAATATTTTAAATATTTTTTCTTTTTTAAATTGACAAAAAATGCTCTGAAAATGTTTCATATTAAAATGGAAACAGACCAAGAATTACATTTGCATGAAATTAAGCGTTAAAGGAATTTATGTTTCCACAGTGTTGACAGTGGAAACGGTTTGTGGTAAAATTGGGTTCCCGCGGTATACTCCGTGGAATAAAGCTAATAGAAACAAACAGAATATAAAAAAAGTAGAACAGTATGAATGTACTTATACGAATCTGTATTAGAATTTATTTAAAAATGGTTTGAAAAATTCGTTTTTTTTTTTTTAAATATTTTTGCAAAACTAATTGTTCTTGAAACTGTTTCAGTATGACTAAGAATATTAGTTTTAAAAGCGCTATACCAAATTGATGAATGTTCCATGATGGCTTCTTGGAACTAGTTCTGAGCGCGACAATTCCATATAAAAAAAATCACGGATACAAAAATAAGTTCTAGAAGCGTTCCGTAGAACTAGTACCTGTTCCTCAAACCATTCCCTAGAACTAGTTCTAAGGGTGACAATTTCAAATAAAAATCATGGGTAACAGTTCGAAAGTATTGTTTGTTACCCAAAGGGTCCTGTTGTTTTTATGATGAGGAACTCGTAGTAGAACTCGTACTAGTTGTCTAGTACAAATAAACTAGTACGTAACTGGTTCTTTACACATCACTGCATAACAACAAGTAAGGACGCAAACAATTAAATTTTTTTTAATTTTAAAATTACATTTTTATGAAATGTGGACTTGTCCCTTCTTTACACTAAGCTAACAATGTGCTTTGTGAAACTTATCTTTTTACACAATCTTTATTAGCCTGACTTTAGCTAACTTTAGCTTATTTTATAAAAAAATAAAATGTTAAAACGTATTCTATTCAAAAAAAAGGTTAAATTAAACCCAGCTGAAATTGTGAACAAAACATCAAGAGATAATAGAACTTACAAGGAAGGTATCCTAATGGGTTCTCTCAGATTTTAATGAAATTCAATTCAATTCTTTATTGATATAACCGAGCCCAGTGGGCCATATATGGTTAAAAAATACTACATTAAATAATACTATAATTTAGATCAAAATAGTTAACTAAAAATAAATTAATTAAAGTTTCTATATAAAAAACAATTGATGCAACTCCAAAAATGTAACAAAACATAATAATTATAATAAAATTTAATAAAAAAATTCTGATAAAAAGTGGGATCAAAAACTTACCCATTTTTCTATGAAAAAATGTCTGAAATTTATATTTATGTATTTATACACAGCGTTGAAGTACTCGAGACAATAAACTGTTTGATACCCATATTGCCCGCCCTGTGGAAAAGGGTTAAAAAGGTGGATCAAAAACTTACCCATTTTTCTATAAAAAATTTCTGAAATTTAGATTAATTGTACTCGAGACAATAAACAGTTTGATAGCCATATTGCCCGTCTTGTGGACCTAGGGTTGCCACTTATTTTAAATATTTGAAATATAAAATAATAATAAAATTGGGTAATTTTTATCTCCACTTTTTAACCCCTAAACATAAATTGGGCCGCTATAAAAAAATACTACATATCCGAATCTCATTAAGATTGGAGAGAACCCACTGAGATACATTCCTTGTTAGAATTGTTATATATATGACACTGGTGTCATCCGGAAAAAAGAAGGAAATTATATGACGATTTAGCAATCAAAAAAACGATCAAGAGCAAGAATTCAAATTATATATGTACGAGAAACATTTAGAAATAGACGATTGTTTTAGTGTATACTTTGCACAGAACAGACGTACTTTCTTCGAATATTTTTGTAGCGGGTAAGGATATTTTGAAATAAATAATCCTTGTGAAGAGACTTGTAAAGTAAAAATAAACTGTAAAACAAATAATTTAAATTTAAAGAAATCATAGAAAACAGAATACTTTTATAAAAATGTTGCTATTTTTAGTACAGTTTTACAAAAGAAAGACTATTTTTTAGTGCACTTTAAATGTAACTTTATTTTTAATACATTTTCGTTGACATTTATTGTGTAATTTTTTTTTTTGTAATTTTGTGTTTAATTTTAGGTGACATCCCTAAACGTTTAACTTCACAGTCAAAATCTGAAGAAATTGTTGAAGCCATGAAAAAATTAGATGCCAAATTAGTTGCATATTTGGCCGGCGAAACTGAAATATCTTCGAAACTTATTAACTGTGAGGAAGAAAACGAGGTTAACATGCATTTGGAGAATAATAACATTTCGAATCACTTGGAGGATCTGTTACCTGCTACAAAACAAAACATCTTTAAATCAATCAATGGTATTAAATTGGAAATGGAGGCATTAACTTTGCAACCCGATGGTACTAAATGCATGGATCTTGTTCAAAGTGAAATAAGTCCCATTTTCACCGTAGAATGCCAATTATCTAATGAGCTCATTAAAGAAGTAGCACGTCATGATATGTTTCATGTTATGCAATTTGAATCAGAGAAATTCCAATCCCTTACACAATGTACCCGTTTTGGCCAAGAAGCACAGCGTTCCGTAAAACTTGAAATTTACGAGGGTGATGACGAAAATGCTAATGAAAAGCTTGTGGATTTTGGTCGCATACATTTTACTATATGGTGGCGTGAACCCGGTACTTGTCTTAATGAAATGTTAGGCATGGGTGTTTTACACTTAAAGGATCTTTATAATGCATCACTGCTGGAACAGTGTAAACGTATTGAAATACACAGACGAGGCAAAAATTTAGCATGTCTTTACTTTAAAATAACATTGCAACATGATTTAAAATCAACTATGCAAATGAAACGTGAATTAATTTTACCAACACAAAATTTATCTGATAGCGGTGATGAGAAATACCCCTCAACAACTGATAAACAATCATCACATCAAACTCAGCAACAAACAGCACAATGTGGTTTACAATCTACCAACACAGATAAATCATCTACTGAAAAAGGTGAATATGCTGAAAATTTCTTGTATTTAAAACATAATGCAATACAATGACTAAGATTTAAATTGTCGCCTCTTACTCCTATCACTACTTTTGCATCTTCGATTACTTTAACTTTTTTTATTGACAATTTATTTATTAATCATCTTTGTATTATTATTATTATTATAAATTATAGATCAATTGCATTGCTTAATTATTTAAATTTACTAAATTGGTTTTTGACATGTATTGTAATAAAAATTGTTTGTATTGCAAATATCACAAACAACAACAAAAAACAAAAAAAAACAATGTTTTTTTTTCTATTGTTTTCTTATATCATCCTCATTAAACATTTTATTTTCACCCATTTCATAATCTATTATAAAATGCGTTATAATTGGATTTTATAATTTCGTTATCACCAATTAGTCGGTTCTTTTAAAACTAATGTAATCAAATACTTACATCAGCCTATAGGCTATAGACTTCGTTACAAAATCTAAAATTTATACTTGATATTTTAAACATTTAGGTTCAGAGTTGTCAGATAATACACATTTTATAATTATATTGTTGTGAGCTTTAAGCTGGAAACACATAGCAACAAATTGTTTTTTTTTTTTTTTTTTTAATTTTATTTTTTAACGGTGGGTCTCATACTGTAGGTTTAACTTTAACTTAACTATAAAAAAAAGAAAATGTCAAAAAAAATGTACACAAAACAACAACAAATTTTTGGGTTAACTGTTAACTGAAGTTTAAACCAGCAGTATGAGACCCACCGTAAAATGTTAAATTTAATTTTTGATGCTTTGTGTAGGGGAATGTCGTGTACCTTGGAACTTTGCATTTAATACCTACATATTTCCTGTTTTTTTTAATGTGGTCTTCCACAAGGTGTTTTATTTAGCTCTATCTTCATCTTTAGCCAATAGTTCCATCAACAAAACATATTACAAAAAATGGTGCTTGTACCTAGGAACACAGAAATTAATAATTAATAAACTTTAAAGCAAGGTTGGTTACCGGAACGAATAAAGGCAAGGATATCGGTAACGGTATCGAATTTTGTTTGTTTCGGTAACGGTAACGGTAAACCGTTATCGAAACAGAAATACCGGTACGTACCGGTATTAAAAATTACGTTAAAAACATATAGAAACAAGTAAAAACATAGCATATTCTTAATTTTAAGTCTTAACGAGTAAAAAGGTTAAAGTCGGGCATGCCGACTATACAATACCCTACACCAGTCTGATTAAAAGCCAACTAATGTTTGGATCCGAAATTCGAATGGGTTAAAATGGGACTTGTGTCAAAATTTTCTATGTGAGTCAGCGAACCAAATTTCATTAAAATATCTTAATATTTGCGACCTGAAGTTTGTAACCAAGCCAATTTTTGGGGGACCCTTATATGGGCACTAGGTCTAAACATGGTCCAGTGTTAACCAAAATCAATAGGCTTCGTCCTTGGGCTGATATAAATCGGTGTACCAAATTTCATCAAAATATCTTAATATTTGCGACCTGCAGCGTATAAAAAATATAATTTTGGGGGGACCCTTATATGGGCACTAGGTCTAAACATGGACAGGTGTTAACCAAAATCAATAGGCTACAATAGGCTGATATAGGTCGGTGTACCAAATTTCATCAAAATATCTTTATATTTGCGACCTATAAACAATATAATTTTGGTGGGACCCTTATATGGGCACTAAGTCTAAACATGGACCGATGTTCGCCAAAATCAATAGGCTTCGTCCTTGGGCCAACATCACAGGTTTCTGAAAGTGAGAGCAGTTTTTCAGCCTTTCAAAATTCTATGTTTGAAATAAAAATTTTAAAAATGAACACGCACTGTTTTTGTTAAAATAAATAAAATCATCGAGAAAAGGCTGAAAAACTGCTCTCACTTTTGAAAATTAATTTTACACTTTAAAAGAATTAAAACAGAAATGAAAAATTATCTATTGTATTTCCTAAAGCCTGCTCCAGCCAACACATAGTGTTAAAGCATTTTTTTACAAATAGAAACTTTATTATTTTGTTAAAAAAATTCAAAAAATTTTATTAAAAATTAATTGCGATAATGTAAAACAAATCCGTTTTAAGAGTCTCTTAAAACCCATGGCGTGTCTCGCTGGTTCAATGTCGACTTGCTTGGAGTTGCTCAAAAAATGGTATGTAAAGGTTTCGCTTTCAACCAATTTGTAAACAATTTGATTGTATTTATTTTTTTAAGTGTTTCTTGCAATTTTCTAGCCAAAATTAAGAAAATTATGAAGTTTTGGGAAAAAGTAGAGCAAAAAATGACATATTAAAAATTTAACCGGTTATTCGACGTATTTTAACCAATTATTCGTGTCGAATAATTATTTGAGTTTTAAATTATTTGTTTCCACATTAACCGAAATAGAGGCGATTAATCGGGGAATCGGTTAATCGATTAACCGAATTGGAAACACTAATTATAACCTATAAATTCAATGCTGGTAGTTTTCATAAGTAAAATTATTGTCTATACATTTTTTTGTAAAAATAGTTCAAGATTAGAAAATAAAAAAGTTAAAAAATTGGCATTTTTATGTAAATTAATAAATATCGGTAAAATACCGGTAACTGGCCATAAAAATAACGGTATCGGTACCGATAACGGTATTGGGAAATTTTGGTAACGGTAACGGTATTCAATTTGAAATGGTATTTTAGCGATAACGGTATTATAACGATAACGGTAACCAACCTTGCTTTAAAGTCATTTCTTAAAAATTTAAATTAATTTTTTAACATAACGTTAAATAAATATCAAATTATAGGTGTCACAGTTAGGCACATGTTGGTTAAAAATCAAACTACACTTAAGTCTTTTTTTATGCGGTAGATGCGTTCCAAAGAAAACCGCATAAAAAAGAACTCTACTTCCATACAAAAACGGAAGATGCGTTCCGAATATTTCAAAAACCGCATAACTTTGAAACAAGCTGATAAAATTTGACTAAAATCGCATAAAAAACTGTAGTATAAAAAAATGTTAGAAAAAAATTTCATTTATTTTTACTTTTAACACAAAATAGCACTTGTATACATACGGTACATACCAAAAAAACATAAAATCAATAAAAAAAAAAATAATACCGTGGCTAAAAATCTACATACATATTTGTTAATATCGGATAACATTTTTTAGTTTTTGTGAAATGCTTTTAACGGAATTTTGATTTTGCAAAAAATTGTTATTTTTATAATAATAAATAATACTATTTTACATTTTATTTGACCACTGAATTCAGATTTTTTTATGATTTTGGCAAGTTGAACTCGAAAATCGTATTAAAAACTTATTCCAAGGTTACTTACTTCGATTCTCATAATATGTAGTAAAAAATAAAAATCTATGAACGGCCCTTTGTCGCATTTTTGATGAACTTAGGAATTTATGTGGTAAAACAGAGAACTTATATGCTTAGAGAAGGTGCATTACAAAGCTTACTTTTTTCGAGCTTTATTTGGCGTGAACGATAAGGGCAAAAATTGAATTTTAGCAAATTCTGCGTAATCACTAGATGGCGTTACTGTTCCTGTGAACTAAAGGGAAAAATTATTATTATGCAATAATGTACAACCATAGAGTAAGAATAGATAGAGATACGGTAATCCTCACGGCCCCAACAAAACTTTATGCAGATTGCAAAGGTTCGTTAACGGGCTCCCCAATGAGAGAATTTCCCTCTCTTTTGAGCAAATTTCCCTGATTTCAAAGCAAATTTATCTGCAAACTGAGAGGATTTCTTTGATTTCAAAACAAATTTCCCCTATTTCAAAGTAAATTTGAGCAAATTTCGCATGCCGAACCTTCGCAATCTGCACATATAAAAACCAATAGTAAGGTTTTTGCAGCGTGAGCGGGAATATCAGCCTGTGGTAGGTACAACAAATTTAACAGCGAACGAGAGAAAATGAAGGACGTCGCGAAAACAATAAATTTAATAAAAACTATTTTACAAGCAAAAAAACAAAATTAAAAAACAATTAAAAAATAATTAAAATTTAATTAAAATTGATTATTTATTTCATTCTTAAAGTTGTTTTTGTTACCGTTTTAATCAATGACAGGCCCTATGCTCCTTATAGGAACCGAGGGAACATATATATTTAATCAATAATCATAAGAAACAATAAAAACAGTGCACTGTTAACTTTTTCGGTTTTCCTTTTGTTTCTCTTATTCTTCACGGGAATTAACAGGATCCCAATCCATATAAACTTTAAGGGAACCAAAGAGTGTACTTTTTTCGTATGGGAACTCTTTAGCCTTTACCCTCGTTGGTACAACGAAAGTTGTTTTTTTAAAAACAAAATTTTTTTTCATGATACCTATCCGCCAATAAAAAAATCCTTTTCTGCCCCCCCCCCGCACACCTAAATATAATAAACAATAACATGCAGTAATATCAGCCCCCCTCGCCATAAAGTTTTTTTGATTTTTGTTTTTTCTCTATCATAATTCTGTTACATATTTTTTTTCAATTCCTTCTGTAGCCCATTTCGTAAACAAACATTTTTCCCTTTAGTTCACGGGAACTCTAACGCCATCTAGTGATGAAGAAGAATTTGTTAATATTCAATTTAACTATATTATGCACAAAGATAAAAATGCCTTAAAATATGCTTTAATTTCGAATCCATAATTTTCACTACTCTACAGCTACTGCACAAAATAACAATGTTAACATTGAAACTACAAATTTCGATGATGAAACCTCAAAAATACGTTTACTAAAAGCCTTTATTAGTGCTAATGAAACAAAAAATTTGGAAATCTCTTTACAAAAGCCAACATTTTTAATATGTCGGCGTTTTTGGCTAGAAGAACCAGCCATTGCTCAGGCTGATAATTGTTATAAATTTAACTATCAAGAGGTAGAGAAATTTGAAATTTTCAAAGGAAATCGTTTTAAGATTTAACATTAAATTCTTTTTTTTTTAGCAATTTTCTGTTATTAATGATGATAAGTTTTTACATCGTGTTGATAGACAATACTTACATTTGGAATTATGGCAGCGTATGAGCTGTGATGATGGTAATGGCAATCAAGATCAGAATCTCTTACCAGTAGGAATGGTGCGCATACCATTGCATCAATTTTATATAGCTTATAGAGATTCAGCCATAACAAATCATTTGTGCAAAGGAAAGGTAAGATTCTTGTTTAGTAAGTTTTAATAGGCATTTATTAAAATTGTAATATCTAATATTAATAGCTTCCCGTAATTTCTATTGATGCTTGGGCTCCAATAATAAATTGTCAATCTGGTTTAAATGTGGGAGAATTAAAATGTTTATTGGCAGTGGGTAGTGATGAACAAATTCAAAATCTTAAATATTCCAGGGGCTTTAACTCAACAGCAGTTACTCTAACAAAAATAATACTAGAAAAAAATACATTAAATAAATTACAACCATTGCAAATGCCAGCCACTTCTACAAACTCTAATAATGATCAGCCATCTACATCATCATCCACCACAACAACATCGTCAAGAATTAAAAAAACCTCGGATATTTTGGATATGATACAAAATGTTCTGATGACTCCACCAGCAACAGCTACAGCAATAGTTACCCAACCAAACAAGGTCCCTCCGCCTCCTCCGTCTTTACATGCAGCAACTGAAACTTGTTCTCATACCACAGGGTCTTTAAAACCTTTAAAACCATCGAATGTTAAACTTTTCAAGCTTTCATTAGACATACAAAAAGCCATTGGCTTACCTTTGAATCCAGCTTCCAAAGCTAAAAAAGGTTCTGCCAAACGCAATACCTCAAAACGTTTTCCACCTAATGAACCGCCAAGTTGTTATGTAACATTCCAAGCTGATGAGGGACATTATCAGACATATAAATCACATGAGGGCATGGTATTTGCCACAAATATTGTTGAAAAATCAACGCAACCACAATGGCTACAACGTTTTCGTTTAGGAGCTACGATTGATTATTTAAATAATGTAAGTAAATTATTTTTCAAAACATTTTAATTAACCTGCCTTTGAAAAGTACCAAAATTTTTTTAATTACTAAAATTGCAATCGTTGGCAAGATCGATTTGAATAAATTTCATTAAAATTGATAAGCTTTATGAACATTTCCCGGTTAAAGTAAACAGAACTCTATCTTGAAAATGTACCAAAAATATTATATTTTCTCAAAAGTGCACAAAAAGAAATTTTAAATAACAAAAAATTTATAATTCGTAAAAACTTATTTTAAAAATTATCGACCAAAATTTTTGGTGCAGCCGCAAGTCTGTGTTCGACTACATAAACAAATATTAGGTATGTGCGAAGTCGTTATCGGTAACAACAACAATTTATACACAATTTTAACAATAGAAACGGTTTCTGGTATAATTGGGTACCCGCGGTAACGTACGTGAACAGAGCTATTAATGGCAAATTTACACACAATTTAAAAATAAATAATATAATAAAATAAAAAATATTTTCTAGCCACAAAAACGTTTCATATTAAAAGTGTGGAAAAAATCATCTCTAGATATTGCTCAAGGACGCACCCAACCTACTCCCATGGAAGATGCTATTATTGGATTCACCGCACTTGACTTAAATGTCTTTGCAAGAGGTCTACACATTGAAGGTAGTTTTAACATTGTTGATTTTAATGGACGCATAAATGGCCAACTGTTAGTAAGATGTCAACCATTAGAAGAAGTTCCACTAGTAGTCGGTGGCGTTGCTAGTGCAACGTCAACCACTACAGGTCAATTGGTAACAGCAACAACAAACTCAGTTGATTCTGTAATTGATCAATTTGAACAAACTTTAGATTTAACGCATTTAAATCTAGGACAAGCTATTAAACGTAAATTTACCGAACTCGAAGGTATATCGCAACGTTTAAGAGTCCGTTTAGGAGACGTTACTGATTCAGAATTACCAAAAAATTTTGATTTGGAAACTTTAAATACATGGCAGCCATTAAGTTGTAGCGATGTGCTTGATAATGAAGTTGATGAATTTGAACAGGATCTGAATACACCCCCCATAGCGGAACAACAAGAAGATGAGGCTAAAGGGAAATCTCAAACTGATAATGTTGAAACTAGTGAATAGTGTTTGTGGTTACGACATACCTTTGTTGTTTGTCATCTCTGCGAATTCTCTACTTCGTATTGCACATTATTATTAATGTTTGTATTGCCCCTAATATCATCCATAAACTTGCAACTACATCATCCTATAAAACCATATTCATAGCATCTTAATACTTTTAAAAAATCCATACAAAAAATAGAAAAAGAGTACTTTGTATTATGACAAAGTCTCTCTGTTTAACAACTTCCTTAAATTTGTGTTAAAAAGTTTAGATCATAATGAAATTCAGAAAACTTTCAAATTAAAAATTATCGATTAAAATTTTTACAAAATTTTATAAAACTTTAACTCGTTAGTTTAGGACTTGGGGTCTCTTAAGCTTATTATGATTTAAACTTTACTTAGTGCTTAAGTATAATAAATTTTTATAGTCATATTACAAACAAAATTATAATTATGAATTTAATTCACCTTTAATTAACAATTAAAAATAAACAACAAGTGATTTGTTTTTATAAAACTTAATGTAATTCTTTTAAGATTTTTACATTTAGTTATTTTTATAATTTTCTAAATGTATTATTATTATCAACCCTGTTCTGAGTTCCAAAACTTTTTAATTAGAGTAAATTTGTAAAATTTTGAAAATTCGGAAATTTTAAGATAAATTTGTATTAATTGTTGCAAAAAGTATATACATATATTCGTTTTATTTTTACAATCTTTTCCTACACGAAATAAAACGAAAAAAATAATTCGGATGTGCATCATAGAACATTAAAAAAATTTGGAATGTTTCACTTTAGAATTTTTTATGTGGATTTGGAACTTAGAACAGCGCCGTAACGTTACATCTAATTTCAGCTAAGCTTACCATTAAATTATAATCATTGTTTTATCAAATATAAGTGATGTACTTAAATCCACAATATTTTATTATCATCATAAATAGTCGCTAGTATTATAATCGTATAAGTATTTTATTACTTTTAATTCAAAAAAGTAATCGGGCTGATTGCGGTTGGTGCTGTCGATATCGGCAGTTAAGCTAGAATTAGTTATACGTAACGTCGAATCAGCGCTGATTCAGTATAAAATAATGAGTAAAAATAAACTAACAGCGATGCTCTTTTAACTCATTAGATTTTCCATAAGGAGATACGTCACGTTACGTCTACGTATAGCTAATGGAGCTTTTAGGTTTTTTTTTACTAAAAACTCGTTATAAAAACAACTTTTGCAAAATTTTACAAACTAGTTATGGTGAAAATCCTTTAAATTGCAATAAATGTACCGGAAGAGTTGTATTTGTAAATTTCAAAATAAAAAA
The DNA here is from genome assembly GCA_949987735.1 of Leucophora obtusa. Taxonomy (NCBI): domain Eukaryota; kingdom Metazoa; phylum Arthropoda; class Insecta; order Diptera; family Anthomyiidae; genus Leucophora; species Leucophora obtusa. The sequence continues at coordinate 14,582,635 of OX465296.1, forward strand.
TACCGTGTTGTATGCAGACGTTTTTTTCGGCATCAACAATGTCAACCGCAATCAGACCTAATACATTTAATATATGCACTGAATGAACTACTTGATGTTATATTTTGAATTTCTTTAAAATAAATAATAAATAAACCAAAAATTCAGTGTTTTTAAAGCCTTTATAGAGAGTGATCAAAGCGGTAACTTGAGAAAGATATCTTAATTTATTTTCGATGCTATAAACCGATTGCCTTCCAAGTCTACTTGCAAAACCCCTTATGAAATTTGGTTCAACAGAAAGCCTGATTTGGGTAATATAAGAGTATATGGAAGTAAAGCGTATGTGCAAATACCTAAATGTAAACGTCGAAAACTGGATAATGTATCAACTGAAGGTATATTGATTGGTTATGCTGATAATTCTAAAGGTTACCGAATCCTGAAGAAAGATGGTAATAAAGTTATAATCAGTAAAGATGTAAGATTCGTAGAAGATTCTGACATTAAAATTGAATCAACTTGTGTGTAAAATCTTTGGGTTCCAATAAGTATCATCAAACTTCTTTTCTCCTAGAAAATTGATTTGTAAAAATTTTAAAATAATCTTTAAAAATCTAGAACTTAACAAGGGTGTTTTTCGTTTTCACATAAATTGCTGTTAAAAATGCATATTCAAAAGTTTTAATTTCAACCTTTTTATAAGTTCAAACAGTTAAATTTTCAAATAAAAACCCTTAAAAACTCCAAAAAAAAAAGTCAACATCATAATAGCTTTAGCAAAAATAGAGAAAAGGTACTTTATTTGTAACAACCAGAGACTTTTCACCCTTAAAGTGATTTTTTCCTTATAAAAACTATTTTTCAAGTGTAATTTTTTTTTCAATTTTACATTTGTTTTTTATTTATTTTTTTTTTTTAATAATAAATACAGCATTTATTTACTTCAAATTACATAACCAAAGCCCTGGGGCCATATATGATTAATAAAAGCTACTACAAAAAAAATTAAATAAAGATAATAAAAAAAAATAATAATAAAAATAAATAATAATAAAAATAAATAATAAAAATAAATAATAAAAAAAATAAGTAAAAAATACAGTAAAACTATCATATAAAAAAAATACTGAAAACATTATCTTGAATAATATAAATAGATATTTAAAAAAAAATAATACAATCACCAGATTTTCCTAAGTGCAGCGATAATAAAAAAAGAAAAGATCGAGAGAGATAAAAATAGTAGCACAAATAAAAAGCTATAACTCATGAATAGCTACATAATCCTTAAGCTTTCGCCTAAAGACCTGGGGTGAAAAAGCAAAACCTCTCAGGTTTACAATACAGGTTTAAATACAATTTATTTCGTCATGAATACGATTTATTTCGCCATTTTTTGCCTTCTCAGGTAATCACTTATAAAAAAAGGGAAATAATTTCGTAAAAAAAAGCAAAATTTAAAATAAAAAAAACCACTCATAAAATGGGTTGCTTTCCTTTTTTAACCTGCGTTTTCCTGTATTTGGTGCCCAACATTCACCTTTTTAACAAATTTAACAGAATTCGTGTAAGTCTGGGTTTTTGTGGAACGAATTAATTGAATATTAAAAATAATAAAATGTGTTCAAAAGACCCTAACGCGAAAAAGGTCCTAATTGGGTTAACGTATATAGTTCCTATAAGTAGACAAAATTTGGAATCACTTTATAATAAACCTGAAAAACAAGCATTTTTCAAAATAAAAACTTCGATTGTACAACTTTTCCATCTCTGAACATCGCCAAATAATGGGATTTTTTAAATATGGCAACATTGAAGAGAGTGTGAGACTGAAAATATAGAGTATGAGAGAATAAGCACAATACAAATGGAAAAGGGATCTTAAATCGTGACGGAAAAAAAATTAACAAAATAGCAACGGAAACGGAATCTGACTTTTACAACAGAGAACACATAGACAGTCAAGTTGGTTATATTTTTCTTCTTGCCACATTCCAACGTATTGTTGTTGTTTGACATTAGTCAGAATAAAAGGCTGTGAAAGTGTTATTGCTGTTTTTTTATATTTTATAAATTTATAAAGTTAAATCCTTTGATATTACTAGTGCATGACGAAATCAACCATGTAGTCGTTCTATGCTTGTACTGTGATTGAAATTGTGTGAAAATCTGGCAACATTAGTAAAATATTCTGAGAGTAAAAACAGGAGAGAAAGAAATTCCGTTGACAAAATAAAATAAGTTTTATCTCTCACGGAAATCGTTGCGCGAATTTAATTGTCAAATTGTATGGAAAAAACGGGGGGCCTTTGCATTGTGCTTAGGGTATTCAATCGATTATTTGTTAATTCGATTAATCGAACAATTTTTCTCAAAAATTGTTCGAACAATTTAAAATGTCCAAATTTCGAATAACGAATAATTCGAATCATTTCATACGATTAATCGAAATTGGTAGAAAATTACAATAATGTTTAAAAAATATAAATTTTTATTAAAGTAAATGTGATGAAATCTCAAAACTTTTTTAAAAAATTGTGATAAATAATTAGCTGTAGACTTGTACCGATCCAGATTTCATTCTGGCCTAAGAAAATAATTAAGGGACGACCTTTTAGAATTTCTAGAAATGTATGTTAGCTTCAACTCAATGAGATCTTCATGTTTTCAAGAAGGAGCGTTAATAAAGATCTTAAATCCCAAAGAAAAAACAAAAACAACATAAAATTATCAGTTTGCTTTGTCATCTTCCAAATTACTACTTTGATGTTGTGACTTATCTAGAAAAGTAGTGGTATCTACATATTTACGTATAATAAATTTTTAATTATTTTTTACGACCTTTAGCGTTGATGTTAAACGAAAGCATTAATAATTATTGTAATTAATGATTATTAGAATTATTAATTATAATTAATCCTCAATGTAATAAAGCTTGTTTAGTTAGCACTCTGAATTAATAAAATAAAGGGATGGAGGTAAGGAAACGTAGAGGGGAAATCAATTCTCAACAGAATTCCTCTCTAGATTTACTTTTTTATGTATCCAATACATACGAAAGAGCTACAAATTAATGTACGGGGTCTTATATTACTCTTTAACTCATTGCGGTGTGGTTCTCCCCAATTTGGATAAAATTTTATTATGTGAAAGAGGGGAAAGAAAAAATAAAAATAATAGCTGTATTTTGTCTCATGTCTATCAACGTTAAGTATTTAAAGCAAATATACGTTAAACCGAAAAAAAAAAAAAAAAAAAAAAAATTTTAAACCGATTGTAGTACAAAAAAAATTTAAACAGGTTATGTTTATAATTATTCCGTTATAATCGAACGTGCGTCAGCAAAAGTTTTTAGGAAGGAACGCGAATAAGTTACGTTAGATGTGAAAATGTATAAACGTTGAGTTTCCAACGTTGATAATTATCCGTGTTGAAAGATAACGTGCATACGAAAAATAATATGTTAGTTTTCCTCTTAAACACGTTTTTATGCACTTTGAGTTTTTTTCAGAGTTAACGGATATAGTTAAGTCGAAAATACAGCTAATGACAAAATCTGATCTAAATTATTACATTTTTTTATTTTTATGAATTTCAGAGAAGTTATTTATTTATTTAGTTGTGTTCTCATATCCTGTACAACAAGATTAAATCTTATAAATTAAAGTACAGGAAAGCAGTTTGTAAAAAACAGATATTGCAAAATATTTAAAGAAAAACTTAAAATTACACTAAATATGCTTTAGAAACGTAAACTATCTAAAAATCACAAATAGTTGCAAAAATAAATATATTAATTAGACTAACAAATTGTCAATATTGTAGAAAACAAAATTAATTCTGTTTAAAAAATTCGAATAGAAATTGTTTGAAGTTGCTTGCGTTGCTTTTGAGTTGTTGATTGGATGGAAGATCTCTCCAAAGACGTGCGGCATTTATGAAGAAGTGTCTTTCTACCCCTTGGGGATAATGCAAATTGAATAATTTCAAAAAGATATAAAGGATGTTTTGTATAAATGATTTTGTGATAAAACAAAAGTACTCGAATTTTTAGAAGACTTTCAAATTAATTAATTTATTTTTGTTTCTTTTTTTAAATAAAATTATTAAAAACACAAGTGTATGTATATTATTTTACAGAAATTTTTTTTCAATTAATCGATTAATTTTAAATTTTGTTCGATTAACCGGTTAAGAAAAAAAACCGATTAATTATTTGCACGATTAATCGATTAAAATAAAAATCCGATTAATTGAATACCCTAATTGTGCTTATACTCTGAAGCGGTCTATATACTAAACGTCAGCATGAATGTCTTGCAAAACATTCTCTTATACAACCCCAAGATTTTTTTTGTAATGATCTGAATTTTAATATCCTGTAAATAAATATAAATAAGCAAAATTATTATTTTGTTATTTTTAGTATTAGTCAAATCTGTCATCAGTGCATGCAAGAGAACGTTGTGTAAAACATTCATTGCAGAGCTTTACTACAATATATACGATCAAATAACAAAAAAAATTGTTGTTGGAATACTCGGTCAAGCATGTTGTAAAATTAACCGTCAAAAACACAAAATCAATACTTCGTATTTAATTTTTTGTTTTTGCATTATTCTAGATTTTTATTAACGGTATCCATTTTTTGTCACAAAAAACTAATTAAAAATGTAAAAGTCCTTAATGAACTTTTTCATTACAACCCAGAGAAATTAATTTAAGCCCAGTATTTTTTTCACAAGAGCGAAAACATTTTGCTACATTTTTGTAGCCCAAAAATAATAAATACATAAACAGTAGTCTATAGGAAGCTACAATCATAACCAGGGCAAGGACTTTCATGCACTAAAAAATCGAAAATATACCCTTAAAATATGCACTATAAAATAGAAAATATGCACTTAAATATGCATTTATAATGAAATATGCACTAAAAACCAAAAAAATATGCAATTATAAATAAATGTTTTTTTTAATTATATTTATTAAAAACGAACATAAACGTAAAAATTCAGTTATCGGTTACAATAAGCTTGTTCGTTTACTTACTACAAGTTACTATATTTACTACAGCTGGAAAAATTCAATACAAAAATTAAACAAAGCTTTGCAATGGTACACCCAAAAAGTTCCTTAGTTGGTTATAACGAATATTTCAACTATCTTATAGGTGAAATACCCCTAACTAGTATGTAGTTGAATTGATTTAGTTGGTGTTAACTAAGTTTTTTAAAATATCAGCAATTCAACTAGGAGTACAGCTAATTACAACCATATGATGAAAAAATAATAAAGTTAGTGAATACCAACTATATCAAATCCAAAAATGGTTAATATAAAACATAGAATTTGATCTTTGTTTCCTTTTCATAACACAGAAAATTTAACAATTATTTTTTATCGCTTTATTTACATTCTGTTACACATATTTAATTTACATACTTTTAATCCATTTTACCTTCCTGATTTGATATATTAATTCTTAAACTAATCAAATTCATAGCACATAACTTGAATGTTGATTCTTGAATTTTCTCTTGATGGCCAATTTGGAGATCGTTTCAATCCCGTATATGCCGTATTTTTCTATAGAAAATAAATGCATTACAAAATTATCAAAATCAAATACTAAAACAATCACAACATTAACAACTTACCACACAAAATTTAAAAACAATTTGAAAAATCCGCAAGATAATGATATTTTATTTTTTGAAATAAAAGTTTTATTGTTTGACATTTCTTTATGAACTTTTTTGTTTTTTTTTCACAGGGTAACCAAAATATAGTATTTTTCAATTAAACCCATAGTCGTTAATGATTATAATAGTTGCTTCAAATTTATTTCAAATCAACTACTGATTTTGTTAACTAAGCAACTATGGAATTTTATCGGTGTAGAAAAGTAGTAAGAAATCAAGGTTGGTTACCGTTATCGTTATAATACCGTTATCACTAAAATACCGTTTCAAATTGAATACCGTTACCAATATCTCTAAAAGTTTTTCCAAATACCGTTATCGTTACCGATACCATTATTTTTAATGGTAGTTACCGGTATTTTACCGGTATTTATGAATTCATATAAAAATGCAAATTTTTTAAACTTTTTTATAATAATTTTCAGTTTTTTTTACCGTTACCGAAACAAATGAAATTTAATAACGTTACCCTTACCGTTATTCGTTTCGGTAACCAACCTTGTAAGAAATTCGAGTAAACGAACACACTGAATATGTCTTCAAATACACATAAGCTCTGTTTCTTTACTTTTTGGATAAAGTTCTGTAAAATGAGAGTTAACAAGAAATACTCTCCCGAAATGACAAAAATGCACAAAAGTAAACGAACGCGAAGAACCACATTTGAAGCCCGAAAAACAAATCTCAATAGATTTGTGAATTATAGTTCGTTTTGGTGAGCGCTCTTTCTAGTTCTTGTTCAATTTGTTGTAAAAATCTAGATAGCTTTTCTAGTTAAACACCTTTTTAAATCAAAAATTTAATAAAAATTTCCTTTTTAGGCATTTCTATTTACAAAAAGGAATACATAGTTTATTAAATTTGGAAAAGATTTTAATATTAAACAAAAGCTTCGATTTATTTACATTAGGCTGGGTCGATTTGTGGGGAGGCAAAAAAATCGCCCATGGCTCAGAGAAAATCGTATTCTAGGGATCAAAATAAGAAACTTTGCCGAAGGAACCATACCTCTAAAACGAATTCTACTACCCCTAACTGTTGACTTTTGTCCCGTAGGGTCAAGTTTTGAAAAATCCCACTTTGACCCATTTAGAGTGCCCCAATCGAGTCCAAATGTATGACCGACCCCCACTAACTTTGGAGGGCCGATCCACCCATGCCAGTAGTACACCCCCTGGAACTCCCCTTGGGGGGTTCCAGGGGGTGTACCACTGGCATGGGTGGATCGGCCCTCCAAAGTTAGTGGGGGTCGGTCATACATTTGGACTCGATTGGGGCACTCTAAATGGGTCAAAGTGGGATTTTTCAAAACTTGACCCTACGGGACAAAAGTCAACAGTTGGGGGTAGTAGAATTCGTTTTAGAGGTATGGTTCCTTCGGCAAAGTTTCTTATTTTGATCCCTAGAATACGATTTTCACTGAGCCATGGGCGATTATTAAATCGACCCGCCCTAATTTACATACTTAACTCTTTAACACATTTAAACAAGCGCCTTCAAAAAATTGTCGGTAATTTTATGGAGTTGTAAAATCACTGATAGGCTTTTGCAACTATTATACTAATTTTTGTAAATGATAAACATATTTTCTGAATGAATGAAATGATCGATTTTTTTTTTTTTTTTTTTAAAGAAAAGCAACACTCAGGAAATTCTTCCTACTAATTAACGTGTTGCTTCCTTTGGAAATGGGATAGAGAAGAAGTGAAAGGTGGTGAAAGATGAAGGGCTTCAAATATGGCAACACTGTAATTGCGCGAGATGTTGAATTTTAGAACAGTTGTTGCGCGCCATCTGATGGTAAGTTGGCGAACTTTGTTGAGGCTTTTAGTTCATAGCCCTGTTATATTATTTTACTTCGGTGGGGTTAAGTGCTATGGGAACACCGAAGGAGGACGCTGCGATATGTATGAGGGATAGAAAAAACTCATACATATTACTATTTTTCATAAATTGATGTTGCCTTGGTTGGGGCTTGAACCCGCAACCTCACGTGTAACAGTCCAACGCACTTACCATTACACCACAGCGCCCACAACTAAATTGAACTAACTTGATTGAACTAAAAGAGCTATTAGTTGTGAACTTGGTCTTTAGTTCAAATTAGTGAAGAGTTCAATTGAACTAGTTGCACCCAACTGATGATATAACAGCTGATAAAAACAATTTACCCAAATTTACACGAAAAAAAGTCTGGGCTTTTTCGTGCAAGAAGAACAAGAATATTACTCTCTCATGACAGCTCTCATTTACCCAATTGTGTAGTAAGAAAACGCTTTTTAGTAAAATTGGGATACTGCGGGATCCCAATGTTGAGTACCCGAACACAGCTATTGTTAAATATATTTTTAGAAAATTCAGTGAAAATAAAAAGAAATACAGTCGATTGTAAATATTAATGGTGTGTGGCATTTTACCTGAAAAAAACTTTATTATAAAATAGAACTTAAATATGTGTACTATAAAATCGTACTCACTTTCGTAACTCAGAGAAAAAAGTGGTAGAAATTAATGCTCGGGGACAAGTTTCATTAAAATAATTTTTATAAAATTTTTCAACTTTCTGTTTGTGAGAAATAACACCCGAAAACGTTAATTTCAAATTCCATCTATAAAAAATATGTTAGTGGATGACAACATATTGTATACTATGTGTTTCTCTTTCTAGTGTAGTGTTATATTACCAACAGAGCTTCCAAATAATTAATTTAGTTATCTTCATTTAACACATTATTTATTTATTGTTGCAATACAATAAGCCTTCAAGGCCAAAAACGTATTGCTAGTATACTTCATAAGTTAAATATAAATAGCAAGATTTCTAGGATTAAATATAATTTTAAAGTATGAATTCTTAAATCGAATTTCATATTTAAAAATATTAAAAAAATATGCAATAATGTGCAAAATATGCAATAAAAATCCAGGGTTGAAAAAGCTACGACTAAAGTAGCAGTAGTAACTAAAAATGACGATTATTGTAGTAAAAAAACAACAAAACTAAAAGTCATCACATCGCTACTACTACCACTATGCCAGAGCTTTGAAGAATTAATTCCTTTTTGAATGAATTCACTACCAATCGAATTCAATTTTCTCTAGAATTGAATGAATTCCTTTTCTTAAGTAATTCACTGAATTCGTTCAAATGAACGCGTTCATCAAACAACAAATTCAAAGAATTAATTCAATTGCAATAGTTCTTTTTATTAAAGCAAATGAATTAATTCACCGGTGAACGCGTTCAATTTTATAAATCGAACGGAAAAAAAAGTGAATTAATTCCTTACTGAATTAATTCACTACTGAATTCGTTCAATTTCATTTTCGTTCAGTGAATTAAAAAAAATAAAATTACGTTCAGTGAATTAAAAAAAAAATAATAAGTTCACTGAATTGAAAAAAAAATAAAATAAGTTCACTGTATTGAAAAAAAATAAAATAAGTTCACTGAATTCAAACTTGTTTTCTGCCGTTCAGTAGAAGAAAACAATAACGTACAAATACAATTTTTAAATAAGCAATTTTGCAGCGTGTGCTAGTAAAAATATACAAATTAGAAACCGGATGCTGTTTATCAACCTACATGATTCAAAAATAAAGCCTTTTACTATTAAAAATAAAAACTTTACTTTTATAGATAAATTTGGAAAAAAAAATATAACTATTAATTTTTCAAACCAGTTATATAGTTATATTTTTTTCCAAATGTATCTATATCTGTAAAGTTTTTATTTTTAATAGTAAAAGGCTTTATTTTTGAATCATGTAGGTTGATAAACAGCATACGGTTTCTAATTTGCTTATTTTTACTAGCACACGCTGTAAAATTGCTTATTTAAAAATTTTATTTGTACATTATTGTTTTCTTCTACTGAACGGCAGAAAACAGGCTTTGAATTCAGTGAACTTATTTTATTTTTTTTCAATTCAGTGAACTTATTTTATTTTTTTTTTCAATTCAGTGAACTTATTTTTTTTTTTTTAATTCACTGAACGTAATTCTATTTTTTCTTAATTCACTGAACGTAATTTTATTTTTTTTCAATTCACTGAACGAAAATGAAATTGAACGAATTCAGTAGTGAATTAATTCAGCAAGGAATTAATTCACTTTTTTTCCGTTCGATTTATAAATTTGAACGTGTTCACCAGTGAATTAATTCATTTGATTTAATAAAAAGAACTATTGCAATTGAATTAATTCGGAACAAAATAAATCGAACGAAAGCAAATATGAATTAATTCCATTCAATATATGGTACTTAGTGAATTAATTCATCGAATTTTTAATTCAGAATTGAAAAATTGAATTAAGGAATTAATTCTTCAAAGCTCTGCACTATGCAAACTTTTCTGTAGCTCAGCAGTAGCACATAGCTTTGTTTTGAAATTGAAAACCACCACAGCATCAATCGATGTGTCTGCTACTAAATTCAACAAGTAGCAGTAGCAGCCAGATAGACAAGACTCCCAAATTACTACTCAGCTACTACTACCACTACACAAAAATTTTATTAGCTAAGCAGTAGCACACATCTTTGTTTTGAAATTGAAAACTACCGCAGCACCAATCGTCTACTTACAAATTAAGCAAGAGCAGTAGCAGCCAAAAATACATGACTCCCAAATTACTACTCAGCAGAGTAGTCATAGAAATATTTTTGGTTGTTTAAAAATGAATTATTTGTTTGGTTTTTCCAGTACTGTGTGTATGTGTGTATGTATTTTATATTGTTTTTGTTAAACAGAACAGAGCATGAAGATGCTAATTTGCCGTTTTGGAATATTCGATTGATTTTATGATTTATGATTTATATTTTGTATTTTAAATTTTTTATTTTATACTATATTATATATTTTTTAACTCACCACTAATTATGAATAATTTGCAATTTCTTTTCATTACGTAGGCCCTTTGCGAGGTGGCTAAATTTTTTCTAAACTAAATACAAATAGAGAAAAGGGTTTAAAATTTCTTTAAAAATTGACGCACCCACCCACCCGTGGTACCAATTTACTTTTCAATATTTTATTTATTGTTTTAAAAATTAACAGTTTCAAGACACATAATGATAGAATTAGGGTACATAAATTTACGTCACAATAAGACAGCACTGTTTCAACGGTAAATTGTTAACAAGTGGTGGGCGAGAGCAAAATAAGGATACACACAAAATTCATACGTAGATCAGTATTTGTTGTTAGGGTTGTCGCAAAATAAGGATACACACAAAATACATACGTAGATCAGTATTTGTTGTTAGGGTTGTCAGATATAGCGCTTTCTTGCCAAACGTGGCGATTTACAAACACATTTGGAGATTTTATTCTTGAAATGGCGACGGACGGTTTTTACGCTGATTTAGGAAGTGGTTGGAGATTTTTATGGATATTTTTTACACTCAGTATCTAATCTCACAGATTATGATTTTAACCTTTTATATAATCCCTATCTTTGATTGAAAAGATAATTTTTTATAATTATTTGTTGCTAATGAAAACAATTTAGTCACGTCAGATTTAGCGTTTTTTATTTTTTACATTGAAGATTATCCCATAATTAGCCAGATTATTAAATATACTTTTTATAAAGTTTCGACAAAAATCGTTAACCGAAGTCCTAAAATAAAATACTGTTGACAGTGCGTTTATCTGGTATAGGCTTAAGAACGCTAAAACTGAGTTAAATTTAAAGACAAAATAACGGAAAAATTAGTTTAATTGAATCAGAACGGGTTTAAATTTTGCACTAACTTTTTTATATGAGTGTACTAAAAACTACAGTTGGGCATCGATTATCCGGAATGGTCGGGATCGGAGCATTCTGGATAATCGATTTTTCCGGTTAACTGATGTAAAATTTTTTACGCTTTTTAATATAAATGTTTGTTTTATTTAATCAATATACAAACTTACAAAATATAACGTTAATAAGTTTTTAATTGCTACATATGTAATTACTTAAAAAAATTCATTTATTGTGTTTTCTTTCTTTTCCTTAACTTTCATATTTTCCGCTAAGAGCTTCTCTTAGATACGGTAGACTTGTATTTTATCTTGTTCTCTAATATTCTATAATATTAATCTTTCTATAATATGTCCTTTGAATTTTTATGGCCATATAAGAAATGTTCATAATGGCAACTAAAACTGCTTTCAGGGAAACACTTCCAAAAAAGGCTTATTTCCTCTCCATTGTAGATTTTCTTATTTATAAGATTTTCCTTTGATGTGTATTCTTCCATCTGATTTACAAAAATTGTGGCAGATACATATTCGGCAGATGCTTTGTGAATTCCATGTTGTTTTTTAAAGTTCTGTAACTAGCCTCGAGAATATTCACATGCTAAGCTTATATTTAATTTTTAATGGAAGAACTTAGCCTTTTCCATTATCATTAAACTGGAAATTGGGATCCCTTTAAAACGTTTTTGTCGGAACCATTCGTATTTCGCTCTAATGCTTTTTTTAAAGTTTTTCGATTTTGGAAGCGAGTAAAACTAAATCACTTTCTGTACAATATTTTAATATTTTATCTTTATATTTTATGCCCACTCCATATTTTTGTGATAGTGTTTGAACAAAAATATGTTTTTTTTAAATAGTCGTTGACTATATCAAATTTTTCTTGAATAGTTAATACTTTTCTTTGCTTTTTACTCGATTCTAAAATTACACATCAACACTCCTTACTACGTAAATTTCAATTGCAACTAAACACCAGAGGAAAAACATGCAAACAAGGGAATAACCTTATTTCGTTTTAGACACATATTAATTTTAGTGTTGCTAACATGTTGAAACCAAATTTCGTCAAAATAAATAGTAGATGTTTTTCAATCCCGGATAATTGATGTAATCATGGTTAATCGATTGAAATAAAAAAATCTTCCTTTCCTTATAGATCCCGGATAATTGATGTTCCCGGTTAATTGAATCACGGATAATCGATGCCCATCTGTACTTTAAAATGACCTTGTAGAAAATACTACTGACAGTAGCAGATTATTTTTGTTATATATCCGTAAGATAGGAACATCAAACATAAAACTGAATTTTTACTTGTTTTTAATCAACAAACATATTCGTCGCTGCTCCTAAGAAAATACCTACATATTTGTCGATAAACTTTTTTGTGAGGAGACATACAAATCTGCTTTATTTCAACGTTTTTCGGAACTTCTTGGAAATTATTTTTTTACACACATATAAACCAAACTTCAAGCTTTTCATTTATAAAAGAATTACTTCCAAAAAAAATGGCCAAGACACACAACACAGACCTAATTTAGGTGTTCCACACATAATTTTTGAAAACAAATAGCTATTTTCTTAGGCGCAGCAACGATATGCTGATTTCAAATATGAACTCATAAACCTTTATTAATTTATAAGCCGCTTTTTTAATTAAAACATTTCAAGTTTATTATGTAATTTTGTATGCGCCCAATACACATCAGATAAACCAAAATCATTTATTCTTTCGCTAAAAAAAAACTACTCAGCATGAAAGGAGTCATATTTCGTTTTTCTATGTTTTACTACTTTGTTTTTTCGTTTTCTGCTCTTGCTGTTTTTTTTTTTTCTGTAGCAGCAGTATTTGTAGCAGTAGCAGTAGTAGTTGTTCATTTCGTTTTTCTGCTCTTACTGTTTACAAATGCTCCGTGTTTTGTTTGTAGTGGTAGCAGTAGCACAAGAACAAAAATAGAGTTGATCAAAAACAATGACTACCTACTTTGTATAAACTAAGTAGCAGGCAGATGCTTTTACTAAAGCTACATGAATTGTTTGTAGTAGTAGCAGTAGTAAAAAGCAAAAATATTTTTTGAATCGTAGTTTTTTAAACCCTGTAAAAATCATAAAATATGCACCTTTTCAACTTTTTCGTAAATAACCAAAAACTTTACAAAACCCCTAAAAAAAAGTCAAGAATAAGTTAGAAAAAACTAGGCTTACCGTTATTTTTAATTTTCACGTGGTTATTCAAAATTTTACATACAAAAAAAGCTGAAAATTCGTTTTATTTTAGATTTTTTCCAAAAAAAAATGCACCGAAATAACTGACTACCCCTACCCTTACAATATCGGTACAGAAGTAACTAAAACAACGTTACCGAAATAAAATTATCCTTTAAATGCCGTTACCAAAATATATGAAGTACCATTATCCTTAAAATACCGCGATACCGAAATAAATGAAAAGCGTTAGGCTTATATTACCGTTATCGAAATCTAGAATAGCGTTAATCTTAACGATAACCGTATCGTTTCGGTTACCAAACATGGTATTTAAACACTTAAATGATTATTCCTCAATTTAAACAATTCAACAACTTATTAATTTTTTTTAATTTTAGCAGCATTAGACCATCTAGAAGAGAATTTTATGGAGAATAGCCTTGGCTTTTTTTTATTTTGATTGAATATTGCGTTCTCCATCCGAGGCAGTAGAGAAAATCTTCGAGACAATTCTTGTAGTTTTTGAGTTTAATAGGTTGTAATTTTTGAAAAACATACTTGGAATTTCGTTCTCAAATTTAAGTAGGATCTTCCATTTAACCAACAACTCAACAGAAACGCAAGCAACTTCAAACAATTTCTAGTTGGTTTTTTTGCTACTAGTCTAATTAAAATATTTATTTCTGCAACAATTTGTAATATTTAGATAGCTAAGTTTCCGTTTTCCACAAACTACTTTCCTGTACTTTTACTACATTTTTTCTTGTTGTAAAGGATATGATAACATAAATAAGAAATAAATAAATATATTTTCGTGAAGGACCTATCGATTTATGCAAAACAAAAAAAAAGTATCGATATCTTAAGTCTCTAAATCAGACTATTCCATTATTTTAAATCATAAAAGTTCAATTTTGTATGGTGTTGAGTGTTACACTCAGTTGTTTTTATTTATAATAGTAAGTTTAATTTAAATTTTGGAATTTTAAAAACACATCTTCACTTTTATTCATTAAATTTTCGATATCATTTAAATATTCTTCACTAAACACACCATACCACAAGGAACGTACCACCAGAACAACAAACAATAGTTCACGTAATCGTAAACGTTTTTCTCTCAAACGACGAACAGGCCACCACCAGCGCACAGAACGGCTTTTTAATTTCATTTCATCAAATTGGTGTGTTTTCTGCTTATCATCTACTAACCTTCTGTTACTACTATAAATAGAGGCGTCCTGGTTACGTTTACGATTATTTTATGCTAAGATACGTTGTTCCTCACGTGGTGAAATTGTTTGTGGAGGTGATGGTGTTTCGAATTCATTCAAATCGGCATCATAGTATAAAGCAGCACGGAAAGGACGTAATTCCCATGGTGCTTGATTTTCCATAGGAGTCAATTGAACACCCAAATCTTCTAAGGTGGGTAAATTTTTAAGGACCTTGTCGGTGACACACTCCAATTCCAAACGTTCTAAATGCAAATCACCCACAGGTTGACCAGGACAAATCATTTCGGTCAATTTGGTTTTTAACAAAAAAGTTGGATCGAAACGCATATCATAACGATGATAACCCCACCATTTTTCATCTTTACGCATAAGACGATGGAACCAATCTACCAATTCACTTAATTTATAACGTTTGGGTCTAAAGAGAAAAGAAATTAGTTTTCGTAAAATTATAACTATAATATTTACACTGATTTTCAATGCCATAAGGTCACTTATTAATTTAACTTTTTTAAAAAACTCAACTATTTAAAAAAACTTTCTTCTAAAATCAATAGATGAGAAAATCTTTAAATAAAATTTATTTAGAAATGTTTTTCAAAACATAAGGTCACCTATAATTATTTTCCAATATAGGGTAACTATTTTTTGTCATTTGAGCATTATTTGTGTTGTTTACAAAAAATTGAAAGTTGTGTGTCAGCAAAAAACTGGAATTAACACGTGAAAATTTTTGGGCAATAATTTATTACGATTTTCGATGTGGATTATCTAGACAAGAGTGCATAGTGGTGATGAAGCTCATTCCTTATACCTGTGAAACGCTAGTATAACGAATTTAATCGCGGACGACGTTGTTGTATCAGAAAACATTGATGCTGTGCAAAAATTTAGACGAAAAAATATTTGTTCTAGTTGCATTCCTCATAACTTAACAACAGCTCAAAAAGATGTTCGGGTCGATTGGTTCAAACTAATGCTCAAGTAACACAATAGCGGTGCTTCAAAATATGTGTATAAGATCGTTACAAGTGCAGACAAGACAATGCTGTTCGCGGGAACAGCATTGAAAGAATGTAAAATGAATCGTGGATCTATGCATATGAGCCTGAAACTCAACAGCAGTCGACTGTATGACAACGTGAACTCTCACACATCGGCTCAAAAAAGTGACTTCTTGATCATTCAAAAGATCGAATTAATGGGGTCATCCGTCGTTCAGCTCTGACTTGGCACCTAATTACTTTTTCTTGTCCCCGCACATCAAAAATAAACTACGTGGACAACGATTTTTATCAGCAGAAGAAGCCGTAGATGCATTCAAAACCATGTTTTGGAGGTGTCTTACGCGGATTGGAAAAAATGCTATGACAAGTGTTACCTCGCAACTTATAATTTTTTTTTTTTTTTTAGAAAATTGCAAACTTTTATGAGTTTTTAAACAACAATTTTTTGACTGACCATTATATTCAAACATATTATGTCTGTTCCCGTACTTTACCGAAGTTACACAAACTAGCCCAAAGGCGTTCCCGTACTCAAAATTGCGTGTAAATTGTTGTTATTTGGGCTGTTTTGGGTTCCAGCGGGTACCCTCGGTAACGTACGGGAACGCACATATTATTTCACGCATGTTATACGCAGAAAAAAACAGGTGGAACTTTATCTAAGTGCTATGTAATTATACAAAT
The DNA here is from genome assembly GCA_949987735.1 of Leucophora obtusa. Classification (NCBI taxonomy): domain Eukaryota; kingdom Metazoa; phylum Arthropoda; class Insecta; order Diptera; family Anthomyiidae; genus Leucophora; species Leucophora obtusa. The sequence goes on from OX465296.1 coordinate 14,599,213, forward strand.
ACATAAGTTCGAAGTAAGTTTTACAAATTTCTAGCAAAATATTTGTAATTTTTCGGATATTTTCCACTACACATGTATATATTTTGTAAGGATTGTATATATTTTCCAAAAAAATGTGGATAATTTACTAGAACTTTGTAAAACTTACTTGAAAATTATGTAGTTGTATAATTACATAGCTTTTAGGTAATATTCACACTGTTTTTTTCTGTGTGTACACCGAATCTGTAAATTTTGTATATTGTGGATAATTTTGTTTATTATGGTTTTTGTTTGCACCTATCTTGAAAATATTGCCTCCACAATGGTCTAATAAATAAATAAAATAATGAAAAAATACTATCAAATATTATTAAGTTTTTTTTAGGAATTACATATTTTTATCGTTATAAGCTTTTCATCTTAATAGGGATCTGAGGTTCGTGGTCCATTTTTAAGTATGGATCTGCTTATAAGTGCGTCAACATCAAAATTTAAAAACTGTGCGATTTAATTCTAAAAATTGCATTCAATTATTTGCTTAAAATTTCTTTTATTTAAAATGTCACCACCATGTCGTTATACTGGCGTTGCTTTTATGCTGGATAATTTTATAACTCCAAAAAATTTTACATTTAAGTAGAACCCTTGTAGATGCCGTTAAATATTACAGTGAACATCGTTTTCCATTATATATGAAACATTTTAATTTTTCTTATCATTTGAAAATTGTTTACCAAGAGCCATTAAGTTAGAAGGAACAAAATTTCTATTCAAAGCCACGTTGCCAAACAGACCTTATATTTTTAAAGTTAAAATATTTGGCTTTTTTTTAATCACCGGATTTATTTTTGGATTTATTTTATTTTGTTAAAAATCCACTTTTTCTTTTTAAATTTAAAAAATTCTATATTTTTATTCAAATCTTACACTTTTTCGCTAATATAATGTGAAGGCAAAAATTAAAATTTTGCAAACATACAATTTCTAGAATTAAATTAAGCTAAATCCAAAACGGATTTATTTATTTTTAAATCCATTTTGGATTTAGCTTAATTCAATTCCTGTATTTACATTTTTACAAAATTTAATGATTTGCTTTCACATTATATTATCGAATAAGTGTTAGATTTTGATAAAAATATTCAATTTCGAAAATGTGGATTTTTTAACAAAATAAAATACGGCCACTTATTATGCTAATATATGATCAAAAATTATATTAAAAAAAGCTGCTCGCGAAAATATGACATTTTGCAAAGTTACCTTATGGTGTAAAAATCAGTGTATTATACACAACTTACCCCACAGCTTGGTATACCTTACCAGCGGTATCATTATCCTTGGCACAATTTATAATACCTTGGGCAACATCTGATACATAAACGGGTTGTTTAACAGTACGTTCACCCTTATACCACAAAGGCATCGAACGGAATTGACGTCGCCAAATATGAGCATAATAACGTAAGAAACGATCTTCGGGACCATAAATGTCCGAAGGCCGGATAATAGTAGCATCAGGGAATTCCTCACATACAGCTTGTTCACCCCAATATTTGCTACGTAAGAAATTACTACCACCATCAATGATGTGACTCTTGGGATTAGGATCAGCATTTAAAGCTGAGACATGGATCAAACGATCAACACCCTGTTCGCGACAAATGCTAGAAAAAAGAGAAATGTTAAAATATGTTTTTCTATTCTAAATAACTATTCCTTAGAGCAACTTAAAAATTATAAATTTGTTGTTAAGTAAATATCAATTGTATAAATTTTTGAACAATCCTGGCTAAATTTTTGGTCATTTAAGCCCAGTATATTATTCACAAGAACGAACAAATTTCGCTATATGCTTGAAGTCCAAAAAACGGTAATAAAAACCTTAGAAGTCATTAAGGGTGGGTCTTTAACTGCTGCAATAAAATTCAAATCTATGTATAAATACGAAAAAGTTTACACACAAAAATGTAAGCGTATATTTACCAGGCCTCGTAAACTAGTTTTGACGTTAATTGAGTAAACTTACAACATATACACAGTATACGAAGCGTACTTTAACTGAATACCTTTATTGTTTAGCAATTCATTCAATTGAAATTTGAACTTTTCTGAAACAGGGTATATATACTAAAATCGCGTGAAAAGAACCGAGTAATTCGATGGCAAGAAAAGCTCATTTATTCATATTTAATTACATTACTTACCGTGCAATACGACGGGCACCCTCAACATGTACATCATTGAAAGAGAAATTCTTAGTCTCATATTCACGACCCACCAAATTGATGACAACATTTGAATACTTGACAGCTTTACGGATGGACTCTTCATCCGCCAAATTATAGAATTGAAATAAAACTTGACCCAAATCGCCGCAAACTTTTAAACGTATAGCTTCGGAATCATCGCCACGATAAGGTAAAATCATTTGTGAGCCAGATTTCCCCAATTTATTACACACGTAACGTCCCAAAAAACCGGTACTACCAAAAACGGTAGCAACGATACCACTGAAACTGCTGCGACCACCGGTACCGCGTTTCATGGCACTCAAGTTAGTAGTTTTCAAAGGACGTGGACTGTCTGAAGAATAATTAGCAGTACGCAAACACAATACTCCCAAAGCGCCATTGGTTTGTTGTTCTACAATTAAGAAAAATTATGGCAAACTGAATAGAACTGGAAATATTTTCCTTATCCCACAAACGCGTTACATAATTTCTTTGTAGTCTTTTCATACTTGTGGGATTGTTGGTAGTTTTTGGGTTTATATACTTACTTGCCATTTGCGCATTCCTTATTAATATAAGCGCAGCCATTTTTGCAAGCTTTCGCTAATCCCAACTTATTTTAAAAATAAGGTTTTTTCCTAATATTTGTTGAAGTCTATGCGAAAGTGGGCTCTTGCAGTGACTTTTTGTAAATTCAATTCGCTACGATAGATAAAAAGAAATGTCAAATTTGACAACACAATTTGCCCTAAAAAACAACACAGCTGATTAGTAAAGTCAGTAACCACATCAACACAGTACATCAAACAATGAACCGTACACGCAAAAAATAAAAATTGTATATTTGCCGAGGTACTTCGGTAAAATACTTCTCAAGTTTTCTGCTGAGTTGCACAATTCTTTAATTAAAATATACAAATTCCGTTTTTAATTTTTATTTTATTCACTATTTTGTAATTTGAAAGCCTCGTGGCCAATTAATAAATCACAATACTCCACTCAAGATAATCTTAATTTAGAATTTAAAAAACCCTGATAAAAAAAATTGCAATGAAAAAATGTAATAAGCATGTTTTTCACTGCATTGCAAAATAGTGAAAATAGAATAAAGTTTCACTGCAATTACTTTGTTGTAGTTACCTAGTGTCTACAAATCCAATGAAATGCGCAAAGTAATTTGAAAATAACAAGCAATAACAACGGAAAATATTTAGTTCTTGCTTTGTGTGTAATTCGTAAATTTTATGGCATATTTTATAGCATTTGAAGACACCAGGTTTATGAAGAAAAAGTATCATTATGCTGCCTACACACGAAGAAACATTAGTCAGAATATGTGTTTCATTTTTTTTGTTACATTTTTTAATACAGACGATGCTACACACAACAAAACCTCAAACGAAACATTAGTTCTGTATGTCGTAGAGTTGTGAAATTTCGGTAATTTTTGAGTACTCTATACTACTCAATCCACTTCAATTGAGTACTCGATACTACTCAATACTTTTAACGGACTTTTTTTTTAATTTAAAAATAAAAATGTTATGAATTCGTATTAATTAGGGAAAATAATAACAATTCACATAAACGTGTTAAATAACTATTGTAATTTACATTTTAATCAATTTAAAACATTTTAAATAAATTAATTAAATAATTTTTCCTAAAAATTCGTTAAAACTTTCTTTCCTTCACAAATAGAGTTGTATTTTTAGAGTACTATTTTTAGAGTTGTATTTTCATACGAAAAATACACATTTCTACGGATAATTGCATCTTTAAAAGTATTGAGTAGTACCGTTTTAGTATTGAGTACTCAAAAAAACAGTCAGTAATGAGTACTCAGTACCGGAATACTCACTACTTTTACAATTCTAGTATGTCGCTCTAATCTCATAAAATATGCGCGGAAGAAAATCAAATTTAATTAATTTGTTGTTCATTTTTCATATGCTGCTGTTTTTTGAGTTTCATTTTTCAGCTATTGCATTTTATGTCCCATAATTCTCGCAAAATTTTTATATTCATTTATAAAATTAATCTAGTTTTCATTATTTGTAATTGTCGCCACTTTCGTCTCTTTATTTTCTTTACTACGCAAATTGCCATATTTGGCCCTATGGGCTTGGTTTGAAATTGTAAATAAAATTAAATTAAAGCAATAAATTACAAAAGCACCTCACCAATTACAAAAGCGGCGTAAAAACAAACTCAGAATTTTCACGTAAAAATCATTATCGTGAAAATTCATTTTTTTTTTATATGGAGTATAAAACAGTTTTTCATGTGAAATCGAAACAACTTAAACTTGAAAATAACTGACAAAATTCATTTGTCCTTAATGGCTTTTTGTATTATAGATGAATTATAATAGGTTTGTTTTTTTCGAATTTTATACCTACATATATCTATAACGACTTGTAAAAAAACGACTATACGTACCTACTTACTTGATTTTCTTTTATTTTTTGTAAACAAACAAAATTTAACATTTGGGTCGCCTTTGTACAAAAGCTGTTTTCGTACAAAAACTTCGCCGGAACTCGAAATGGAGCAATAATATTGTGTGCCCTGATGTACCTTTACCAACAAACGCATAATTCATTTGTTAGCTTTTGTTGTTTCAGATGAAAGAAATAAAAAATTCTAAAATTTCAAATATTTTTGTTTACATTTGAAAGAGAAAAGCCAAGAATTTTTAAGACATGGTAGCATTTTTATAACTACTTAATTTTTAAGCTAAATTTATATCTACTTAAAAGTTTTATAAATGCTTAAATTTGTATGGAATATTTATACAAAATTCGAAAAAACAAACCTAATATAAGAAATTTTACTTCGAAAAGTAAACGATATTCGTAATATTTTTATAGAATCCGGGCACAGAATTTTTAAGACTTGGTTGCATTTTTATAACTACTTAATTTTTAACGGTGGGTCTCACAATGCAGGGTTAACTTTAACTAATAAGAAAGAAAATGTCAAAAATTGTATGAAAAACAACAAATTTTTGGGTTAACTAATAGTTAACTCATAACCAGGGTTGGCAGGCAATACCGCTAAAATACCGTTATCGATTCAAAACCCTTTCAACTGACTACCGTTACCCCTAAAATACCGTTACCAAAATACCCGGAATATCGTTATCCTTAAAATACCGTTACCGAAATAACTGAAATACCGTTATCCTTAAAATACCGATACCGAAATAAATGAAATATCGATAACCTTAAAATACCGTTACCGAAATACATGAAATAGCGTTATCCTCAAAATACCGTTACCGTTATTTTTAATTCTCTAGTCTTGGTCATTGCACGTGTTTATTGAGTATTTCACATAAATAAAGTCAATTAATTCGTTTTGTTTTTAGGTACTTTACTGTGGTTGTTGGAAAAAAATGCGGTATGTACCGAAATAACTGACTACCGTTATCCTTAAAATACCGTTACCGATATAACTGAAATACCGTTAACCTTAAAATATCGTTACCGAAATAACCCAAATATCGTTATCCTGAAAATACCGTTACCGAAATAACTCAAATACCGTTATCCTGAAAATACCGATACCGAAATAAATGAAAAAGCTTTACCCTTAAAATACCGTTACCGAAATAACCTAAAATATCGTTACCCTAACGATAACCGCATTCGTTTCGGTTACCATCCATGCTCATAACCCAACTCTATGAGATCCTCCGTAAGGAGCTAAATTTACACTAAAAAGTTTTATAAATGCTTAAATTTGTATAGGATATCTATACAAAATTCGAAAAAAAACAAACCTAAGGTTTAGTTTGAATATTGTCCAAATTCTAATATGATATTTATTTTATTTATTTATTTTATTTTAATAAAAACTAACCAAGATATTGTCATATTAGATTTTATTTGTTATCATTTTCTTATTGAAGACAATACGAAACAATTGTATTGTCTAACATGAAAATGATCAACCTTTTTTGAAACGACAAATAAAATCTAATATGACAATATCATATTAGAATTTGGACTTGAGGTTGAACAATATTCTAACTAAATATATGGGAATATAGAAAGTCCGAAGAAACAATTTGTGTATTTTTTAATGCAAAAATTAATATAATTGTTGAAACCATTTAATATTTTCGATTTTGACAATTTTCTCCTGCCAAATAAGTCGACGGTTTAAGCTAATTTCACTACCCTGTTTTTGAAGCTATTTTCTGTTTATCATCTAAATGGAAAATAACTGCAATCGAATCATAGTGAGCATTTAGACGTTAGAAAAAATTGTTAAAGAAATCTCTAAGAATTTGTTTTTTATGATTTAAAAATAAAATCTGTCTCATATTTAACAGCGTTCGTTTTCAAATTAAAAAGTTTCAATTTATAAATCCGTTAAGAGTTGTGAGTCACAACTAACAAAATGCAAATTGTTTAAAAAAAAGACAAATTTTCAGACCATGACTAAGTTGAAGAATTTTCTTTGGAGTCTGCAAAATTCATCCGATCGAAATAAACTTTTGTCTCGCTAATATAAAAAAAAATTCTCTTGAAAAACAACATTAAATTTTCAAAAACTAAATTTGTTCTAAAAATTTAAATATTTAGTTGAACATAGCAACTGTAGATGAAATGAGATTTAGATCAAAGAAATCCAGTACTCTCACAATATAATACATAACAGAAATTTAAAAAAATAGTTTTTTGTTCTATTCAAACGCGTGCCTCAGTGAAAATTTCCCAATTTACAACTTTGAATCCCACTTTAACATATACAAACATTTTCAAATTGCATGGAAATAGTACGAGGGAAATCCCAAACAGACCCCCGTCAGAATCTCCTCTCCAATTTTCCTTTGCATCAGTTGTTTAGAAAATCTGTACCTATACCCATTTTTTTCAAGTCTCGTTGCTTTTTATATTAAATGTTAAAAATTAAACAAAAAAAGTGTTTAATATAAAATTATTCTTTGTTACAAGAACTTTCGCTTAGAAAAGCTTTTCTGTATAACTGGCCTTCTGCCAGACTTAGGGGTTTCCTCCTGTGATAGGTAGTTTAGCGGCTTCGCCAAGTTTTGCTGCAAATGTTTTTCACTAGAGTTCATCCAAAAATATCTATTAAGCTTAATATAAGTAAAAAAATAGAATAGGGAAGTCCAAGTTTGAATTTTAAAAACTTTGGAATTTATTTATTTTTAAATATTTGATCAAATTTAAATCATTTCATTAAATAGTGCTATCAACATCTCAATGCCCAGCATACAGTCCCCATCATGAGAATAAGCCGCCATTTCTTTCCTAACATAATTTTTAAAATTATTATAATGGTAAACCATTTTCTGTGCCCCAACTATTTTCGCCTGTTCCCCATTTTGTTCTTTCAATTCATGTAATATAATACTTTGTTCGATTAATTTACGAGCCGTTGAAATATAAAAATGTTTAAGTGTCCACTTATTTTTTACAGTTATATCAGCTTTAAACGCAGTATATTCATCTGGCTCTTCTTTAATAGCACTTCCCACAAACGCCTCCAGGTCTTCTTGAGCTTGCTTAAGAAGATCTTTAAATTCAATTTTTAAGTTTCGAATTTCATCCATTGCTTATAGAAATTACTGAAAATTTTATAGAAAATATACTAACTACAAGCAATTTTTAAATATAAATAAATTTATCATACCTTTTTTTAAATATCAAAAGAAATTTTATTATATAACCTTCTTCACAGAATTCACTAGAATTAAACACAAATCGCAACTGGCAATGCGAAGTACAGATTTATTAACCACTATTGCCAACCCAATAATGACTATTAAGGGCGGATTATGGGACCGTAAACGTAAATGTGATGTAACTGTACCGTGCCGTAGCTAAAAAGTACACTTATAGATTATCGTAAACGACATTACCATTTAGCATCTATTTCATGTGGTTTTATATTTTATTCTAAATTTTTCCATTTATTTGTTAATTTTTATTCCTTATTTGTTGTTTGAATCAATTTTCTTTATTCATTTCATATTTTTTCCGACTAAAATCATTCAGCTGTTTCGATGCCGGATAGAAAATTCTGATTTCAATAGAATAATCCGGCAAGTTCGTTTACATTTACGTGTTAGTAACCATTCGTATACATTTCTTCTTGTGGTATCGAAACAGCTGATTCGTTACAGATACGTTTACGGTTGGGTAACTCGGCCTTAACTCAGCCTTAAAATGTGTAGCACTCTGATAAAAAGCGCTAAAAAAATCAAACCAAAATCGTCGTGATCGCGAACATGTTCGATCGTTAAAAAACGTGGGTCACGAACATGTTCGAGAACACGACGATTTTTGTTTGAAAATCTGCGTTTTTTTCTGAACCTGCGTTTTTTTCTGAAAGAATGCGTTATATAAAACAGAGTCGATCTTTGAAAAGAGATACAAGTTTAGGGTTCCCATTAGAACAGAGTTGTATAAATTCGTATTAGAGATACAAACATTCGTACTTTGTTTACAAAAAATTTTATTTCTTTGACAGAAGAAATATAATTGAAAATAAAAATACAAAATTTACCGCAAAAAGCAAAATTAAATACAATAAAATGAATTAATACAAAAACAATTGAACTGGTGAAGAATTGTGGCGAAACAAATACAACCATATTCTTGTTTTGCTTTCTTTTTATTCTAAACGTCAAAAAATGTCGACGGTCGGTTGTCGCTGAATTGAAATTAATCGCAAAGACTTCAGCTGTCGTCGGTCGACAATCGATCCAGTTATGAATAATATCTAAGGTATTATTTCAGTATCGTTTGTTGTTAAAAAGATACATAATTAACCCTATATTACACTTGCTAGTTTCTAGATTCCAGTTTTTTGCACCATCAATGCAAATCATATGAAGGGTACTGCATTACCAACCATTTTTAGGGGCCTATAGACGATCAAGCATGTTGTTTAGCTTGGATTGATGGTTCCGTGTATTTGTTTTTGTAATTGCCATCAAACAAGGCATTACACGATCAAATGCTGTACATGTTGTACAGCATGCTTGACCGTATACAGGCCGCTTTTCGATATAGTTGTTCTCTTCACACAATTTATTTCTCACATAAGGAAATTCATGCTCTCTTCTATTTTGGATTATTAATACTGAGACTAGCAAGTGTCATATAGGTTTTAGGGTCCAGCTTTCTTCAAATATCGAGCAGAGCTAGTAAACAGGTGTAGAGAAGTATGTATACTCTTGAGATTATATGCTCGTTGGTAACACCGTTTCGTATTGAGTACTGAAAAAAATAGTTGGTATCCATGTCGGTATTGAGAACTCAGTACCAGCATACTCAATGCTTTTACAACAACTGATTCAAAGCGCAAAATTGGGATAATTTTTTTTTCAAACAAATTAAAGAAATTAAGAGTGCCTAACAAAAAATGATAAATTTTGAACAATTTGCTGATCCTAGTCTAGAAAGACATTTTACTGGTCATACTCAGGGCATAACACAGGTGCGCTTTTGTCCTGAAGGCAATAAAGTGGCCACAAGTTCTTTGGGTAAGCATTAAATTAAATGTTTGTAATTTCTATATTCCAAATATACATTTCCCAGACTCTTCTGTTATATTATGGGATTTAAAACAAGCTGCTAGATGCATACGGTTTTCGGCTCATACCGAAAGTGTTTATGGTGTTAGTTGGTCACCGAAATCCAAATTGGTTGCATCCTGTTCTAAAGATAGAACTGTTAAAATATGGGAACCGAAATTACGGGGAGTCTCCGAAGAGTTTCTAGCTCATGGCAAGCCAGTGCGATCGGTCGACTTTGATCCTTCCGGTACTATGGTAGTGACGGCTTCAGATGATAAATCATTAAAATTGTGGAGAGTAGCCCACAAAAAGTTTCTTACTTCATTTTTATGTCATACGAATTGGGTAAGAGCTGCAAAATTTAGTCCTAGTGGCCAGTTGATAGCCTCGTGTGGTGATGATAAATCCTTAAGGATTTACGATGTGAATTCCGGTGAATGCGTACGTTGTTTTACTGAGGAAAAGGGTATGGGGCGTCAAATTGCTTGGCATCCGGATGGTAATATGGTTGCTGTAGCTATGACATGTAATCGTGTGAAAATATTTGATTTGGTGGCCCAGGAATTGATTCAATTGTATCAAGTACACGCTGGACCGGTAAATGATTTAGCTTTTCATCCAAACGGCAACTTTTTGTTAACTGGTAGTGATGATGAAACCATGAAAATTTTAGATCTGTTAGAGGGTAGACCTATTTATACTTTAACCGGACATACTGGAAAAGTTACAGCGGTGGCATTTAATCATGATGGTTCTCAATTTGCATCTGCAGGACAAGACAAACAGGTGGGCATAGATATTATCAAATATTTCTAATAAAATAAAGTTAAATCTCGATAACAATATTACCGTAATACATAATTTTTATATATTTTTTTTTCAAAATGATTATCTCTTCCATTTTAACAGCTCTTAATATGGAAATCAAATTTACATACTTATGATGTTTCTCTTTACGAGGCTAAAGTTGCCCGTGAAACTTTAAGTGAAAGTGGTATTGTGCCCCATCACAATCATCAAACTGCCGCCACTAATACTACCACTACAAATGCCAGTGATCAATCTATTCTTATTGATCCCAGACAATCGGTTGTATATAAAAATCGTGATGAAAATTTTCAGGTGCTTGATAGTGAATTTACCAAACAACCATATTCTCATTCAACATCCACCACTACCACCACTAACCCTACAACTTCTTCAACAACAGCCAACAAAGTTGGTCAGTACTCTATGTTGCATTTTCCAGAGAAAAAAAGTAGTTTTTTTGGTGAATATAATAAACATTGATGAATATATATTACAACACTCTAATGCTACATTTACACTTCACCAAAAACTAGTAGTTGTTTTTTACTTTTTATACGTAATTGCCAAATCACTTACAAATTTTTAATCAAAAACTAAAAGTATTTTAAAAATACTAGTTTTTGGTTGTAGTGTATATTGAGCTTAAATGGAAAAAAAATCTTCAAGATCGTTCTAATACAAATTACAAAATATTTTTTAACTTTTGCTATATTTATTTTATTTTAATAGAATTTTAAGATTTTTTGACTTTTTGTAATTTATTAGTTTTAAAATAAATTGCACGGCTAAAGTTGAGTGTGATTAGAATTGCTTAATTAGGTTTTTGAAAAATCCCAACCTAAAAAGCAAAACCCCTTTTTCACAAAACTCTTGTAAGCATGTGAATATAAACTTGTTATAAGGTGTTCAAATTATTATACATAAGCACTTTAAAAGATAAAAATTAAAAAATATTAAATCTAACATTTTATTATCTTTGACCAACACAGTGAAATATTTACCATGGTTGGCAAACACTAATCGTAAAATACCAATAACGATTTAAAACCCTTTCAAGTGACTTACGTTAAACCTTAAATACCACTAACGAAATAACTTAAAATACCGTTAACCTTAAAATACCCTAACGAAATAATATAAAATACCGTTAACGCTAAAATAACTGAACGAAATGACTTAAAATACCGATAACCGTAAAACACCCTAACGAAATACCTTTGAAATAACGTTATCCAATATCCCTTTATGAATCGGTTGCCAACCCTGATATTTACATATCTTCTGAATTTTTCAAACAAAATATAAAGTTTTAAGAACAAGCAACAGACCAATATCTAAACTAGAAGTATGTCCCTTTAGTACAAGGCAAATTTGGGTTCATTTATGTCGGTAAAATTAAATGCAATTACAGTTAAAAAGTGTACACAGCAATTGAATTTAAATCTGATATTGCAGTTGTTTTAACTACAAGTGCTTTAAAAATAACTGCAATTGAAGTCAATTCAAATGCAATGGTAGTGTACACTTTTTTAACTTCATTTGCAGTAAATTTTACCGATAATTTTCCGGGTGTCGTGAAAAGCACAAACCGACGTTCATCGGTATATTGGTTACCTACCTAATTAAAATTACAATTTTTGCTAACCGACAACAATTAAAAAATATCGGAATAGTCAATTTCGATTTAAAATAATCAGCGTTATTGCGGTTGTCGTTGTCGTATTACGACAGCAGGCGTTGTCGTTTTTATTATATTTTGTTATTGTGTAAAATATACGACAGAGAATATAAGAAAATTAAATATTTCATCTATTTTTGTGGTATTTTCATCAAATAATCAACAAAATTAAATTTTGCAATAATAAAACGTTTATTGTTTCATAAAATCAAGGTGTCAGAGTGAAACTTTTCATTTTAAGGATAGTGTGTTTTTCCACAAGTTGTAAAATACCCAGTGAGTTAAATTTTTTTAATTTTTCTTTTAAAAAGTTATTATTTAAATAAAAAATTTCTTCTTTAATTTAACTTGTTAATATATTAAAGTGATTTTATGTTTAATTTCACTTATTTTAATACTTTTTTTAAAAGTTTTTTGAGGCTGTCGTGCACAAAAATTTATACGACAGTTTTTGGTGTATTGACCGAAAAAAACGACACTCGAGGTACACAAAAAATGCCTTTTGGCAAAAACGACAAATTTTCTTGTCGTATACGCAACCGCAATTAGGCCGAATACTCATTTTAATAAAAATAAAAGAAAAGGGTTCCGGTTTATTTAAATTTATGCCAAGATTGCCAATGTGTTTGAGTATTAATGCTGTTGATAATGGGTTAAGGAGAGATTTAGGCCTAGTTAATTAAACTGAGCGTGATGTTATCTCAAAACAAAATTAAACCAAGTTTCTGGTTTAAGAAATGTCAAATTACTTAATGTAGCCACATTGATTATGTCAAAATAATCTATATCCAATTGCAATTGTCATAAAATAGTGGTAGCATTTAGTATTTTATCTTTCAATACGTTGCAATGTGGTATCGCTTAAATTACACTGTGGAACAAATTCAGGTTAGCAAAAGTTAGGTCGATTTTGAGAGTGAGGGATGAAAATAGAGGTTAAATTAGAAGACCCGTATCGCGGCGTTTGCTTATGTTAGTTTGAATTTTTTATATGGTTTTTTGGCTATAACTCGTCGACTAATTGATATTTTTAAATCTGTAAAAGCCAAATTATAGCTGGAGACAAAAAAAAAAAAAAAATCAATCAAATCAATTTTTTTAAAAATTTTAATTGTTGCACATCTAGCAATAATTTGGCTTTTACAGATTTAAAAAATATCAATTAATCGACGAGTTATAGCCAAAAAACCATATAAACAATATGAAAAAATTCGAACTAACATAAGCAAACGCCGCGATACGGGTCTTCTAATTTAGTCGCTATTTTCACCCTTCACTCTCAGAATCGACCTAACATTTGCTAACCTGAATTTCTTCCACAGTGTTATTGTGCAACAGCTGTTTTTTGTTGACAAATTTGTACTTTAGTTTAATTGGCCAATGCTGCTGGGTTAAGCCTTAATTAAAAATAAATTAAACGACATCTGCAGTGGAATTCTCTAACTTTTTAACGAGAACATTCGGTTGTTAACTTGTCAGTTTACTATGAAAACTTGACAATTTAACTGTCGAATTTTGTCGTTAAACAGTTACAGAATTGCCGCTCTGAAAAACAACATGTTAAGTTTAAACAATGTTTAACTAATAAACAAAGTTGAACTACATACAAAATAATCGGCCTAAGGCCGCAATAGGGCTGGGAAAACTTATACCGAAAATATGCATAGAGGTTGTTAATCGCCTTTTAAACGTCTTACAACCATTTTTTGTTCTCAAAATTATGGTTGATTACTCCAAAATTTATTCTTTCGAAATATTTCAGAATATAGGTTAGCTTTCTGAGGCAGCCGCCTTAAAGGCCAACTCACGTGGATCCTTCTAAATCGTGTCCCCGTTGTGATACCTGTAAAACCGTTAGGCAACCACATCAGGGTCCGAAACAAACCAGTTGGACCTCCTGATGAACAAGACTTAGCAGCAGCAGACAGGTCCGTCAGGTCATTCAGAAACGGATGACCAAAGAGAACAGTCCTCCTGTTCGTGAACGCCTGCAGAATTCATTGTAGGGAAGTCCCATCAAGCCCCAGTAAGGCGGCGGTAATAGGTAGGCCATACCTTTCTCGTACCCAAGCGAAGGCCATACCTTCGCTCAACCCGCTGCTTGCTCGTCGTTAGCGGTATTGTGAAACATCGATGTGGTAAACATAAACTTTATGGCTGCTTGGCTGTCGATGAAAACAACGACATCCTCTGAGAATATCCCTCGACACCTTTTCCAAGCCATAGCCAGCTGTATGACCGCTATCTCAACCTGTATAATGCTGCATTGATCCGGCAGCCTAAAGGAGAGTCGATAATTATACCGACTCACATACATGCCACCGCCTTACTCTTCCATCCCTCATGGAGCCGTCCATATATTTCGAGTGCTCCCATAGGTACGTCGAGCCCCTCTGACCATTCCCATCTGTCCGGTATCCGAGCCTTAAATTCAAAATAGAACGATGGTTGTGGGGTGCGATAATCAACATGCACCGAAGCGTCCTCCTGGACGCCTAGTATCCTGGTATGTTCAAACGACCTGTATGTCCATGCGCCAAGACGCCAGCCTTATATCCACGTTCGAAGCCATTTGCCTCGCGAGAAGGTCTACTCGTAACCAGTGCAATATAGCCAATAGATAGCCTTATCCAGCGCACTTCACCAAATAGACACCCCATACATCAATATGGGTCTGATTACTGCACGAAAAAGCCAATTGACATTACGGGGGTTGATACTGCAGTTCACACCAATGGCCTTTTTGAAACAATAAATGGCAACAGCTGCCTTAGACACTCTAGCCTGAGTGTTCAGATTCCATATTAACCTTCTGTCAAGGATAACTACCAAATAGCTGGCACTCGGAAAGTGTAAGCTCAACACTCAGTTGATGGTATCATCCACCACCAAGTCCCGCAGGACTCGCCCGACTACATCGGGTCTGACGTTATATACAGAAAGGCCAACAAATTGTACTCCTTATACTCAAGAGATCTCTCAATACATCCCACAATTCAGTGAAGTGCCGTCTCCACCTACCTGCCCCTACTAAAGGCATGTTGGGAGGCAGATGGCAGACCTGGTTAGTGGACATCCTAAGGTGTACATCGCTAATTCTTTAACAGGGTCTTCAAAGACTT
Source organism: Leucophora obtusa (assembly GCA_949987735.1). Classification (NCBI taxonomy): domain Eukaryota; kingdom Metazoa; phylum Arthropoda; class Insecta; order Diptera; family Anthomyiidae; genus Leucophora; species Leucophora obtusa. Next base: position 14,614,597 of record OX465296.1, read on the forward strand.
TGAGTCTTGTGAATAGAAATCGCAAATAATAATAAATAAAAAAATAAATAGAAAGGAAGATAGACTTATTGGTCTATATTTCTTCGGCTTCTTATGGGATGTCTTGTACGCAGGCCAGTCGCCCGATCCTTTAGCCTCATTGAAAAGTCTTCAGTCAGCCTGTTCAGTCACGGCGTCCTCTATATCAACCGCACTCTCTATGAGTGGTTGATCATGTGGAACGAACCTGGAGACGGTGTCGAAGTGTATGTCCCAGTTTGTCCTCTTATTAACATACGGATTCCTCTCCTGATTTCTAACATCAACAGAGAAGTCGATATACTGATGATCCGAAAAGGAACAATCCCTCGAAACATTCCAATCCCTAATCATCTGAAACCTGCTTTCACTAATGAGCGTAATATCAAGAACTCGGTTTTGTTCGCAACGATGAAAGTCGATTTTCTGCCTACATTTTCTATCGATAAATTACTTCTGAGAACAAAATCAGAAAGTGCCTCTACTATTGATGTCCGAGCTTCCCCAAACCGTGTGCTGCACGTTTGAATTAGCGCATATTATGACCGCCGTATTCTCCGCCCTCGCCGCTCATACCGGCTGCCTAACCACAGTGTTAGGTAGTCATGCGCCATGTAACTGGATACCAGCCAAAGCTTCCTACAGCCAGTTTCCAGAGCTACCGCCATTGTGTCCTTGTCACTGTAAATAGGTGAAAAAAAACATTGAGGCTGTTCTTTGACTTTTCCCTGCCTCTCCCGGATTGGCGCTAAGGATTCTTCATTAAGAACAACGATAGCCCTTCTCGAGTTTCCTACAGGATCAGAAACCTTAACTATCTTCTAATTATGGGTAGCTGTGGATTGCTGTTCTGCAGGATCCTCAGTATCTCCGTAGGGTCAGATGGTGCAGCTGGAATTTTAGCTGTGGACCTAGGCCTGTTAGGTATATCACTGGAAGGAACCGCCTCAAGCCTAGTGCCCTGCCATATTTCCCCGAGGGAAAATACTGTACGCTTGTACTGTATTGCATATCGCTCGTCTGCACAAGCAATCTTGAAGTGCCCGTGTAACCACCTAGCATCGTCGCATTCTGGGGAGGGGGGAGGGGGTGGACCGGGATCAGCTTCAATGATATTCCATTACACCTCCGTTAATTTAACTTGGACTATCACCCAATTCGCTCGAGAGATAGTCCAATCCTCCACACTCCTACCCACAACAGCCAGTATGGGATGGTTTTTCACCACCTCATAGAATAGCTTACTGAATAGCCTTGTAGGCTTATAGTTTGGAGGTTTCGTCCGATTGGGCGGCTGCTCTTCCGTTTAGGCTCCGCTTTCTCAGCTGGTTTAGCCAAATCTGTTCCAGCGGGAGATTGAATTCGAGTGCGTTGATACTCCCCAATGAGAGTTCTAGCCCATTGGAGCGAGGATTTCAGCTACTCCGAAAGCTCGTCAATCGGTTTAGTACCTAGTCGATCGATTGTTCTAAAGGCGGGCCGCCTATGCTAAAGGAGGGCCGCCTATTTGTGAGGTTTATGTCGGGGGTTCACGTTCTTGCCCGGTTTGGCTGGGGGAGATACACTTGATGAACCCGGTGTAATCTCCTTCTGAACACTAGCACATGGGAAGCCACAGAACAGGATGGATCATCAACCACTCTGTCCTTAGTAGCACCCCAAACGGAATTTGACTGGTGCGCTACCAATCAGGACCCTCTCAGCCTTAGAGGTACTGGGTTTCGAAGAACCCTGATGTACCAAGCCACCTTTGACCTGACCTCCTCCTACTGGTATAGAGGCCGGGCTAGTGTTTTTCGAGTGGGCGGATTGGTGTTAACCCTCTGTCCATCCGCAGCAGTCGCTTGTCGATTAATGCGGCGTTCACACATACGTGTTTAACTCGATTTTACGTGTTTAAGCGTTAAATATGTTTAAGTGAAATGTTTTACAGTACATTTTTCTCCCCTTAAACACGCTAAATTATCATGTTTAATTTCTAAACACGATAATTTTAATATCAATTCGTGTTGAATGACAAGTTTGAAAAAGGAAGTCCGGTTATGGATACTCCTGTCTATTAAATTGACGCGAAATAAATTCCACAGCAATTTCGCAATAATTCCACACAAGTGAAAAATATTTTTTTAAATAGAATTTGACAGCTTTTTCGCAAAAGTATGAACAAAATACTGGGCTTTAAGTTGTCAATTTTTCATAGTAATCTGACAACTTTACAAACAAATTTTTTCACTTTGTAGTTAAAAGGTTGGTTTTGGTTTGACTCTATCTTCACCGTAGTAAATCTACATAATTGAACACAAAAAAAAAGCGAACTTCTAAATCTTTACAATTTTTATTTTTTTTAGGTTGACCCAAAATTATCAAATAAAGGTTAAAAATACAACGAATTCGGGTTCCAATTGCAAAAAACATTCGTGTTCTTTATGAAATCCGTACCGGAATTGGATTGGAAACGGAACTGTATTCTGAAAACGGGTTTATAATAATTAACGGAAATGCCATTACAATGAAGACATAAAACTTTTTAAATATTTATGTTTCAGAAAATTTAATAATTAAAAAAATGCGTAGGCTTAGACGTTTTTAGGGGTTTTTACGGTAAAGTCGTTATAAAAAATATTTTTGCAATATTTAACAGCCAATTAAGACTTATATTTTATCAAAATTGTATTTGATTCGCCAAGAAAATTGCACTTTTTATTAATTTCGATTTTGAAAAATTCGATTTGTATGGAGGCGTTTTTACTAAATACGACAACACCTTACATAATCAGGGGGATTCCCCCTAAAACTGTAAAAATTTGTTATTTTTAGAAAAAAAATCTGTCTGATCGGAAATTTCCTCATCAAATCAGTTGAATAGATTTAAAGAATCTAACGGAAATTTCCGTAATTGGATTATATAAATACTCTCGGATTTGATGAGGAAATTTCCAATCCGATTAAAATTGTTTTCATTAAATTAATTTTATTTAATAACAATTTTAAGTGTGACATATTTATTTAATTTTTTGAAACAAAATATATTAGAAGTCATATGCTCATTTCATTCCATTTCCTTTAATTTTTATAAGCCCATTTACAAAATTGAATTCAATTTCCAATCCAATTCTGGTGGGGATTTCATAAAGACTACAATTATTTTCTTCTGAAAATTCTTAAATATTAACCAGAAATTCCTTTTAAAATATTGTCATTGCGACCTGTTAAGCATCAATCAGTTGTTATATCTTTAGACACCTAACAACTTTATCAATTTTGTTGTCTAGGTTATAAATGCTTATTCGCCAACAACTTCACCAACGAGAGAAATTAAGAATGATATCGGAAAAATTTTAGTGATGATGCACAATCTAGATGGAAGAGTAAAGAAATTAGAACAACATTTGATGATTTCCCATTCCTAACAAAAAACTAAAGATTATTAATAAAACACACATTATTTTAATATGGAATAATCTATAAATATTATTTTTTATTGTGTATTATTAAAAACCGAAACATTTAAAGTTTTTTTTTTTACTTTTGCATTTTTTAAGATATTTGAATAATTATTGCGTTAAATACTAATTAAAAAAAATAACTTTGAGAGCTTTTAAAAAGATCAAAAGAGTTTTACTAAAATTGTATTTCATATTCATTTTTATTAAATTTGTAATGTTTCTTTTTTTTTTTGAATGTAAATAGATTATTTAATTAATTTAATTTTATTTAAATTTGGCAAGATTTTATTTAATAAATTCAATATATATAGTTATTAAAGAAATAAATTTGAATTAAATATAATCGGGTTTATTAAACTACATTAATTGCATAATTTTTTTTTTAATTTGATTTTTATTTTTATATATTTAGGCCACCCACATAACACCCAAATGGTTTTAAATTTGTAAAAGTTTTTAAGATGTTGGAAAATTTTAGTTGACATAAAAAACTCATGATTTAATTGTCGCTTCAACTAAATGTTTACCATTCGTTACTAAACTTTTTTCATTTAATTTTCATTTCATATAACAAATTCATACCCATAATTCACATAAATTGCTTTTAATTTTAAACTTTTTATAAAAAGTTTAGCTTTCGAATGTTAAAATTTCATTATATATTTATATTTACGTTAAATATAATTAATAATTTTATTGCAATAAAAAATAATAAAGTATATTTTTTATTATAAAATAAAGTAAATTGCAGACAAAAACATAATGTTTGAAATAAATTTTAAACTTCTAATTTTAATTTCGCTATTTTACGAAATTTACAAAACATCTCGTTTCATTCTTTCACACCAACATATTGTGCCGGCTTTCCGGTCTTTTTGATGACTTCCAATATTTCTTCACCCGATAAATTTGATGTTACTAAAACAGTTTTTTCATCCAAATCAATACTTACTTTTTCAACTTTATCTGCAAAAAAAAAATGTAGTTCATCAAGATTAATGTGTCTATGAAAAATAAGATAACATTAATTTAAACAAAGAAAATAATATAGGGATTTTTACACACTTGTTTCTAATCAGTTGGTAACAAATTTTGTGGGTCAATAAACTAAATAAAAAAATACAATTTTTTGCTCCAACTTTTTTACGGAAATTTTGAAATGACCGACTTATTCTAAATACCCGGTTAAAAATAATTTTTGAATCAGAAGCAATTAGATTCTGAAATTGGTTATGTATAATATAAAAATATATACTTTGATTCGGTTATATCGGGATTTTGGTCTTATCTCATTATATATAATTAATCCAATTGTATACACATATAATTTGATATTTTCAAATATTTTAAGATGTTGATCCACATATTTCGATATTAAATAGTATAAGCAACAACATAGAACTATTTATGGTGTATATATAATTTATATAAAATTGTATCGCCCGATATATTACTACATAATCTTATTTCTAATCGGGTATATTTTCATATTTACTTTTGAAACAAGTGCCATTTCTCTTTGGACTTTGTACTACCCACAATCGGTTGTATTAATAAATTTTGGGGTAAAAAATTTATTCAAGCTGAAGAAAATTTTATTTTATTTATTTTTATTATTTCAATACATTGGAAGCCTTAAAGGCCAATTATACATGTATTGTTAGATTAATATCTATGTTATATATATGTATGACAAAGATTTTGACTATGAAATAGAATTATGTTGAGATACACTGTAACTTAAACTACTTCGTAAAAAAAAAAGAAAAAAAATATATAAGTACTACATAAGGGGGAAAAAACTTTATGAAAAAAATAAATTTTTTAATTAGAATTTTTTTATGTAATAAAATATGCATAAACATTTATTTAAAATATTACCAAAATTATCTATTTGGTATAAAAATACATGCCTTGTTATGCATTATGGAACAAAAAAATTTGAAAACCATAGATGGTAACTAAAACGCTGCAAGTATCGGTAAGGGTAACGCTATTTTAGAATATTTCGGTTAACGCTATTTCATTTATTTTGGTAACAGCATTTTAACAGGTTTTCGGTTTCGGTACGTTAAGGTTAACAGTATTTCAGTTATTTCCGTATCGACATTTTAAGCGTAAAGTCAGTTATTTCGGTGCGTACCGATTTCTTTTTTGTAAAAATAAATCAACTTAATTTTTGTAAAATGCTCAATAACCACGTGAAATTGCCAAGAGCAAAAAATTAAAAATAATAGTAACGGTATATCATTTATTTCGGTAACGGTATTTTTAGAATATCGATATTTTACTTTAATCGTTATCGGTATTTTTATTTCGGTAACGGTATTTTAAGGATAACAATATTTTTGTTATTTCTGTAACGGTGTTTTATCCTTTTCTCTCCCTTCTTAAGATACTAAAATGGATCTAGTTAAGGGATACGTTTTATGGATAAAAAAATAACATTTTTGGAATCGTGAGACAATATCCTTTAATTTGAGTACCCTTCCTTCCGGGGCCGAGCCCGTCCCAAAATTAATTTCGGGTTTTTTCTTTTTCAATTCCAGAGGGGGTCATATTTTTTTACGAAACCCCATAAACTGTATTTTAGCCGTTAATTTTAACAGCTTTTACAAATGAACGTAGAATCTCAAGAGTATGCATACATGCATCCTCCGTTAGTATTATCGAGTAAAAACGAACACACTCAATGTATTTTATTGACGTGGCTAAGAAACATTGGAGGACTTCGTAGTTTAAATACTAATGTGCTATCGTAAAATAGTGATTTTTTAAGTTAAAGAAAGCCAAAGAAAGTCGTAAAATTGACGATAAATGCTATTTACTACTTAGAGTAGTACGAACTGTGAATTCCATCATTATTTTTAATATGACATGTTTTATTACTTACCTCCTAATTTACCTAATACCCTTTCCACTGCACCGGAACAACCGGAGCAAGTCATTTCAACTTTAAATTCGTGCACCTACAACAATAAATGTAAAAATTTTATTCCATAAACCACTTATCATAACGTCTTGACCTTTTTACCGATTTTTTTTCTACTTACAGGCATATTGCTGGTATGTTGACTTCTTGATGAGCCTGACTGGGCTTGCAAATACAATTGTGGTAAGTTCAACACTTTGAAGGCTGTTTCTTTTAACAAAATCCCAGAAGAAATTTTATAATGTTGGTAAACAACTAATTTTTATTTTGTCGTTTTTTAAAAAAAAATTATATTCTTTAACCTGACAAATTAAATAGCACCACAATAGCACTAGAGTTGCAAAAGTATTGAGTATTCCGGTACTAAGTACTAATACCGACTATTTATTTGAGCACTCAATACTAAAACGGTACTACCACGGTACTAGTCAATACTTTTAGTGTCTGCACACATCAAATGATGCTGCCAGTAGAGTTGTGAAATTTCGATACTTTTTGAGCACTCAATACTTTCCAATTGAGTACTCGATACTACTCAATACTTTTAACGGTTTTTTTGAATTAAAAAATAAAAATGTTAAGAGTTCGTATTTATAAAGAAAAATAATAACAATTCACATACACGTGTTAAATAACTATTGTTACTTACATTTTACTAAATTTAAAACATTTTAAATAAATTAATTAAATAATTTTTCCCAAAAATTCATTACAAAATTCTTTGCTTCACATATATAGTTGTATTTCCAGAGTTGTATTTCTAAAGTAGTATTTTTAGAGTTGTATTTGCATACGAAAAATACTCATTTCTACGGAAAATTGCATCTTTAAAAGTATTGAGTAGTACCGTTTTAGTATTGAGTACTAAAAAAAACAGGCGGTATTGAGTACTCAGTACCGGAATACTCAATACTTTTACAACTCTAGCTGCCAGCAGCTAAATTTGTTCCCCATATTATTTTTTCATAACCCGGTGTCTTCAAATGGAATAAATTATATGTAATGTCAAAACCATTGCAGCGAAACGTCAAAACGATAACAATTGCAAAGTGGTGGAGAACACTTGAGCATTTCATGGATAAGAAATATCATAGATTTTTCTCCGAAAAACACTAAATTTTATCAAACATTAATTTTTATCGACAAATAATAAAAAAGTAAACAATTTTCCATTCTTTTTTACCAAATATTTTGTTGTTTTTTTATTAAGAAATTAAAACGAAAAGTGACATTTCATGGCAGGCATCATTGCAAGAGCCGCTTGCATGTCAGCGATATCTTGATATTGCAATAAAATTGAAATTGAATGTCTTCACTTAAGATGAAATCATTTTGACAATTGCTTACTATCATTTTATTGCATGTCAAGACACTAGGTAATATAAATTTATAAAATTTTTATTTTTAAATTAAAAAAAACCGTATTGTAAGTATTGAGTGCTCTGAATAGCTTAAATCATTCAAAATAGATGTGTGTTTTATACACTATCTCTAGCAGATTTCTCTCATATGAATAAATAGGCCTTGAAAGTCACAAAAGTAAATTTCAAAATTTTAACTTATTATTCAGAAATAATTTTGTTGTACAAAATTTCGATTATACGTATATAATTTATTAAAATTTTTATTTAGTTAACGTTTTATAAAAAATAATTCAATACACAAATACAAAAAATAAAAATGATTAATATTGAGAAAACTCTATTTGGTATGGCTCTTAATCCACTGACCAATAAACCAGTGGACGTTTTTCGTTATATTATGACCAACAATAACAAGATGTCGGTAGCAGTCATAACTCGTGGCGCCACAATACAAAGTATTAAATATCCGGACAAACATGGCAATATTGAAGATGTTTGTTTTGGTTTTGATGATGTCCAGGGTTATGTAGATAATACGGAAGCTTATATTGGCGCAACTATTGGCAGAGTAGCAAATCGTGTGGATGAGGGTAAATATGTAATGGATGGAAAAGAATTTAGTGTTACCAAAAATTTTAAAGACAAATATCAATTGCACGGTGGTTTTATATCATTCGACAGTATGATATGGGATATTATTAATATTACACATAACGGTGTAATAATGTGCCATATTAATCCCGATGGCTTAGAAGGTTACCCTGGAAAATTAACTACTACTATAACATTTACATTGGATGATTGTAATAATTTCCGTATATATATAGAAGCAAAAACAAATAAGAAAACTCCTGTAAATATAACCAATCATGTGTATTTCAATTTAGCTGGTCATAATGCCCGAAAAGAGGGTTTATTTGAGCATAATATTAAAATAAAAAGTGATAAAATCGTTGAAACAAATAACGATCAAATACCGACTGGATGCTTAATGCCAGTTAAATATACTCTCTTCGATTTGAGAAGATATGTTAATCTGGGTAAACGCATTAAGAAATTTTTTAGTCATTCAATTAAAGGCTTCGATAATAATTACTGTGTTAATGGCTGTGAAGGCAAAACTATGCTCATTGCCAAAGTTATACACCCTTGCACGGGAAGATGGTTGGAAGTGTTAAGCAATCAACCGGGTTTACAATTTTTTACTTCAAATAATTTACCAGATATTGAACAAGCCGGGGTAGAGCCTATAATTGGCAAAAACAGAGCTATTTATGCAAAACATGGTGCTTTTTGTTTGCAAACTCAAAAGTATCCCGATTCTATGAATAATCCTAATTTTCCATATGTATTTTTAAATCCAAAGGAGAAGTATTCCCATGAAGTTATATATCATTTTGGTTGCTGTGACTAGAAAATTTGATATGATATTGTGAAAATTGAAATGGTTAGAACAAAATGTTTAAAAAAATCTAATTTACATTTGGCACTTTAAATTATGTATGTATTTTTCTCATGAAATATAATTTATTTTTACGAAATAAATATTTTTTTAAATTTAAATATCCATAGCTGGCGCAAAATGAAGGTGACTTAATTAATTTGCATTTTCGTCTGGGGTCTTTCGTTAATTAAATTAGTCAAATTCAGGCATGTCACAGACATCAATTTCACTTGACAGTGAAATTGAAAACGCAAATTTCTTCTCCAGAAGTAAATGGTATTTTTACATATTTAGACCAAATGAAACAGATAAATATAATTAATTATCAGTTGAGAATGCTGTTTTTAATAATTTCACTTAAAAAAGTTTTTGTTAGAGAGCATATTTAAAGTTTTAACACATATTTCGCATAAAATTAATATGATTTCGAAATACAATTTCGTAACGTTTTACTTTTGCTTCTTCAGGTTTTCTGCGTTTTCGTAAATTCTAAAATGTAAAAAAAAAGACTGTGGTAAATTTGTAAAAGTTGCCATGTGTAGTTAAAAAAGAGAAGATCGCCGATCAAAATTTAAAATGTAAATTTTTCAGAAAAAATTACGTTTTGCTAAGCAATCAGAAAATTATTGAATTTAGCAACAAAAAGAGTTTTAAATGTAAATTTTTTAAGTGAAATAGTTAAAGACACTTTAGGGAATACATACCAAGCACTATTGTGGGCGCTGTGGTGTAATGGTTAGCGCGTTGGACTGTTACACGTGAGGTTGCGGGTTCGAGCCCCAACCAAGGCAACATCAATTTATGAAAAATAGTAATATGTATGAGTTTTTTCTATCCCTCATATATATCGCAGCGTCCTCCTTCGGTGTTCCCATAGCACTTAACCCCACCGAAGTAAAATAATATAACAGGGCTATGAACTAAAAAGCTTCAACAAAGTTCGCCAACTCACCATCAGATGGCCCGCAACAAAAATTCAACATCTCGCGCAATTACAGTGTTGCCATATTTAAAGCCCTTCATCTTTCACCACCTTTCACTTCTTCTCTATCCCCTTTCCAAAAGAAGCAACACGTTAATTAATAGGAAGAATTTCCTGAGTGTTGCTTCTCTTTATAAAAAAAAAAAAAAAAAAAAAAAAAGCTTTTATGAGTTTAAGGTGCTCTAAATATTAATTCCACTTTGGCTTTTGAAAATGGAATGATAACGATTTTTTTTCGTTTTACGTTTTCTGGAGAAATTTTTAACGTTTTAAGTACCACTATTAAGCTTGTAGCATACTCGATACTTACCAGAACGTTTTATTTTCAATACAAAATTATCCGTAGCACCCTAAACTGCAAATTCAGAAGAAAAAAAGTGTTTTCGATCACTAAGAAAAAAATTGCGGAAGTGAAATTGCTAAATCAAATCAATTCCGAATATTTAATTTCCCTATTTAATTTTCCTATTGAAATACGTTTAAATATTTTATTTTAAAGTTTTCATATAAAATCCATTTCAGTAAAATATGTAGTAATTCCAATTAAAAATCCACTTCTGGTCAAAAATGTAGGAGATCACAAAATAAGCCAATTTTTCTCCGGAATGAATTAGTTTACGAAATAAAACACTTACGAGTTGTCATATGACGAGTGACAAAACCGGTTTATAATTATTCTATAAACCGAATTTTTCTTATTTTTCCGGTTTTTAAAATGGGCCGAATTATTCGAGTATCCGGTGGTTTCTTGTCGAATAATTCGATATTTTTAAATTTGAATAAAAATACAAAACAACCATTATTATAACAGTTCTTTAAAAAAAACAACTAACAAACACTTCTATACCAAAATTGTCTAAAAATGTTTTAAAATTGTCCAAAAATGTTTTAAAATTGTCCAAAAATATTTTAAAATTGTCTAAAAAAGTTTCAAAATTGTCTAAAATGTTTCAAAATTATCCAAAAATGTTTTAATTTTTCCAAAAATGTTTTAAAATTGTCCAAAAATCATTCAAAATTGTCCAAAAATGTTTTTGAATTGTCCTAATTATCGCAGCGTCCTCATTCGATATTCCAATAGCACTTAACCCCACCGAATTAAAATAACGTGGCTATGAACCAAAAAGTTTCAACAACTGTTCTAAGATTCAACACCCCGCACAATTACATTGTTGCCATATTTGAAGCCCTTCATCTTTCACCACCTATCATCTCTTCTTTAACCCCTTTCCAAACAAAACATTAATTAATAGGAATTATTTGAGTGTTGCTTTTCGACTCTCTGGATCTGCACCGAGACAGACAAATTATTTTAGCCTATCCAAAACACATGTAAATAGAAAAAAAGAAGAGAGGCATTTAATAGTGTTAGGGAGTTTGGAAGTCTTTTAATAATTATAAATTCGATACAAAATTTTAATATTCATGTCTGATTTCATCATACTTGTGTGAAGAAAAGTATAAACATTTGTGTGATAATGTGAACGGGGCTTTACTGAGCATTTGTGTTAAAGAGCGCCATCCAATAAATATTGGTACAAATTATTATCCAGGTGGCGCACACAACGACATAAAATCTTACCGATAAAAAATATAAAATACAAAAATTAAAAAAATTATCAATGTTAAATTAAAAATTGGTATAAATAGGCAAAGACATGAGAAATATTTATATAAAGCCGACAAACAAATTTGGTAAAATTCGACTCACGCACACAAACTCACGATCAAATTTCTACTCACACTCAATTACGATCACTCGAATATAGTACTTATTAGGATTTCATTCACACTCACGCGTGATCAAAAATTCTGGCCTGCAGTTATTTTAACTCTACCTACAAAATTTCCTGAGTTTACCTTTAACTTTTCAAATATCTTCGTTAGAGATTAATAATAATTAATGAGCTTAAACAATTTATTTCGTAAAACTTGTTCATTAAAGTTCTTAAATTCATAAATTTTATACACTTCAGGATGTTTTTAACACAAATTGTCCATACAAATTTGTTCTATAATTTTATTTATTAAAAATAAATTACTTGTTTTACATTTACTGACCAAATTTGTATACAACATCATGATAGTATTTTTCACCAGGATTTAAAAATATCGTAGGAAAATCACTATGATTCATAGAGTCGGGATATTTTTGTGTTTCCAAACAAAATGCACCATGTTTAACATAATGTGCACCACCCTTGCCCTCCATGGCAGGATAACCATTTTCTACATCAGGCAAATTGTTGGCAGTATAAAATTGTACACCCGGTTGATTAGTAAAAATCTCCAACCAACGTCCAGTTTCTGGATGTTCCACACGAGCAATACGTGTCGTTTTATTACCATCTAGGTTGACACAATAACAGTTATCATAACCATTAATTGGTTTACCTTTAAAAAGTGGTATGCGATCGGCCATTTTAGCTGGAATTCTTAGATCATATACTGTATTGTTTATAGGGACAAATTTACCAGTAGGTATTTGTTCCAAGTCCGTATCCACAATGTTATCAGCATTTATCATAACTGTATGTTGACTAAGACCTTGTTTGCCAGAATTGTGACCAGCCAAATTAAAATAAGCATGATTTGTAACATTTACGCAAGTTGTTTGATTAGTAGTTGCCTCTATTTGCATACGAAATTCATTTTCATTATTTAAAGTACATGTTATTAAGCAAGTAACTTCGCCCGGATAACCTTCGTGACCATTAGGTGAGACATGCTTAAAAACAACACCATCCTGCAGTGTTTGGGCTAATTCCCATATGACGCTATCAAAACCAATGAATCCACCATGTAATTGATATTTATCTTTAAAATTTTTAGTAACCAAAATCTCTTTGCCATTTAAAGTAAAACTACCATTTGCCACACGGTTGGCTACACGACCCATAGTAGCTCCTATATAAGCCGGTTGAGTAGCTATATAACCTTGAATATTATCGAAACTTAAAGATAATTCATCGGTTTGTCCATTTTTATCCGGCAAACGGACACTGGCTATATTAACGCCTAATGTTAAAATTTGAATGGACATTTGACGATCGTTGGATAATGTAATACGGCGAACTTTATTAGATTGTTTGGTCATAGGATCAACAATTGTACCAAAATCATCTTCTTTTACCAATACCATGATGGAAACTAAAAGATATATAAAATAAATAAAAAAAAACTTAATAACTCGGAAATAATAAGCGAAGTCAAAGAGAGTGCCTTAAAGAGCGAGATTTAGAGGCGGAAGTTAAAAAATTTTGTTCAAATATGGCAACATTAGTGCACACAAAAAATAATTTTTAACCTAAAATTAATTAATAGCCTTTTTTTAATTTATTTTTTATGTTTAAATTTATATTATATTTATATTAGGTCTGTTTGACGTCGTTACCGCGGGAACCCAATTTACCCGAAACAACAACAATTTACACACCATTTTGACAATAGAAATGCTTTCTAATAAAATTGGGTACCCGCGGTAACGCCACACAATTATAAAAGTAAATCATAGCACCGATACTGACCGATACCCAGCCACACAAAAGCATTTAATTTGTAAAAGAGTTTCACATTGGGCGTATTAATAATAGGTGTGTTTCTTTACTTTTTGGGTAAAGTTCGGTAAAATGAGAGTTAACAGGAAATACTCTCACGAAGTGACAAAAATGCCCAAAAGTAAACGAACGCGAAAAACCATATTTGAAGCCCGAAAAACAAACGTCAATAGATTTGTGCATTATAGTTCGTTTTGGTGAGCGCTCTTTCTAGTTCTTGTTCAATTTGTTGTAAAAATCTAGATAGATTCTCTAGTTAAACCCCTTTTTAAATCAAAAATTTTAATAAAAATTTAATTCTCAGGCATTTTTATATACAAAAAGGAATACGTTTTTTATTAAATTTGGTAAAGATTTTAATATTAAACAAAAGCTTCGATTTATTTACATATTTATCTCTTTAAGGCAATTAAACAAGCGTCTTCAAAAAATTGTCGGTAATTTTATGGAGTTGTAACATAACCAATAAACTTTTGCAACTTTTATACTAATTTTTGTAAATGATAAACATATTTTCTGAATGAATTAAATGAGCGAATGAACTAAAAGAGCTATTAGTTGTGAACTAGGTCTTTGGTTCAAATTAGTGCATAGTTCAATTGAACTAGTTGAACCCAACTGATGATATAACAGCTGATAAAAATAATTTACCCAAATTTACACGAAAAAAAGTCTGGGCTTTTTCGTGCAAGAAGAACAAGAATATTACTCTCTCATGACAGTTCTCATTTACCCAATTGTGCAGTAAGAAAACGCTTTTTGGTAAAATTGGGATACCGCGGGATCCCAATGTTGAGTACCCGAACAGACTTAATGTCAAATATATCGTATAAAAAAATTTATGTCAACAATAATATATAAATTTTAAACCTTTTTAAAACAAGATTAGTTTCCTATTGCATAAATATTTTCTTTGTTTTCTTACCTTTTGAATTCGTTTTTTGTTATCTTATATCGCTGTTTTTTGCTTGAATGTTCAATTGTAACTAAATTGAAATTTGCTGATCTGCTTATGAAACTACAAATTCGCTCTACTCTCATAAACTAAAAAGAAAGTAGTTTTCCTCTTATCAATTTCGAAGTGTTTTGTTTACAAACATTTTGGAAAAAGATGGGTTAGTGGAATCTAAAAAAGTCTAAAAGCTCGTGGTGCAATTATAAAATATGTGTATATATGTACATACATACATATAAGTATATTCTCTAGAGAATAATAAGATTGTAAGATTGATTTATTTGCAATGCTAATCAATTAAAAAATAAATAATTTCTTTTAATTAAGTTTTATTTGAAAAAGATAAATGGGAAAGCAAAAAACAAAATATGTATATAACTAACATACACTAAAAATGAACATAGAGTATAGTAGGTATTGTATCCAAATATATGTATAAAAAATAAGTGTATGCAAAAATTTGTATAGAGATAAATGCAAATAAATATCTTGTGAACCTTTGACAAAAGCACTTAAGTCGACTTAAGAAAATTTTCCAAGATTTCTGTGATCCATATCACTTTTGAATACTCATATTTCTGCCTGGTCAAATTTAATTTAGCAATTTAAAATATATTTTAGAAAGAATTTAATAATTCTTAAACATATGTTTAGTTAGAATATTCTTCTACCTCAAGTCCAAATTCTAATATGATATTGTCATATTAGATTTTATTTGTTGTTTCAAAAAGGGTTGATCATTTTCATGATAGACAATACAATTGTTTCGTAGCCATCACACTACTCTTCAGTTGTATAGTTTGATTTTATTGTTATTTTTATGGACGAACTGACCACAAAAAAAGATCGCACAAAATATGTCAATATTGGTTGAAAATTTATATAATTTTATTGCAAATTACCTACTAAAAATAATATTTTCATAGTAATGGATTTTTACCATTATTGTAACCGAAACGATGCGGTTATAGGTAAGGATAACGCTATATTAGATTATTTCGGTAACGGTATTTTATGGTTAACGCTATTTCATCTATATCGGTATTTTAGGGATAAAGGTATTTCAGTTATTCCGGTAGCGGTATTTTAAGGATAGAGATATTTCGGTAACGGTATTTCATTTCGGATAACCGTATTTCATTTATTTCGATAACGATATTTTAGTATCAGTTACTTTGGTAACGGTATTTTAAGAATAACGGTATTTCGGTTATTTTGGTATCGGTATTTTAAGGATAACGGCAGTCAGTTGAAAAGTTCTTGAATCGATAGTAATTGAACCTTAGTCCTCTATTATGATAAAATTATTTATATAACCCACCAAAACAAAACAGTAGACTCTTATTAAAGTTAAAGAATATAATTTAATTTGAAGTTAATAATAATCTAATCCGGCTGTGAAGAAGATGCTTATCATTTTATTTGTAACTACGTCTCCTACATTAAAGATCCGTCTGGTATTTTATAGTATCCCTACGGGAAATTTTAACAAACTGTCACCGAACTGGACCCTTTATATGAAATAGACTGGTCACTTTTACATGGCGTTGTCATAGGAGGTGGAAATTTACCCCTTGTGACATATCACAAGACAAATCCTAGGACAGGTTACTGAACTCTCATAAAAAACGAAGTTTAGGGACCTGTCCTGGGATTTGTCTTGTGACATGTCACAAGGGGTCAATTTTTCCCTCCTATGACAACGCCATGTAAAAGTGACCAGTCTATTTCATATAAAGGGGCCAGTTCGGCGACAGTTTGTTAAAATTTCCCGTAGGGATATAACTCAGTCGGTTTGTTACAACTTCAACAACAATTACGCTTTTAAAATCTCAATAACCTAATGGATCACTAAAAAAAAACAGCTTAATATTTATTAATATTGAATAAACGTACACCATGGAATTGTGGTAGCTTGGGTAAAGTGACTACAACCAATGAAATAAAATTGGCTATAAAATGATCTGTGTCATTGCGTGTGTACAAGCAACAAAGAAGGAATCTAAAATTTACAAAATAAATAATAAAATATTTGCCTAAAATTATCGCTTATATACTTACAATAAAATGGGTACAGCAGTTAAAAATTTACGTGTTGCTGTAAATTGTTCACCATCATCGATTTGTTCCCAATGTGTTAAACGACGTCCTGCTTCATTGTCAATGGAAAACCATGGAGCACCCTTAATGATATGCAAAAAATACAAGTGAGCCTAGAAAAGTTGTTTAAAACATTGCATTATTTGCATTTAAAGAAAAAAATATATACACACCCCGTTGTGCATTAAATTTGTTAAAGTCCATGCCATAGATATGCTTAAAAAGGGCACCGAAAGTAATATCAAATGAGCGGCTAAGACTCCCAGCAAATATGCTAACCACATACCACGAGCACCCAACCATGAACTATTCGGATTTGGTTCACCGTGTCCTCCAGCAATTACTGTCATGATTGATATTTATTAGTTTAACCAATTAAATACAATTTTGCAGAATTTGTTGTGGGTATAAAAAAAAATCTTGCAGTATCTCTTCCTCAATTTTCCCGGTGTCTTCAAATGCAAAAATGATATGGAATGTCAAAACCACAAATTATACCAGATATGAATCAGCTGATTTGGGCAATATGGCCGACGGAAAATGAGCAAAACAAAACGCAAAAATTTAAGAAAAACACAAAAGATAAAGCACAATAATCTAAAAAGAGACAGATATATACAAAAAATGCGCAATACAAAATGTATGGAGATTTTATATTGTTATCTCCCTCTTGACTTGACTTCCATGTAAACAAAACCATACGGTTCGAGAATACTTTTTTGACACCTGTCATTAGTTTCACACAGATAACCATATAAAATCTCCATACATTTTGTATTGCGCATTTTTTGTATATATCTGTCTCTTTTTAGATTATTGTGCTTTATCTTTTGTGTTTTTCGTAAATTTTTGCGTTTTGCTTTGCTCATTTTCTGTCGGCCATAATGCCCAAATCAGCTGATTCATATCTGGTATAATTTGTGGTCAAAACTATGGTCAAAACCACAGATTAATACCAGATGTGAAACCAATGACAGGTGTAAAAAAAAGGATTCTCGAACCGTATGGTTTTGTTTACATGGAAGTCAAGTCAAGAGGGAGATAACAATATAAAATCTACATACATTTTGTATTGCGCATTTTTTGTATATATCTGTCTCTTTTTAGATTATTGTGCTTTATCTTTTGTGTTTTTCTTAAATTTTTGCGTTTTGTTTTGCTCATTTTCTGTCGGCCATATTGCCCAAATCAGCTGATTCATATCTGGGATAATCTGTGGTCAAAACGATTCAGAGAAACGTCAAAATCACAGTATACTGGATAGTAGGATAACATGGTTGCACTGATCACGGAAATGCGTTAGTGACGGCGAACGTTTTAACTTACGTTTATAGTGAAACAGAAACAACACCCGAAAATGTTATGTATTTTGTAAACGTCAAAAATTAAAATGTTTGCTGTAATAGACAAGGCAATATGTTTTTTTTGCGAAAAAATTACATTTCCTGTTTATTGTGATTATGTCTTTACACTCGAGAGAAATCTGCTAGATAGAGAAAATAATAAATACCTCTAAATAAGTATATTGTGAATGCTTTAGGGGTGCTTTTTCCTCTATCTCTAGCGAGAGAAAACTGCCAGAGACATAATTAGAGGTGTATTTTGCTCTGTCTCTAGCAGTTTTCTCTCGCGTCTAATACGGCGTTTACAAATCCGTGTTTAACTTGATTTTACGTGTTTAAGCGCTAAACATCTTTAAGTGATATGTTTTACAGTACATTTTTCTGCCTTTAAACACGCTAAATTATCATGTTTAATTGCTAAACACGTTGCGGAGAACGAGGAGAGGACTCTCCCACGATCAACAAGAGTTCTCCTCTCGCAATTGCGTTCGGGATGGTGTTCACGCCTTAATTCATATTGGTCTCGGATCGAGCCCACCATCCCGAACACATGTCCCGCATGCCAGAGAGGTCCCCACGACGTAAACCACCTATTTGGCTGCACGGCAAACCCGACTCACCTAGATCCCACGTCACTATGGACTCACCCGATTGAGGCGGCCCGGTTCCTGGGTCTGGATCTAGCTGAGTCAGCAGAACAAGATGAGGAAGAAGATTAATTATATCGTTATATATGCTTACATATTTTATTGTAGGAGGCGTTGCTACAACAACAACAACAAACACGTTGTCAAACAACAACCAACAATTGATACCAATTGTTGTTGAATGACAAGTTTGAAGCAGAAGACATCAATAAGAAAAAACTAAAATTGAATGAATTAAATCAAATTTAAATAAAAACCAGTTAAAATGTGTTTTTTCCTAAAGGCACATTTACACGCGAGAGAAAACTGCTAGAGTTAGAGCAAAAACACCTCTTAATAGCTCAAATAATTCACAATAAAGCTATTTAGAGGTGTGTTTTGCTCTATCTAGCAGTTTTCTTTCCTATGTAATTGTGCCTTAATAAGGTGATAGACTAACAAAAAAATTAATTAAATTTTTCTTCCACTGATCGAAAACTCCAAAAACAGTTGTTGTCAGTGAAGTTGTCCCTTAATATAAATTGAAAATCTTGTTTCCGAATGTGGCGGATAATGTTTGTTCACTTTTTATAGCAATTATAACATTGGATAATGCCAATAATTATTAAATATTGGTTCCGGCCGAAGAAAAAATAACTTTTTGGGAAATTTTATTAAATTTTAGTTTTTTTTTACAATTGTTAAGGAACAGACGTTTATATGTTTAAGTACCTAATTTCGTAAAACACTTGGGTGAAGTGAAGGGAACTTTCAATGTAAATTGTTTTTGTAACAAAAACAATTTCTATAGAAATAACGCAACACTTCACCGAAGTGTTTTAGAAAATTACCCCCTAACTTTTAAGCGGAGAATACACGAAGGAACATTGAGTTGGGAACAAAAAATATCAAAATTTTGATAACACGAATTGCACGAATGTCAACACGACACATTAACATACACAAATGAACATTTGTAAAAAATCGGTATTTTTCACGAATGTTCCTTCGTGTATTCTCCGCTTTACTTAAACGTGTTTAAAAATCGTACTGTAAACAATGAGGGTATTCACAGTTCATGCTTCTCAGAGCTTTGAAGAATTAATTCCTTTTTGAATGAATTCACTACCAATCGAATTCAATTTTCTCTAGAATTGAATGAATTCCTTTTCTTAAGTAATTCACTGAATTCGTTCGAATGAACGCGTTCATCAAACAACAAATTCAAAGAATTAATTCAATTGCAATAGTTCTTTTTATTAAATCAAATGAATTAATTCACCGGTGAACGCGTTCAATTTTATAAATCGAACGGAAAAAAAAGTGAATTAATTCTTTACTGAATTCGTTCAATTTCATTTTCGTTCAGTGAATTAAAAAAAATAAAATTACGTTCAGTGAATTAAAAAAAAAAAATAATAAGTTCACTGAATTGAAAAAAAAAATAAAATAAGTTCACTGAATTGAAAAAAAATAAAATAAGTTCACTGAATTCAAACTTGTTTTCTGCCGTTCAGTAGAAGAAAACAATAACGTACAAATACAATTTTTAAATAAGCAATTTTGCAGCGTGTGCTAGTAAAAATAAACAAATTAGAAACCGGATGCTGTTTATCAACCTACATGATTCAAAAATAAAGCCTTTTACTATTAAAAATAAAAACTTTACTTTTATAGATAAATTTGGAAAAAAAATATAACTATTAATTTTTCAAACCAGTTAGTTATATTTTTTTCCAAATGTATCTATATCTGTAAAGTTTTTATTTTTA
The DNA here is from genome assembly GCA_949987735.1 of Leucophora obtusa. Lineage (NCBI taxonomy): Eukaryota > Metazoa > Arthropoda > Insecta > Diptera > Anthomyiidae > Leucophora > Leucophora obtusa. Next base: position 14,635,136 of record OX465296.1, read on the forward strand.
ATAGTAAAAGGCTTTATTTTTGAATCAAGTAGGTTGATAAACAGCATCCGGTTTCTAATTTGCTTATTTTTACTAGCACACGCTGTAAAATTGCTTATTTAAAAATTTTATTTGTACATTATTGTTTTCTTCTACTGAACGGCAGAAAACAGGCTTTGAATTCAGTGAACTTATTTTATTTTTTTTCAATTCAGTGAACTTATTTTATTTTTTTTTCAATTCAGTGAACTTATTATTTTTTTTTAATTCACTGAACGTAATTCAATTTTTTCTTAATTCACTGAACGTAATTTTATTTTTTTTAATTCACTGAACGAAAATGAAATTGAACGAATTCAGTAGTGAATTAATTCAGTAAGGAATTAATTCACTTTTTTTCTGTTCGATTTATAAAATTGAACGTGTTCACCAGTGAATTAATTCATTTGATTTAATAAAAAGAACTATTGCAATTGAATTAATTCGGAACAAAATAAATCGAACGAAAGCAAATATGAATTAATTCCATTCAATATATGGTACTTAGTGAATTAATTCATCGAATTTTTAATTCAGAATTGAAAAATTGAATTAAGGAATTAATTCTTCAAAGCTCTGATGCTTCTTTAGGTAGTAAATTAGCATTTATCTTCAATATAAATGTGCTTTAATAAAATAAAGCAAACTTTTTCATTCCATGCTGTTACTATTCCTCTGTGAGTGCTCCTATCAGCATAATTTTATATAGGAGTGAAAAGCGCTAGAATAGCAGGAAAAGCACCAAGCTGGCAACAGTAAATTTTTTTGATTGATTCATTCATAGATTACCATAGAAAAACAAAAAATACTTCATCACACACATTCAAATATTTTTTGTATAGGCATAGGACTTTTATCCAACATTTTCGCATCAGATACAACTCCACTTACAGCGAATGTCAAAGATGAAGATCCCTAGCTAATCTATAGATTCAGTTGCAGAGGAAATTGAAAAAGTTTGTTTAATCGCCGAAAAAGATAAAAGATCCAACAAGAGAAGTTATAAAATATAAGAATATATACAATTAATTAGCCAAGTAAGTTTTTAGTAAATAATGATAATTACCTTTAATTAACGCATTTCTCCTGACAAAAAAAGAAACGTAAAGGTCATTTTAACAACGCCTCCATATTATTTTCTTTGATATTTTTTACTTGCTGCTTACAAAAATTTTCAAACACGGATCAAAAAAGGAAAACTGATACCGAGGCTGAGCCCGACGAATCAACCCCTCTGATGGAAGGCCACGTCGGTGCCCCTCAAATAAGCTGTAACAATTCGTTAACGGGTGGAGCTGAACGAAGACGTCAGCAAAAACGCAAGGTGGAGCAGTTGAATGCATATGGTGGCACAGAACAAAGAGATGCAACAGATGGGGTATGTGAAAATTCTGTGTTTAGCAATTTTAAATAAATTTGTTGGTTTATTTTAGGCCATTTTGGATGTACCAAATGTAGAAATACGCAGTCGACGCCATCGAGATACAGATGGAAATAATCCACTAGATACTGATTTACCCTCAGGATCTCAACAGATCACTAACGAAGCGGAAGAAGAGGAACAAGGTTTAAAATATGGAGCTCAACATGTTATAAAAATATTTGCTCCGGTATCTTTGTGTATGTTAGTGGTGGTGGCCACTATTAATTCAATAAATTTCTATACATATACCGATACGTATTTGTAAGTATAATAATTTAAATGGACTTCCAGTTTTATGCTTGAACCTTAATTCATATCTGTAAATCTTTTAATTACATCCTTCAATTTCCAATATTTTTTTTTAGATTATACACACCATTCCATGAGCAATCTGAAGATAAGGGCACCAAACTTTGGAATGCCTTGGCTAATTCATTGATTCTGTTATCTGTTGTAGTTATAATGACTATATTCTTGATCGTTCTTTATAAAAAACGATGTTATAAAATTATCCATGGTTGGTTAATTTTATCATCATTTATGTTATTGTTTATTTTTAGCTATTTGTATTTGGAGTAAGTTTTTTTCAAATTGATCTTTTAAATACATGAAATTTTTATATGTAATTTTCTCCATAGGGAACTTTTAAGAGCCTATAATGTTGCTATGGATTATCCTACAACACTATTGATTTTATGGAATTTTGGTGTTATGGGTATGATAGCTATACATTGGCAGAGCCCTTTAAAACTACAGCAAGCATATCTTATATTTGTATCGGCTTTAATGGCGTTGGTATTTATAAAATATTTACCAGAGTGGACAGCCTGGGCTGTATTGGCTGCCATTTCTATATGGGGTATTTATATTGGGTAAAACAAAAAAAAACTTATTTAAACTGAATTTATTATTCTTGTTTGTAGATTTAGTAGCTGTTTTAACACCTAAAGGACCTTTGCGTATTTTAGTGGAAACTGCCCAGGAAAGAAATGAACAAATTTTTCCAGCATTAATATATTCTTGTATGTAAATTTATATACTTCTATATGACTATATAGTAATTATTTGTATTCCTTTTTTTAGCTACCGTTTTATATACATTTATGGGCACCCATGCTCCTACTCTTCGTACCAATTCCTCTGATTCTAATTCTCCCAATTCCCCGCATACCTCTACTTCTTCTACTTCTGTTTCCCGTACAGGTACAAGTGTACCTCCTAGTGCTGAAGGTATGCCTCTAGTGACATTTAAAATGCGCGGAAATGGTATTTATTTTTAATTTATTCCAAATTTGTTTAATTTCTTGTTTTAAGCTTGTGTTGTGTCTCTTTATTAGTTATAGTAGCAGGGTTAAAGGGAGTATCAAATAGGTTTTTTTTTTCATTTAGTTTGTATTTTGAGTTTTAATATTTGTGGTATCTTTTTATAAATGTCTCTTTCTTTCAAAGTAGTGCGCATCTAAATTTGTTGTTGGTTGTGTGAATTGTTTTCTAACGTACTTCCTTTTGTCTCTATAGAAGCAGCTGGTTTTACCGAGGAATGGTCTTCAAATTTAGATGATCGTGTTGCACGCCGTCAAATTGAGGTGCAAGCAACTACATCAGATAATGCTAATCTGTCGACTAACTATCGCACAGTTACGACTCAGGAAAATAGTGTCCAACAATTGGGCAGTAATATTACTGAGGCACAAGAAGAACGTAAGTATTTGTTAATTATTGTTAATAGGGCCATATTAAACAAAATTCGAATACAACCGAATACGGGACATAGTCCGATTGTCGTGAGAAACGGGTTGTAACGCTCATAGTCGGTTGTCAGAGCTTCCGTTATTCCAAGCTGGACTGGGTGAGGTTGGCATTAGAAAACAATTTCCCTTGACCCTCTTGAATTACGTCGAAAAATAAATTTCGAATATAAATATCGTCTGCCGCTAAATTTTTAATAAAATATAATAACCGAAAGGGGCGCAAAACGAATACGGATTTCACAGTACTTCCTTATTGACTATTTTTTGTTAGGATTTTGGTAGACAAATTTTGCTCAATTTTTGCGCGCGGAATAATTTTATTCGCTTGTTTTTTTAAAACCATTCTGAAAAATTAAAAATTTCGAGTCTAATAAAAAAGATTTAAATAAAACAAATCATTTTCATCTATTAATCTCAACTCGACGTTTTGTTGATTTTGTTCCATTTTCTTCAAGAGTTTTTGTTTATTACATTGTCAGGATTATTTTGTCTATAAAACATAAGGCCTTGATTTAGTTACACCGAGAAACAATTTCTTCACCCATTTGCATTTTTATTGACAGAAATTTATTGCAGTTTGTTTAATTTTAATCATTATTAAATAAAAGCAAAATAAACCGAATTTCAAAAGCAGCCAGTCAGAAAAATACAAACGGGACACCGCTGTCAAGGCACTTAAAGTGCTTTCCTAATCCCAAAATGATAACATCATTAGCCAAAAGGATAGGGTTTTCAAAAAGCATTGTCAACTCGCGGGGAAACAAAAGCAAAAACAGGGTATTCTAGAAACAGATTTTCCAAAATAAAATTAAAAAAGTTCATATGCACCCTTTTTGGTCATGCCGTATTTGGATTCAGGCTGTCAGATTGCCAGACGGGAGGTAACGAGTAGTGTCCAAACGAATAGTTCGGGCAAAAAGCGACATTTGGTCGAAATCTACCTTTTAGCAGGGCAAAAATCAAACTTGTATTTTTTATTCTATTTATCAAATATTCATTTTTTTTTTTCAGGTGGCATCAAATTGGGCTTAGGAGATTTTATCTTCTATTCCGTTTTAGTTGGTAAAGCTTCATCGTACGGCGATTGGGCCACAACTATAGCTTGTTTTGTGGCTATATTAGTAGGTCTCTGCTTAACACTTGTTCTTTTGGCTATATGGCGTAAAGCTTTGCCTGCATTACCCATTTCCATATTCTTTGGTCTGTTCTTTTTTTTAGCCACAAGCGCAGTTGTTAAACCATTTATGGAAGAATTGTCAGATCAACAAGTATTCATATGATATGGATGCAGAAATTATAAGCACATAAATGACACTAATTTGTTTTTTTTTTTTAGTTTAAGTGTAAAACAATATTCTTTATCCATATTAATGGATAGTGACATATTTTACTCCCAAAGTAAGATTAAATTGTAACTTTATATTAATTTAACAATTGTACAATTATACCTTATTAGCATTATTAATAACCAACAGGTTTTGTCTTTTTTAAACAGATTTCAACATTTATTTTCAAACAATTTGCTGGTTTCAATTCTATTAACAATTTAACCAGTTTTCACTTAATCCCTTTTTGGTTTTATAATTGCTTTATCTTTAAGACTTACTACCCAACCCGGTTCCAATCCAAAAAACAATTGTCTGGCATCTTTCATAGAAGTAAGCATTTCATAATCTGGATCTTCTTCAATTTTTGGCAATTCATAGCCATATTTTTGTGCTAAAACTAAACGATGTTTACTGATTTCTTCAGGATCTGCTAAATAACCACGGTTTTCTGCCGATGTATAATAAGCAATAGCATCTTGTGGCGGCAATGAACGTTTTGGTATAGGTACACCCTTTTCAAACCACTTTTCGGGATTCTTTAAAACGTGTAAACTTCTGGGATCATAATAGGCAGTTCGGATAATACCACCATTACGTTCAATGTTTGCTATTACCGATTCTTTAGCATGTTGCACTTCTATGCATATTTTGCCTTTAAATTTATCTGAACCCTCATCGGTTAATTGAAAACCAAATTCCATTGAGGCTGGATTTAAAGAAAGCAATCCAGTATTACACAAGGTAGTTAAATCTATTGGCTGCTTGGTATCTATACGATTGGTATCTAGCATCACTTGCAGTTGCAATAAGGAAATTTTTGGATATTGTCTTCTTAAATGATGCCCCTTGTAGTATGGTTCATAGGGGAAACGTATGTAGAAGGGGTTATTGCCTGTTTCATAACCAAGGCGCATGAAATTTTGTCTTTGCCCCGAACCCTTATTACCGGCACCATGTTTATCACCACCATGTTGAGCTCTACCGTGTTTGCTCTGGAAGTAAGTTTAGTAAATTTATTCATCAAATTTTATTAATAATTTACTTACATTTTGCTTAGAATTAGGATTAGGTCTTAAATTTCCTATCTGCACACGGGGCAATGTTCGTAACATTTTTAAAGCCTTATCGGCTGTTTCTCGTATCTGAGCCATTTTGGTTATTGCCCAAAATTTTTGTTAAAATTGTGTTTTAATTTTGTATTAAGTCACCAAAAAATTCATGAAACAGCCACACTACGCTTAACAAATAGAGCAGAGAAGCAAGCTGATAAAATTTTTCGATGGCGTCTGACGAACAAAATATTTTGTTGGCGGTGGCTTATCGCGTTTACCCCGAAATTTTCACCGCCCTAGAAAAGTTTTAAATTGAGAAGCGGTTTTAGCAGCCGCCGCCTATAATTTCTTATCGACTTCGCTCTCTGAAAACCAATTTGTTAAAATTCATATATTTGTTATTAGAGTTTAAAAAATATTTATTAAAAATGGTATGTAATGCTTGTAACGCAACAACAATCTCAAAAGGAACACAAGATTGCTTTGAAAATGCATTGGATGCCATAAAACTACATTATATATGTAAGTAACAACAATGCATAAACCAAATTTATAAAGGCTTACATTTTGAATTATTTTGAACTAAGATTATAGAAATGCCGTAGAACAACGAGATTTAGAACTTAAACAAGTAAAGGAACGCAATGAAAAGTTAAATAAAGCTTTAGAATTGTTGCAAAAATATCAACAACCAAATAAACGATTTAAAACATCCCAACTTAATAGTGAAAATTGGTTATCAAATATTTCCAATAATGAAGATCGCATTACTTCAGATATAAGTTTAACAGATGATGAACCTATTGCGACTACTAATCTTAATGTGGCAATTAATAGCGAACAATTATTTGAAACGTCTATCTTAAGTCCGGGAAAAAATGATTCCAGTATTACTTCCTCCGAGATTATAATAAGTCCGAGGCAGAAGGAGTCTCCTAAGAGAAATAGACAACGAGAAATGCGCTGTTCAAACGGTCCTAATAAGAAAAGCTTACAAAAATATACAACGGAATGGCATACAAAAGAACGTAATAGTCCGGTAGAAAAATCATGGGCTACAAAGTTTTTAAAACCGTCGACCAGCAAGCCAATGGAAAGTAAATCTGCAGCGGATTTAAAAAAGACAGACAAACGGATATGTTTATCTTTGAAAAAACAAAATCCTAGTAAAATGAAACAGTGTTTGATACAATTTAATAAATCCAAAGATCGATCTTTAAATGAGGTGAGTGGAAGCAGGCTGGCTCTATGCATGTCGCTCGCGTGCTTTAACTTGAAATATGGTAATACATTAACACGTTTTGATTTTGTTTTTTTTTTTTTGCAATTCAAACAGTGTTTTATAATTTAATTTTGTTGTGAAATGATTTTAATTAATTTTATACAATTAAAAAAAAATATGTTAATATTTAACCGGAATAATAAGGCTCAACTACTGTTAAATTTCTTCAAATCTCGGCTAGACCCAGCAAGAGTGATTCTATGCTCGTTGGTGGAAGCGAATACATAATTTGAGCAAACAAATATATTTGAATTTAAGGAGGACAATAGACAAGTTAAATGCAAATTTTACTATCGAAGCACCTCAAAAAAATTTTTTTTAAATATTTTTACTCAATTATGTATTTAAAGCAGTGCTGTTCAAAAGTAAAAATGTAGTTGTGTTGGTGAGAAAATGAGAATTGCACTGTAAGAAATGTTTAATGGGTTAATAGAATCTGTAAGAATTTATTTTTTATTAAAAATATGAAAATGTTTTGTGTAAAAAGTAAAGTACTATCGGAAAATATAAATAAATACTACACTGTTTTAAAGAAACAAAAATAAAATTTTTGAAAGAAAGAAAAAAACAAATAAATACATACATACATAAGGGTGGATTCTTTAATTCTATGTAAAACAAAAGGTTTTCGATTTTTTTAAATCAATATCAATGATTTCAATGTATTTACATGTTTATAAAATATCTTTAATCTGCATTTATAATCATAAAATATTTGTCGTAGATTGTTATTAATTTTTTTTACTCATGTTCATTCATCGCTGTTTCAGTGACGACTAAAAGCAAGAGCGTAAGAATATATGTGAATTAAGCAGGGACAATTCTCCTATGGAATGAACACCACTGATTTAAAGCCACATTTGGCCAATGATATTATTACTAATACATTTAAATATCAATACTAATACTCAATTCATAAATGCTTTGTAAGTTATAGCAGGTTTACAAAACCTCCTATAATTTTACAATGCGTTTATGAATTTAGGGGTAAATATTACAGAGTTTGACAAATTCGTATACCAATAAAACAAATAAATTTTCAATGAAAGCTTTGAATTTAGTCAACTATTCTCAAAATATTGATCATTCGTTTTTATATATTTCAATATTTAATTCTAATAGTCTGATGTATGCGAAGATATTATTGAATCCAGTTAAATGCAAATTTTACTATCGAAGCACATCAAAATTAAATTTTTTTAATATTTTTACTCAATTATGTATACATATTCTCAAAATATTGATCATTCGTTTTTATATATTTCAATATTTAATTCTAATAGTCTGATGTATGCGAAGAGATTATTGAATCCAGTCCCATGGTAATAAATAAAAATTCCAAATCTGGTCGTTCCTGGGCACATAGGTAATAAATATTTTTTAACATTGAAAATATCTTATTAGAAAATAACATTAAAATTTCGCTAAGATTACAGAAGCGACAACAATCTCAGCTCAAACAACAGCAACAACTCCAGAAATGCCTTAACAACAAATACAAACCACAACCAAGATGATATACATAAAACCCTGGACGATATTGTCTTTGATTTTTCACCTACTAAAAAAACTGAAAATTCTATGGCAAATGAAAAATCACTCATAAAGTCCCAACCTAAGGAATTAAAATTTGATAATGCTATTTCAATGGATTGTACTTCATTGCCAAATGAAAATTTAGGATTTAATAGCTCAAATAAAACAGATAGCTCTAGTGTTCTTATTTTAACTCCTAATACAGAGGATATTATATTTGTTGATGATACTTGTAATGATGATATGGATACAATGGCTCTGTTGGTAGATATTATGAAACCTAATAATACCGAAAATTTGAAAAAATATGAAAGTAAAACGTAAGTAAAGTAAAATTATTATTAAGTTAAAAGAAATTCTGATTATAAATTGTTTACAGTATACAAAAACAACAAAAAGATAATAAAATGCAACAATTTAAAAAACCTCAAATGAATTTAGAATCCCATAATTTTGTAAAACCTACAACTAGCATCAAGCAAGAGAAACTAGCACAACATTTGGAAGATTCAACAAAATTAAAAGATTATAAAGTAACATGCAGTTCAACTACCAGCAGTAGCAAACAACAAAATCCTTTGCTTTCTTCTGATGATCAAGAGTATGATGAAGAAGAGGAAGATGACTCAATGCCTAAGCCTTTTGTAGTAAAACAAGAACCTGAATTTTCTAAAACCTCAAAAAAATTATCGTTTAAGGAACGTTTTAATATCAACTGTGATTATTGTGAAAATGTAAGTCCTTTGTAAGTATTTTATGCACCACAATACTAATATTCTTATGTATCCCTTTTTAGTTCATAAAAATTTTGGGAGATAATTTAACAGATGATGAAGTACAAAAGCATATTGACAAATGTACCCGTCATAACAATGGGGATGCCATGAGGCAAAATACTCCTAAAGATTTTTGGAATCCCTTTATATTATCATTTCAGGAAGACGATCCTAGAAATGAAGTTTTAATAGATACACGCTTCAAGAATAAAACATCATTAGAAAAGTAACTATATTGTGAATTTGTTTTTTAATGATAAATGTTTATTGCTATATTTAAAAAAGAAAAAAAGCGTTTTATTATTATAATTAAATACTAAAAGATTCAATAAAAAGAAATAAAAAGAAAAACAATATACAACTACAAATTGCCACGTTTGGCTTGTTCCAGTTCAATGGCGGTAAATAAGGATTTGAAATTACCAGCACCAAAACCCTGCAAATAAAAAGAATACATAATAAGTTTATTTAATTAATATATTTTTTTTTTATATTTTAGATTAACCTACATTATGATTATGACGTTGTATAACTTCCAAAAACAAAGTTGGACGATCTTGCATATTTTTGGTGAAAATTTGTAATAGATAACCATTTTCATCATAATCGATAAGAATATTCAACGCTTTCAATATCTTCATATCTTCCTTAACTTTTGTACGGCTATGCTTTAAATTTTCCGTTAAGATATCATAATAAGAATCAGGTATAGTTAAAAACTCAGTACCTCTAGCCCTTAAATTTCTAATGGCAGCAATAATATCACTTGTATTTAAGGCAATATGTTGTACACCAGCACCACCATAATATTCAACGTATTCTTGGATTTGTGATTTCTTTTTACCCTTGGCTGGTTCATTAATGGGCATCTTAACAGTTTCCTCATAATTAGCCATAACAATGGATTTTAAGGCCGAGTATTCAGTATGAATTTGAGAATCATCTACTGACCAGAAACGATGGAACTGTAAAACCCGCTCATACCAGGATGCTACGCTTTCCATTTGTAAATCGGGTTGATTACCCACAACATGATCAATAAAATTTAACTTGGCATCAGGTAAGTGTTCTAATAAAACATCTTTAGGTAGAGATTTAAAACCAGGCAAGAAAACACCACGATATTTAGTACGATCCACAAAAGTGTGTGTTGTGTCACCATACTAGAATTAACAGACAATTTTAAGTAATAAACAAATTTTATATTTAACATACAAAATAATTTTTCCCATTAAATTGGATAAAATATCTCCATCTAATTTTTTTTGTATAAATTATTTTTACGCCAAAGGCTGTGGAAAGTTATCAAGTGTTTGGCTAAAAATTCAAAAACTTATAATTTATACAAAAAATTTGTATAGAGATATTAGCCAATTTATTGTCAAACGTTTTTTGCATGTGGATACAAAACTTACAGTTTTAATGGTAGCATATTTAACTGTACCATGTTCATCTGTTTCTTCCCATAATTCCTTAACCACCTCAGCTCCTCTTTCTTTGGCCAATTTGAAAATAGCTTCAATATTTTCTACCGCAAATGCTACATCCTTAACACCATCACCATGTTTCATTAAATGTAGACCATGTTCTTCATCATCCGTACAGTAGGTAGAGACAAATACGAAAACAATTTTATTTTGTCTAACAGCATGTCTTGTATAACATCTATTGCCAGTTTCTAAACCTTGATAACCCAAGGGTGTAAAACCCAGGCGGGTGGTATAATAACTGGCAGCTTGTTTGGCATTACCCACATAGAAAGTCAAATGATCGAAGCTAAGGAATGTACCAAACTCAGGTTTAGGTCCTTTGTCAGTATATGAGGTCTGCAAAGAAAATTTAACAAAAATATTAAGTTATTTACAAAGATAAAAACAGGGTTGGCAGGCGATTCATAAGGCTAGCGGTAATGGATAACGTTATTTTAAAGGTATTTGGTTTAGGTATTTTAAGGTTATCGATATTTTAAGTTATTTCGCTATTCAGGGTTAACGATATTTAAAGCTATTTCGTTTGGTTATGGTTAAGGTTAACGGTATTTTAAGTCATTTCGTTAGTGGTATTTTAAGTTTAGCGATAGTCCTTTTTCGAAATTTTTGACAATTTTACGGACCTTCACTAATGTGTATGGATAAACAACAGCAGAAAATTTAAATTTATTTCTTTGGATATATTTTAAGGTTAACGGTATTTTAAATTATTTCGTTAAGGTATTTTAAACATATTGTTCCCTCCTTTTCGCTACAGTAAAACTGTAAAACTTTTTATAGACAAAATTTGAAGGTCCTTTAAACTTAACCTATAAAAAACTCTCTACATTCGGAGGATTTCAACTAAAAAAAAAATGCCGTTGCTTTTAGAAAAGACCTAAGATGTCAAGAACACATTTCCTTTTAAAATAATCTGAATTTCTGAGAACTATTTTCATAAAAGCTTACCCCTTTATTCATAACCGCTTATAAAGTTATAGTAGGTTTATGGAACAAATTTTGTATGAAAAATTTGTTTTATTAAATTTAATTTTAATTTAATTTCTTTATTTATTACAATAACCTAGCCTATAGGCCATAATCGGTTACAAATTTCTACTAAAAGTAACAAAACAAGCAATAAAATTTGCTTAAAATAATAAAAAAAATTAAGGTATAAAATATAATATTAGATGTATAATTAAATAACAATGTAAAAATAAAATTAATAAATGCAAAAAATTTAACGTAAAAGTTATAAAAAATTAAAAAAATTAGCGATAATAGTTTCTAAATTCCCTAAATTCTATAAAAAAAAATGAATAGTGTATGTAAGCTTTAATTTAAAAAAACAATGCCTGCAAAATTAAGCATTAAGTGAAAATTCTTCAAAAAGTTTCTTCCTGAACGTATCAATAGACAAATTAAAAGTCTTTAAGTCAGGTGGCAATTTGTTGTATTTTCGAGCAACCCTTACAAAAAAAGATCGGCCTAACAACGGTGTAAGCTTCGGAATAACTAATTGTCTATTCCTATTAGATCTACCAAATTCAAATATATCAACCAAGAACAACGGCATTTGCAATTTAAACACTTTATAAAAGTGCATAATATTTCTAATTTGAACAAGGTTATCAAATGAACATCCTAAAAATTTTAAAACATAAGACGAAATGTGCTGAGACAATCTAAGAGAGTATAAATATCTCATAACACGATTGACGGCTAACTTTACCTTCTTCATTACATAACCCAAAGCCCCAGAATAGACTTCCAAGCCATACAAAAAAATTGGCATAATTAACGCATGGACAATCATAAGCTTAACATTAAATGGCAGCATAACGTCTAAGCTGTATAATTTCCTCAAAGTAAAATTTACCTTAGAAACAACATTATTAACATGGTGCTCAAAACTAAGCTTGGTATCCAGAACCACACCAAGACATTTAACTTTATCTACAAATTCAACAACATTACCATTTAAATTAATAGAAAAGTTATTAATACAACTATTACCAAACAACAATGCCTTAGATTTATCAGAATTAATATGTAGATAATTGGAACACATCCAATTACCTAATAAACCTACAGTAAAATCTATCATACTCTGCATAACATCAGGAAAGTCCTTATCCCCTTTAAATAAAATCTGAACATCATCTGCAAACGCAAATGGAAGACACATATTATTTGACAAAATATCAAAAAGATCATTTATAAACATAATAAAAAGTAAAGGCCCAAGTACAGACCCCTGGGGTACACCACTGAAAACAGGAAGAGTCCCAGAACAAGAGCCATTACTGAACACATATTGCTTTCTATCCGAAAGATAAGACGATATTAATTTGCAGGCAGAGCCAGAAAAACCAAAATATCTGTCTAACTTTTGAATCAAAAGCGGATGGCTAACCCTATCAAAAGCTTTTGCTAAGTCCAAAGACAACAAAACACAAAAACCTTTGTCAGCAATTTTCCGCCTAATATTGTCCGTTAGACCAATAAGCAACGATGTAGTACTACGGTTACATCTAAACCCGGATTGGCAATCATGGAGCAAACGATTATTATTAACATGCAACATCAATTGATCCTTCATAAGGTATTCAACCATTTTCGATAAAATTGGTAAAATAGAAATCGGCCTCAAGTTATCAGTACTACTAACCCCATTATTCTTCCTTATAGGAACAATTTTAGCAACTTTCCATAGCAATGGAAAAGCAGAGGTGGTCAATATAGTGTTAACCAGATGTAAAATGTAATTTCCAATTATGGGAATCAACAATTTAAGAAACTTAAGAGCAAAGCCATCATAACCAATAGCTTTTGACTTAATAAAGTTAAAAGCTAAGTTCATTTCATAACTATCTACTGCACGAAAAGAAAAACCATTATCATTCATTCGAGGCACAACGCTGTTATTATTTAAAATTTGATTAGAAGAAAATAAGTTGTTTAAATAATTAGGATCAATTACTTCAAGGTCATCAGCTTTACCAACAACACCTTTTCTATTTAAAATAGACCAAATCTCCTTGCTGGTCTTGTCCTGAAAAATCAATCCGTGAGCCTCTCTCTTCTTTTTCCTAATTATATTTTTTGTACGATTTCTGCACCTACAAAAAACTTTCCAGTTTTCATCACTTCTATCATTCAAATAAGCGCTGTACGCAAGATCCCTAAGTGACTGATGGAATTGTATTACAGGATCTTTGAACCAACCGTCATTCAAATTTCGAATCACGCGCCTCCTCAAAGGAACCATAGTATGCAAAAACTGCAAGTTGTTGTTTAAAATCAACAACTGTTCATCCACATTATTAGTTAAGAACATATCACTAAAATTACATTCCAGTACCGCAGTTTCTAAAGAGGAAATATTAACTGCATCATAATCATAAAACTCATAAACTTTTCTAAAAACCGGTTGTAAAATTTTAAGCGACATAAATATGAATGAATGACGAGTTATGCCTGGGCATTGAAATTGATTAGAATAATTTACTAATTCAGAGGATGAGACCAAAAAATAGTCCAACAAGGAGGTGGAATTACCAGCAATATGTGTGGGCATAGAATTGTGAACAGGCGATAGATTCAATCTACTACAACTGTTTCTTATCCTCAAGGCCTTCAACGGATCGAAAAGATTATTGTTAAAGTCACCCATAATTACAATATTAGAATACTGAACAAGTAAATCAGAAATCTCCCGCTCAAAGGAATCAAAATCACCATGAGGCAAATACGCAACTCCTACCAAAATTTTAATATCATTAAGAATCAATTCCACAAACAAGCATTCAGCTACTCTATAATTTACGCCAACATGTACAACCTTCTGTTTTATATTCTCAGAAATAAAAAGTGCTACACCGCCACCATTGGCACACGGGCGATCATTCCTGTGACAAACATAGCCAGAAATATTAGTGGCATTAGCAGATATGGTATTCTTTAACCATGTTTCACTGAAACCAACTACTTGTAATAAATATTATACCTACATATTTATGTTGCTACAGATTTACTGGTTTCCAACTGAAAAATTATTAATTTAAACAGATTTTATTTAGGTCGATAATCAGAAGTATTTTTGTAAAATGACAGTGTAAAACTGAACACAAAATTAATAAATGTTCAAACTACAAATATAAAATCCTGAACTGCATTCAAATATTAAACAAATTCATACAAATTTTAAACTATAACTTTATTAAAAAAACTTATAAGGAAGGTCTGCAGAGTGGTTCACTCCGATCTTAATTAAATTTGGATTGTTGCAGAGGAAACGAATTAATGAAAACATATTTTTTTTTATCGGCACAGTGCCATAAAATAATAAAAATAGTTAATATTTTTGCTTGGTAAAATGTAGAAAATACCCATATTATCTATGCTTTGGGACCTTTCAAATTTTTTTAAGTACACTCAACAAAAAAAGTCAGTTGCTAATTTCAGCAACGTATGTCTACTGATTTTTGGTACTTGAGAAATATGATCAAGTTTTTTTTAATGCAAAATGACGAAATGTTTCTTTATATTTATGAAATGATAGTTTTTCCACCCATTTGTGAAGAAAGTAATTGTCGATGTTGATTTTTTTTATTCTTTATAATTTACTTGTAAGAATTGTATCATCTTTCTTCAATTTGAAAAATAATTAAAACAGAAAGAGATATTAATATATATGATCTAAAATCGAACGAAAAACATTTGGCAAATAAAAGATCAACAGATGAACATATGTATACCCGGTGAAAAATGTCCATATATGAACATTTATGGTACAAACATATATGTATGGATCCGAAAAATGAGGTAACACCTAAGTATATGGACATATATGAACATATACATTTATTAAATATATGCGAACATTGCTGTCCCTTATTATAAGATTGTACTAAATACTTGTAGTTTATTTAACCTTCTTTTTCTATTTTAACTGCACAATGTTCTTGAGCTTAAGGTTTTGTTTTTTATATATTTTTATAATTTTTATACCCTACACCACTATGTGGTCAGGGTATTATAAGTTTGTGCTGATGTTTGTAACACCAAAAAATATTGGTCGTAGACCCACCTTATAGTATACCGATCGAATCAGAATTATTTTTTATTTCGATTTAACGATGTCCGTCTGTCCGTCCGTCCGTCCGTCTGTCTGTCTGTCCATGCAATCTTGTGCGCACTCTACAGGTCGCAACTATTAAGATATTTTGATGAAATTTGGTACGCAGACCTATGTTGGCCCAAGGACGAACAAGTTTGATTTTTTTGAACATCGGTCCATGTTTAGACCTAGTGCCCATATAAGGGTCCTACCAAAATTATACTGTTTATACGCTGCAGGTCGTAAATATTAAGATATTTGATGAAATTTGGTACACAGACCTATATTGGCCCAATAATGCAGCCTATTGATTTTGGTGAACATCGGTCCATGTTTAGACCTAGTGCCCAAATAAGGGTCCTACCAAAATTATACTGTTTATACGCTGCAGGTCGTAAATATTAAGATATTTTGACGAAATTTGGTACACAGACCTATATTGGCCCAATAACGCAGCCTATTGATTTTGGTGAACATCGGTCCATGTTTAGACCTAGTGCCCATATAAGGGTCCTATCAAAATTATACTGTTTATACGCTGCAGGTCGTAAATATTAAGATATTTTGATGAAATTTGGTACACAGACCTACATTGGGCCAATAACGCAGCCTATTGATTTTGGTGAACATCGGTCCATGTTTAGACCTAGTGCCCATATAAGGGTCCTACCAAAATTATAATGTTTATACGCTGCAGGTCGCAAATATTAAGATATTTTGATGAAATTTGATACACAGACCTATATTGGCCCAATAACGCAGCCTATTGATTTTGGTGAACATCGGTCTATGTTTAGACCTAGTGCCCATATAAGGGTCATACCAAAATTATACTGTTTATACGCTGCAGGTCGCAAATATTATGATATTTTGATGAAATTTGGTACATAGACCTATGTTGGCCCAAGGACGAAGCCTATTGATTTTGGTGAACATCGGTCCATGTTTAGAACTAGTGCCCATATAAGGGTCCCCCCAAAATTATATTGTTTATACGCTGCAGGTCGCAAATATTAAGCTATTTTGATGAAATTTGGTAAATAGACCTATGTTGGCCCAAGGACGAAGCCTATTGATTTTGGTGAACATCGGTCCATGTTTAGAACTAGTGCCCATATAAGGGTCCCCCCAAAATTGGCTTGGTTACAAACTGCAGGTCGCAAATATTAAGATATTTTAATGAAATTTGGTGCGCTGACTCACATTATAGAAAATTTTGACATAAGCCCCATTTTAACCCATTCGAATTTCGGATCCAAACAATACACCAGACTGGTGTAGGGTATTGTATAGTCGGCATGCCCGACTTTAACCTTTTTACTCGTTTAATTTAATTGTTATTTCCTGAAGATGCTACACATTGGAGTAGCGAAATATTGAAATAAAAAAACTTTTTATATATAAAAAACAAAACCTTAATCTCAAGAAAATTGTGCAGTTAAAGTTGTACTAAATAATTAATAATTTCATATTTATCCATATGAGCTCCTTTTACACATATGGAAAAATGTATTCTTCCAAATATGATCGCACACAAGTCCCTTTTGCATAAATTGAATAACATATACTTCCATATTTGTCCATATATTAGTGCCTTTTCCATATATGAAACAACAGATGCCTCCATATATGTCTGTATATGAAATCTTTTTCCATATATGGAATCACATATACTTCCATATATGTTCATATAAAACCCATATATCTTCATAAAAAATTCATATTTGTTCATACATATGTGTCCATACATAAACCATATATGAACATGTTTGAGTGTATATGAGCATTTTAAATCCGTTAATAAAAGTTTAAATTATTATAAAAAGACAAAAATAATAATATCCCTTTTTTAAAATAGTAGAATCTTTTACTAATTTTACCAACACCGCTTTGTAAAATTTTTTAAAATGTTTTTTGAAATTAGCAACGAAAATAAGTTAAAAATTCAGTAACTTGTGAAATGAGAATAGCAAAAATGTTTGCTTAAGTATATATTTTTACTAACAATTTGTATAAAAATATTAAAGTGAAATTGAAAACCACAAATTTTTCTACTAAAATTTTTTCTGAGTGTATTTAAAAAAAAATCGAAAACCATGTTTTGTATGTTTACAAAAATACAATTTAAAAGGTTGAAATGGTTTGAAAATCAAAAATTGACAACCTTCTAGTGTGAAGTTTTTTATAATTAAAAAAAAAAAGTATTAAAAAACAAACGACAGCTGATGTATTACTAAAGCCCCGTTTG
Source organism: Leucophora obtusa (assembly GCA_949987735.1). NCBI lineage: Eukaryota > Metazoa > Arthropoda > Insecta > Diptera > Anthomyiidae > Leucophora > Leucophora obtusa. Next base: position 14,653,144 of record OX465296.1, read on the forward strand.
GATTATCACACAAGTGTGTTATACATGTCAGAAATGTGTTGTATAACGAAAATTTATAATAGTGTGAACACTGTTCTTTATACACATGTCAAAATGGGTGCACATTTTAAAAAGCGGTCACACTTGTTTGACAAGATTTACTTTTTGAAATATTTCATAAAGTTACCACTTGTCTCAACACAAGTGTTGTGTTATTCACAAATAAATGTAAATAAAGATTAAATACAACTAATGGCGAAAAAAAGAAATAATAGAAGAAAAAATAACTGTTTGAATTTATTTGTTGTGTGTGTCGATAACAGTCTGAACACTGAAAAGATTTTCTTTTATACTTTTTTCACAACCAGACAATTTTAGCATACTTTTGTATAAGCACCCAGTCAGAAAAATACAAACGGGAAAGCGGTGGCAAAGCACTTTAACAGGTGGTACAAGTACTGGCAAAAAGTGCTTTTCCATTCCCAAAATGATAACATCATTAAACAAAAGGACCGGCTGTTCAAAAAGCGCCGGAAAAGCACTGGAGGAACAAAATTTTTAAACGTTGGCAAAACCAATAAATAGGTGGTCTGGAAAAAAATTTTAAATTAAAAAAAATCAAAAAAAAATTTTGTGCTTGCAACCGGATTTGAACTCGGAACCTTCCGACTATAAACATTTTTTAACGAAGCGTCAGCATTTTTATAAAATCATTGGTTTTCCAGTGAATTGATTTTTGTACGCCTGGTAGCATTGGCTAGGTAGCACTGGATAACCACTGGTTGCAAACCTTGGCATATCACTCGAAGCCAATTCTTTGCCAGTGGTTTTTTTTATAAACCACCGAAATTTTTGTAACACAAATACTGGTAAAACGCTTTTCGCAAACACTGGCAAAGCGTCCCAAATGAGTGTTCTGCCAGTCATTTATTTTTAATACCGTGGGTACCCAGTGGTATGCCAGTGCTTGATTTTTTGTACCACTGGCGATTTCTGACTGGGCACTTGTGTGATAATGTAAACGGGGCTTAACTGGTAGCATAACATTTTCACGCTACAAAAATAAGGTAGCGCTACCTCAACATGTTGACTTAGTGGTAGGTAATCCAATCGTTCACCAGATTGTTGAGTAGCAATTGAGCGTCTGGTAAACGCTACTATTGTTTGCTTTTTTTTCATTATTTTTCGTGCCTATTTCGGTAGTATGGTCACATAAACGTCACACGCGACTCACTTTTATGTTGGGATAGGGGTACAAAGTAAAGTATTTTCGAAAAAGAATAAGGCCGAGTTTTTGGGATATCAGTTAAACTTTGTTTAGTTAAAGTTTATTAACAAAAATTTGCCGGAAAACGTTCTCGTTTATAATTTACTCCTTTATTGCAATAAAAAAAAACTTAATTTTATAAGCAGTATTCTAGTTACAAACTGCGTCTGTAATCTGCATCCTGGAAAATAGGCTCAAACGTCTATACATTTAATACTGCAAAACTCGTATCACAAAATATTTTACATATCACTTTTACATTTTTTATATATATTTTTGTTTTTTAAATAAATTTTTTTTTATCTTATTATCCACACTTAAAATTTTTTCATACTATATAATTGGCATAAAAGTCCTCCAAATTTATTACTTTTTTTGATTTATAAAGTTGTAGTACATACTATATTATATTTATTAAATATAATAAGATCACATGTAGTTTTTTATTCGCACATACCATTATCACTTGTTTTTTTTTTTGTTAATTTATTCTTAAAATTTCTAATTCATTAATTTATTCGACTTGTTTAATTTAAGTATCTTCTCTTCGACTATTTAAAGTTAAATGATTACAACCAAGCTTTATATAGCCTCTTTTAAAGCGTCGCCGCGCATTTAACCATATTCAAATAATCAGGTGAAAATCCTGTTACCGTTTGTATCTAGAGAATTTTAATTTGAATATTTACTTATTTTTTTTAAACAAGTATTTTGTTTTTCTTGTTATGTTACAGTTGTTTTTATTATTTAAGTTTTGATTATGCATAAATTAAGAAAATCAAAATGTAATAGGTAATTCTTGTTGGGGGTAAAAATAATTTGATCTAAAAAATTCAAAACTCTATTTTTTTTGTATATAAAAAACTGGTTTTGTTTAAAATTTTGTCCAAAAATATTGGAGGCTTGTCATTTAACCCTTAAATGAATGATCTCTTCGATTTTAACCATTTTTTTATATATGACTTCTAAAGGCGTGTACATTTCAAGAAAAATACAAAAAAGGTGATTTTTATTGAAAAGTATGGTTTTTTGCCAAATAGCTAAATTGTGATTATTTTTACGTGTATAGAAAAAAAAAACAAAAAAAAAAATCTATAAACTATAATTTATACATTTATTGTCACCAAAATTAATTTTATTGCGAGAATACCACTTTAAATATTTAAACAAATATTTTTAAATATTACACTTTTTGTAAAAAAAAAACGCGTGTTTTATATTTTTCACAAATATACAGAGCAAAACCAAGATTTTTACTCTAAATGTTTAAAAATTCTGCGCTAAACTATAAGAAAACTATGTACAGAAGGGGCCCCTAATGCCCAAAAATGCAGTTTTGTGCATCAAGTGGGTTTTTTTTATATTAAAAAACCGGTATGTTGACAAATGGCTACACCATGCATTTAAGGGTTAATATGTACAGTTAAAATAAAAAATTATGGTAATTTTGCATTGGTTATTTTGAAATTCAATAATTTCAAATTTATTTGCTGGATTTAAATTTAAATCAATTTTCATTTTTTAACCTGCTTACAACTTAATAATCTGTGGAATTTTTGTAAAAGAAAAACTTGAAAGGAAATCTCCGATCTTGACCGAATTCGGATATTTTTTAGAAAAAAAAAATTCTGCGAGGAATTGCAAATTTGAAGCCAATTTCTGTTCATAAGGGTCCCAGTATAGAAAATCATTACCAGATATGTGGTTATGTAACTATATGCTTGGTAATGGGACACTCAAAAAAATAAGTTAGTAGAAAAATTAGTAGTGTACTAGTTTTCAGCAATTTTTTTGCTGAAATTCCGTTTTCAGCAAAAGTTTTAGTTATAGTTTTTTATCACTAAACTAATTTTGAACTAATGTTTTACTAATTTATTTTGTTACAAAAATTGTACTGATAACCGCATTTATAGCGTGGACGACAACCAGATAGACAAGATGTCGCAGCAAGCCTGGTTGTAGTACAAACAACGGAAATTATAATTAAAAAAAAAACAACTCTACACAAGTTCTATATTTAAATTTTTAGCAAATAAATTAACTAAAGTAAAATTTTTCTACAAATTTTTTGAGTTTTTTTCAGTCTACTGATATTCAGCAGAAAGTTTAGTGATTTTATCAAGGATTTTTTTTTTTAGTAAAACTTTTGCTGATATTACTGTTTTTTTGGTAAAAATCAGCTCGCTGATTTTCAGCAAACACCTTTTGCTGAAATTACCATCTTTTTTGACTAAAAATTTCTTGACACAGCAACATTTTTTGCTGACTTTACTGACTTTTTTTGAGTGTAGTTACTTTAATATTACATTTCTTATTACTAGGGCAAGGAATTTCATGCACTTAAAAATGGGAAATATGCGGTTAAAAAAGAGAAATATGCACTAAAAACTATTATTTTTGCAAAAATAATGAACTTTAAAACTTAAAAATATATTTAAGTTAGTTATTTTGCAAACAGACACAGAACTCGAAGATTTCCCATAGGTCAATAAGGTTTAAAACCTTTTTTGATTGAATCAAAATATGGAAACGTATCAATGTTTTATATTTTTTTACAAAATAAAAAAAAAACTACTAAAAATGAAAAATATGTACAAATATGCATTAAAAATCACAAAATATGTATTAAAAAGGCACCAAATATGCATTTAAAGTCGAAATATGCAAAAACATGCATTTATGTCAAAATATGAAACTACAAATCGATGCCATTTTGTTCTAAATTTGATGATTCGGATAAATGTTTAGTCCATATTAGTTTTGAACTATCGAGAAAAAAACATGCATTTGCATGGAATTCCTTGCGCTACTTATTACTTCTGTATGGCGTTGTCGCGCATACTAATAAGTTATGGTTACACACCAGCATATGTGCATACACTCATAGAAATAAATCTGCAAAAATAGCAGAAAAAGTTACTTAAAATTAGTTAAAAATGATGCTGCAGAAAAAACTGCAAAAACTGTATTTAAATTCTTTTTTTCAATAATAAATTGCATTAAATTTAACAATAATACAATTTATTTACTTTTTCTTAACATTTTATTTATTTTCTTATATTTTCTTTAATTTTTAGTAATGCCACTAAGTATAAATTAGATCTAGCATCATGTTTGATGTTGCGCATATGTAGTTGTGAGAACAATTGTGCAGGCAATGTTGTTTGAACAAGAACAAAACGTGAACAAAAGTGGTCCACACGGGATAAATTCATGGGCGAACAAGAAATTGTTCGCTGAATGAACAAATCTATGTCTCGTCAAAACACCAAGTGAAGGAAAGAAACACTGAAAGCAATTGTCGAAAAAATTATAAAAATTGGAATTTTCATTTTCACACCTGTGTACCGTTAGAGGGTTAGCAATATCTGCTTCCTTTATTTATTAAATAATGCATACAAAAAGTTTAAGTTCTAACGAAAACAGTCTCTGGATAAAGTCTTAACATTTTTTCTGAAAAACAAGTTCTTTTGTAAAAAGGCCACAGATATATTACAAAATTTTCAAATGGAATTAAAGTATTTTAAATACACTTGTCAAGTTTTTTAACATTTTAAGCTGCATTTAAACTATTTATCTTAACTGTCATTTTCAATGAAACTTACCGACACAATTCTCTAAGTGTAACAAAAGATTGCTTTACTGAAACGTATTGTTTTGCTTCCTACTTATTTGAATAATGATCAGTTGTAAACTTTTTGCATTTTGCAGTGTACATTAAACATACACCGAAAGGTATTTCTGACGTGTGTCACCAAAAAGCTAACTTTTTTTTAGCCATGACTATTATTTGTTTGAATTTAAAAATATGTGCTGCAAGTTTGTATTTTAGAGCTAATTAATATGTATTTATGTACAATCAACGTGGAGTTAAATTTTCAGATTGAAATATTTTTAAATTTATTTTTAGTCAATGGCTATGTAATTCACTCACCCTATGTTAACAGCTTGTGCTTGCAAACAGGAAACGAGTTTTAAGGAAAACCAAAGATGAATTGATAAATTTTATGCGAAATCTATCAATAGCAACATTAAAAAATATCATTTTATCATTCAGTCACATTTTATGTATATTTTCTCATTAGCTGGGAGAATTGCATTCTCTTTTTTTTTCTAAACTCTTTAAATTGAGTAAAAAAATTAACGGCCTGTTTATCTAAAAAGAAACGAAAACTATACTAACGAAAGGGAAACGAACGATAAAGTAAGAAATTTGGTTTATTTAACACGAATTTAAATTTTCGTCTACACTGACGTGTGTTACATTATATTTAATTTGATTTTTGTAAATAAAAGGATTGCCAACAAATTATTCAAAGTTTTCTTAAATATTTTGGATAAAATATTAATCGATGGTAACCCTCTTTGATTGTTTTGACAAATCTTTTTAAATATATAAACAAAACAAAATATTAAAATTAATTTTAAAAAATTGAAAAAGTAAATATTTTCAAAATAATATTCAAACTAAATACAAGAACTAAAAAACGTGATTAAAATAGTGCAATAGTGTAAAAATTTAAAAAGTTTAAGCGAGTCGATCCGTTGTATTTAACGGTGGTTAATACCTATAAAATGCGTGTTTAGCCTAAGGTTTGTATATATGTAAATAATAGTAAAAATATAAAATATATTCTGGATATCCATACTTTTTTGTGCAATTATTAATGGTCACAAAAGCTGGCAAAAAATTACTACATATGGTTCATAATTTTACTTTCAACGAAAGCAAATTGGCTATCGTCTGATTTTGACTTCAGTGGCAATTTGCTTCGTTTTATATGAACCAAAAATATAAGGAACATTTTACGTTATCGTTCGAAAAAAGTATCTTTCGTTATACATGAACCAAAATCAGTTTTCGTTTGCTATTTTAACGAAAATTTCTTTTCTTTCGAAATAGATAAACATGCGGTAAAAGTTTTAAAATTCGTTTTCGTTTCATAAAAATTAAAAAAAAATGTTAATGAACTTGTAATAAATTTAGGGCCTGTTTATCTATTACGAAAATAGTCTAAACGAAAGAAATTGACAATTTATTTCGTCAAAAATACATGGGAAACAAAAACAAATTTTTGTTAATTTGCTTTCGTCTAGAGCATTTTCGTAACATAAACTAGAGCTTATTTGTGGAAACAGAAAATGATGCGTTTAATTTAAAATTAGCATAATTTTGAAGCAGAACAGATTTTTAACATATCTCAAATTTAGTATTAAGACTAGACTTAAAATAATACGTCAGTAAAAAAAATCTGTCAAAAGGGTTTCAAATCGATTGACAAATCTATGTTTCCGCTATTGCCACCAGTGTATCCGAAGTTTTAAAGATATTTCTTTCCCTCCCTATTTTTAAAATTTGGCCATATTTTGAAAACTAAGAGAGATAGTGCAAAATTGACGAAAACTTCGACTACCCCTATCTACATAACCCCCGTGAAAAAGTTATCTGTATCCAAAAATAGACCTTGGTGGGCCTTGGACCCTCGGACATTTTTAATATAAATTTTTCATATCACAAAATGCCCCATATTTTGAAAACTGAGCGAGATAGAGCAAAACGGACAAAAATTTTGCTCTTTGGGAGTGTTCCTACATAGCATTAGTTGATATAGAGCCGGTCTGGGGAGGGTCCTGAGACCCTATAATTTGAACAAACTTTACGCTCATTATAATTACAAATAAAACTGTTTTACTTAAATTTGGAGTTTTTATATTTAACAAAAAAAAATGTGTTAAATTCAGCAAATTTTATTTTAAGCTAAAAAAACAGAAATGAATTTTGTTAAAATAACTAAATTTTTCTGTTGAGCCAACAGACATATTATTTTGGGTGTACTTTTTAGTTAGTTTCGATAATCGTCTACAAATTTTCAAATCGATTTTAATTTAAATTTAAAATTTGTCTTATTATATTGTTCTATGTACCTGTGTATATTAATTGAAACATCCTTCAATCACATTTCAGAAAATATTGTATTATATCAATTTGTATAACAACATTATTTAAAATGTCGATTTGTATTTCAGAATATTCCAATTAAAATTACAAAATTTTGAAAAATATTCGTAGAAAGTTGATGTAAGAAACGATATTTCGACAGTCATAAGATGACATCTCGTAACTGTTAAATTACCACTTTAGGTACATTCATAGAAATAAATCTTTAAAAGTAGCAGAAAAAGTTACTAAAAATTTGTTAAAAATGCAGAAAAAAGTGCTAAAATTAGCAGATTTGTTTTAGTAAATACTAGTAAAATAATAACAGCAAAATTAAAACTGTTAAATTTACAGAATTCAAGTTAATTTTAGTTAATTGAAAATAACAAATTGTACTGTAAAATCTGCAGAAAATTTTGTTAAATGTTAGTAGACTAAAAATAAAAAAAATAAAATTTTTTCTATTGCAAATAGCAGTCTCTCCTGCTAAAATCAGCAGAAATATGTGTTAAAAAAATTGTAAAGTACTGTTTTCAAAATTTTTTTGTGATTTTGTAGGCTACTAATTATTTAGCAAAATTTTTTGCTGATTTTAGCAGATTAATTTGCTATTTTTCATTAACCAAAATTTAACTCAAATATAACTAAAATTCTGTATATTTAACAGTTTTATTTTTGCTGTTCCTATATTACTAATATATAGCAAAAATAATCTAGTTTTAGCAGTTTTTTTGCAGCATCATTTTTTTAAATTAATTTTTAGTTGTTTTAACTAAATTTTTTACACACTTTTTCTATTAGTGTAAGCATGTCAACGTCTTCTCCCTTATACAAAAGTCATTTGACAAAACCATCTACAATCATAGATTAAATCATTAGTTACCAGCTAGTAGCTTATGGCCATCGTATGTAGAAACTGTGGCGTCTTAAATTAAATGTTGATTGTCTACACAAAGCCGGTGACAAGATTTAAACGCATTTGCTCTTGTTTTTGTTTTTTTCAGAATAACAATCTGGTTTTGAATTAATTTACATACATTTTAAGTTGTGTTTACACTTGCAACGAAATCCCGAGATTTCGATATTCACCACTCTGAAAAAATAATGAAGGAAATCATATAAATATTCCATTTTGAAAAAAGCACACATCGTTAGCTCTCATAAATACATTCTCTAAAAATTTACCCCTAAATTCATAAACACTTTGTAAAATTATAGGAGGTTTAATGAACAAATTTTGTATGAAAATTACGTTTTGTAAACCTGCTATAACTTTACAAAGCATTTATGAATTGAGGGGTTAATGTCTATGTTAAGAATAAATTCTAATGATGATGACAAATAGGCAGTTTGTCAGCGTCACTTAATTCAATTCAATTTATTTCTTATAATATTTATATTATTTACATTTGACTAAGAAGCAAAGAGTTTAGGAACTTCGTTCCTTTTCTACTTAGATATATGAATATATTTTTTTAATTTATGAAATTTATATACATTATTATTAAACGGAAGGAAAAAAAATTACAAAAACCTTTATGAAGCAGAGGTATAAGATAATCCAGCGTCACTTAAGAAAAAGGAAAAAGTGCAGACATGTCTTTAAGAAGTCTTTGTTAAATGTCTGTGCCTGCTGACTTGTCACTTAAACGGCGCTGCCGACATTGTCTTTACGACACATTTTCCAGCTGGGATATGAAAGCGAAATCGGAATCCTTTAAAAAGAAGCTAAAAAGTAAATAATGAAAAATTAATAATGAAATCGTTATATTAAGAAGAAAAGACGAGCTCACCTAGATTGTTCAGCTTATGAAACAATAAAAAAGAGTATAAATATTCAAATAATAAGAAAAAATTGCAAGTTTTTATAAGTTTTATTTTTTCTGAAAATTTTTTGAATTTTTTTAAATAATGAATATTTTTAAGTATACTTTATCATTAAAGCTTATCGAAATTTTTCATTTCAAAAAATACCGGTATTCAAAAACCTTTTCCCTTAATACCGGTGTCGCGCCGGTATGGAATCGGTTTTTAAAAAATTGTTTTTTTTCACGTTTTTAGCAAAAATACTATTTTTTTTTAATATAAAATTTCCAAAATTGTTAAACAATTAAACTTTTTTGTTCATTGTTAATAGAAAATCGTGTTAGTGCGGTTATCAGCCTTTAATTTGCATTGGCAACATTGTTTTTAATTTATTTAGGGCGAGTAATTTATTTCCAACATAACCATGGTTAAACATTAACCACAGATATTTCCATATAAATTTGACATTCATAACTATGGTTAAGCACTAAACTCAGTTTATGTTGAGATAAGTTAACGGGTCTTAACTTCATAAATATTCTCTAACTTGTGACAAATTTATATATATGTATATATTATGTCTTATGGTTCCATTAGGATAAAAGGGCCACAAATTTACAAATTTTTAAATAAAATTTAATATATAAACTGGTTTCTTAAACCTTTAATTGAATTTACAGTTTCTTTTAGAGAATCCTTTTATTAATTTTATAAACTTATTTTTTTTATTTTATTACTTATTTTTTTTTTGTTCTTATATTAAACATTTCCATAAACTATAGTTATCCTTTATAAAAATTTAATAAAATTGAGTTTTTTATAATCAAGAACGTTTTTTTATATTTTTGTAAATTTTTTGAATAATACCGGTATATACCGGTATTAATGTTTCGGTATCGGTTATACCGATATGATTAAAATACCGTTACCGATACCGATACCGAAACAAATAAAAAATCGACACCAATACCGATACCGTTATTCGTTGCGGTTGCCAACCTTGATAAATATTGATTACTACACAAACAACTGTAATGATATAATTGACATATTTTTATGAGTGCAGTTATAAGAGAACGGAGATTTTAAACGTCTAAACTCCTTCCCTTTCAATTTAATATTTTTTACTGCACAGATACTCTTAAACTCATTCTTAAACTTGCTTCAACATTCTTCCTCGTTTCTATATTTTATTTAGCGTGAATTAATATTCTGCTGCTGATATCAACCAGCTTCTCACCCATTTAAATTTATTGGCATCAATCATCAATGCTATTAAAATGACGCCGGTAAATTTATGAAATTGTATCAAATTGTTGAATATACATAATCAAAGCTTTTAAGCTGCCTACACACTAGGGAACATACTTAGAAAAAGAGAGCATTTTTTGTGAATGTGTGAGTGAGTTTGTGTGTGTGTGCGTGTTGAGAGCGTGCATTTCGTGTTTACAAAATTTTTTGATATTTTTTGTTCCCTCAACCATGTTCCCTAGTGTGTAGGCAGCTTTAGTGTTGAAGGACGAAAGATAGGATATTATTACAAAGTTGTTAACAGCGTTGCCAATACTACATTATTTTTAGTTAAATTTAATACACAATGATTGTAGCAACTAGAGTTTAAATTCGAAAATACGTTGTTCGCCATATAATTAAGTTATAACTCCGCAATTCATTCATAGATTTCGTTGAAACTTACCTTGTCAGCGACAGCGTCAAAATATTATTACGGCAGTTTATTGACGTTCATTTTTATCTGGCTTTGTATGTTTCTTACAGTTGTAAATCGATATAACAAACTACAACGTTGCACACAATTAGTAGTATGAATACCGAGTCCTTTAGAAATTGTAACTAGATTAAAAGTTGAATTAAGGTGCTAATCAAACAGTTAAAATATGGTTTCATCGACTTGTTTAGTGCTCGATTAAGTAGTTAATCCGGCTATTAACATACTAGATGAGATTTTCTTCGGCATATTGGGTATTATTATTTTAAACAGATACGAGTAAAGATAAACTTTTAATTATCAGAAAATGCATATGTAAACGATGAATATTAAATCGTGAATAAACAGCAGCTTTAACGAAGTCTCAAATAATATCCGACTTTATTGCATAACAATTGGCAACACTTTTCAAAACATTACAATTTAATGAATGTAACCTTGATTTTTATATTATTTTCTTCTTTTTTGTAAAGTGGCTGATGAATCATTTTCTTTTTAGTAAATCAGCAATTGGCAGGCAAAAATAACATTTAGTTTGTTACGTAGTTTAGACCACAAACGGATAAAGGTGTGTTCGTTAGGGTGGCAGTTATATGATGAAATGTTCAACTTAGATATGTTAAAAGAATATGGACAATTTGAGTCCCTGCCTGCATTTTACACAGAAAAAACTAAAATCGGGTTTTAATTAAAATACTTATAAATACAATTACAAATTTAACTCAGTTTGGACCAAATAAACTTTTAATCACACTAATTAAAACTGCAAAAATTTTATTTAAAGTTTAAATCATATCAAATATTGGAAAAATTTAATTGAAATTCTAATCAGGTTGTTTTTTATAATTAGCCAATGAGTCTGCCATTCTCACCTAAAAAATAAAGTTATGTCGCTTTTATTAAAACCAAGGAGAGTAACCGAAATGATGCGGTTATTGGCAAGGGTAAAGCTATTTTAAATTATTTCGATAACTATAATTTAAGGGTAACGCTAATTCATTTATTTCGATATTTAAAGGATAACGGTATTTCAGTTATTTCAGTTTCGGTATTTTGAGGATAAGGGTATTTCAGTTAATTCGGTAACGATATTTTAATGTTAACGATATTTTAATTGTTTTTTTTTGCTTCGAAAATGTCGAATTTTTTGCGAACAAATCATCATTTGCGGGAAAAAGAATGCAGCTAAAGCGCATCTATTTCTCACCGAAGTTTATCGTGAATATGTTTCATCGATTTCAACGTGCGAGGGATGGTTGGTGCGGTTCAGAAGTCGTGATTTTGACACGGAAGGTAAAGACCTCCCAGGTCAGCCAAAAAGGTTCGAAGATGATGAATTGGAGGTATTACACGATTAAGATTGCTGTCTATTTATAGTATTTGCTCCTTAAAAAGTAATATTCCATCATAACAACGCTCGGCCACATGTTGCAGAACCGGTTGAAAACTTTTTCGAAAATAGTGGATGGGAAGTTTTTCCTCACTCGCCTTATAGTCCAGACATTGCCCCTTGATTCGTTTTTGGTTTAAAAAAATGAACAGGGGCCAGATTCGCGCAGTCGTGAGCGTTCGAAATTGTTAAAAATTCACTTTTGTTTAAGTGCAAATAAAAGATCACGAATCATTGTTGATATAAATTTTGCTTATATTTGCAATATTGTACTATTGCACCGACGTACTGCATCCCTAACCGAGTTTAAATCTTTTTAATGTTTTAACGCTTTGAGGACCATACATTTTCTGCCTAAGCGATTTTGAAGTTTTACGATTTCGCTTGCCAAAAATATTTGCCATTTGACCACCCTGCCGTTCCGGAGGAAGAGATTTTTATTTTATTCTATTTTTGTGATCTGCAACTAAATTATAGATATTTCACAAAAAATTATCCTCATAGACCCCTTGCTTGCCCTTCATTTTCTTTGTCAAAGTTTGTGCTTTTTACCTCTCAAATGAAGAATTCTGGTTAACCAACTTATAGGGCTCGCAATGGGAAAGTGGGACCAAATAGAGATTTACCGCCTACTACACTTTTGTTGCCTCAACCCTCCTCTACAAATCACCTTTGGACATATTTACTCTATTATCTTTTGTCTGGGCATTTATAAGTGCTAAAACCCCTTTGGCAAACATACTTGCCTGTGGTCGTCTAAGGATTAAGTAATAATACTTAGTATCGAGAAAAATTCGATCCCGACAGTCGTAATATATCCCCAGTTCTTTTGGCGCGGAATCGATATGTTGCCAGAAAGATGGGAAAAGGTCATAGGTAACGATGTCCAATACTTTGAATAAATTTATGTTGTACAAGCATTTCACAATAAACGCCCAAACTTTGCCAAAAATCCCGCATTTTTAGGTTATACAGTTAAACAAGAGTTTAACCCTCTAACCGGCAAGCCCGCCTCCAGGCGGGGTATATTAAATTGACCAGAAATGCGCCAAAGGGGTATTTTATAATAAGAAATTATACTTTTTCAACAGAAAACAAAATTTATAAAATTTTTTGTGAAGAATTTTTTTGTATACAATGCACGGTTTGGAAGCGAAAAAGTGTCAAAGATAAAATTTCGTAAAATTTCAAAAATTAAATATTTTAAAATAACCAAAAGTTTCAAAAATCTTAAAAACATATTTAAATTGACTAAAACAATTGATAGTGACCATGAGATTGGAGCTTAAGCTATTCAAAAAGTTCCTTACTTTGGTCCAAGGACGCACAGGATTCCATAAGGACACCTTTAAAGGACATCGCCTTAACTTTAAAGCGAATGGACGGATTTTTTTGAAATTTGGTAAAAAGAATATATTTGGTATAGGTAGCAAAGCTTATAAGTTTGAATAATATATATTGAAGTTTTGGTGCATTTTCGCTCAATTTCGCATTTTTCAAAAAACGAAAATCGCTACATCCTCTTAAGTAACAGCACAAAAAATGTAATTTTTTATTGCAATTATATCTTGGTAAGAGAAATAATTTGTGCCTAAGCCTAGTAATTTTTATGCGCTAGTTTTCGAGATTCACCCTTAAACTGTTTTGGCCCATATCGCCTAAAGTAGGCAACGAAAAAAAATTTTGTAGAAGAACTTATTGTTTATTTTTCGTGAGGAACACATGGTATAAATTTCATTGCAAAAAAGCTTAGGCCGGTTAGAGGGTTAAAAACCTCAACAACATTTTTTATTTTTAAATAACTAACAAAAATAACTGTTAACTGCTTTGGTAGTTGTTTATTACAATATAAAAATAACTGCTTTAAACAGCTGTTTTTTTTAAATAACTGCCATAATAGTTGTTTCGTATATTTTCCTAGAAACCCGCAAACAATTTGTCATGTAGTAACTGTCAAACTTTTTTAAGTGTACAGAACGAAGTACACTTATTTTCTGAACACGAATATGGTAAAAAAAAATTTTAAAACGGTCTATAGTTTTTGAATTATAGCAGTTAGATTTTCATTAAAATTTGCATTTATTCCCACATTTAGGAAATATAAGAAAATTAAAAAACATCTTTTTTGTCGGCACAAATTATAAAGCATAATTTTATGCGTGTTAACACGATTTTTTGAAAATTTTCCCGTAATTGTACCTTTGATTTCAATGTGCTGTAGTTCTAAATAGTCCAATTTGGCAATTGATTTATAATGTAATAGGGGATGGGGTGCACATCTTGAAATTGGAAAAATAGTTTCCGCCCTAGTATTCATATTGAAAATTATACTTGTATGCAAATATAAAATGATTTTACATTACAAATTGTCCTATATTTTATTCTCAATAAAATTCCTTGAACTGTAAATTTGTAATAAATCTGCTTAAGTTTCCTATTGAAACTTATTATTTAACATGATTTAAAAATAAAATTTTACACCTTCCACTGAAAAACCAAAATACCTTTACCAATTAGTTTTATATTGAGCTTGTCACATATGTCATTGTTTTTGTCCATAACTGGCTTCTGGCCAACAAACACTTTCTTTTCCATATTACAAACAATTCAATTGCTACCGTAAAGACATATGGCGTCTAATAATCTTTCATCTCAGAAAAATGTTCTTAAAATGCAGTAAACATTTTTTTGAATACCTACCTACCTCATAAAAAAAACTAAAACGAAATCTAATAATTACAATATCATGTCTTATAGCAGATGATATGGGGCACACTTTCCTCATTCAATGCACTGAAAGAAAATATGAAATATTAAAGAAACTGTTAATAGAAAAATAGTTAAAAATAAATAAAAAAAAATAAGGATGAGATTAAATTAGAATTTCTTGAATTTTCGTCGTGCTCCTCAAAAAATGAACCAAATCGAATTTATATCGCCTTTGTAAACCGTTAACATTAGACATGGCACATAAAAAAGACCAACCCATAAAATCCTTGACAATGCATAAACCTCCTTCCCTTCATTATTTCGGAACCAAAATGTAAACAAATACATTATAGTTCACAGCTCATTTTTTTTAATTTTTTATTTTGTTCACCCGTTTATTCGTCCAATTTCTTTCAATTGTTCGGCCTTATCGAATTTTTTCAATTGCTTAAATTTTATCATCTTTCTTTAATTTGAAAATAATTTAAAAAGAAAAAATGAGATAATTGTGATCTAGAAATCGAACGAAGAATATTCAGTTACCAATTAAAAGATCAACTATACATACCTTAATTCAGTAATGGGTTTGTTAATGAAAAGTTTAACAATCTTAATTTCGCATTACAAAACTCATAACCGGTTTACAAAAGGTTTTTCTGGGATGCTTCCCGTTTTAGTCCGCAGGCACATTTAATTTTTTTTATAAACTAAAGAGAGTATATTGAAAATAAAAACCAATTTTACTTTGAGGAGCTGTCACAAACTAGGCAGACTTTGAGGGGCTGTCACAAAATAAACGAGATTTAAAAGACTGGCAACTCTGGTAAAATTTATCGAAAAACTATTGTTGGCACCTCTTTCTTATTTCATGTTTTATAATGAAACAATTATATACCCAACACCATTTATTACATCCTCACACTTCATTATAGAACAAACACATACGTTTTTTTATATCTGTCACTTGTGAAATGTTTTCATACAATTTCAATTTTTATTCTCAAATTTGCTAAAATTATTTACAATAGAGCTATTTAGAGGTGTATTTTGCTATATATGGCTGTAAAAAATTTGAGAATTTTAAGGGTTTTATTACAGTGTTTGGACATCAAACACATAGAGAAAATTGTTTCCCTCTTTTGAACAAAATACTGAGCTTATATCGAGTGAGATGCCACTTTTAGTTGGTCCTTCTTTAGCGACTTTGGTTAATCTTATTGCAAATGTCTTTGGAGTAAACTAGTAAACGGTTAACAAATTTTCTACTTAAATATTTTTTTAAGTGTATGTATCACTTTTATGTATCTTTTAAGTTCTTCATGGTATTGTTGCTAATTTTACCAGCTATTTAAGTTTTTCTCCATTTTTTTATCTTTAAGTGGGTGATGGTTTTTCTTATATAAAGGGGTTATTACAGCATTGTCATGTTTATTTTTTATGATTTGTTAGTTATTTTAGAGTATTTAAAAATACATATTTCTCTTGTTTTTTTGCCACATAATTTTTCGGTATCTCATTTTTTAATGAACCAGTTGACATATTGATGATTAAATAAATATTATGATAATTATGACGGGTTTTATAGGACTTTTATAGATCACACATAGTTTAAACTTTATTAAATATTTCAGATCTATATATCTTCGAGCGATTACAATTTGTAGTATATTATAGCAATTACGATTCTTTTTTTTTAATTATGAGAACCCTTAGATTATTTTTTGTGAAAAAATAAATCATAAAAATCCGCCAACCTTGTAATCAAATGTTATTTTATTGCCTTTTATCATTGAATTGCAAAATATTTCAGTTTAATTTACCATATTAATATATCATTTTTAACAAAAATTAGTTAAAAACAAACATTTTTTACTTAAGCACCGTAAGTTGTTCCGATTTCACGTGAAAAAACTGTTATAATCCATACAAAAAAAAGTATTTTTCACGATAATGAGTTTCACGTAAAAAGTGTGTAGACTTTGTTTTCACGCAAATTTAATGTAGGTACATGACTACTATTTTTCTTGTGAAAAAGTGGCATTTTATGTTTATAGTGAATGGATCTTTCTAATAAAATAAAAAAATTATTAATTTTTTAAATTAAAAGTAACTTTTGAGGCATTTTAAGTTCGAGTGAAAAAGAATATTTTTTGTACGAAACAGGTCACCTTTTTAATCACTTACTCATACTACTCTTATTTAAGTAACACCTGGTGGTTTTATATTAACATAAAATTCTCTTTAGCTCTTTCCCCACAAAATCTTATTAGAAAATTGAAAATGCTAATAAAGAACAGACTAACACACAGTGGTGTCAGACCTTTTTGGTTAAAAATCGTCAAAAATGTAAAAATAAATCGTCAAAATCGTCAACAATTTTATGAAAAATCGTCAAGAAATCGTCATCAGTTAAATATCACAAAAAAACTAGTTTAATTCTTTTTATTTGAAATTCATTTTAACTGCTTACCTCCTCTATATTACAGCTCTTAAGATTTTATAAATTCGAATTATATACACTGAGAGAATTATATGCATGATAGTAATGAATTTTTGCATAAAACCAATGAAGTTTCACTGGAACTCGTCCATTGAAACTTTTTATTGAATTAATGGAATTTTTCATAAAATGTTGGAAAAAATTTCATTTAATTTATTAAAAGTTTCATACACTCAATGAAAAAGTTTCAATAAAACAAGATTCATAAAATATATGAAGCTTTTTCATTTGTGAAGAAAACTTTATTACTTTACTGAAAAATTTCAATAAAACTCGTCCAGCAAAATTCTCTCTGTGTATAACACAACTTTTATAAATTCGAATTAGTACTGTACGTTTTTTTTCGCTTCATCTGTAAAAAGGTGGTATTTATTCTACGATTAATTACAGATAAAACACCTCATCACGTGTTCTGCGGTTAAAATCATCATAAATAATTTATTTATTTATTTTAGAATTTAAGTTTATGATTTCGAACTCTGTTCTTAAAACTTTCAGTCATGTCATAATTGTTTTATTATTTAGACATAAGCCAAATACTGTGTATTTCGGAATTTTTAACAGTGATTTTCTAAAAAATATGACGTATTTGAGGCATTTGAGAAACAGATTTATAATCAGCTTGCCTAAATCTATGAAAGTTTAAATCCCTGAAAATAAATTATTTTGTAAATCTGTGTAAATTAAAAATTAACCTAGCTCCAACTTTTGTTTGTTAATTGTTTTTAATCACGAACATGTTTTTCCACTCAGACCCGACGAGTATTGCGAATTCCAAAAATACGATTCGAAAAGAACAATTTCCAGGATTTTTAAACGCTTTTCTGTATAGTTTTGGTTAAAATTCGTTAAAAAAGCAGCAATTTTATCCTAAATCGTCAAAACATGGATTTTTTATTCAAAAATCGTCAATCGTCATTTGTAAAATTTTGACTAAAAAAATCGTCAAAATGACGTAAAATCGTCACATCTAACACCACTGCTAACACACACTGCCACTACTCTCTGTAATTTGCAAGTTTATTAACATTTGGAGCTCCATATCTAATATTAATAAAGCAAACCAAAAACAAGTTTAGCTATTGAAAAAAAAAAATATATACAAACTCACGCAACCCTTGTTTGAACTCAAAACTTACTAAGGGTTGAAAAACACTGAATTTCTAAGAAATATGTTTGTTTAAACGTTTTCTTGGATGAGAATAAAAAAAAAACAAAAATATATTAAGAGACAACAACGAAGGACAATAAATATAAAAAATAAAAGTTTTTCATAATATTGTTTTATTTGATTTGAAACGGTTCGCATAAAATATTTGTCGCATCTATTTTAAAAACATCCGAAGAGACCGGCCGGAGAAGTGTCAATAAAGTTTAGTGATGTGAAATTTTTGTGAAAAATATACAAAACTATGTATTGGAAAATAATAAATTGTTTAGGAATTTACATAAACAGATTTTCGATGTATTTAACACAAAAAAAAATACCTTGAACTGTCGCCCTTAAGCTATTTTTGAGGGATATTTTAGTAAAATAAAAAAAAAACTGTAAAAAAATATTAAGCATTGTAAAAAAAATGAAGACAAATATGTATATTTATGTAAATAAAATTCACATATGAAAAATATATAAAAATAATAAAAAAAAAATATAAGCTTTATTTAAATATTTATGTGTAAATTCGTAAATACTTCATAAAGTTATAAGCGACTTAAGCCCAAATTAGTTTGGTTGTAAAGTGAGGTAAAATGGAGCCTTTACAAAACAAATTTTTCATACAAAATTTGTTTCATATATACTTTATAGAGATTTATGAATTAACGCAATCTTATTAACCACAAACTAAATATTTATGTTTAAATCGTTTTAGAAAACTCATAAAATATTTCATAAATCAATTAAATACTTTTGCAAAACCATAAACTATTTGAAAACTTTAAAGCATTTCCATTCATATTTTGATTGATAGTTTTCTTTTTTCGGAAATTTTGTGTAAATATAACCTTCAACTAAATATTAATAATTTTTATTTACTTGTTTTTCTTTTCCAAAATGATTTGTCGAAATTTTTTAAATTATGGGTAATTTAAGATGTGTTAATAACAAATCTGTCAAAATTCATATAAAATATGGCATAATTTTATAAAAAAAAAATACAATGTTTACATTACATAAATGAAAAATATTTAATGCTAAGATGTGTAGAAAATATTTACACAACACTGATTGTTAATGAAATAATTACTAATAGAACCAAAATAATAAATAAATAAGTACATTGTTTTTCCAAAATATCACACTTTCAATGCTGGTTTTTAGTCGAAATTAATAAAAAATCTGTTAATTTGACAGGAAAATCTTCTATTTTCTGTCTTAAAATAAAAATCGTTAAAACTCATAAAAAATTATGGAAAATGTTAGTAAAAAATTTGTTAAATATTACAAAGTAATATATTTCATATTTTCACAGAAGGAAATATATGAAATATATTACTTCTTACCAATTGTTCATCTTTGACTCTGGCGATTTATTTCTATAGAAAATTCTCGAAACTAAAATATTTTTCTTTCTTGTCTGTATCGCGATCCCCATGACCGGACGAATTTTTCTCTACCAATGAATAAGGGTATGTAGTATAACTGCGACAAAGAGCTCTGTTAAAAATTTCCCAAAAATAGCTTTATTTTTCGAACTTTTTCAAATTTTCTTAAAAAGTTATCAATACACCGCTGAATTTTTCGAACTTTTTAAGTTTTCCATAAAAATTTAGCAATAAATCGCTGAATAATAATGACTCAAAAATTCTGTCATAGAAATAAATGTAAAAATGCTAAGAAAACGTCAAGACTGACTTTAAGAAAAATCGCCCGCTAATAGCTAAACCATATTTTATCCCGCTAAACGAGTTGAAATATCGCTAGATTTGACGAGAAAATAGCTAAATGGGCAACAGTGATGTGAAGTCATTGTGTCTTAAGCCTTATTTATTAAATCAAAATAAATATATTAAATCAAAATACAAGAATTCATTATAGTATCTATTTTAAAACGATTTAAGGAAAATCTTTTCCGAAGTTGAAAAAATTGTTTTTTTATATTTCTGCGCGCACCCAGAAAATCCCAACTGAATTAAGTTCCTCTGTGGCTACATGGGCCACAGAGGCACTGAAAGGGTTTATATTTTTCTTAACCTTATCTCTACCTTTATTTCAATACACATTTTTGTATGCCTATAATTTTTGGAAAAGGAAACAAATATTGATATAATAAGTACCAATAAAACAAGTAACAGTGGGTGCCAAACTGTTAACTTTAACTTAACTAATAAAAAAAAAAAGAAAATGTCACAAAATTGTATACAAAACAATACCAAATTATTGGAATAACTATAAGTTAACTCTAAAACCTTCAGTACGAGACCCACCGTAAGTTAAATACTCGTAATTTTAAACGAAGTTATGTTATTTGACAAATATAAGATAAATTACAATATTAAAAAAAATTATGCAAGAATAAATATCAAAAAGATAAGAAATAAAGTTTATTGTTAAAACAATCAAACAAACATACACATCGTCGCTGCTCCTAAGAAAATAGCTAAGTGTTTTCAAAAAATGTTTGTAGAATACCTAAATAAAGTCTTTAGTTTGTGTTTTGGCTATGATTTTTGGAAATATTTCTTTTATAACTGGAAAGTTTGAAGTTTGATTTACATATGTACAAGGGCGGATCAATAAGTCCATGGCTTTTCGAACTTACCTCGTAGTTACATGAAATGCAACTACGTTCAAGTACCATTTAATGGACTGTTAATAGCCTAAACATAAAACCTCGTGGTTTTTTGTAGAAATGGAAAAAATTGAATTTCTAGTGCTCATCAAACATTATTTTTTGCGAAAAAAAACCCATTACTCAAACCAGGGAAAAGTTTGATAAGTACTATGGGGACTCTGCACCAGTGACGCTGAACGTTCTGAACCGCCAATTGAGTTCAATACTCCCGAAAATGTCGAAAAAATTCACGATATGGTGTTGGCCGATCGGATAGTGAAAATGTATGAGATTGTTGATGCCATACCATAGGTTTCGTATGGCACTGTGGTTTCGATTTTAAATGATCAGTTGGGTTTGATAAAGCTGTCGGCAAGATGGGTACCGTATTTGCTCACAATTGACCATAAACGCAATCATGTTGCAACTTCAAGGAAGTGTTTGGCGTTGGTCATCCGCAAAACGTAAGAACTAGCTGATTTAGCCCCCGGATTTACGGCCTTAACTGTCAGTGACTATTTTCTATTTCCAAACCTAAAGAAATGGTTCGGAAAAAGATTTAGCTCCAACGATGAAATTATTCCTCAAACAAATGGCTATTTTGAGGACCTCGAGAAATCCTATTTTTTGGAAGGAATAAAAAACATTAGAGAAACGTTGGACTAAGTGTATTGAGCTAAAAGAAGACTGTTAAGGAATATTTTTTTTTTCTAAAACAACTGTCTTTCATTTAAAAAGTCACGGATTTATTGATCCATCCTTGTATATGCAAAAAAAAATTATAAAACCTATCGCTAAAGGCTAAAATAAAGCTGTTTTGTTGGTCTCTTCATAAAAAAATGTTTTTTTACATATAGCTATTTTCTTATACGCAGCTACGATATGTATTTTATTTTAAAGTAATCTAATATTTAGTAGTTATAAAAAAATTAAATAAAGTAACCGAAAAAATAAAATAACGGACCTCGGCCGAGTTCGGTCAAGTTCATTGTTTGGCAAACTTTTGGCCGAACAGTTTTGAAATATTTAAAAATATGTTTCAATATTTGGCTTTAGGATCTGACTTAAAAATGTTAGTTTGAAAATATAAAAATTTCGCTAAAACTATAGCCTTTTCTATTTTTCTAGCAAATATTACTCATACGTTAAAAAGTTTAAACGAATGATATTGATTTATTGATAAGTCAATAAAATTTTCGCCCATAAAATTGGCCATACATAATTTTTAAATTTATGCCTAGATTTTGTTCAAATATGTATATCTTACACTCTCAGAACAATTCCGTTGAGGCAACGGAATTTTTTGCCAACCGAATTGATTCAGTTGCTGCAACCTCGTAATTCGGTTGCAACAACCGAATTCAGTTGTGGCAACCGAACGCGATTTCAGTTCAGTTGCCACAACCGAATTATCGGTTGCCACAACTAAATTCGGTTGGGGCAACCGAATTACGAGGTTGCAAAAAATTCGGTTGTCACAACGGAATTGTTTTGGGAGTGTACATGTTTCGTTAAGTAAGATATAAATTATGTATAAAAAGCAAAAACATCAATTAAACAACTCAAATTTTAATTTTTACAAGTGATCTGGCGAAGTTATACCACACATACAAATATAATTTGAAAATCCACTGTGACTTAAATTTAAATATTTTAATTACAGTTTCAACAACCTGTGCTTTTCACTATTTTCTTTAGTATAAATAGAAAACAGAAACACTTGCCTCTAGTCTTATTTAAAAATATGAACAACTAACAACTTGGAAAAACATAAATAAACAAAATGTTTTATAAACTCGAAAGTCGTGCATTTACTTTCTTCCCCACAATTAATGTATATAGAGCACACATTTCGTGAAAAATTTATTTTTATCCAGACGATTTTTACATAGTAGGGCACTAGCCTCTAAAAAAATTCTAAAAAGGTACATACACTAAAAAACTGTGTCGGTAGAATCGACTGAAAATGGTGCTAATATTTTTTCTATATGAAAACCTTTTTTCTACAAAGTGTTTTTCTACCAAGTTTGGATACTAAGTCAAGATGTCGTTGCCTCGTGGCAAATTTTACTTTGTTGAGACTAAAGTGTTTGTAAGCGTAATACAGACAATCTCGTTATTAATATTAGAATAGATTACTAATTTACGGTAAGAAGATAACATTTTTATTGAAAAATTTACCAGACTACCGCAGTTTTTTTTTTCATTTATGGGTGTTTATTTTTTAATTAATAACAAATAACTGTTTACTGCAATAATATTATTTTGGTATTTGTTTATTATATTATTAAAAATAACTGTTAACAAATACAGTACTTTTCGCTAGTTGTTTTTTTTTTAGTAACTGTGATAATAGTGGTTTTTTATTTTTGCTTAAACAACTGTAATTACAATTAAAAACAACACAAATTACTACACAAACTGTCTGCTCTAAGACAACTGTCATGTAGTACCAAACTGTAAAACTTTTTTGTGTGTAAATCATAAGGGTGAGCCTCATAATTTTGAGGTGTACGAACATTTTCATATACGTAAACATAAAATTTATGATGATCTTTTGATGTAGCAGTGAGCCTACGCTCCAGCGCTGAAGAAAAATAAATAAACGTTCTTCTAAAAGTGTGTCAAAATTACATTTTAGGTATGTTAAAAATGTTGTCTAAACAAATTATTTGATTGCCATGAAAAATAAACTGTAGGGAGTTGAAAACTTATGAACATTAATTTGTAGATAAAAATTGTTTTCAATTTGTAAATTTTCTAGTAGAACAAATAAAATTTAATTAGATATTAATAGGTTAAAATGTTTGTTGAATTAACATACAATTAAAAGTTAGATACACTTAAAATAATACGTCAGTAGAAAAATTTGTCAAACCGGTTTCAAATCGATTTGACTAATTTTTAACAAATTTTTATTTGAAACACTGATTTAAGTAAAGATTTTAGTTATCTTCATTTAACACAATACTAAAAATCCTCAGTACTTTAACTAATTTCGAGTGTTAATTTTCAAAATTATTTAAATCTAATTTTTAAGAACCCATTCGTTAAATTTTACAAAATTAATTGTTAAAATATAATATTTTCATGTTACTGTTATTGCCCAGTAGATGGCGCCACCAATGTATCCGAAGTTTTAAAGATTGCGCTATTTATTTCCCTCCCGATTTTAAAATGGCCCATATCTCGAAAACTAATCGAGATAGAGCAAAACAGACAAAATGTTTGCTCCACTGGAGTGCCCTTATATACTCTCACTAGGCCCGGGGAGGGTCCCGAGACCCTAAATTTGGATAAATTCTACGACTCAGTATAATTACAGATAAAACTGTAGTTTTACAAATTTTTTACTTAAATTTAGATTTGTTAAATTTAACAAAAGAATTTGTTAAAATCAACAAATTTTATTTTAAGGCAAAAAACAGGAATAAATTTTGTTAAAGTAACAAATTTTTCTGTCCAGCCAACAGAGGTATTATTTTGAGTGTACGTTTTTTGGTAAAAAGCATGATATCTTTTCAGTTTTTTTGATTTGTTTTTGGCATTTCATCCAAATATGGCATGTTTGAAAAGAGATGTTTAAGGGCCGTTCACTGATGCGAACACCTTGGTAAGGCTGTGTAAATTTTGCTGGTATGTCAAAAAATAAAATAAATAAAAGCATTCTATTCGCTTTTGTCGAATCTTTTATAGACTTTACAATGTCCACAGTGCCTTCGTTATAAATAATAAGTGTGTTTGGGTACCCAAAAATTTGTACAAATTCGTACAAATTTTTCTGGAAGGTGTTTGTTTACACAATTACTCAGTAAGGAGAGAGGAAAAATAGAGGGTAAAGTGACAGTTCAATACCAGAGAACTTACAAGTTTTTAAGGTTCAATTAGACGTGCCATATCGCCATAGCAGAAAACCAAAATTCAATTGGTATCTACGGTTACGGTTATGGCGTTATGGCATGTCACCAATAACCGAATACACTGTAGCCCATAAGATTGGTTTGAACAGCTGTTTTATATGGTTATGGCACGTCTAATTGAACCTTTACTGGATGAATTTTTGCTAGTAAGAATTTGTAAGAAAAAAAACATATGATTTAAAACATATGATTGAAGAAACAAAACATTTGTCTAAATAATTTTGAAATAATTTTTTGTAAAAATAAAAAATATTTAAATATAACCTTATTTACGATGGAAGGAGTAAGTGATCATTTTATTAGGTTTTATTTATTAATCCAATAATTTGAATAGGTTTATTTCGCAATCAGCTATTTTAATAACTGTTGCCAATTTAGCTATTTTCTCGGCAAATCTAGCGATACTTCAACTCGTTTAGCGGGATAAAATATAATTTAGCTATTAGCGGGAAAACTAGCGATTTTTCTTTTTAAGACAGTCTTCACATTTTCTTAGCATTTTTTTTACATTTATTTCCTTGACAGAATTTTTGAATCATTATTATTCAGCGATTTTCGGTAAATTTTTATGGAAAACAAAAAAGTTCGAAAAATTTGGCGATGTATCAATAATTTTTTAAGAAAGTTTTAAGAAGTTTGAAAAATATGGCTACTTTTGTGAAATTTTTCAACAGAACCTAAAAAGTATGTGCAATTTAGGGATTTATCGCTATTTAATTTTTTTTTATAATTTAGATATTTTCTAGTGATTTTTAAGTTTGATTTAGCGATATTTTTAGGGAAGAAGTTGGCAGCAGTATTTTACTAATTCTTACAATTTTTCTGTTTGCGTACATTTTTAGATATTTTTCTTTTTGAGAGTAAATTTTGCCTTGCTCTCTGTAAATTTGTTACTGAGTAATTTTTACTGGACTTTACTGGAAAAGTACCCAAACACACCTAATATAAAAAATTAAATAATACGCTATAGAGGTAAAAAAAGAATTTTGAGGTAAAAACTTTTGCCAGATATGAAAACAATTCTTGTGGCATTGGTTTTGCCAACGTATTGCCACATGTATAAAAGTGTATAAAATATGTATGTAGAAAACATCTCGAATCTAAAAGATTTTCAATGAAATATAGAGTAGTAGAGTAAGGAGTAAGTTCTTAATAAAAAGTAATGATTTAAAAAAAAACTAAAGCTTTGTAAAACCCTCGGAAATAATCCAAATTTTGACTTCAGCCTTTTCAAATTGAACCAGTTTTATATATATATTCCTCTAACTGCCACTGGAGCATAGGGCGCCAAAAACCCAGTTTTGCATGCTTGTTATGCCTTATACATATATGCAAGATAAACATGTACCAATTTTTAGATTTTTCGCCTTAGCGGTTCGTGAAATGGAGCGCCTTAACATTGAAAAAATATCAATACATATTTCATAAAAGTAGTCTTATTTTTTCTATACTTTTTGAAAGCTTATTTTTTAGGAATCCACGATTTTAACCGATTTTCGTACATTTTTGTTAATAACTCAGGAACTAATAGGGGTACCAAACTGATATCGACAGTGTCATAAAAAACTAAGAATTAATACCAACAATTTAAAGTTGCATTTACATCTCCACAGAGGGAATTTTGCTGGACGAGTTTTAATGAAATTTTTCAATAAACTAATGAAGTTTTCTGCACAGTAAATGCACATATTTTATGAATCCAGTTTACATTAAACTTTTTCATTGAGTGTATGAAAGTTTTTATAAGTAAAATGAATTTTTTCAAAATATTTTATGACAAATTTCATTAATTCAATGAAAGTTTCAATGAACGAGTGAAACTTCATTGGTTTTATGCAAACATTCATTAATATCATGCAGATAATTCTCTCAGTGTGCATCCAAATTCCAAGATTTCGACTAAAATTGATATTTCAATGCATTGGCGTACCTAGACTATTTTTATGGGGTGGGCAAGCGACCCATTAATTTTCTGCTGTTTATTTGCCCATTCTCACACTCTTAATCCCAACAAACACTTTCGGCATTATGCTTACAATTTTTTCACACAAAAAAAATCTTAAAAATGATTCCTTGCCTTCTAATAAAGTGTTCATACATTTTCCTATCAAAATCGCCATATTTTTATACAAAACTCTGAAAAGTGCATCTAATTTTCTGAAGAAAACCTCACAATGAATGTGTTCCAAGCTATATTTTCTGATTATTATGATAGAGAAAAGAAATCTAAGATCAACCTGTCTAATTCTACCTCGGACGAATCCATTCTAACCCCATATTCTGATCACTTAAATTACCGAGGTGGTCAAAAACAGTGAGATGTTCATCTTACAATTTTTTTCTACAAAATATTGAAATTTCATTAAAATAACATAGTAATGTTTAGTTTGAAGAAACTTCTTAGTTAGATATCAACTAATTATTCATTTAGAAAACTATGAAATCTAAGATATTTAACTCACCATGCGTTATATTTCTATTATTGAACAACTTTGCGATTCTAATAATTTTTCTTAAAGAAAAACTCTTATGGTCAATTTTATAATCAGAACTAAGATCGATTTGTTTCTTAAATATTTCTTAGGTAAGAATTTTTCAAACAACTTTCTTATTTAAGAATATTTAAAACAAAAATCGATCTTAGTTCTGAATATAGAACTGACCCTTAGATTTCAACAACTTAGCTGCCTAGGAATCTAGTAGAGTTTTTCCCAAACCAAAAACACAGGTTTATTTGATATAAAAAAAGTAATATTGTGATACTTTTTGCCATCAAAATTATAGATAAAAGAATTGTAGGTAGATTTTTTTAAAATTCTGGGGTGGGCAAAAATCAGTCTAGGGTGGGCTTAGCCCACCTCAGACCGGCCTAAGTCCGCCAATGTTTCAATGAAAATCTTATGTGAAATCCCGAGACTCCATAAACAAATTAAACGTTTCGCTTAATTTGTAGAGTTTTTGCACGAAAAAGTGGTAACGCTATTCTACAGCTGACTAAAAAAATAAACTAAAAATAACAAAAGATAATGAAATAAAATAATTATTAAAAACAACATAAAGATAAAATTAAACCCAATGGAAATTTTTTAATAATTAAGAGAAATATTGAGTAGTTCTAATTTTTGCTTCCGGCGAAGCATTACTATGAAGAAAGCTTTGGAAAATTCATGTCTTCCTGCCACGAAGATATTGAAAAGTATTGCTTCTAGCTTGTCGTCCTTACAAAAAATTAATTCATTATATAACTAGAGTTATATCTTTACATAAAATAATGTTAATTGTATTCAGCCAAAGAATAAAATGGTTTTTAGAAATATTTTTAATTTGAGGTTATTGAGGCAAATCGAAATCTCGCTACTGTCATAAATTGCAAATTAAGACAACAGCGCTTTCAGTAGCTTTAAAATGACATGCCAATAATTTACATTGCTGAAATATTAAAAGCCAATTCTATAAGAAAAGTTTTTAGCAAATTTGATCATTGTTGCTGAATTTAATACGTCATCCTTTGGGAACCGCTTTGGCTAGTAGTCCAATTTATGAGGAATATCCCAGTTATATAACTACCATACCAAGTTTGGTCCAATTCAGATAGGGTGGAGAAATTTCAATTGTTGCTTTTATATGTTTTCAGCCTACAGTAATATTTTCTAAATATTCCTTAATTTTCTTCCAAACTTCCATAGTTTATATTATAAATTTAAAAAACTATATCTAACTATTCTAAAATTTTTTTAATTAAAATTTATGTGTCACATTATTTATTATTTTGGTTTTGTTACGTGTTGTGTCTAACATTACACTTTTTCATTTTAAGTATGGCCATTTAGTTCTTTGAAACTAGTATAAGTGTTACTTTTATAATAAGTATGAGTATTTATAAAAGTACTTAACATTACAACTGTAGTTTAACATGAGAACTATATGCAGTGAGTGTCAAAAGAAAGTATTAATTTATAATTCAATACTTTGCAATTCTTCAATATTTTATGCATTTTTAATACTAGGATTCTTTTTCTGTAAATATTAAAAAAATAACAATAATTTTACAGCAACAAGAATTATACAACAAAATCCAAACGTACTACATATTTTAAGCTTAAATAAAAAAGAGTACAGTCCACAGTCCACTAGTCTTGAAACAGAGTTGATTTTCTGGTATTTTAGAATAAGGCCATATCAACTCAATTGCTAAATGTCATTTATTTGCTGAATGTCATGTATTTGACATCCCACCGTGGGATGTCACTAATACATAGAGGGACAAAAATCATATGCAAGTATTTTTGGGTCTAAGAAATTAAAAATATTATTTTTTAAATAGCACTAGAAAATTTCAGAAAAAAATTAAATTTTATTTTGGATTACATAGTTAAGTGGTCTTTGGCATATTATTGGCCTGGAGAATCTGTAATAACTTGAATATTTTCCAACTGATAAGTTGTACATTTTTTCGAAAGGATAATTTGGTATAGATTACGGTTCTGAAATCATTTTCCCCATACAAATAAAATCTCGTAAATTCGCGAGATTTCTAAGAAATCTCATCAAAATCTCACAAATGTGGAGACTTTTACAGAATACAACACCGCGTTTCGCTAAATTTGTAGAGTTTTTGCATGGAAAAGTGGCAAGGCTAACACTTGCCTTATAAATATTAATCAAATTTTTAATAGATTTCCTGTGCGACTTTTCCATTTTCCAGTCACCATCAAATTTCATATCAGTATATACAACCTAAAAAAGTTGACCCAATTGGACGCTTAAAATGCATTTTGAAAATTATTCATATATCGCTGAATACGTCTAGTGTACACTCACTTATAACACTCAGAGTATATGTACTAAGAGTAATGACATCATATCATTATAGTACAATGTTTATCCACAGAGCTGTAGTTCTAAAATAACAGTTATTGAAAAAATTAGTAAATTTTTAACAAATCTTTTAGGGGCATTTTTGCAACTGCCTGCTTTTAGTATATTTATTAACCTTAAATGTACTAAAATATACAAAACAAATTTGTTTAATACAATCTCCTCCTCTAAACCGCAGCTCTGCCTATGAAAAACAATGAAAATGGAATTTATAGTAAATTTATGGAAAAAGAATCCTTTTAATTTCTTTACAAATATGTCATCAAAAGGATAATGACGCGTGGTGAGAGGAATTCATACAAAACAAAAAAAAAAAAAACTATAAAAAGCGTATTATGAAATCATGGTTTTTATTATATTGAGGGTAGATTTTTTTCGGAATGAGGAATAACAAGTAAATTGTTGCGTAAAACAAAGATTTAGGAATGTGAGAATTTTTAAAACTTAGTTATTTTTATAATGCATAAATATGAAGAATTAAATTGAGGTAGGACTTTATACAATTCCGAGACAAACAATTTAATTAGTTATCTAAAAGCCTGATAAAAGTATCGCTGAAGGCTGACGTGATTGTTATAATTCTAATAAATGTCTGCAGGACATTACAAACAATTATAATCACGGAATGACATTCCACTGCTAGTGACTCACATCTTAGGAAAATATAAAAAAGCTGTTTTCTTTAATTGATTGATTAATGGGTAAATTTAAACAAAACATAAGGCGTGTTCGTTTACTTACTACAAGTTACTACTTTTACTACAGCTGGAAAAATTCAATACAAAAAGTTAACAAAACTTTCCAATTGTAGTAAAAGTAGTAAGAAATTCGAGTAATTAATTAAAGTACATACAACACTTAGTACACCTTGAGAACTCCTTTAATATATTGTACAAATAAACAGTAGGTTACGGGTTCAAATCAAGGTAAACCAAAAGCACAAACCTTTAAATTTTCATCTGAATTTAAAGCTTTATTGCGCTTTTGGTTTTCCATGATTTGAATACTGATGGTGAGTTGGCGACCTTTGCTGAAGCTCTTTAGTTCATAGCCGTATTAAATTATTTTACTTCGGTGAAATTAAGTGCTATGGGAACACCGAAGGACGCTGCGATATGTATGAGGGATAGAAAAAACTCAAACATATTATTTTTCTAAATTGATGTTGCTGCCGCTGGGAATCGAACCCGGAAACTTATGTGTAACATTCCAACCATTACACCACAATATCCACTCTATGCACTGTAATTAATTCAGTATGGTAAATTTATTGCGAAAATAAAAATAATTACACACAAATTTTGTAAATTTACATTGAACTTGCGTAAAAGATTTTGAGAAATAATGTGCAATTTTACTAATTTTGTTTGTAAATTTGTCCTATAGAAAAAGCCTCAGATTTAACGAATTTTTTTTCTATGGGAAAAGTTCCTGAGAAACTAGGAAGGGTTTTTCTATTAGAAAAACTTTAAAATCTGGGTATTTTTTATAGAAAGAGTCCTAAGAATCTGTAAAAAGTGTCCGAATTAGAAGATTTTTCTATGGAAGGAATGGGTAACGAGTGGAATTGCAATAAACTTTCAAACTGAAATCAAATAAACTTTGAGGGCAAAGCCCGAAAGTCTTTTATATATACAAAGCATAACAAACATACGGAATTTTATTCAATTTAGACAAGCTGAAGTTAAAATTTGGATTATTTTGATTGTTTTTAAGTATAACAACACTATATTAATTTAAATGCGAAAATGTTTATTTTTTACTGGAATCATATTTACTTTAATAATATGAATCTTAATTTTAAAATGTTAGTAAAAAATAAGATGTTAATTCAAATACACTAAAAGGATTATGTCGGTAAAATCAACCGCATATGCAGTTAAAAAGTGTACACTGCAATTGCATTTAAATTTAAGTGATATTGTAGTTATTATAACTAAGTTCCCACAGTTGCATGTACGTAAATATGTTTCCCGGTTTTTTGGACCCAGGAGCTTATTGGGCCCCGACGTAACTAATTTTCAATTTCGTTTATTTTTTAATTCCATATTTTTTTTTTCCTACGTCTGCTAAAGTCTATTTTTGCCTAATTGATTTAACTATGACTTTTTTTCTTTGAGTGCTATATTTAATAATCTTCGTCATTGCAAGGTTAATAATCTAAAAAATATATTTTTGCTGTCCAGTGTAAAATTCACTTTCTGTTTATACAGTATTACAAAAAATATTCTCTTTCATATAAAAAATGCATTAGAATGCTCTTAATGCATTTTGTTAACGTTAATATGCTCTTTAAAAGAACTACGGCGACTGCAAACTATTAGTGTGTACGTACTTGTATTTTAAATAATTACCATAAACAAACTTAATATTATTAACATTTTGTTTGATAAAAAGAAAAATACAAACAAGTTTAAAAGAAATGTTGGCGGGCAACAACATACAGTTGCTCCAAACAATAAGATATTGAAAAATTGAACTCACTTAGTAATTGGAGGAGAGTATGTAGGTTCGTTGGGTGAGAAGTGTTAAAAAGGGGGTCTGTCTTTACATATTGTATATTGTGAATTTATTTAGCAGATACTTTTTTTTACAATAAAGAATAAAACAAAAACAGAATATTTTAGCTCGTGAACGGAAGTAGACGTGTAGTGACGAATATAATGGATTAGAAATTTCACACAATTTTGGGAATTTCAAAAAATATATAAACGAAAAATTACATACAAATTTTAAAACTAAAATTTATGAAAGAAAAATTTATTGAATTTAAAAAATATTAAAAAATATGAAATCTATAAAATAAAAATCTATAAAAACAAAAAGAAAAAATATTGAATGTTATATTTATAAAACTGGAAAAAATACGAATAATAAAAATAAAAGTTTTACGAATAATGAAAATTTTAATTGTTAATTTCGCAATTTTTAAAAATTGACAAATTATTTAAACTAATTTGTAAAATTGTAGTATGAAGTTAAAACTAATGATAAAAGTAAAAAATAAATAATAATTTAAAAACTGCAATAATCGTTTTTTAAAGGAAAATAATAAAAAATATTTCCATAAAATTTAAGCTTA
This sequence comes from Leucophora obtusa, assembly GCA_949987735.1. Classification (NCBI taxonomy): domain Eukaryota; kingdom Metazoa; phylum Arthropoda; class Insecta; order Diptera; family Anthomyiidae; genus Leucophora; species Leucophora obtusa. The sequence goes on from OX465296.1 coordinate 14,686,112, forward strand.
ATTAAAATATTTCTAAAAGTAAATAATATAAATAAATTTTAAAAATCTCAATAAAAATAAAAACTTAGACCCTAGTACAAAACAACACTGAAGGTATTCATAAAAAGTTCCTACATTTGTCGTATATTGTGTAAACTCGTATTTTTTATTTATAAAGATTGTCAAAAACGCGTAAGCTCACCAAATTTAAATTAATCCCCTAATTTTGAATTTAAAGGCGACTTTATTTTGCATAAGAAAACCCATTTTTACTGGCTGAAAAAAATTTAACCAATCAGAATAGTTTAAAATTAAACCAAATCAAAGCATATTACGGTTCAAAATTTTAACTAAAGTCGGTAATTCGTATGGTCAAACCATGTACCCAAATAAGTTTTTTCTACATTTTTTTATTATCACACTGCGCCCTCTAACAGAGTTGTTTGCAACCAAAGTCGAAAGTTGACCTGCTGACATTCAAATTTTTTCAAAACTGTATTTTGAATTTGTTTTCTAAATTAAAATTTACGTAAATAATCAAGATTTTAGAAAAAAAAATTTTAAACTAAATTAATACGTAATTTTTAGAAACTTTTGTTTTTAATTTTTGTTTTGTGATTTTTTTAAGCTTTTAAAAAAAATCCGGCAGCCCTTCAACGATAATCTAAAATTTTTTATTTGTACTTATAGCCAAACTTTTATGCCATCTTATGCTTTTTACTGCGCTATTATATCAAATACCTTTTTGAAAATATTGATTCTGGAAGTAGTGTCGTCATATGCCGATGCTAGGATAATAAGGGTTAAGACCGTATGATACTAGCTTTTTCTTGACTTTTTTAGGGTTTCTGTTAAAGCTTTTAGTTATTTTAAGTTAAAAAGGAATAGAAAAAAATCAAATAAAAACCCTAAAAAAGTCAAGAAAAAGTGGAGAAAAAAGCTAGTGTCTTGAACGTAAAAACAATACGTCAGTGTGGCAAAAGTTGCGAAAAAAAGGGGACACGGAGGAGATTAGAAGATAAACAAAAAATCTAAGGTAGAATGTTTGTATGTGTCTGTTTGATCACTTCTGAAAGTAAATAACAATAACAGAAAGCTGAATAGGAAAGAAAAACTATGAATTAGCTATCTACATGCAAGGCCTTACGTGGGTTAGATGGCTAAGCTGTCGAACTCTAGTATAGTTACGTTTGTAATGTAGGAGTGCATGGCTTCGATTCCTACAACCGACGGGTTGTTGAAAAAAATTATCATTAAACAATCTGACAATAAAATATAAACAATAATACAATTTAATGGAAAATCACTGATGAAGCCTGTCAATAGAAAGAGGCGGAAACTAGATCTAGTCTGATTTTCAAATTAATCTGTTTATAACTTTTAGAAAAAAGGTTTATTCTTCTTCTTAACCTCAAATCTACTACATACGGGTTTTACTATCTAAATTTTCCAAATGTGTATTTTTGTTAAAGTCTACTTTATTTTAGAGCAAAGGTTTTCCTTTTACCCAGGGTAGTATAAATGCAACGTAAATAGGCATATATACCAGGGGTATGGCATAGAAAAAAAAGTTACAACCAGGCGTGTGACATGTTTCTGAATTACAACTGCTGTTTTGTTTTTTCATGCAATACTGCTCTGTTTAGTGGGGAGCAGTGTTGCCCGAATTCCCATTTTGAAAGTTTAAATCCCCGATGTTATTACCAATTCATTTTAATTTAAACAAAAATCCAATTTAAAAGAAAAAAAGTTAGCATCGCTCTTAGGTTCAGAAAATTATTTAGAAATGACTCAACAAAGTAAATAAAATTGAATATTTTACGAAGAAATATGTACTTTTTCACTCAAATTTTAAAGGTTTCAAATCTTTGTCAAAATTGTGAAAGTAAAAAATTTTTATTATAAGAAAGACACAATCACAATTAAACTGAAATGTCACTTTTTCAAAATAAAAGTCGTACATTAAAATTTCGAGAAAAATAATTATACACAATTTTCACACGAAACTCATTATCATGAAGTCTTTTTTTTCAAAATTTGTATGGAATTTGACAAGTTAATACGAGAAGTTTTCAAAAACTACTAGTTTCTGGTTAAGTGTAAATCGATCGGGTAGGTGTAAGTTCGAGGGCTTATAAACTATTTTGAACATTAAGTTTGCATAAGTCGAGTCCACACGATTCAGAACGTATATAAGAGGTCATTTTGAAACTACTGGTACTTTTTGAACCTATAAAGAATTTAGTTTTCTGAGTCCTTTGCATGTAGCAATTTCAGTATTTTGAAAATAGAAAATTTTTTGATTAATTATAAAACTTTTATAAAATCAATTTTGTATGAAAAATTTGTTTTATAAGCTATTTACAAATTTAAAAAGTGATTATGCGTATGACCTTAGAGAACTTTTCTTCAATAATTCAAATATTTTGTAGACATTTTGAAATACTTTAACAGACCCAATTTGATCGACTTTAATTTAAAATAATACGCACATAATTTATCCGAAAATTCTGCTTATTTTCGGCCTAAAACTAAATATTTTAATATTTACGATTTTTTAATCTGTCCCCAATCCAAAGTCGAAATCCCTAATTTGGGCCCAAATCCTCTTAGTGGACAACTCTGTTAAAACCTCATTGGAGAAAATAAAACCAAAACAAAATATTCAAAAAATAAAAAGAAAATTTTGAAATAAATGCAAACAAAATTTTAAAAAATAAGAACAAAATAAATAAATATAAAATAAAAACAAGTGAAAATTTCAGTTTTAAAACAAAACTCTAAGGTTTATTTCGCAGAGTTTTTATGATAACTCTCAACATCGACAAAAATAATTTTGATAAATCACTACATACATCTATTTTTAACCTGGGGAATAAATCAAAATACATTTTCCTTCACACATAATCAGTGTGGGTGCGTTCGTAAATGCATAGTTAGGCATCACTGCGGCATAATAAAAGTAAAACGTTCAAAAAAGCAACACTTGACAGCACTGAACTGACAAACTAGTCCTTTTTTTAATAATAGGGGGTTTCATTTAACATCGAACCTGGATATCAATTCTCAAATGATGATGAAATGAATTGAAAAAAACGTTTATAATTTTTACTTCACAGTGACTTGTCACTTCCCGTTTTCATTTAGAGCGATTCTTGTTCTCATTATGAAAAATTAGGTTTTATGAAAATCATCTGCTAAATTTTTGTCTCATTCCACTTGTTTCGGTAATTTAACCAACACAAGTACATTATAAGAAAATAAAATTATAATTAAATTGTTTTTAATTAATTATTTTTTAACAAATAATTAATAAAAATGATGACAAAAATTGTAGTTTTACCCCAGGTACCCAAACTTATCGAAATTTACCCAAAAGCGTTCCAATTCTCGAAAATTGGGTAAATGAAAGTGCTAATGAGAGTCGATTTGTGTTTCTCTTTTTCCCAAAATTTACCCAGGCTTTTCCTTCGGGTAAATTGTGGTATCTTATAAAACGAACAGCTGATACAAAGATAAAAACAATTGTGAAAATAAATTCAAAATTTTAATTAAATAAAGAAATACACAAAAGCAACTTTTTTTTATAAGAATTAATTGAATAAAATCAAAATTAACTTTTTAATGTATATAATTTAAATGTGTATTTGTGCAATTTTTCAAACTGAAATTATACGCATTTTCATATTATTCTTTGAAATACCTTTTTTGCGCTAGAAAGTAGTTTTTTGCGTTCCCGTAATATAATATAATTTTGTGAGAGGATTTTGTACTTACTCTCATTTTACCGAACTTTACCCAAAAAGTAAAGGAACAAACTTAATATGTGACAAACTTAGTATTTTTATAAATCGATTTAGGCGAATTTTCTTATTTAAAGTAAAAAGATTTTAAAATTATTCGCCCTTACTATCTAAATTATTCAAATGTTTATTTTTACTTTAAGACTTTAATTAAAATATTGGGTGGCAGTATGCCTTGACTTGGTTTCAAAATATAAATATTTTTGTAGGGTTTTCATACAGTATGTTCGTTTACTCGAAATTCTTACTACTTTTACTACAATTGGAAAGTTTTGTTTACTTTTTGTATTGAATTTTTCGAGCTGTAGTAAAAGTAGTAACTTGTAGTAAGTAAACGAACACGGCTAAAATGAACAAAACCGTATGAATAAAAATAAAATCGACTTTAAGTACCTAATTTCGTAAAACACTTGGGTGAAGTGAAGCGAACTTTCAATGTAAATTGTTTTTGTAACAAAACCAATTTCTATTGAAATAACGCAATACTTCACCGAAGGGTTTTAGAAAATTACCCCCTAAAGTTGAAATACTCTTTTATAGTAAGGGCCATTATGTGTAATATATTTTAAACAGAGACCCAAAATAACTGTTATATTTCTAAAAAAGTCACCACCCAAATTTATTTAATTATAATACTTCAATAATGCACTATATTTTATAAATCATATTGCACAAAAAAATCACAAAGTTCGGCAAAGATTTTAATTTTTTCAATTTTTATATTTTACTCTATAAATTTCTGTTGTTTTTTGATTTTTATTTTAAAACTTTTTATAAAAGTTACAGAATGATTTTTTTGAAAAAATTAATCAATAACTTTTTTATTTGATAATAAAATAAAAATTAAAAATTGAGCTAAATGGAATGCCGGAAGTTGCTGGAATATACATATTTACTCACTTTAAATCACTGTTCAATCTTTTATTAACACTAGTTGACATCATCAGGATATTATAATTGGTGAAGTCATTGTGGTTCTATGGCTTTTGATTTATATTCTTAATTGTTATTTTTTGATAAAGAAAAAAAATTACAAAATAACTTTTATTATTTTTGAAAAAATAAAAATCGTGTTTGGATTGTTTTTGTTTGAATTAAAAATAAAAATCAAACAGAGCAAATAAACAGAAAATTAAAAATACTCAAACAAGAAATAATTGTAAAACAATCACTTTTTTGAATAAAAGTTATAACTGTTACGTCCCTGATTTTAAAAGTGAATTTTTTATTAAATTTAAAGATTCTTATTAAAATGATACTTTACAAATTATTTAATTTATTAACCAATCGGACAATAAAGTTCGCTAAAATGTACAACACTGACACTCTCCGCTAAATTTTACATTGCGGAAAAAATGTATTATATGATAAAATTTTGACAGATGGTTTTCATAAAAAACTGAATCAAGAATCGAGTTTCTTAGACGTATGTAGCGGTGAAAACTTTATCATTTCATATCTTCGCCAAATGGGAATTGTTCCCCTGCCTCGTATTTATATAATTCAAACCTTGTATTTATAAACAAAAAATGTCAAAAATAGTTTACAAGTCCTGGTAAAATTAGGCAGATATTCGGGTAACTTTACCTTTGAGATAAAAATTTCAGAATTTAGGAACAGATCAAAAAAATGCGTTTAATTATATCTTGTGACACATCCTTCCTAATAAAATTTACTATACTGAACAATGAATAGGAAAACATTTTTATAATGGCTGAAGAGATTTTCGAGATATCGTGACTTTTAATTTAATTTAGCTAAATTGAAGACAAATCTCGATTTTAAGCGAAATTTTCATCTTATCTCGCAAACTGATGCAAATATGTTTTTATACTCGTGTTCAACATACTAAGGCCCGATTACTGAATGTCCTATTAAAATTAGCCAGCAGTTAAATTCAAATTTTATATGGGAAACAACAATAAATGTGTCTGTTAAAGTCATAGTGAGAGGCTAAATAAACATTGCCAAAATGGGGCAAAATTATATTGGAACGATCACAACACATAATTAAAATATACATATATACTTTTTTGTTTGCTCCAAAATTCAGAAATTTTGGCCCCAAAGGAGCAAGTCGATGCCATATTTTTCTACTGCTTAATGGCATCACCAACAAACAAAGCTTATAAAAAAAACAAAGAAAATATATAAAAACAGTGTAATTGTGAAGTAATTTTCATTATTAGAACTTAAAATGTAGTATTCTTTTTATTTATCAAAGAAAAAATATACAACTAATTAATTACTGTGAAATAAAAGACATTCATTTGCGACTGACTCCGGCAAGAAAAAATAAATAATGAAATTTCTTAGCATTAGTGTTCTCCACCACAAAAGTATTAGATTTTATTTCTGGCTCTCATAATAGCTATCTTAACAGAATCTCATAGCTAATGGAGACTCAGAGTTAAAATCCATAGAAAGATATTTCATTGCCACCCTAATATACACATTTGAAAATTGTCAAATATGAAACTTACTTGATTTTCTTTTGTTTGTTTATTTTAATTTTGTTTAACAATTTGAAGAATACACTTCACCTAAATAAATTTGTGCGTTATACACTGAAAGTTCTATAAGTGTCACCTACCCCTATTAAATTTTTTTTTTTTTAACATGAGTTTTAGAATTTTAAGATTCTTAAAGCGTACTAGGTATCTATTTGTTCATATTTTTTTGTTTCATTTTAACAAATAAAAGAAAGAAATAGTATTGACACTTTACAACTATACACCTAATAAGGCCACCAGTATAGACTTGTTCAAGCCACATATTTAAGATTTAAAATTTTGCTTTAAATTAATTTACGAATCTGGGGACCATGGAATCGATGAAGGTCAGTTTTTCCCCAGACACCTTTGGAAGTCTAATACCATGTCGTCTTTTGTATTTTGCAAGCCAACCATTGTTATAATTTAAAATACGTCATTACTTAAATTCGTATGTTGAAGGCATCCATTTAGAACCCTGCATGTAACGTAGGGTGGCCCAAAAGGCCTTTGGTGAGCTACTGGTTAACGTACCAGAAATTATAAGGGGTATTGTTTCTAATGCCTTGGCCAAATTTTGACATCCTATGATGAGTGGAAGACGGTGCGCCGCAATAACCCTGTGGAATGGTAGCGTAACTAGTTGTATACAAAAACTAGGTAGGTTTTGCTCAGGTAGTATAAGTCGTTTTTGCCGACATGATTTGATTTTGAAAATATCAGTACTGTTACGGTGGGTCTCATACTGTAGGTTTAACCTTAACTTAACTAAAAACAAAAGAAAATGTCAAAAAAATTTACACAAAACAACAACAAAGTTTTGGGTTAACTATTAACTAAAGTTTAAACCAGAAGTATGTGTTGTTAATTAAAAGTTAAACCTACAGTGTGAGACCCACCGTTAGTGATTATATTTACAGCCGGAAAATTTTATATATTTTTGTTATGTAAACTAACATATCTTTAAGATATAGATTCCGGTTTTGCGACAAGCTGTAAAGTGATCATAAATGTATGGGTGAAATATCAAAATGTTTTATTCACAAGTTTAAATCAGGGACAGATTTTTTGTTGGATATTTTCTCAGAAATAACACAAATATTTAAAAAATTATTCAGTAATAATTTTTAAAACTTGTATTGAAAAATATATACATATATTTTAGTGAATTAAATATTAGTTGCAGTTTTTACAATGCTTAATATTATGATTAAATTGAACTATAAAAATAAAACTATTCAAGTGTGTGGAACAATCAAATAATTTTTTTTTCTCTATTTTTTTAACAACATTAGAGTATCAAATTTCAAAAACCATTCATAAATTGTACATGTTAATTACAACAAAGCTATAAAATACAAGATAAATAAACAGAACTGCACTTAAAATAATAAATCAGTAAACAAATCAGTAAAATTACTTCCAATTCAATTTTATAAATTTTCAAAATTTTTTAAATTTTCATTTCAAATAACATTTTAGTTGTTATATTTTAAGGGAGTACTATAAAGTTGTTAGTGGATTTACTAACTATGTCTTCTAACTAAAACATTTGCTAAATTTTATAAATTATTTTATATAACAATTTAACAAATTTAACAAACATTTGCTAAATTTTATAAATTATTTTATATAACAATTTAACAAATGTTTATTTTAAACATCCGAATCTCTGAATGTTATTTAAAGCCGGATAAATGTGAATTAACAGGTTTTTTAGTTGTTTCTATTGATTTATTTCTTTTAGTGTAAGATAAACAAATCAACATGTCAACGTATATTAAAAATTAACACACACAAAAAGTGTAAGTGAGCGATAAGAAAACTTTTACAGAAAGTTTGTAAATTTAAAAAAAATAATCTTTGAATAAAACCATTAGAAATATGGCAACACTATTATTTAAACGAACCAAATATGATAAATCAAAACAAAGAACTCCTTCCACATTACCACAACAATCACCAATACGACCACAACAACAGCACCGCCACAATAAAGACGAGGAAGACGATGGTGATTACTTTTATCACATAAAGCAATGTTATCAACCAACAACACTAAATAGTACATCAAATATAAACCAAAGAATCTCCTTAACTACAAACACCACCACCCATGTTCTACATTCACTTTCTTACAATACCTATAGTTTAGCATTGATGTTAATGGGATGTTTACTATTGTTCCAATTCCAATCGACTACCATAGCTGCTCCACAATCGTGTATACTCTGTGATAAAAATGATTTATTAGCCAAAGATCCGCAAACTCAAAATTATGAAGAATACTTATTTGAACATCAAGTAACTAAACAAGATGCTATAAATGCATTAAGGCAATTGAATGAAAGTTTTTATGAAGGTGAGAGTTTAAAATATAGTGTAAAAAGTGAAACAAGAAAATTAATTGTTGTGATAATTGTCTTTTTTTAAGGATCGGCTTCGGATAGTTCCTGTAATGCTGTACGGTGTACGGAAAAAGTTATGAATTATTGTACAAGTACTCAATTTATAAATGATCATTGTTGGTGTGAACTGGGTCATAGTGTTGGTAAGTCTAGAAAATTTTAATTTAACAAATATAATTTTTTGATGAATTGCAAAAAGTGGAGTAGGTATAACAGTTTTTCCGTGAAACTCAAACAACTTACGGTGCTTTAATGTATAAAACTTTTTCCTTTATTTTATAAAGAATAATTGAATTAATTTAACGAAAAGTTTCCTTGGCTCTAAATTCTCTCTGTGTGTATTAATATTATTACTAGCTGTGTTTGTGCGGCAAGCTATCAATGTTGGCTTATGTCATTCCCATATAAATTTGACATTAGTCAACGTTTAGTGTTAACTCTCAAAGTTTCTAATGTCAAATTTGTATGGGAATGACATAAGCCAACGTTGATAGCTTGCCGCACAAACACAGCTATTATATTACCTTATTTTATACAGGTTAAAAAATCATTTGTTTACAAAAAAGGCTGATATATGAAAACGAATAACGGGTTTGGCCAGGAAAGTTAGAATACATAATTTTTTTAAGAATGTCATTGAATATATTGAGTGGAACATTGTCGCAAACGGAAACGAATTTTAATGGAACGGAGAACTGGTGGAGCTGAAACACTTAATATAGGGACACCTAATATAGGGGAATATGTTAAGTGTTTCAATTTAACCTAGGGAACGCTATGGAATTGAACGGGGAGCGAGTGGAATTGGAACACTAAACACAGGGAAGGAAACGGAATGGAACGGGAAAGGAAATTTGCATTAAGTGTGTCAATGTGTATAATACTTATAGAGTGAGTTAATATGTACTATTACGTAAATTGTTAAAAAAAAATAAAAATGTCACCCTGTGGATGTTGTATAAAAATTTATCCCCAGCAAAAACATGCTAATGACAGGTCGTTACCACACATTTTGCATTACTTTAAAAAACAAAATAATGACTTACTGATAGTTATAGAAGTACATATATATTCTTGCAAAGTAATCACTTACTTTGCAAGAATACATAAGTATCGATTTAGTCTTTTTTTATATTAACATTTTATTTATTAATTTGTAATGACGGTAATGACCACCCATGAATTTTTGGACATCGCAAAAAACAGTAATGTTGCGAGTAAATAGCCTGGTAACCAGTCAAACCCTTTGCGTTCTACTTACTCATTTAATTACTTGATAATGTCTATTTTTGCTGGGTCCCTAAGGGTCCGGGAGGTATTCCGAGGGATAAATTTTTATTTATTTTAATTTATGTAACAATATAAATTAATACACTTGATAAACGTTATAACAAAATTTGTTATAACGAAAATTGTTAAAAAAAAAATTAAACAAGATGGATTATTTAAAAGCGCTACCTGACCCAGCCTTTTTATATTATAGAAGCGTGTTAAGCAACATTTTTTACAAAATTCAATTAACGGCAATACTCCAATACTTTTTGTACACTTTTATATTGCTTAAAATTTCATTCGTTCCCCGTTCCATTTCATTTTACTTTACCTGATTACAACCCAGAATGGAATGAAAAATTAATATTATATTTTTAATGAGCATGAGCCTGAGCAAGCATTTCCCCCACCCCTGATTTAGAATTTTCTCAATTTTTATGTTTTCCGAAAAGATTATCTATCGATGGCAATTATTTTTTAACTGATGCATTACCCGGTGTCTTCAAATGCAATAAATTATATGATATGAAATGTCAAAACCATTGCAGAGAAACGTCAAAATGATATCAATTGCAAAGTGGTGGAGAACACTTGACCATTTCATGGCTAAGAAATATTATAGATTTTTCTTCGAAAAACTCAAAATTTTATCATTAAAAACATTAATTATTATCTACAAATAATAACTACCCAGTCAGAAAAATACAAACGGGAAAGCGGTGGCAAAGCACTTTAACAGGTGGTACAAGGACTGGCAAAAAGTGCTTTCCCATTCCCAAAATGATAACATCATTAGCCAAAAGGACCGGCTGTTCAAAAAGAGCCGGAAAGCACTGGAGGAACAATATTTTTAAACGTTGGCAAAACCAATAAATAGGTGGTCTGGAAATATATTTTCCAAAATAAAATTTAAAAAAAGTTCATATGTATTTTTTTTTGGCCCTGCCGTGATTTGAACCCAGGTCGTCAAATTGCCAGACGATTGCTCTACCCACTGAGCTAAAGAGACATATAATATTTGATGGCTAAACACATAAATGAGTGATAATCGCTGGACAACTACTGGCTGTGCCAAAATGCTAGTACTGGCCAACAATTTTTTGTAACTAGTATGCCAGTGTTGGGAGGGCAAAAAAAAAGTTGGTCTTGAAGGAGCTTTCCCACAAACAAATAAATTGATTTTATAAAACAAAAAAAAATTTTAAATTAAAAAAAATCCAAAAGAAGTTTTTAGCTTGCAACCGGATTTGAACTCGGAACCTCCTGACTACAAACATTTTTTAACGAAGCGTCAGCATTTTTATAAAATCATTGGTCTACCAGTGAATTGATTTTGGTACGCCTTGTAGCATTGGCTAGGTAGCACTGGATAACCACTGGTTGCAAACCTTGGCATTTCACTCTAAGCCAATTCTTTGCCAGTGGTTTTTTTTATAAACCACCGAAATTTTTGTAAAACAAATACTGGTAAAACGCTTTTTGCAAACGCTGTCAAAGCGTCCCAAATGAGTGTTCTGCCAGTCATTTATTTTTAACACCGTGGTTACCCAGTGGTATGCCAGTGCTTGCTTTTTTGTACCACTGGCGATTTCTGACTGGGTAATTAAACCAATTCCCATTCTTTTTTTTTACAAAATTTTTTGTTATATTTTATTACAAAATTAAAATTAAAACGAAAAGTGACATTTGATGGCAGCGATATCATGATATTGCAATAAAATTTAAATTGAATGTCATCACTTGAGATGAAATCAGTTTGACAATTGCTTGCTATCATTTTATTGCATGTCAAGACACTATGTTATCAATGGTAATGAAATGTAAGACCATTGCCGTTAATCAATGAAATCAAATTCTTAAATCATTAACAATAATTAAGAATGGTAATGAAAATAATTTCATTACAATTGATATTAATGCAATGATAATGAAATCATCAATTAATTAGCTTTCTGAACGTTATCTACTTGGGGGTAACCAGGAGCGATTCCTTTGTCCGAAATTCCCAGGGTGATGGCTATGAGCTGGCAGCCTCAGCACCATTATAGGACACAGTGGGCCAATTTCCCTCTTATCTGAAACATAAACAATTTGTGAAAATAAACTCAAAAAAATAAGTTAGTAGAAAAATTAATTAGTAAAACGTCTTGTATATCAAGTCTACTAGTTTTCAGCAATTTTTTTTGCTGAAATTCCGTTTTCAGCAAAAGTTTTAGTTATATTTTTTTAGCACTAAACTAATTTTGAACTAATGTTTTACTAATTTATTTTGCTACAAAAATTGTGCTGATAACCGCATTTATAGCGTGGACGACAACCAGATAGACAAGATGTAGATGTCGCAGCTTGTCTGGATGTAGTACAGAAAACGGAAATGGTAAAAAAGAAAAATAACTCTACACCATTTCTATTTTTAAATTTTCAGCAAATAAATTAACTGAAGTAAAATTTCGCTACAAGTTTTTTGAGTTTTTTTCAGTATACTAATATTCAGCAAAAAGTTTAGTGATTTTAGCAAGGATTTTTTTCATTTGCAATCGACTAAGTGTTAGCAAAATTTTGCTGAAGATTACTTTTTTTTTGGTAAAAAATCAGCTCGCTGATTTTCAGCAAACCTTTTGCTGAAATTACCAACTTTTTTGCAAGCACGCTCCTGACTAAAAATTTGCTGACACAGCAACATTTTTTGTTGACTTTACTGACTTTTTTTTGAGTGTACTACAAGAGAAAGAGAACATGGACAAGAATTGGACAATGGAACGTAAGAACGCTCAGCGAGACATCGAGGCTCACACAAGTAGAGACAGAAATCTGGAAATACAAAGTTGTTAGTCAGTTAATATCCGCTAGTGCAAATGTTCAGTTGTACAGTGGAAAGGTCAGCAGAAAGGAATGTGGGGTAGCATTTATAATATCAAAAGATTTGAAATCAACTTTAAGTACATGGGAACATATATCGGATCGAATTATTACAGGCCGCTTCATCAGTAAAGCTGGGAAAAATATCACAATGATCCAATGCTATGAACCCATAGAAAATGGTGATGATAAAAGATTAATTCTATAATCAATTAACCGCCACTGTCAATAAAAAAGCAAACCGCGACCTACTGATGCTAACCGATGATTTCATTGCACAAATTGATTGCGACATCCATGATTGAACCCAAATCATGGGAACTCAAGTCATGGGAAGGAGAAAAAATAACGGCGAGCGGTTTATAGAATTTTGCCAGACCTTCCAACTGGATATCGATGGTTCAATATTCCCCCTTAAAAATTTACACAAATACACATTGTCATCTCCTGATGGTAAATCACATAATCAAATGGACCACATTTACGTTCATAGCAAATGGAGAAGTTCTTTAATGGAAGTGCGCACAAAGAAGGGTGCTGACTTGGACAACGACCACGAGCTTGTGGTGGCGACAATAAGATTAAAACTAAGAAAAATGTACAAGAAAAATACGCAACAAATTCACAAACGCTTTGTATCGCCAAATTCAAAATAAAGCCAAGAGAGACGAAGTTGGGGAAGCGCTAAGAAAAGCTGTACTGGTAAAGAAGGCAACGTGGGATGACACATGCAACTAGGGATATTGCTAAAAATAAAATCGGCTACATACAGAAAAAAGAAATGAAAATATGGCTATCCGACAACACCTGGAAACAAATTCAGGAGAGAAATAGTCTTAAACTACGTAAACTTGAAAATCTTAATAACAAAACCCAGTAAAATAACGTAGCAAAAGCTATAAAAAGATTAGCCCGGAATGATAAAAGAAAATACTTAGAAGGTATCACCAGGGAAGCGGAAACGGTTGCAGGCTCGAATAATATGAAGGAGCTGTATCAGATAATAAAACGTATATTAAATCAAACCAAGAACCGAAACCATGGAATAAAAGACATTGATGCAGAGGAAAACACTCGCAGATGGAAGCAAAACTTTGAGGATATAAGCAATATTACTGACCACATTAGCACAGAAAATTATCCGCCTAGAGAGTCATACATATATGTATATCAACCAACAGCGCAAGAAGTAAGATTCGAAAAAAAATTTTCGTAAATTTTGTACCTTTCGTAAAAAGAAAAGTTTTAGCAAAAATCTTACTTTTTGAATTTTTATGTGTAGTGTAGAAGGTTTTGGGTAAAAATTAAATAAAAAGTATAATTTTTATACAGAATTATATTTTTAACAATATTTGCAAGATTTTCGAATTGGAAAATTACGGACGTTTTCTTAAAAATTTAAAAAAAAAACAAGGCACCGTGTGAAGATGGTATACCTCCAGAGATCCTTCAGACTAACCCCAAAGTAGCCGCAGAAATCATTCATCCATATATACGAGATGCCTGGACTAACGAAGAGCTTCCTAGTGTGTGGATAAAAGATACAATCATACAACTACGTAAAAAAATTATTTGACTATGTGTGCACTCAAAAAAAAAAGTCAGTAAAGTCAGCAAAAAATGTTGCTGTGTCAGCAAATTTTTAGTCAGGAGCGTGCTTGCAAAAAAGTTGGTAATTTCAGCAAAAGGTTTGCTGAAAATCAGCGAGCTGATTTTTACCAAAAAAATAGTAATCTTCAGCAAAAGTTTTTCTAACACTTAGTCGACTGCAAATGAAAAAAATCCTTGCTAAAATCACTAAACTTTTTGCTGAATATTAGTAGACTGAAAAAAACTCAAAAAACTTGTAGCGAAATTTTACTTTAGTTAATTTATTTGCTGAAAATTTAAATATAGAATATGTGTAGTTGTTTTTCTTTTTTTGTCATTTCCGTTTCCAGACAAGCTGCGACATCTACATCTTGTCTATCTGGTTGTCGTCCACGCTATGAATGCGGTTATCAGCACAATTTTTGTAGCAAAATAAATTAGTAAAACATTAGTTCAAAATTAGTTTAGTGCTAAAAAAATATAACTAAAATTTTTGCTGAAAACGGAATTTCAGCAAAAAAATTGCTGAAAACTAGTACACTTGATATACAAGACGTTTTACTAATTTTTCTACTAACTTATTTTTTTGAGTGTGATAATTGGAGAGGGATCACATTGCTAAACACAATATACAAAATCATTGCGATAATAATAAACAATAGATTGTAGTGCGTCGAGCATTCATTACGTGACAAGCAGCAGGTTTTCGTCCCCATCGCAACTGTGTAGACCAATACATAATAATACAGCAATCAATAGAATGGCGCTCACCGCTATACTTACTCTTTATTGATTTAAAAAAAGCTTTTGATTCTATTAGGCATAGCGCAATATGGGAGGCATTAGCAGCAAAAGGACCAAAACAGACTTCAAGTTCGTCATGATGGTATGACCAGCGAACCCTTCCAAACAAACGCTGGACTAAAACAAGGATGTCCATTATCTCCGCTACTATTCGCCGTCGTACTAGATGAAGTAATGTATGGGATGCAAAATCCCAAAACTGGAATTTTGTAGATGATATATGTCTTATGTCTCAAATATTTAATGACATGCAGAGCAAATTGAATGATCTGGTAGTACTATCTAAAAGTGTAGGTTTAGAGATAAATATTGATAAAACACATGCAATGAGTATGAAAAACACAATTGACAAGCATATAGCAATACAAAATCAATGTATACAATATGTTAATTCATTCTGCTACCTGGAATGCATAATGACAATTGATGGCGGGATAGAAGAAGACGTAACAAACCGATTGAAAAAAGCCAGATCTGCCTTTGGCCAATTGAATAGAAAGTGGCAATCACCCCAAATTTCGAAAAATACGAAGATCCGTATATTCAATGCATGCGTAAAGTTTACACTTCTTTATGGCAGCGAAACAAGGTTGATGACTAATATGCTATTCACATGAACGAGATTACTACTTATCTTCTCGTTTTTGGTTCTTTATTCTATTACCATATATTGTCAAAAAATTACCTTATGTCGTAATAGAACAAAGAACAAAAATAAGGAGATTTAGTTATCTCGTTCATGTGAATGGCCTATAAAACCATTGCACAGAGACTTCAGGTTTTTATAAATAAATGCACATAATATCCCGCATATTTTTGCCAAACACAATTACCAACATAGACCCGTGGAAGCTAACAAACGATGTACCTATAAATTGTCAAATAGCAAGACGAAAGTGGAAATGGATAGGTCACCGTCAAAGTATCCGACGCTCGGGTCTTCCGGACAGGAATTCGAAATATTGAACATACCCAGGTAGAAATTGCCGACGTTACAACAAAAGTTGTACTGGGAGAGCACTGTTTTTTACGAAATGCCGGTACTACTTAAAACGTGCTTTGCCAGTACTGTTTTCTGAAAATTAACGAGATGTTTTTAATTTATTAAAATTAACAATTTTATAAATTTTACGTATTTTTACATCTATTACACAATTATTTATGTAAGAGACACATCGCCATTCTTTTCTTGTGAAGTTTCGAAAGAATACATTTGAAGAAATTCCATCAAGTCTCAAGACATTGCCAAAAAAAAATAAAAATAAAAAAAATCTGTGATGTACACTAAGAGGACAGTAAAGTTCTAGCAAACTACTAAATTTGTTATTAAATGTACTGGGATAATACCAAAAAAATAAAATCCCACGCCTGCGCCAACGCGTGAATTAGTGTACGTGAGTGTAATTTGACCAACATTTTTTTGTCGATTTTATATTATTGAATTTTTAAAATACAAAATAAAGGGCAAAATTACCTATCAATAGGAATTTTGCCTTAATTTTTTCATGGCAAGATTTTATTTGTGGATTTGCCTGACTCACTCAATTCACTCGTGCGTCTGAGTAAAATCTGAACTTCTCACGTGAACGTGAGTAAGTGTGAGCGAAACAAATTTCGTGCGTCATTGGAATTCTTCTCTCATAAGCGTGAGTGAGCGTGAGTCGAAATTCACTCACGTTCCCATCTTTAATTTCAACCATAATGATAATGATGAATCATTATTTAAAATATAAAACAACTTTCGATCAGTTTTTTCAAACATCGGTTAGTCATTTCTTAAACGTATAGCTTTGCTCTAAATGTGTATTGAGCGTATTTTAAAGCCATAAATTAGGATTGCCAACAACTTCAACATGGATTTTATAGGTATTTTTCTCATTTTCTTGATTTTATAAATTAGTCTTACTCATAACCTTGCATTATACGCATTATTTATCTTATAGTTTATATTGAAGGCTCAGTCATCTGGAAACATTCTTCGTATAAGTGTTTCATAGATGCACATTCAATTCACAGCGCCATAAAGGGTATTTACAATACTACACTATTTCAAATTAAGAATAATAAAATTTTATATGGATTTTTAATACTGGAACTTAAACACCAGACAATGGAAATGAAAAAGAATGGAACGGCAAATGTAATGGGGAACGGATTGGGACGGGGAATGAATTGGCATGGACTGGAAAACGAGTGGAATTGAAACACTAAAGTTGAAAGCGGATTCTAACGGACCGAATGACATGGAATGGAACGAGTGGAATTGCAATGGCAAGGGAACGAAATTGAATGGAACCAGGAACGAGTGAAATTGGAGCACTAAAATTGGGAAACGACATGGCTTTTATGTATTTTTAATTCCATTAGTTTTTTTTTATTTGAATAGGAAATGGTGTAGTGCTTGGAGGGAAGTTGTTTAAAAATATATGATTGTAATTTACTTTATTTATATACAGAATTATAGCAGAAAATTTAATACCCGCGAATTTATTTAAACATACCAGTAATTAAATGATTAATCAAGCTTGAAGATATAAAATTCTTTAAAATTTTACCTAAAGTTTTGCATTGTTTACATAAATTATCTGTTAACCTGAATACAATTAACAACAAAAATTTATTACTACTGAGGTTGGTTTTAGGATTTAACGGTTAATTAGTTTAAATTTTATAATTATACAAAGTCTACTTTAAATTAACCTAGTTTTTTTAGTCGAACACTAACATTTGTCTAGCGTTTTATGCTATTAAATTAGTTTCTTATTTAAAAATTTCAAATTCATGATTTTATACTCCTGATATTTATTTGGTTGTACTTTGCGTGTTTAGACTGTAATTGTCCATTTATGTGCAATTCTGTTGTAATCATTTAATTAATTTAATTTTGTTAATTTCATGGAGGATTTTGTTGTTGTTGTTATTACTACTAGTGTTAAAATGTATTTTTTTTTTTTTGCTAAAGGTAAACATATTCGCAAAATTAGTTAATCTATAGATTTTATAGTTGTTGTAGAAAGTGAACTTGAGCTAGTAACATGCGTTTAATTACCTGTTATCATGCTTTTTGTGTTTTAATTACACATGTGGCAAAACGTAAAATTAAAATAAACTACTTGCACTAATATAGGGGCGTATTAAATTTGATAAACAATTTTTATTAACATCACTTGCAAAGTACCGATAAAAGGTATCAATGAATGGCCCCCGAAAATTCTTATCGAACAATATCACTTTTATATATACCCTGTAGGTTGTTCTGAGATTGGAAAAGCTTACGCAATATCACCCAAACGATGCGTATTAACGCGCTGAACATGAACAAAATATCAAAAAAAATTTCGAGCATACTTATAGTGGGTAACCCACGTTTGAAGTTGGGCTTCGAATTTTCGGACAAAATAGGGCTGAAGAGTTTGGTAATGCAGCAATATTATTATGGAAAAAATGTTTTAAAAAATTCCATACGGTAATTTGGTCCACTTCACCATCATTTAGTTTAGTTAATTTTAAATGAAAGAAATGTTCTTTCAAAAATAAAGTTTTATAGAACTGATAATCTTCATGTCAACCCAGTGTAGAAACGGTAATGACATACCATTATTTTTTGGACTACCAGTAATGACACCCACTTCTTATCTTCTTCATTATTTTAAAACTTATAATAATGAGCTACTGATAATGACATATTTTTATCATTATTTCAAATACACTCAAAAAAAAGTCAGTAAAGTCAGCAAAAAATGTTGCTTTGTCAGCAAATTTTTAGCCAGGAGCGTGCTTGCAAAAAAGTTGGTAATTTCAGCAAAAAGTTTGCTGAAAATCAGCGAGCTGATTTTTACCAAAAAAATAGTAATCTTCAGAAAAAGTTTTGCTAACACTTAGTCGATTGCAAATGAAAAAAATCCTTGCTAAAATCACTAAACTTTTTGCTGAATATTAGTAGACTGAAAAAAACTCAAAAAACTTGTAGCGAAATTTAACTTTAGTTAATGTATTTGCTGAAAATTTAAATATAGAATATGTGTGTAGAGTTGTTTTTCTTTTTTTGTCATTTCCGTTTCCAGACAAGCTGCGACATCTACATCTTGTCTATCTGGTTGTCGTCCACGCTATGAATGCGGTTATCAGCACAATTTTTGTAGCAAAATAAATTAGTAAAGCATTAGTTCAAAATTAGTTTAGTGCTAAAAAAGTATAGCTAAAATTTTTGCTGAAAACGGAATTTCAGCAAAAAAAAATTGCTGAAAACTAATACACTTGATATACAAGACGTTTTACTAATTTTTCTACTAACTTATTTTGTTGAGTGTATATAATAATAATTTTATAGATTTTTTTTTTGAAAATTTTTTGAAATCTATTTTTAGACTTAGTTTTTTGTATGCTGGCGAGTAAGCTTACTTGTGTGCAGCAGGTCAATTATGTTTTTATCTATTAAATATTACATGTCGATATAGCTCAGATGGTAGAGCTATTGACTGGCAATCTGTAGACCCAGGTTCGATTCCCGCACCAGGAAATTTTATTTAAAAAAAAATACAATAAAAAATATTTTTTTTTTATATAATTTATTTTTTGAAAATCTATTTTTAGACTCATTATTTTTGTCAGTACTGGTAAGCACATAGGCAACGATATATTTTTTGATTTTTCGTATGCTAGTGTGTAACCATAACTCATTATTTTTCGCGACATCGCCATATAAAGGTAATAAGAAATGTAATAACAAAAGTAACTACCCAGTCAGAAAAATACAAACGGGAAAGCGGTGGCAAAGCTCTTTAGCAGGTGGTACAAGTACTGGCAAAAAGTGCTTTTCCATTCCCAAAATGATAACATCATTAGACAAGAGGACCGGCTGTTCAAAAAGCGCCGGAAAAGCACTGGAGGAACAAAATTTTAAACGTTGGCAAAAGGTCTGGAAATATATTTTCCAAAATAAAATTTAAAAAAAGTTCATATGTATTTTTTTGGTCCTGCCGTGATTTGAACCCAGGCCGTCAAATTGGCAGACGATTGCTCTACCCACTGAGCTAAAGAGACATATAATATTTGATGGGTAAACACATAAATGAGTGATAATCGCTGGACAACTACTGGCTGTGCCAAAATGCTATTACTGGCAAAGAATTTTTTGTAACTAGTATGCCAGTGTTGGGAGGGCAAATAAAAAGTTGGTCTTGAAGGAGCTTTCCCACAAACAAAAAAATTGATTTTATAAAACAAAAAAAATTTTAAATTAAAAAAAAACCAAAAAAAAATTTTTTGCTTGCAACCGGATTTGAACTCGGAACCTTCTGACTACAAACTTTTTTTAACGAAGCGTCAGCATTTTTATAAAATCATTGGTCTACCAGTGAATTGATTTTTGTACGCCTGGTAGCATTGGCTAGGTAGCACTGGATAACCACTGGTTGTAAACCTTGGCATATCACTCGAAGCCAATTCTTTGCCAGTGGTTTTTTTTTATAAACCACCGAAATTTTTGTAAAACAAATACTGGTAAAACGCTTTTTACAAACGCTGGCAAAGCGTCCCAAATGAGTGTTCTGCCAGTCATTTATTTTTAACACCGTGGTTACCCAGTGGTATGCCAGTGCTTGATTGTTTGTACCACTGGCGATTTCTGACTGGGTAGTTACCATTACCAAGAGTGTAGTTACATAACCACATATCTGGTAATGATTTTCTACACTGGGAAGTTGCCAATAGTCAAAAATTAAGCGATTTTCCATGAGCCGTAATGTAACAGTGCTGTCAAACTTTGTTTTGGGAGTTGGTGAAAACTATTCAATATTTTTGAGAATTTCCCATTAAATTTTGTTTAAATATAGTTTTTTTTCGACACTCGTTTACCTGGTTTAGGCTTAACAAGCTGTGAAAATACCAACAAAAATTAACTGTAAAAAACAGTAGGTTTGTCCAATTTGGTGAAATCTTTCAAAATTTTTCTAGTAAAAATTTGTCAGTTGTTTTACAACATTATTATTACAAGTTTAATCAATTGTTCTTCATAAAATATGTTTTATTTCAGTATTCGATTTTTTACAAATTCTAAAGATTGACATACACAATAAAGGAGAATTATTTACACTCAAAAAAGTTTGTTGGTTTAAATCTACTGAAAATGGCAGTTAAAGCAAAGGTATATGCAGTTAAAAAGGCGAGAAAGGTATTTTTACCAACAAAATTTTAATTTACTTCAAAAATACTGTGTCGGTAGTTGTTTATAATAATTAAGTTGTTCACAAGGAATGTGATATCTGTTGTATCGTCCTAATAAAAAAACAGAGTTGTTAAAATTTTTAATTTACTTTAACAACAATTTCCTATTGGTTTTTATCACACTTAAGCATAGGACACTAAACATATATAAAAATGTTCTATTGTACTATTCACAAATGTTTTATTTTTACAATTTAAATTTTAAAAACTGACTGAATTCACAATTTGTGATATATTAAGTGCTAAATTAGCATTTGTCGTAAATTTGACAATTTTCTGTGGCTTAAACTTCAAAAAATCATACTGTTTTATAACGATAGCACGTTAACACTTAAACTGTGAATACCCTCACTTTTTTTGTTAGGACGATACAACGATATAACAAATCCCTGCAAGTATTTGGCAGATATGTTCTAAGAAGATATTAAAGCGATATCTTCTATTCTTTCTATCCTTTTATCCTTTTTTTTTTTTTTTTTTTTTTTAAAGAGAAGCTACACTCAGGAAATTCTTCCTATTAATTAACGTGTTGCTTCCTTTGGAAAGGGATAGTGAAGAATTGAAAGGTGGTGAAAGATGAAGGGCTTCAAATATGGCAACACTGTAATTGCGCGAGATGTTGAATTTTTAGAACAGTTGTTGCGCGCCATCTGATGGTAAGTTTGGCGAACTTTGTTGAAGCTTTTTTGTTCATAGCCCTGTTATATTATTTTACTTCGGTGGGGTAAAGTGCTATGGGAACACCGAAGGAGGACGCTGCGATATGTAAGAGATTTTGAAGATAATTCGGCAATATTTGGAAATAAATAATTCAAAATCAGAATTTTTTTGTCATAATTTTTTATGATAATATTGCGGCAATATTAACTTTTTATCATCTGGAATATAAAGGAAATTTGTTTGAAATTTTTTGTCATTTTGGAAAAAATTAAAACAAAATACACTCAAAAAATAAGTTAGTAGAAAAATAAAGTTAGTAAAACGCTTTGTATATCAAGTGTACCAGTTTTCAACAATTTTTTTCTGAAATTCCGTTTTCAGCAAAAGTTTTAGTTTTATTTTTTTAGCACTTAACTAATTTTGAACTAATGTTTTACTAATTTATTTTGCTACGAAAATTGTGCTGATAATCGCATTTACGGACGATAACCAGATAGACAAGATATAGATGTCGCAGCTTGTCTGGATGTAGTACAGACAACGGAAATTGTAATTAAAAAAACAACCCTACACAATTTCTATATTTAAATTTTCAGCAAATAAATTAACTAAAGTAAAATTTCTCTACAAATTTTTTGAGTTTTTTTCATTTGCAGTCAACTAAGTGTTAGCAAAACTTTTGCTGAGATTACTATTTTTTGGTAAAAATCAGCTCGCTGATTTTCAGTAAACACCTTTTGCTGAAATTACCAACTTTTTTTGCAAGCACGCTCCTGACAAAATTTTGCTGACACAGCAACATTTTTTGCTGACTTTTTTTTTGAGTTTAGGAAACAAATTCGTCCAAAAATGAAGATTTAATGATCTTAGCGATATCGTCGATTTATCTTCTTGGGTTATTGATTTCGCGATGCCTGGAAGTATTGCTTTCGGGTAACAATTGTTGCCCACGGAGGAAACTTCCTCAATACGAAACTTATATTGCCGGTTATCAAGTTTTCCTTCCTTGCGATATGATCGGGGTATCTTCCTTGTATTGCCATGCTTGCTGGGAATATGAAGATTTCCATTGTGAACAATGTTAAAATTAAAAATAACTGCTAATAACAACTATTCAGAAATAAAAAAGAACATTTGCTGAAAATTTAAATATACCGTTGTCTGTACTACTACATCCAGACAAGCTGCAACATCTTGTCTATCTGGTTGTCGTCCACGCTATAAATGCGGTTATCAGCACAATTTTTGTAGCAAAATAAATTAGTAAAACATTAGTTCAAAATTAGTTTATTGCTAAAAAAAATATAACTAAAACTTTAGCTGAAAACTGAATTTCAGCAAAAAAAATTGTTGAATATCGTACTAGTACAGTTAATATACAAGACGTTTTACTAATTTTACTACTAACTTATTTTTTTGAGTGTAATATAAATAATACGTTTGTCATTTTGTGAGAGAGTTATGCGCTTATTCTCATTTTACCGAAGTTTGCCCAAAAAATAAAGGAACACACTTACTGTTTGGAGGCGTCAATAGCAAGGTTTCCTTCACAGATTATACACAGATATGTGACCAATGACAGATGCCAAAAAAAAAGTATTTTCCTACCGTATGGTTTTATTAACATGGTAGTAATGTCAAGAGAGAGATATCAATATAAAATCTCCATATATTTTTTATTGCATATTTTTTGTATATATCTGTCTCTTTGTAGACTTCTGTGCTTTGTATGTGTTTTTCTTAAATTTTTCCACCTAATTTTATTCATTTTATATTCGCCATATTGCCTAAATCAGCTGTTTAATATTTGTGTATAATCTATGGTTTCCTTTTTAAATAAACTATTTGTTTACACCTGTTAAATATCACTGAACATAATTTAAATGCAAATATTAAGTAAATAAAACATATTGAACAAAGACAAATAAATCCAAGATGTCTGTGCTAAAAATCCATAATTTTTGTAACAAAAACCACCCAACAAAATTAACAACATCACGTCTATAAACTGTGAGAAACCCACTAGAAGTTGTAAAATCCGCTAGCAAAATTACTTAAAATCAAGGTTGGCAGGCAATACCTCTAAAATACCATTACCGAAATACAATTATCCTTAAAATATCGCAACCGAAATAATTTAAATACCGTTATCCTTAAAATACCGATATCGAAATAAATGAAATATGATACCCTTAACATACCCTTACCGAAATAAATGAAATACAGTTGTCCTTAAAATACCGTTATAGTTATTTTCAATAAAATTTTTTATTTCCGTTTATTTTTTTATAAAAAAAAATATTGATATTCATCGAAATAATTGACTACTGCTACCCTTAAAATACCCTTACCGAAATAATTGGAATACCGTTAACCTTAAAATCTCGTTACCTAAAATACCATTATCCTTAAAATACAGTTACCGAAATAACTGAAATACCGTTAGTCTTAAAATACCGATACCGCAAGAAATGAAATAACGCGTCCCTTCAAATGTCATGCTGCCTTTGAAGGACGGAACAATTTATTTATCTAAGGTTTGTGAAATTTAAGCATTTGGTCCGCCTTTGTACAAAAGCTGTTTTTGTATATGAACTTCTCCGGAACGCGAAATAGAGCAATTATATTGTGTTCTCTTCCCTACCTTTACTAATAAACACATAATTAATTTGTTGGCATCAGGGGTATGGCATCACCAAAAAATAAGTTACAAAAATATCGTCACTAGATGGCACTTTGTTCAAAAAATTGACAATTTTCCTTTTTTTTTTAATTTAAATAATAACAACAAAGCAATAAAACAAACGAATATCTCAAATTTTATTATTTGAATATATTGCGCGCTTGTTTTTTCTTTATTTTGAGCACTTTTCAGCAGTTTTTGAGTTTTAAAATATCTACTCAGCTGATACTAGTTAGTTGCTCAGGTAATACTAAATTTCAGCGCCCTCTACCAGTGAGTAGTGTAAGTTTTGATTTCCTATCTCTATAATTAATAGTCTCTGGTTGGCATTTATTGTTTTGATATTTTGAGTATTTTTACTAAAATTTTAACCCCTCAATTCATAAATGCTTTGTAAAGTTATAGCAGGTTTTCAAAACGTCATTTTTATACAAAATTTGTTCAATAAATCTCCAATAATTTTACAGTGTTTATGAATTTAGGAGTAAATATTTTTGTTTACATTTAAAAGAGAAGAGCCAATAATTTTCAAGAGTTGGTAACATTTTTATAACTGCTTAATTCTTAAGAAGCTAAATTTATATGTTCTTACGGTTGGTCTCATACTGAAGGTTTGACAGTTAACTAATAGTTAACCCAAAAATTTGTTGTTGTTGTGTAAACAGTCTTTTGACATTTTCTTTCATAGTTAAGTTAAAGTTAACCCTACGGCATGAGACCCATTTTTTTAATACTTTTTTTATATGAATATTTATATAAAATTCTAAAAAAAACAAACCTCTAGTACTTTAATTGACACTATGCCTTAAAAGTGGCAAAATCCAACTAAATAATTCTATAAGTTTCAAAAATATATATATTTTTCAACGTAAAAGTACGTTCTGAAGAAAATGACTGGAGTCAACTTAAAAAAATCAAGAGGATTCTGTGTGTAAAAGGTATCTTGGGAAAAACTGTCCCCAACGATTTTGCAGTTCCTGTAAATGAGCTTAAGCTAAAATTTAAATCATAAATCGGCTTAAGCAAATCTATATCGATGGCCTTATTACATGTAGAGTTGTAAAATATCGATATTTTTCTTTCTTTTTGTAAAATGACAAAAAAAAACATAAAATATGAAACTTAGATTCCTAGTACGCATTAGTTCTCTAAAAATTCTGAGTCGTGTTTTTTAAAAAATGTAATCAGAATAGGTGACACTTATGGAACTTTCAGTGTAATGGGAAATAGCGTTACGCTTATCGATAACATTATCGTTTCGGTTACCAACCATGCTTAAAATTAAATAGTATACATATTTTTTTGGAACAAAATGCTTTCAATTTTGAAATAAAAGACCACCCGATGCATTAACAAAAATGCAGCATTGTTAAATCTAACACAAATCTCTAAATTTACAAAATGAGTGATTTATATGCTAAACGATAAAATTTATTGAACGCGTAAATTTTTTTAAATACTATAGTATACGAGGGGTACTATTTATATTTCGGGAATAGCAAATAATAACAAACATTTTCAAGTAAAAATGGCTTTCTTGTTTTTCAAAATATTCCCCTTGATGACCAATATACTTTTGCATTCGTTCAAACCATTTGTCATAGCGGTTTTTCAATTCCTCTTGAGACACCTCCAAAACATGGTTTTTGAACGCTTCAACTGTTTCTTCGGCGGTCGTATATCGTTAACCACGAAGTTTACCTTTGATATTCGGGAACAAGAAGAAGTCATTGGGTGGCAAGTCAGGATTGTACGGAGGATAAGTCATCAATTCGATGTTTTGACTGCTCAAAAATTCACCTGTTTGACGAGATGTATGAAAGCACGCATTGTCATGATGGAGAATCATTCGTCTTTGGGGGTTAGTTATACGAATTTCTCCGAAGACTTCCGGCAAACAAATGGTCGTGTACCACTTACCTTCTGCATTATTTCAAAACATATAATAATGAGTTACTGATAATGACTTATTTTTATCATTATTTCAAATAGAAAATAATTTTCTAGATTTTTTAGAAAATTTTTTGAAATCTATTTTTAGACTCAATATTTGTTAAACACTGGTAAGGATATATGTAACCACATATTTTTTGTATGTTGGCGAGTAAGCTTACTTGTGTGCAGCAGGTCAATTATGTTTTTATCTATTAAATATTACATGTCGATATAGCTCAGATGGTAGAGCTATTGACTGGCAAGATGTAGACCCAGGTTCAATTCCCGCACCAGCACCATTTTATTAAAAAAAAAAAATACAATAAAAAATATTTTTTTTTATATAATTTATTTTTTTGAAAATCTATTTTTAGACTCATTATTTTTGTCACTACTGGTAAGCACATAGGTAACGATATATTGCTGGTGTGTAACCATAACCCATATAAAGGTAATAAGAAATGTAGTTACATAACCACACATCTGGTAATGATTTTCTACACTGGGAAATTATGGGGTATCCAACAAGAGCAATTTTTTTTTACAACTAAGTGTTTATGCAAAATCGAATGTATTGAAGTGGAACTAATCTGCAAGGATGCCTCTATCTCACGACATGTCACATGACGATCTTGCATTATCAGTTCACGCGCTGCATCGATGTTTTGTGGCACAACAACCGATTTTGGACGACCTTCACGGAATTCGTCGGCGTCCGAACTACGACCACAATTGAATTGACTATACCAGCGATATACTGTCGTTTTTGATGCTGTTTTATCGACATACAGAGAACTGAGTTCATCGACACATTCTTGTTGAGATAATCCACGTCGAAAGTTGTAAAAAATAATCCAACGAAAACCTCTTGAAATTTCCATTTTTTGGCCAAATTGAATTTCTTAATTCACTGTAAACAAAACAAATAGCACTTGTATATCAAAACATTGTGAGTACGTTTAACCTAAACAATTTCAAATTTTATTATGGTGTTGGCAGATTTTAGCACTGACATTAGTGTTGCCAGTTCCCGAAATATAAATAGTACCCCTCGTAGAACATAATGTATAAGACATTACAATTTTTGGTGGTGCGTGCTAATGAAATTGATAAAAGAACATATACAATATTAATATATGTATATATTGAATATCTTTATAAAAAATTGAGAAGACAAGCGTATATTTTTTTATTTCAATATTATATTTTTTACTAAATTTATATAAAATTTTATAAGATTGATTGTATACTTGAAGAATATAAATTATAATCATGGACAGTTTTGAGACAAGATCTTTGTGATATCTGTCATTTGACATGATAGATTTTTATTAGGAAAGTATTTAATCCTTACGACTATTATCATAGCATCATAATTTTTCTTCTTTTTTTTTTTTGTGTTATTATTTATTTATTAAAACTATACATTAGTACAATATTTCTTGATTAAAACCTTGATTATTTATGCAGATAGAAAATATCTGGATCCATTGAATAATGTCAGTCGGCCAACCTCTCGAATTTGGTTGCAAATATTTCCGCTAGAAGGCGTGATAGGATAATAAATGATTCAGATAAATTTTGTTTAGGTACCAGTTTTTGGCCATACTCTCAAAAAAAATGTCGGTAGAATCTACTGAAAATGACAGTTGAAACAAAGGTATATGCAGTTACATAGCCGACAAAGGTATTTACTTTTAAAAACGACAACTTCTGATTAAAAATTGCCAAAAAAAAAATGGGGTATCGAACACAAATTTTTAAAACAGCGATTTCTCGAAAACGATCCATTGAAAATTTTTTTTCTTCCCAGATTCTCAATCGGCGTAACATAGCGTATCAGAAAATATGCATTGCAAAAGGAGGTTCTATAGGAATATAAAATTTTTTTAAGCATTTGAATGCCCTTTTTTAATTAACTTTTTTATTTGCCATTTTTAGTTTAACTAAGCTAATAATTGTCTTTACAAAGTGTTTTTTATTGCTTTTTACCAAACACTCAGGTGTTTAATTGCAATTGAATTTTGTTAGGAAATATGTTTATTTTTTATATTAATGGAAAAAATATAAATTCATAAAACTATTCATTCTTGAATATACAGTTGATTTGAAAAATCTAAATAAAAATTATCTACATTATGTCTTGCATATTAAGTAGCTCTGTATTTATATAATATTTGTCCAACCCCTACAGTAGTCATACGATAAATTAACGCAGTACGTTTTTAATTTGAATGCAAATACACATTTTTAAATAATTATAATTTAAATAATTATAATTTAACTCGGTCATTATCGTTCAATATTAATAACTGAATTAGTTTGTTAACATCGTCCGCAGAATGAAACGATTCCACTAAAAACTATTTCGTGAATCCTCCCGTTAAATCAAGAAACTATTAGGAAATACATTTTCAAAAAAATATAAAAATTAACAAAACAAAATCGAAAAAAAAACCTGCTCCATATTTTTACAATTTAACTGGATTATTTACGAAATAGTTTTTAGTGGAATCGTTGAAAGCAGGCTAACGCTTAACGAACGCTTGAAAAATAATTCAACCCGGCGAACAAGCCGTACAACATTCGGTTTGTTTTTCCTGGTTTCTATGTTCCTTGGTTATGCAAAGAAAAAGTTAAAAAAAACTAGTTTATTACATTTTGTAAATGCATTAAACTATTTGGCGGGGTACTGTATTAAATAAAGAATGTGTAAGTACACCGATTTTCGAAGTTGCCAACTGTTGTATTAAGTTTTAAATTCAAGTTCCTACACACACGACCAGTTAAATATAAACTCAAATGTAGTTTCTTCAGGGTTGGCAGACAATACCGCTAAAATACCGTAATCGATTGAAAACCCTTTCAACTGAATACCGTTATCCTTAAAATACCGTTACCGAAACAACTAAAGTACCGTTACGCTTGAAATACCGATATTGAAATTAATAAAATATCGATACCCTTAATACCCGAAATAAATGAATTTTTTTCAGTTTTCTTCTTTTAGTATTTGCACGTGGTTATTTAGTGTTTTTACATGCGATACATTAAGCTGTTAATTTTGTTTTGTTTTTATTTTAGAATATTTTTTGCAAATAAATAATCCTTACAGAAATAAGTGAATACCGTTATCGAAATAGAAGAAATACCGTTAAAATCTAAATAGCGTTACCATCCATGAGTTTCTTGCATAAACACCTTTTACTAAATGTCATATATAAAATTAATATTATTTACCACATTCATTTGATTTACATAACTTTTAGAATTGCACACAGCATTTTTTTAAATAGTTGTTTAAGAATAATACATATAAAAAAATGAAAATGATAAGATTTTGCGTTTTAGTCTTTACAATATTTGCCATTTTTTCTGAAGGGATTACAAGGTTATAAATATATAAACTGCAATAACAACATTTTTTACACTAATTAGCATGCATATGTTGTTTTTAGTTTTAATCATTTAAATGCCAATATATTTTTATATTTTGATTATTTTTATTTACAAGATTGATAATGAAAAGTGATTTGTTTATGAATGTCATAACTAATTCCATAAAACTATATTAGTTTGGTATAAAAATTTTAATTTTTGTTGATTGTAAAATTGCATCCTATAGAATTTTTATAGTTTGTGTGATATCTATGTTTTTTTTCTTTGGGTGTTGAAATACTCTTATAACCTAATTTTTGGTATTTTTAGTCTGAAAAGCCGTATGGAAAAAATTGGAAATGTAAACAATGTCTAACTTATGTACTACCTAATTTCTTAAAACATTTGGGTGAAAACTTTCAATGTAATTTTTTTTTTTTAACAAAAACAATTTCTATAGAAATAACGCAACAGTTCACCGAAGTATTTTAGAAAATAACCCCCTTAATATTATTTAACAGTGAAGAGCATAACTGTTTATTATATGAGTTAAAAAGAATGTACACAAAATAATCAGTAAGTTAGTAAAAACTCTGTAAATTTTACTAATTTTTAAGTATTTTTGTTTTTTTTGCACAAATACCTACTTTTTAACAAAAAAAATTCCATTTTATTATGTTCTCAAATTATTTTAGGGGGTAATTTTCTAAAACACTTCGGTGAAGTGTTGCGTTATTTCTATAGAAATTGTTTTTGTAACAAAAACAATTTACATTGAAAGTTCCCTTCACTTCACCCAAGTGTTTTACGAAATTAGGTACTTAGTGTTTTTATTCATTTGTAGCAGAGTAGGGCAACTTTACTGGTTTTACAATGCTCTCGGTGCTTTTCTTCTTTTATAAGTTGGCAACTCTGATGCTAACTTGGTGCTTTTCTAATTGGATTTATGCTATGTTTACAATTGCCTAAACAATTTATTTTTGGCTGGTTTTCGAACATACGAATGTTGTGATATTGTATAATATGATAAAGGAACTAGATTTCGAAATCCTACATCGTGTATGATATTATACAGTATCATATGATCGAAATACAGAAAAATACAAGATTTCGAGACAAATGTAAATGCAATATAATTCTAACTAGAAAAGCACCAAGTTGGCATCAGTGCTCTTACAAGAAA
Organism: Leucophora obtusa; assembly: GCA_949987735.1. Classification (NCBI taxonomy): domain Eukaryota; kingdom Metazoa; phylum Arthropoda; class Insecta; order Diptera; family Anthomyiidae; genus Leucophora; species Leucophora obtusa. Next base: position 14,717,383 of record OX465296.1, read on the forward strand.
ACTATCCAAATGGCTTCCCACCGACCTGAATGAAATATGAATATGTGAAATAAAAGAAAAAAATAGGAGACACGTATTCTTTAGTGGATCAATCTTATATATAAGAGTTAAGGAGTGAGGTCAAAAATTTGATTTTTTTTTTTATTATAAACATTTCTGAAATTTGCGAAATTTTAATTGTTTTGTGCAATCCGTTTTAGTACTTAAAAAACCAAAAATGTGTGTACCTTTACTGTCTTTATTTTCGACCAGTGGTTGCCACATATTTTGAAATATTTTAAATATGGATAAAAAAAGTTCTTCGAGAAAAGTCTTCTTAAAGCCAAACGATAATGAATTTTGTTAATGCGCAGACACACCCTCGATTTAATTACATAGGCATTATTATATGCAAATTTGACCATGGTTAAAACCTGTTTTCCTCTCTTTTATCATCATCAATCGCATAGTTGCTTCTTTAAACTCTGAATCCGCAATTTATCCATCTGCATTTGCAATTTTAAGATCTTTGTATTGTTGGTTTTCACTGTTAGAATCTTATAATAACAATATGTACAATGGATCATAAAATGACTTCATAAAAATTGTAAAATACAATTTTTTTGGCCATTACAAGTGTATACATATAGTCAGTTTCTTGCACTGACCATAATAAATATTTATTGTAGCTGCAATAATCAAAATAGAAAATTGAACGAAAACAAACATCTATATGAAAATTTATGAACTCTGGAAGTTTTTAACAACAACAATAAATGTATGTGAAGAAAAAATATGCACATTGCTATTTTCTTAAAAAAAATACATATAAAAATACACAAAAGAAATTGTGGAAAAAATATTAAATTGAAAAATTTCAATAAAAATGAAGGCACAAATAACATTTGCTTAAGTGACTTAAGATTTATGTCGGTAATTTTATAACTAAGGGCGTGTACAAACTGGCTACGGGTAATTATTTATATCGTGCGCCTTGGCCACTTTAACACTTGTTAGGCGCCAGCTGATATTTCCACTAGAAAGATTAACATTTTTGACCATTTGATCATTATTTGTGTTGTTTACAAAAAAGTGAAAGTTGTGTGTCAGCAAAAAGATGGAGTTAACACGTGAACATTTTCTGGATATGATTTGGATTATCTAGACAAGAGTGCATAGACTAGTTAAATTCAACTTTGATCCAACTACAACAACTGTGATCCTTCGCTCCAGGATAAATTTCGAAAAGGTCGTCCAAAATCAGTTGTACCAGAAATCATTAATGCTGTGTAAAAATTTATAATGCAAGACCGTCATGAGACATACTCTGAGATTGATGCTACCTTAGGTTTAAGGTAGCCTAAGTCCCACCAGCATAAATAAAATATTGCATCAAAATGTTGCTGTAAAAAAGACTTGTTCTCGTTGAATTACTCAACAGCTCAAAAAGATGCTCAGGTCGATTGGTGCAAACAAATGTTTTAGAAATAAAATAACGGTGCTTTAAAAGACGTGTATAAGATCGTTACAGGTGACGAATCATGGACCTATGCATATGAGCCCGAAACTAAGCAGCATTCAACTGTATGGGTGTTTCATGATGCCATTCGAAGCCGTTAGAACAACGTAGAACAGTTAATTCTGAATGGTACACCACCATTTGTTTGCCAGATGTGTTCAGAGAACTGAGAAAAACCAACCCTTAAAAACGGATAATTCTTCAACATGACAACGCTGTGCTCTCACACATCGGCTCAAACAAGAATTAATGGTTCATCTGCCGTACAGCCCTGACTTGGCACCCAATAACTTTTTCTTGTTCCCGCACGTCTAGGATAAACTACGTGGTCAATGATTTTCGTCAGAAGAAGAATTATATGCATTCAAAAACCATGTTTTGGGGGTGTCTCACACGGAATGGAAAAAAATGCTATGACAAGTGGTTCGAACGCATGAAAAAGTGTATAGATTATAAAGGAGAATATTTTAAAAAACAATAAAGACATTTTCAGTAACAAATTTTTATTTTAGCACTGTCAAGCTAGCCATACACGTGCAATATTATTGTACAACTTCCCGTTTTAGTTCTTTAATCTACTACCCCACATGGTAATGGAATAAAGAACTAAAACGAAAAGTTGTACAATAATATTGTAAGTGTATGTCCAGCTTCAGGCTCAAAATATAAATAATTACCTCGTAAATTGAAACAAAAAAATATTTTTTATGAAAAAGTTGGTAATGCAAGTTAGCTTAAACGCCATTCACATGAACGAGATACTAATCTCCTCGTTTTTGGTTCTTTATTCTATTAAAAAATATGACGTTATATGGTAATAGAATAAAGAACACAAATGAGGAGATTTAGTTATCTCATTCATGTGAATGACCTATAACATAATTTTTAAATTAAATTATTTGAAGGCATATTTTAATGCTTTGGTTTGAAAATTCAAAAATTAAATACATTTTTTAAAAATATTTGCTAAAAAAACCAATTTTGTTTTGAATATTTCCTGTTTTAATAACACAAATTTGAGCGCAAATAAAGGATATTTGCAAAAACTATTTATAAAACTAAATAGAATGTCACAATGGGTTAACGCACAAATTTTTTCTAAACTTTTTAACCAGGTATGTGAAAATCGTTTAATGAAATTAAAGTTTTATGTAATGATAGAATAAGTTGGAATTTTCTTGTAGAAGCTCTATATTCCCAAGTGGAATGAATAAAGGGAAAAAATGTGAAAATTAGTTCAGTCTATTTCCAATTTAGCGACACCGCACACGCCAAAAGAAATAATTTTGTTTAATTAAAAAAGTACACCTAAATTAAGTCATTTAAGTTTATTATGTTTGGGCCTATAATTTTAAATTTTAATTCTTATGAGTCATAATATTTTTGGAAAAGCCACAAAATATTTAATGTGCATTATATGTATTTATGCGCAATTTTATTCCATTGGAACATTTCATTAAATGTAAATTATATGAAGAATTTCATTTTAGTTATTAAAAATTTCATGCACTCACTTCGGAACAGAGGTAGTATTTGTTAGTTCTTTTTCAACAGTTTAAAAAACTACATATTCATGTTTATTTATATTTATTTTTAACTGCATATACCTTTGTTTTAACTGTCATTTACAGTATATTCTACCGACAAACTTTTTTCATTGTATATTTATTTGAAGAATATTTTTTAATAATTCAATTGTATTCTCTTGTAATTTTTTCAGAGGGTCTTCCTTTTGTACCACATATTTGCTATGTGGGTGAAAAGATATACAAAGCCTCGGTTGGTTCCTGTTTCTTTTATGAAGAAGTTAAGGAATGTTGTTGTTCCTCCGTTTTAGCAAAAGAATGTAAGTATAATTTTATATAACAAAATTTGTGATTTATACTACATTTACTAACTGTAAATGTAACCCGTTTGACAGATTTTTTTCACTGACGTATTATGTTAAGTTTATTTACTTGTAAAACCAGGGACATGGCATCACCAAAAAATAAGTCATGACGTCATCGTTATATCTAGGTGGCGTTTTGTTCAATAAACTGAAACTTTTCTATTTTATAAATTTTGAAGTAATAACAAAAAGAAAAAACAAAAGCCTATATCAAAAGCCTTGTTTTTGTTATTTTGCGCACTTTTCTACAATTTTTGAGTTTTTAAATATAGGCTCAGCTGACACTAAACTGATACTAAATAGTTGAAAAGGTAATATTAAATTTTAGTTCCTACACAGAAAGAATTTACAAAATTCTAATTAAATTTTTAAACACCTTTCTCATACCAAATTTGTAAATACAAAAAAAAAAAAAAACTTTTTAAAAAGGCATCAACAAAGAGACTTGTAAATCCAAAAAAAAAGTTTTTTTTTTGTAGCTTTGAATTTTTATTTTTAAACAATTTTTATATGAAAGATAACAATTTAAAAACGAGTTACAAATATTTCAAACAAAAAAATTTTTGAGAATAAAATAGCTGTGTTTGTGCGGCAAGCTATCAACGTTGGCTTATGTCATTCCCAAATTAATTTGACTTTATAAAACGTTTAGTGTCAACTCTCAACGTTTCTTATGTCAAATTTGTAGGGGAATGACGTAAGCCAATGTTGATAGTTTGCCGCACAAACACAGCTAATTTCAATTTAAAAGAAAATGTGATTGATTTTACAAATTCCCATTGTTGGTGCCTTCTGTTTTTTCTGTGTACTACCGATCAGTATTGGAAGTTGTGATGTCTTATCACTATAATTAATATTCTATGTGTAAAACTACATACAAATTTTTAATAAAAAAATAACAGGGTTTCAACAAGGCGTTCGTTGTGAGTGACTACATTTTCTTTGTTTTTGCATTGCATGTGTTGTATTGTATTTTCATTTGTCTGCTGAAAAACGTCTTCTAGATTCATTATATAACCACTTGTTTTGTAATGAAAGATTTTACAATACATCAATCATTCATCAATTAATTTTCTTAAAATAGCTGTGTTTGTGCGGCATGCCTATCAATGCTATCTCGAACAATTTTGACAGTAGAAAGTCGGAATACGTTGAAAAACTGTCAACCTCGTTCTAGATAACTTTGAAACACAGCTAATATGTCTCGTTTTATATGTAAGAGCAGTTTAAGTTAATTCAAAAAATTAACAGCATGAATAAACTCGCAAGTTTTGCGGAATCAGAAACGGAAATATTTTAATAACTCCATAGAGTACATCGTCGGCTTGTCTGCAAAAAAAGTGAAAAAGTGACATTTTGTGTTTATTTTGATTTTGTCTTTCTAATAAAATAAAAAATTGTTAATTTTTAGAATTTTAATAAACTTTTGAGGCCTGTTAATTTCGAGTGAAATTTTTTCACATGAAAACCAACTTACGGTGCTTTAAACAAAAAATTATTCGGCGCTGTTCTCAATTCCGAATCCACATAAAAAAATTCTAAAGTGAAACATTCCGAACACTTTTGCTGTTTTGTGATTCACATCCACAAACATTTTTGTGAAATATTCCGTGTATAAAAAGCTGGGTGGAAGTGAAAACAATGCACTTTTTTCTATGAAATATTTATTAAATTATTAAAAAAAACATGTGTGAACAAAATTTTGAAATGTTTTCTTTATATTTTCACTAAAATATTGAAATTTGTAGAGCATTTAATACATAAAAAGATTATTTTAAAAACTGTCTAATAATTTTAACATTTTTTTTTCGAAATCAAAAAAAAAGAGGAAGAAGAAGAAAAAATGGTTTAATCAAAATTTCAAATTTATTTTCACAATTCTTTTTTGTTTATATTTACATCAGCTGTGTTACCAAAGTTTACCCGAAGAAAAAGTCTGGGTAAATTTTGGTAAAAAGAGAAACACTAAACACTCTCATTAGCGCTCTCATTTACCCAATTTTCGACTACGGGAACGCTTTTGGGTAAATTTCGGAAACTTTGAGTAAATTTCTTTAACTTTGGGTACTTACGGGAACGCACTTAATATGTGAATACCAAAACAGCAAATTTCCGAATATTTTAATTCCATATGCTTTTAGAAATCCATTCTAAATCAAAACCCTCTAAACTCAGAACAGCAGTGATTATATTAGTTTTTTAACACGTCCTCGGCTTGCCTGCAAGTAGTGATGTGTGTTTTTTAACAGGTTTTCAGGGGAACGAAAAAACTGATTTCTATTATCCTTTTAAGATATATTGTTGACATCATATGACTTAAAGATTCACGACCTCATTTACTCAAATCATCAATCCGCTCTCCTGAAAACCTGTTAAAAAACACATGGCACTACTTGCAGGCAAGCCGACGACATTTTAAAAAACTATTATAATAATTTTTTGTTTAAAGCACCGTAAGTTGGTTTTCATGTGAAAAAATTTCACTCGAAATTAACAGGCCTCAAAAGTTCATTTAAATTCTAAAAATTAACAATTTTTTTATTTTATTCGAAAGACACAATCAAAATAAACACAAAATGTCACTTTTTCACAAGAAAAATAATAGTAAATTAAATTAAAATTAAATTTGCGTGAAACCAAAGTCTACACGATTTTCACGTGAAACTCATTATCGTGAAAAAATCGTTTTTTTTATATGGAGTATAAAGCCTGGGTTAACCAGACGTAAACGTATCTCTGCGTAGCTGAATTAATGACTTAAATAAGAAGATGTGTTGTGTTTTTGTTTCATTCTTATGCATTCTATATAGAGCAAACGTAAATACACAACGAAAATCTATTCACAACAGATTTTCGTTGTGTATTTACGTTTGTTCTACATTGAATGCATAAGAATGAAACAAAAAATGGAACACATATTCTATTCTTATTTAACTAATTAATTCAGCTACGCAGAGATACGTTACGTTTATGTCTGGGTAACTCAGGTCTCATTACTAGAACCTAAATGTAACGAGAACGAGTCGTAACGTGGTATTTTATTTTTGCTAATTTACTCAAAATATGTAACGTGCTATTAAGGAATGATAAATTTGATTTTCAGAATAGTACCAACCAGGTTAGAAATAGTACATAGTACCAAAACTTACATTTTTTTTTATAAAATAAGAAGCAAGAACTTTAATAAAAATTCATTGTGGATTATATTTTATCCCTGAAAATCGGATTCAATTTCATTTTAAATCGAAAATAATTTGTAGTCAATTTAGCTCATTTGATTCATTCAATCATTAAATTAGTTTATGCCAAATTTAATTTATTTGTAAATTCAATCGATTTTTATTTACTTAATTTGTTTACTTTTCAAATATAATATTTTATGTGTTCGTTTTAAACACAAGTTTTTGTATGAAAATTTAAAAAAAAATCTAATTGTTTTTGCCAATAAATTTCTTTTTTAAATAAACCGGATTTCTATAGAATTTTAGAAATAACCAAAATGTAAAAGTGTACCAGTCAAACTTTGATTGTGCCAAACGTGGTACAATTGTGCCACAAATCCCATCACTGATATGCAACTACAAACAGCTGTTTGCCACTCTCACGTAAAAACGGAGAAAAAATTCTGTTTTCAACAGAAATGTCCAGCTCGTTACGACTCGTTTACGTCTAGTACTCAGCACTATGTGTTTCTCATTAAGCAGCCCAGTGTAGAAAATCATTACCAGATATGTGGTTATGTAACTACATACTTGGTAATGGTAACTAGTTACTCTTGTTATTACATTTCTTATTACTTAATTGGTAATGGTAACTAGTTACTCTTGTTATTACATTTCTTATTACCTTTATATGGCGATGTCGAGAAAAATAATGAGTTATGGTTACACACCAGCATACGAAAAGTCAAAAAATATATCGTTACATATGTGCTTACCAGTACTGACACAAATAATGAGTTTAAAAATAGATTTTCAAAAAAATAAGTTATATAAAAAAAAATATTTTTTATTGTATTTTTTTTTTAAATAAAATTTGCTGATGCGGGAATCGAACCTCGGTCTACAGATTGCCAGTCAATAGCTCTACCATCTGAGCTATATCGACATGTAATATTTAATAGATAAAAACATAATTGACCTGCTGCACACAAGTATGCTTACTCGCCAACATACAAAAAATTAAAAAATATGTGGTTACATATATTCTTACCAGTGTTTAAAAAATATTGAGTCTAAAAATAGATTTCAGAAAATTTAAAAAAAGTCTAGAAAATTATTTTCTATTTGAAATAATGATAAAAATAAGTCATTATCAGTAACTCATTGTTATATGTTTTAAAATAATGCAGAAGGTAAGTGGGTGTCATAACTGGTAGTCCAAAAAATAATGATATGTCATTACCGTTTCTACACTGGGAGGTTGAATCAGCTGATTCGTCACGTTACATTTACGTTCAAGTAATTTGGACTTAACGGTTTTTTTCACGTGAAATCGAAACAACTTATGGTGCTTAAACCACTAAAATTATTTTTTGAAAATTTAATAAAGTTACCTGTATTTTAATAAAATTTTATTGTTTTTATGAAAAATCTAATTGTATTCAGTGTGGTGTCACAATATGTTGTACTTTATAATTACAACAACATTTTAATTCGCCCATAGTGCAACTTTAAATTATTTGTTGTTATACCCTACACCACTATGTGGTCAGGGTATAATAAGTTTGTGCTGATGTTTGTAACACCAAAAAATATTGGACCTAGACCCACCTTATAGTATACCGATCGTCTCAGAATCACGTTTTATTTCGATTTAACGATGTCCGTCTGTCTGTCCATGGATTCTTGTGCGCACTCTACAGGTCCCCCCAAAATTGGATTTTTTACACGCTGCAGGTCGCAAATATTAAGATATTTTTCTGAAATTTGGTACACCGACCCATGTCGACCCAAGGACAAAGCCTATTGATTTTGGTTAAAATCGGTCCATGTTTAGACCTAGTGCCCATATAAGGGTATCCCCAAAATTGGCTTTTTTACATGCTGCAGGTCGCAAATACGAAGATATTTCAATGAAATTTGGTTCGCTGACTCACATGGTCCCAAGAACAAAGCCTATAGATTCTAGATAGAATCTGTCCATATTTGGACCTATCGCCAATATGGGCTATATTTACGATTTTCTCTTCTTTTATCATTTTATAGAAAATTTTGACACAAGTCCCATTTTAACCCATTCGAATTTCGGATCCAAACGTTAGTTGGCTTTTAACCAGACTGGTGTAGGGTATCGTACAGTCGGTATGCCCGACTTTAACTTTTTTACTCGTTAAATGTTAAATTTGTATCATTCATTCATAAAAATTTAACATATAAATAGTTTTTTTTATAACAGCGCCTCCACAATTAATAAATATATTTACAATAAAATTATATATTCTTTAACGCTTGATTAACTCAAAAATAGATTTCTTAAACACCTTCACAATGAAAATAATAACGCGAAATAAAAAATTTGTTCATAAAAATTTAATGAGTGTTGATTATGTAGAAGCTATAAATTTTAAAAGTTAATAACTTTGTTGTATAAATAAAATTTTACAAAGAGAAAATTGGAAAATTGTTTTATTTACACAAAAAAAGGAAAACAAAAAACTATAACAAATATCTTCATATGTACAGTGGGCTGTAAAATTCAATATTTAATTAATTTTCGGTATAATTGCTAAACTTTTAATAAATACGAAAAAGTCATTAAGCATTAAATAATATTAAAAATGTTATGTATTAATTCATAAATTCCTGCACTTAAAATAATACGTTCCCAAGTAAAAAAAAATGATATGGAGCCATATAAAGTTATATTTAATTATATATAATCTTCTATGTAATTAGATATAATTATATCCGAAAAATGAGATCGTCTTATTGTATCATATTGTATCGAATTGTATACAATTGTATACAATTTGGTACAATTTGATACAATTCGATACAATATGATACAATTGTATCCGAATTTTGTCCTCATCCAATTACATAAAATTATATCTTTTTGTATAAAATTATATAAAATGTTATAAAAGTGGACACAGTTTGATACAATTATACCTAAATATTAACCCTATATTTTTACCATAATATATATGACCATATCTAACAATATACAAAATTATATTTTTAAATAAAAAAAGATATACAATATCTGGAGATCATACCTGAGGGATTTCAATTACAATTACTTGTAATTGACATTACAAGCAATTTTAATTGAAAATTTTCAATTACAAATTACTAGTAATTGTAATTGAAAGTGATTTCAATTACATTTAGAATTAAAAAGTGTTTTTTGTTAAAATTTTGTATAAAAATCTGACTGGGATAGGTTGCACAGGCATGGATGCGTATAAAAAGAATACGTAATGTTGGGATTACCCCTAACTTGTGCTTTTTGTCATTATTTATTTTCCCAAAAAATGTAATTGACATTTTTCAAATTACAAATTACTTGTAATTGTTCTTTTTTGAATTACAATTACAAATAATTTGTAATTGTAATTGAATTTTTTTGAATTACAAATTTTGAATTACAATTACAAATAATTTGTAATTGAGTTTTTTTCAATTAAAATTACATGTAATTGTGTAAATGAATGTGTAATTAATTACAAAATGTAATGATTAACCCCCAGGTCTACTGGATATCCTATAATTTCGATAAATCTTCCATTACTTTTATCCAGATTTACCATGACAGTGCATTAAACATGAACAAATTTTTCTTTGTTTTTAGTAATTTTAAAATAAGGTTAACAACACTGAAATTTTTAACTTAATAGGATTGTGATATACAACCAAGATATAAGAGATCAGTCAAGTGTGCGTTATAGTATAGAGAATTCCATATTAAAGCTTCAGTATTGTTAATTTTATGGGCGCGTTAGCCATTTTAACTCACGCTCCTAAACAAAAACAAATTACTCAAGCACGAGCATTTCGTGTCTTACTCACGCAGACATGAGTATATTAAAAACTTACTCACAATCAGAAAATTCTTACGCAAAACAGTAAAAATTACTAAAAAACATATGATGCAAAAAATAAACTCACACACGAATCATGCACGGGTTATATATTCTTACTCACGCTCACGTACGAATTATATATTCTCACTCTAACGGGCGTATTACTTTGGTATAGTAATTATTACTCACGATCACTTGTGAATAACTTCACTCACGATCGTGTCATGCGCCAATCCCTAGTAATTACAAAATCTAAAACTAGTTCAAAATCATTTTTAATATGTAACCACATTTAATACAATACGGTTTTAAAAGGACCTTATACATATATTTTTATAAAAAATCACTTTGAAAAAATTGCTAATGTGGGATAATATATAACACTATGCGACAGTCAAAATCGGGATGGGATGAAACCAACGGGAAATGTTATATCGGTCAAAAACAAGTTATACGTGTCCCGGCGTTTCGCTGGGTCACCCCTAGGACTCGAGATATATCTTTTTTTGACATAACTCGAGAACCACTAGTCCGATTTTGCTCAAACAATTTTAAAAAAATTAAAAATTACAATTCCTTTAATCTGTTCATATAACGTTTTTCTATATACTCAACAGTTTTGCCGGTAAAAATAAATGTTTGTTACCGCTACCATAAAAATCAATAACCTTTTGTTTATTACTTTTTTTTTAATATTTTAGGCAAAAACTATTTTTTTCTTCATACATTTATTTTTACCGGCAAAACTGTTTAAAATTGTTTGAGCAAAATCGGACTAGTGGTTCTCGAGTTATGTAAAAAAAAGACCACCAAAGGTCAAATCGATATATCTCGATTCCTAGGGGTGACCCAGCGAAACGCCGGGACACGTATAACTTCTTTTTTACCGATATAACTTTCCCCGGCAGTTTGAACCCTTCCCGACCCCTACCATTTGTCTCACAGTGTAATTATAGATGATTTTATAAAGAATGTTATATCGTTATATATAAAAGAAATCATGAAATGTTGTAGATATGAAACCATACTAAGTTATATATGGGTTCATATGCGTCAATATATAATCATATATAACACCTATTATATAATATTTCTTAAATGGCTCCATATATAGTTTTATATTATTATGTATAGTGTCATACTAAATTATATATAAACGTATATGTAATTATATCTTTTATATATTACTTTGTGTACTTATATATAGCACATACACTTATATTCAGGCCAGTATGTAATAATATAAAATCACATATGTCTCAATATTAAAACCTTTGAGGCAAAAATATTTAATATATGACTATATAAAATTCTATATGCTTCAATTTAAAAGCATATGTGGCCATATCTAACTATAAGTTACTATATGTAATTACATAAAATAATATATGATTATATCAAAACTTTTTTACTCGGGTTAGCAAAAAAATCTGTTAAAAGGGTTTCAAAACGATTTGACAAATTTTTGAGCAAATTTAAACAGAGATTTTCGTTTTTATTTAAAACAATACCAAAACGAATGTTAGTACCTAATTTCGTAAAACACTTGGGTGAAGTGAAGGGAACTTTCAATGTAAATTGTTTTTGTAACAAAAACAATTTCTATAGAAATAACACAACAACCGAAGTGTTTTAGAAAATTACCCCCTTAATTTTCAAAATTATTTATAAAAAATTTTTAAGAACAAAGTATTTGTTAAATTTTAAACAATTTATTGTTAATATATAATATTATGTGTCGGTTGATATTACCTGCTAGATGGTGCCACCAGTGTAGGACTACCTTACTATAAAACATTATCGTGAAAAGGTTATCTCTATCCAAAAATGGACCTTGGTGGGGCCTTGGATAATCTGCAATTTTTAATAAAAAATTCCATTTCATAAAATTGACCATATCTCGAAAACTAAGTGAGATGTGGAGCAGGTCCGGGGAGGATCCCTAAACCCTATCGTCTAAACAAATTTTGATACTCACTATAATTACAAATAAAACTGTAGTTTTAAAAATTTTTACTTAAATTTAGATTTGTTAAATTCAACAAAAATATGTTAAAACGAGTAAAAAGGTTAAAGTCGGGCATGCGGACTATACAATACCCTACACCAGTCTGGTTAAAAGCCAACTAATGTTTGGATCCGAAATTCGAATGGGTTAAAATGGGACTTGTGTCAAAATTTTCTATAATGTGAGTCATTGAACCAAATTTCATTAAAATATCTTAATATTTGCGACCTGCAGTTTGTAACCAAGCCAATTTTGGGGGGACCCTTATATGGGCACTAGGTCTAAACATGGACCGGTGTTAACCAAAATCAATAGGCTTCGTCCTTGGGCTGATATAGGTCGGTGTACCAAATTTCATCAAAATATCTTAATATTTGCGACCTGCAGTTTGTAACCAAGCCAATTTTGGGGGGACCCTTATATGGGCACTAGGTCTAAACATGGACCGGTGTTAACCAAAATCAATATGCTTCGTCCTTAGGCTGCCATAGGTCGGTGTACCGATCATCAAAATATCTTAATATTTGCGACCTGCAGCGTATAAAAAATATAATTTTGGTAGGACCCTTATATGGGCACTAGGTCTAAACATGGAACGATGTTCACCAAAATCAATAGGCTTCGTCCTTGGGCCAACGCAGGTCTGTGTACCAAATTTCATCAAAATATCTTAATATTTGCGACCTGCAGCGTATAAACCATATAATTTTAGTAGGACCCTTATATGGGCACTAGGTCTAAACATGGACCCATGTTCACCAAAATCAATAGGCTTCGTCCTTGGGCTGACATAAGTCGGTGTATCAAATTTCATCAAAATATCTTAATATTTGCGACCTGCAGCGTATAAACAATATAATTTTGGTAGGACCCTTATATGGGCACTAGGTCTAAACATGGACCGATATTCACCAAAATCAATAGGCTTCGTCGTTGGGCCGACATAAGTCGGTGTACTATATTTCATCAAAATATCTTAATATTTGCGACCTGCAGCGTATAAACCATATAATTTTAGTAGGACCCTTATATGGGCACTAGGTCTAAACATGGACCCATGTTCACCAAAATCAATAGGCTTCGTCCTTGGGCCGACATAAGTCGGTGTATCAAATTTCATCAAAATATCTTAATATTTGCGACCTGCAGCGTATAAACAATATAATTTTGGTAGGACCCTTATATGGGCACTAGGTCTAAACATGGACCGATGTTTACCAAAATCAATAGGCGTCGTCCTTGGGCCGACATAAGTCGGTGTACCAAGTTTCATCAAAATATCTTAACATTTGCGACCTGTAGAGTGCGCACAAGAATGCATGGACAGACAGACAGACGGACATCGTTAAATCGAAATAAAAAAAAATTCTGAGCCGATCGGTATACTATAAGGTGGGTCTAGGACCAATATTTTTTGGTGTTACAAACATCAGCACAAACTTATAATACCCTGACCACGTATAATCAACAAATTTCATTTTATGCCCAAAAACAGGAATATATTTTGTTAACAAATTTTTTTATCGCCCAACAGACATATTATTTTGAGTGTAAGCAATTTACGCTTTAATTTTCAAAGTGGAATTTGGGATTTGGGGATCATTAACAATATAATATTAAAAATTTTAATTTCAAAGTAGTAAAACCAATAATCAAAATAAATTCCGGGATCATTAAAAACTTCAGAATAAGTAATTCTTTTAAATGCCTTTTAAGAGATTTTATCATGGATGGATGCGGTTATCGCTTAGGGTAACCCTATTTTAGATTATTTCGGTAACGGTATTTTATGGGTATCGCTTTTTCATTTATTTCGGTATCGATATTTTAGGAATAACGGTATATCAGTTATTTCGCTAACGGTATTTTATGGATAATGATATTTTGGTAACGGTATTTTAAGGTTAACGGTATTTCAGTTATTTCGGTAACGGTATTTTAAGGGTAACGATAGTCAGTTATTTCAGTGTATACCAAATTTTTTTTTGTGCAAAAAACAAACTAAAATGAAAACAAAACAAATTTATCAACTCAATTTATGTAAAATATTCAATAATCACGTGAAATTACCAAAAGCAGAGAATTAGAAATAACGGTATTTTACGGATAACGCTTTTTCAGATTATTTCGGTAACGGTATTTAAAGCAGTGGTCGGCACCCATAGCCACCAGTGGCCGATCATAATCGGCTTTTCACACGTAGACAACACGAATGGCAACAAAACTCTCAACTAAGAGCGTAAAATTTATTCAGTAGCATGCTGGCTTTCAAAAAAGCAGGTTGACGTCGCTTTGTTTAAGAAATTTTAGAAAAATATTATACTCTTAAAATTTTACAAGAACAGGAAATTTATTATGAATTATTTTTATTTCTTTAGTTCATTAAAATTTACTAACTAATGGAATACTTTTTTAAGAATAAATAATTTATATACAAAAAAATAAATATTTTTAAATAATCAGCCTTACTATCAATATTTTTCAAAGGTATATTTTTGTTAAAGTCGGCTTTATTTTAAAGCAAAGGTTTTGTTTTTACCGTACCATACAAAATATTTGAAATAGAACTTTTAAAATAATGCCAAACATATACATTCAAAAAGTTTGTTTATTTTTATTGAAAATCAAAACAAAATATTCAAAAATTAAAAGGAAATTTGTAAATAAATGTAAACAAAATTTGAAAACAAAATAAATATAAAATAAAAACAAATGAAAACTTCAAATTTAAAACAGAATTTTAAGGTACATTTTAAATATTTTGTATGGTAAGAAATTTAAAATAATAGTCGACTTTTGTGATTTAAAATCGACTTTTTCTTTTTTTATAGTAAAGTATTTAAAAAAATGAAATTACTATAAATTTTTTTTTTTCTTTAATTCATTCATGCATTCGTTAAGGTCGTTCACAAGGGGTGTGCTATTTATTGTATCGTTGTATCGTCCTAACAAAAAACAGAGTTGTTAGAATTTAAATTGAAAAAATACAACATTTGAGAATAGAACGATACAACATTTTTACGTATGTTTAATGTCCTATGTTTGAGTGTGCTAACAAAAAGAAAACCCAATAGAAAATCGTTGTTAAAGTAAAATAAAAATTTTACCAACTCTGTTTTTTGTTAGGACGATACAACAGATAGCACACCCCTTGTGAATAACCTAATTATTACATTTCTTCATTAATTCATGTTCTTAATATACAAATATAAATTTAAAAATGATAAACTAATTTCTCAAAGTGTAGAAACACAATACATTTGTGCCGACCACTGATTTAAAGGGTATCGACATATCATTTATTTCGGTATCGGTATTTTAAGGATAACGGTATTTCAGTTATTTCGGTAACGGTATTTTAGGGAAAATGGTAGTCAGTTGAAAGGATTTTGAATCGATATCGGTATTTTAGTGGTATTGCCTGCCAACCCTGGATTTTATACAAAAATTATTAAAAATCATAATGAAATTGAATGTATACAGAAAAACACAAAATCGAGTTTCAGTTAAAATATTTTTAAATACAAATAAAGATTCAATTAAATTTGAACCATCAATTAAACATTTACTCAAAATCGTCAAAAAAAAATTCAGTAAAGTTTTAATAATATCTATTAAAAATGCAATGAATTTCTAGCCATATTTTTTTTTTTTTTTGTAAATTTAAACAATGAGTTACATTTTTTTAATTTTTTGAATTCATGATTTCTGAATTTTAATTAATATTTTCTGAATTTCCCTTAAGGAAATAGGTTTGTAAAATAAGCCAATTTCATTAATAAATATTTAAGTGCTTATGCATAATTATTTAAAACACCTTATAACACGATTATAAAATGAATTTTGTACGAAAAATTTGCCATTTACCATGGTCTCATACTGTACAACAAATTTTTGGGTTAACTATTAGTTAACGCTTAAACCTGCAGTAGAGACCCAACCACCGTTAGTATATTAATTTTTTAATTTAAAATTTATTTTGTAATATCCAACAGTTTTCAACAAACAAACAAATGTAAAACTTTTGGCTAATTTTAGCAACTCGGTTATTAAGAATTAAAAAAAAAATTATTTGTAAATAGAGAATAGCAAGATTTTTTTTACTTAAACAATAATTTGGTACTAAAAACTAGTACAACATTTGTAAATTGGAATATAAAACATTTTTCTAATTTGTCTATTAACTTTTTTATTTGAGTGTATATTTAAATAGAAAGTTTTTACTTAAAATTCAAAATTTTGCTTTATTATTTATCGCCAAAATTTAACAAAATTTCAAAATATTTCTTATCTCACCTTTTAAAAGATTTTTTCTTAATGTTACAAATTTTTTCACTGTATTTAAACATATATTTTATATTACCACTTGATATAAAATTTGAAATATTTAAAAAATTTTTGTTTATGATCTTCTTTTTTATGTGTTAATTAATGTATGCTAATAGTTAATAAATTTGATTTATATTTTTTTTTTTTTATATTTTCCCATTTTTTCTGATTTTTTTTTCAAAAACCGCCTTATTTAAGAGTGTTAATTTAGCATATTCTTTCAACATACAAGAAATATAAATGTTTTATATGTGTAGTTAAATTTTATTTATTTATTTTTCTATTTAATATTTATTTTTTGTGTTTATTTGTACTAAGCACATGCTTTAAATTAACATATTGTACATAATATTTTATGGACTAAAGTTTTTATTTTATTAATGATTTTTTTTAATTAATTAGTAATAAGGTGTTAAATGGATCATTCCATATATCATAAGATATTAAAAGATTTGAAAGAGGGTAATTTATTCAAAATAAATTATTTTCATTTTAAAAATACACACAAAAAATTATTAGCTCAAATGTTCTAATTAAAGATTTGTTTAAAATAAAACTAGTTTTTAAAAAAATATTTAATTGAGTCCGTTAAATATTTGAATTGATTCAATAATCGTTCAAAATTTTTACTAATTGATAGTATTATTTGCGTGATAGGTTCAAAATCAATTTAAATAAAGGTAAATTATTACTGCTGTTCTGAGTTTAGAGGGTTTTCATTTAGAATGGATTTCTAAAAGCACATGGAATTAAAATATTCGGAAATTTGCTGTTTTGTTATTCACATATTAAGTGCGTTCCCCTACGTACCCAAAGTTAGTGAAATTTACCCAAAGTTACCGAAATTTACCCAAAAGCGTTCCCGTACTCGAAAATTAGGTAAATGAGAGCGCTAATGAGAGTGTATTAGTGTTTCTCTTTCTACCAAAATTTACCCAGACTTTTTCTTCGGGTAAACTTTGGTAACAAAGCTGATGTAAATATAAACAACAAACAATTGTGAAAATAAATTTGAAATTTTGATTAAATAATTTTTTCTTTTTCTTCGGCTTTGTTTTTTTTTTTGATTCCGAAAGAAAATGTTAAAATTTATAGACAGTTTTTAAAATAATCTTTTTATGTATTAAATGTTCTACAATAAAAATAAATTTGAAAATTTGAAAATAATTTTTTCTTTTTCTTCGGCTTTGTTTTTTTTTTGATTCCGAAAGAAAATGTTAAAATTTATAGACAGTTTTTAAAATAATCTTTTTATGTATTAAATGTTCTACAAATTTCAATATTTTATTGAAAATACAAAGAAAACATTTAAAAATTTTGTTCACAAATGTTTTTTTTAAAAATTTAATAAATATTTCATAGAAAAAAAGTGCATTCGTTTTCACTTCCACCCAGCTTTTTATACACGGAATATTTCACAAAAATTTTTGTGGATGTGAATCACAAAACAGCAAAAATGTTCGGAATGTTCCACTTTAGAATTTCTTTATGTGGATTCGGAACTGAGAACAGCGCCGTATAAAGGGCAATTCACTACTGTTACCCAGTATTGAGGATACGAATTATCAAATTATTGTAAATTCTCTTTTCAAAATAACATTTGGTATTTCTAATACTGGGAAATAGATATGACTGGATCATAAAGACCACAAATTTTCAATGTAGTGAAAATATCAGAACGTTAATGGTTTTCCTTGAAATTTCAAGGTGTTTCTATATTCGGAAAGAATCAAATTTATAATTTTAAAAAATTTGATGACCCATGTGAAAATCGAAATATATATGACTCACGAAAAAAGTAAAAAAGGTGCCCCCCTCAAAATAAAATTTTGTTTGTTTTATGATGATTCCGGAAATATTTCGGGTCTAACAATGGGATCTCACGAGCTGGACCATTTTTAAAAATTGTCTTTTTTTAGTTTTTGTAAGAATTTTTCATTTTAGCTGAAGACAACATAGTCAATATGGGTATCACATGAAAGGTTTTTTTGTTTGTGATGGAAACTTACGGGTGATATCAAAAAATGTGATAAAAACCGTGTAACCACCGAATTTCTAATGCATGGATTACATTTGAGTTACATATTTCGATATATATCAGCGCATTGTCACCTGTTATACAAAATTTATAACAATCTGACCAATTTTTGGTTAATACATAAAATTTGTGACCAATTTTATAGGCCAAATGTAAACTCCGTAACAAGTAACTCATAAGGTTTTTTAATTTTAATATCTTATATTTTAATAAACCATTAAGCAAAACACTAACTGTAAGAATTTTTCTGAAGAGGAAAAGTACCGTTTTTAATAAAAATTAATACATTTTACAAACTTTTTCGTATATCTTAGCTATCACGACTTCAACTCTGTAACGATTTTTCGTCATAATTTTTGATAAAAATGCATATACCAGAATTTCGCAGTTATCTATTATTTATATTGCGAAAATTATAATGTTATTTATACTCAAATAATCGTTGGACTGTAAGTAATCATCCAGTATAACAGACTTGAAGCTTTTCTGCAGCATGTAACATTCTCGAGATGAAAAAAGATGTCTTTAATAAGATTTGAAAAAATGTTGTAAACTCCGTTCCTAATTTTTACACCAAACGATTTAACGAGTAAGAAAAACAATGTCATATTTGGATTCACCTCATCATGCGATTTTGTTTCGGAAAAAAAATTCTGACAAAGCGTTTCTGAAAGAAAACGAAAAAATTAACCAAATGTAAACTCCGTAACTGTAAACTCCGTAACCACAATTGTTTGCATCAGGTTTCATTCAAATAAATGTAGATAAATGTTTAAAATATTTTAAAATAACCATAAACAGAGATGATTCAACTAATATTTATGCGTCAAAAGACGATTCAACTAATAATTTTGCGTCAAATCAAAAAAAGTTATCAGTTTTTTACCCTAAGCTGCTGGAGCGAAAAACGATTGGTTTTGAATCGATATTTCGAGTCATTACTGACATTAGTTTGACAAATTAAATTTGTTTCACACAATTTAAGAATTTTTTGATCGTGAAATGTTATGTTTATAATATATTATTTTGTAACTGCGCAACCGCTATTTTTGAAAAGCATTTAAAAAGACCAAAAACACAAAATAAAAAAAATTTTTTTCGTGGAATGAATTGTATTTTTATTCGCGAAACCGCCAATTTGATAAACACAAATTATATATCATTGGAAAGCAAGTTGAAAACCCAAATACGAAAAACTAATAAAGTGAAAAAAATTCGTACCCAATTTTTTTTGTTATATCTTTGGCTTGCAGAAATGTAAACTCCGTTACAACAAAAAAAAATTAAAATTGAGCAAAAAAAAGTTATTGCGACAACTTGTAGAACAGATTTTTTGCAATTAGGTTTATAATGACTAAACTTACTGATTCCATTAAGAAAAAACCGAAATATCAACACTTTTTGGTTCTCACAAATTTGGCCCAAAAATTTATCACATTTTTTTATTTCATCCTTACATATCATAATCTATTGTCGATTTAACTGAACACGTATTACAGATTTTTATAGATTTTTCGCGTTTTATCAGAAATTCAATGTGGTGGAAACAATATGTTCTAAATAGGCCAATATGGATACCAAAACTTTTCTTTTGACAGGTAAATCATCGATAAGTGGATATAGTTTGGAATTTTACAAATTTCATAAATTTTGCACGGTGCTCTGGCCTTAATTTTGATAAAATTTTTGAGTTACTGCAATCTGAATTTGAATTCAGTATCAAGTTAATGTAAGATAAAAATGCAACTTAACAACTTTTTTTTCGCGAAAAAAAAATTATAAAATTTTAATAATAATTTAAATTCAGTTTCTAGTAGATGTAAGGATAAAAAAGCAACTTAACAGAAAAAACCCAACACGCGTTTTTTTTGGCGGAATATCTTTTTTCGCAAAAAAAAAATATTGTAAAATTTTATTTAGGGTCAATATTTAGACTTTTCTTAAAAAAACTACACACGCGTATTTCAATAAAATATTTTATTTGATAATAAACTTACAAAAAATTTTCATAATTTTTTTATTGAATTGTGGTAACTCAAAAATTGTATAAAAATTTCTCATTACTCATTTCTTTATTTTTTATAAAGTCTATGGATAACAATGATCCTTACAGAAATAAAATCTAAAACAGTATTATTCTCTAATTTATTAAAATTTTTAAGCAAATTGTGGATTGATGTTACACTTGATGTTGATCTAACGGCTTTTTCTGAAAAAACTGGTCTAGAGCACCGTGAAAAATGTATTAAATTTGCAAAATTCCAAACTATATCCACTCAGTGATGATTTACTTAACAATTGCTACTTGTTGTATTCAGCTAAAATGCAAAATTCTTACAAAAATTAAAAAAAGGCTCGTGGGATCTCATTGCTAGACCCGAAATATTTTGGGAATAATCATAAAACAAACCAAGGTTTATTTTGAGGGGACACTTTTTTCTGTCCATATAAGTTGAGTCGCTCTAATGCAACGGTTCCCAAATGGGGGTCCGTAGCAGAATTCCAGGGGGTCCGCGAAGAGATACGACAAAAAACAAAACAAATTATTTAAAAAAAAAGACAATTTTTTTTTATAATTTTTAAATTATTTAACAAAATATTGATTTGCAAAATGTTTTTTTTACTTATTCCTGATTAAACTTGGCCTTCATTTAAAATAAGCAGGTGCTTTTATTAATTTTGCCCCATAATTTATAAAGTACCTTTCGCTGAACACTGGTTTGGGGGTCCGTGAGCTAGTAGAAATATCTCAAGGGGTCCGTGAAGCAAAACTTAGTGGGAACCGCTGCTCTAATGAATATACATGATCATACATTAACTTGTATGTGATCGTGCATGGGCATACATGGTCATTTAACCGTACCACAAAAAAAATTCACCGTACTCCGTCGAATCTAAATTATTTTTACAGCGTAATTCATAAACTTTTACAGCAGTCTTATTGCAGGATTTTAAGCTATTTTTTGAAAAACAGTATTCATATTTGCTTAATAACGAAAAAAATAATAAAGGTTTATAGTTGGTACTCATTAACTTTAAACCTTTAATAAAGTTTGGAGTGAGGGGGTTACTAATTAATTGCTAATTATTTCATTTTCAGGCATTAAATGATTTATTAAAGCCTTCCTTTCCCTAGAATCTGTGGATTCCAATAACCTTCATCCATCAAACTTAAAAAAGATACAACAATTGGATAGCTAATAACATTTTTCGAAGAAATTTCCAAAAAAAATGCAAAAATAAAATTAAAAAGAAAAACAAAACATAGTGATGTACAGACTATCAAAACATTATTCGACAATCGATTACTTTTTGTATGCTACGAATATGTTCTAAAAAATTGATTTTTACACACATTTACATGGATTTGCTCTATAAATAAAAAAAAAATGTTTTTCATAGCTTTTAAATTTATCTTAGAGTTTATCTTAGCACATCATTAGTTTTCTGATTTAAGAAAATACATTTTCACTTCCGATTACCGAGTCAATCGTTTACTAAATTTGTTCATCACTTACGACTTATTGGGGAGAAAAGAGAAAATAAACAATAGTGTTGCCAGTATGAAATCGAAAAATTAATTTATAGTTAAAATACGATTATGAATCAAGATTTCTAATAACTCTTTATTAAACGAAATGTGTACTTTAACTATAGCAAGTTTCAAAGACCAAATACATTTTTTTTATAAATTAGCCCATTAGTATTTACCCACCAGATATCAGTTCCTACCACCCAAATGTACAACCCTAATGTCAGAAAACTAAAGCTCGCAAAAAATCATTAAACTTTAGCTAAGGAAGTTTTTTATTAAATCCAGCCGAAATTTTTTTTATTTTTTTGTTGCCGAACGTAGGGGTAACCTTTTTAAATTTTTTATTGAATTTTTCCTTTATACCAAAACACTGGTATCCTCGAGGCAAAAAAAATCGATATATCACACTTTAAAATCCGACTGTAAATGCCGAAGATATAACGAACAATTAAAAATGGTGACCCATACGTCCGGCAAAAAAAATTAATTTTTTTTGTTTTTGCCTTGCAAAAATACTTTATATTTAAAAGTGTACCGCGCACTTTTTTTTTGCCTGTAAGGTGGTACGGTCTAATTTGCATAATCAACGCAACCATGTTATTCTACTATCCAGTATACTGTAACTTAAGTCGGACTTAGGTCTTTAAGTTATAATTGTATTTTTCTGACTTTTTCGTCTTCGTTATAAAAAAAATCAATATCTATAAATTTGGAGAAAAAAAAATTTTTTTTAAATATACTCGCATACATAAATTCTGAAAAAATTTAATTTTAGTGAAATAGAAAAATATGCTATAAAACATTTATTTTTAGCAAAATATGCATTGACAAAATATGCATTTATACCAAAAAAATATGCATTTATATCAAAATATGCCTTAACAAATCGATGCCACTTTGTTGCAAATTTCTTTGATTTGCAAAGATATTTAATTTATGCTGTTCCCAAGCTGATGGGCATCTGTGATTAGTTTGCGATGCTGAAACAAATGAGCTGATGCTCTTACATTAGTCCTTTTTTTTAATCATTGGATTTATTTTTGAATTTATTATATTTTATAGAAAAATTCACATTTTGTTTTCAAGTTTTCAAAACTTATTATTTTTATCCAAATCTAACAACTTATTCGCTAATATAATGTGAAAGAAAAAAATTAAATTTTGCGAAAAATAAATTTCTGGAATTAAATTAAAATAAAACGGATTTATTTATTTATTTTATAAATCCATTTTGTAGTTAGCTTAATTCAATTCCTGTGTACACATTTTTATAAAATTTATTGATTTTCTTGCAGACTATATTAGCGAATAAGTTATTAGATTTTGATAAAAATATTAAATTGTGAAAATTAAAAAACAAAATGTTGATATTTTAACAAAATGAAATAAATTCAGTGATTAAAAAAATGCTTATTGTGATGCGTGTCTGACATTAGTTAGTGCAACATCTGAAGTCTTTTTATTTTTTTTTTTAAATTACTGTCATACTGTCGAAAGAACTATTGTTTTATATTTTTCTATAGGAAAACAACTGTAACAACAGTTAAAAACAACAACTAATGATTACTACACAAAAATCTGTCATGTAGTACTCGTAACTGCCAGACTTTTTTTAGTGTATAAATTGAGTTGGCAGGAACACCGATATAATACCGTTATCGATTCAAACCCCTTTCAACTGAATACCGTTACACTTAAATTAGCGAAATAACTGAAATACCGTTATCATTAAAATACCATTGCCGCACTAACTGAAATAGCGTTATCCTTAAGATACCGATACCAAAACAAATGAAACATTGGTACTCATAAAATATGGTACCGAAATAATCGAAATATGATATTTTGTATTTACCGTTACTCATAAAATACCGTTACCGAAATAACTGAAATACCATTAGACTTAAAATATCGTTAGAGATACCGAAATAGATGAAATAGCAATAACGTTAAAATACCGTTACTGGAATAAACAGAAATAGTGTTACCGTTACGCGGTTATCGGTTCCGTTGCCAACACTGATTATAATTGATCTTGTGAAGATTTTTCTTTTATTTAATTTTAGTACATATTATTTACTGTAGGTTTAACTTTAACTTAACTATTAAGTACAAGAAAATGTCAAAAAATTGTGTATAAAACAACAACAAACTTTTGGGTTAAATATTAGTTAACGCTTAAACCAGCAGTATGAGACCCACAGTAAGAGTTTAGTTATATTTTTATTAATAAAATTTTTTTGTTTCTCTTTTTACAGGGCGCCACATATCAGCAGCTTCAACATTATATAGTAAAACATTCTTTTATGATTATTATATGTTTGTTGTTATCTATTTTCTTTATCTTTTAATAAAAAGATTGTATTATGAAAACCTAATAGTTTATTAGATATTTAATAATTTTTTTTGTTTGTTTTAATAATAAATTAAATAATTGTATTCATAAATTACATGAGTGTTATTTAGTCATAAAGTGATATGTATGTAAGAACTTAATTAAGGATAATCACAACAGAAAATAACTTAGGATAAAATTTTCTAAATTTAATAAATTTAAATAAATGCTCTTTAAATTGATATACATATTGGGTTTCCCGTTCTGTCTTTTAATTTAAAAGTTAATAAAAGAAACATTAGTTGCGATTTGAATTGAAACGTTCTGTAGAAAAATAAAAATCGACATAAGAGAAATGTGAATTTTCATAAGACGTATTTACAAATAAATAAAATATTTAATAAATAGCTTAAATAATGATTTTTTGGAAATAAACGCTTTTTTATTTTAACTGGAAAGAACAAGTAAGTATATAAATAACTAAATATTAGAGTTTGTCGACAACTCAATAATAATTCAAAAGAAATGGAGATCTCGTTAGGTTTAATAATGTTTATGGATCGAAAATTTATATTAAAATTTGTGAAATTGCCAATAATTTAGATTGGAAACAAATTTTCTAGTGTATTTTGTTCTCTGTATCGATTAAGGGTACACCACTACGTATACTCAATATGAATAGGTACACTAAATATAACTCATACGTAAAAACAAATACAGAAAATAAAAATTCATACGATTTCCCCGTTTTTTAAATATCTCGGGAAATACTGGTCCAATTTGGCTGGAAAACCTACTGTTCCAGACTTGCGATGCTCTTTCAGAATTTTTCACCCAAATTTGATTTCAAGCTTCCCCGTTTTATTTTCCATTTTCAAAATGCGGCAACCCTGGATAGTGTATGCTTTAAATTTTTTTTTATTGCAATAACTTAGAAACCGTTGGAGATAATTGACCGAAATTTTCGCCAAATGGTAGAATGAAATTAAAGCTATTTGCTAAACGAAAGGAAATTTATAGGGCATCCAATAAAAGTGGTTTTCAGTGCCAAGTTCCTTTTAGTTTTTGAGAAAATCACGATTAATGAAAATCGATTAGGAATTGAATGTTGATTGTTGAATATCTATTAGGAAATCTTCATTGCACCGAATTTTCCATCCAATTTTTATTGGATGCCCTATAAATTTCCTTTCGTTTGAATATACATAATTATAAATATTAAAATACACATTTCTCACTATGATTGATGTCGATTTTGAATATAAGCTTTTTAAGGCATTGCCTTTGTCCCCTTCAGTAGTGTGCAAACTATGAATTTTAAAGTGAAAGCCGTTAGTATGGCAACCCTAAAATTTAGTATGCGTGACCAAAATTTTAAATGTGGCAGCCCTGAGTTTGGATATGCTTCAAAACAAATTTGGAGAATAATTTCGAAAGAGCATCGAAACTTCCACAAAGTAGAATTTCCAGAATTTTAAAATCGAAAAAAAGACTATCTAGCAAATAGCCTAAATTTCATTCTACCATTTGGCGAAAATTTCGTTCAATTATCTCCAACAGATTCTAAGTTATTGCAATTAAAAGAAAATTTAAAGCATACACTATCCAGGGTTGCCGTATTTTGAAAATGGAAAATAAAACGGGGAAGCTTGAAATCAAATTTGGGTGAAGAATTCTGAAAGAGCATCGCAAGTCTGGAACAGTAGGTTTTCCAGCCAAATTGGACCAGTATTTCCCGAGATATTCAAAAAACGGGGAAATCGTATGAATTTTTATTTTCTATATTTTTTTTTACGTATGAGTTATATTTATTGTCCCTATTCATATTGAGTATGAATACAGATACAGAGAACAAAATACACTCTGAAAACCACTTTTATTGGATGCCCTATAAATTTCCTTTCGTTTAGCAAATAGCCTAAATTTCATTCTACCATTTGGCGAAAATTTCGGTCAATTATCTCCAACGGTTTCTAAGTTATTGCAATTAAAAGAAAATTTAAAGCATACACTATCCAGGGTTGCCGCATTTTGAAAATGGAAAATAAAACGGGGAAGCTTGAAATCAAATTTGGGTGAAAAATTCTGAAAGAGCATCGCAAGTCTGGAACAGTAGGTTTTCCAGCCAAATTGGACCAGTATTTCCCGAGATATTCAAAAAACGGGGAAATCGTATGAATTTTTATTTTCTATATTTTTTTTTACGTATGAGTTATATTTATTGTACCTATTCATATTGAATATGAATACAGATACAGAGTGTATTTTTCTTCAATAAATATAACTCATACGTAAAAAAAAAATATAGAAAATAAAAATTCATACGATTTCCCCGTTTTTTGAATATCTCGGGAAATACTGGTCCAATTTGGCTGGAAAACCTACTGTTCCAGACTTGCGATGCTCTTTCAGAATTTTTCACCCAAATTTGATTTCAAGCTTCCCCGTTTTATTTTCCATTTTCAAAATGCGGCAACCCTGGATAGTGTATGCTTTAAATTTTCTTTTAATTGCAATAACTTAGAAACTGTTGGAGATAATTGACCGAAATTTTCGCCAAATGGTAGAATGAAATTTAGGCTATTTGCTAAACGAAAGGAAATTTATAGGGCATCCAATAAAAGTGGTTTTCAGAGTGTATTTTGTTCTCTGTATCTGTATTCATACTCAATATGAATAGGTACACTAAATATAACTCATACGTAAAAACAAATATAGAAAATAAAAATTCATACGATTTCCCCGTTTTTTGAATATCTCGGGAAATACTGGTCCAATTTGGCTGGAAAACCTACTGTTCCAGACTTGCGATGCTCTTTCAGAATTTTTCACCCAAATTTGATTTCAAGCTTCCCCGTTTTATTTTCCATTTTCAAAATACGGCAACCCTGGATAGTGTATGCTTAAATTTTCTTTTAATTGCAATAACTTAGAAACCGTTGGAGATAATTGACCGAAATTTTCGCCAAATGGTAGAATGCAATTTGGGCTATTTGCTAAACGAAAGGAAATTTATAGGGCATCCAATAAAAGTGGTTTTCAGAGTGTATTTTGTTCTCTGTATCTGTATTCATACTCAATATGAATAGGTACAATAAATATAACTCATACGTAAAAAAAAAATATAGAAAATAAAAATTCATACGATTTCCCCGTTTTTTGAATATCTCGGGAAATACTGGTCCAATTTGGCTGGAAAACCTACTGTTCCAGACTCGCGATGCTCTTTCAGAATTTTTCACCCAAATTTGATTTCAAGCTTCCCCGTTTTATTTTCCATTTTCAAAATGCGGCAACCCTGGATAGTGTATGCTTTAAATTTTCTTTTAATTGCAATAACTTAGAAACCGTTGGAGATAATTGACCGAAATTTTTGCCAAATGGTGGAATGAAATTTGGGCTATTTGCTAAACGAAAGGAAATGTATAGGGCATCCAATAAAATTGGTTTTCAATGCCAAGTTCCTTTTAGTTTTTGAGAAAATCACGATTTACGAAAATCGATTAGGAATTGAATATTGATTATTGAATATCGGTTAGGAAAACTTCATTGCACCAAATTTTCCAAAGAATTATATACTGTTTAATTACCCTTGAAATGCCCGTTCATTTGAGTATAATATTGCTAACATTGGGGCAAAATTCAGAAAAACCAATTTTTCGGTCTCAAAAAAAGACAGTGTATAGTTTTTTTGGCTTAAAAAAAAATTTTCTTTTTTTTGGTCAAAATTATACTCAAATGAAAGGAAATTTTTAGGGCATCCAATAAATATGGTTTTCAGTGCCAAGTTCCTTTTAGTTTTTGAGAAAATCACGATTTACGAAAATCGATTAGGAATTGAATATTGATTGTTGAATATCGATTAGGAAAACTTCATTGCACCGAATTTTCCAAAGAATTATATACTGTTTAATTACTCTTGAAATGCCCGTTCATTTGAGTATAATATTGCTAACATTGGGGCGAAATTCAGAAAAACCAATTTTTCGGTCTCAAAAAAAGACAGTGTATTATAGTCCATTGATTTTTTTTGGCTTAAAAAAAATTTTTCTTTTTTTTGGTCAAAATTATACTCAAACGAAAGGAAATTTTAGGGCATCCAATAAATATGGTTTTCAGTGCCAAGTTCCTTTTAGTTTTTGAGAAAATCACGATTTACGAAAATCGATTAGGAATTGAATATTGATTGTTGAATATCGATTAGGAAAACTTTATTGCACCAAATTTTCCAAAGAATTATATACTGTTTAATTACCCTTGAAATGCCCGTTCATTTGAGCATAATATTGGTAACATTGGGGCGAAATTCAGAAAAACCAATTTTTCGGTCACAAAAAAAGACAGTGTATAAGTCCATTGATTTTTTTTGGCTTAAAAAAAAATTCTCTTTGTTTTGGTCAAAATTATACTCAAACGAAAGGAAATTTTAAGGGCATCCAATAAATATGGTTTTCAGTGCCCAGTGCCTTTTAGTTTTTGAGAAAATCACGATTTACGAAAATCGATTAGGAATTGAATATTGATTATTGAATATCGATTAGGAAAACTTCATTGCACCAAATTTTCAAAAGAATTATATATTGTTTAATTACCCTTGAAATGCCCGTTCATTTGAGTATAATATTGGTAACATTGGGGCGAAATTCAGAAAAACCAATTTTTCGGTCTCAAAAAAAGACAGTGTATAGTCCATTGATTTTTTTTGGCTTAAAAAAAAATTCTCTTTGTTTTGGTCAAAATTATACTCAAACGAAAGGAAATTTTAAGGGCATCCAATAAATATGGTTTTCAGTGCCCAGTGCCTTTTAGTTTTTGAGAAAATCACGATTTACGAAAATCGATTAGGAATTGAATATTGATTATTGAATATCGATTAGGAAAACTTCATTGCACCAAATTTTCAAAAGAATTATATACTGTTTAATTACCCTTGAAATGCCCGTTCATTTGAGTATAATATTGGTAACATTGGGGCGAAATTCAGAAAAACCAATTTTTCGGTCTCAAAAAAAGACAGTGTATAGTCCATTGATTTTTTTTGGCTTAAAAAAAATTCTCTTTGTTTTGGTCAAAATTATACTCAAACGAAAGGAAATTTTAGGGCATCCAATAAATATGGTTTTCAGTGCCAAGTTCCTTTTAGTTTTTGAGAAAATCACGATTTACGAAAATCGATTAGGAATTGAATATTGATTATTGTATATCGATTAGGAAAACTTCATTGCACCAAATTTTCCAAAGAATTATATACTGTTTAATTACCCTTGAAATGCCCGTTCATTTGAGTGTAATATTGCTAACATTGGGGCGAAATTCAGAAAAACCAATTTTTCGGTCTCAAAAAAAGACAGTGTATTATAGTCCATTGATTTTTTTTGGCTTAAAAAAAAATTCTCTTTGTTTTGGTCAAAATTATACTCAAACGAAAGGAAATTTTAAGGGCATCCAATAAATATGGTTTTCAGTGCCCAGTGCCTTTTAGTTTTTGAGAAAATCACGATTTACGAAAATCGATTAGGAATTGAATATTGATTATTGAATATCGATTAGGAAAACTTCATTGCACCAAATTTTCAAAAGAATTATATACTGTTTAATTACCCTTGAAATGCCCGTTCATTTGAGTATAATATTGGTAACATTGGGGCGAAATTCAGAAAAACCAATTTTTCGGTCTCAAAAAAAGACAGTGTATAGTCCATTGATTTTTTTTGGCTTAAAAAAAAATTCTCTTTGTTTTGGTCAAAATTATACTCAAACGAAAGGAAATTTTAGGGCATCCAATAAATATGGTTTTCAGTGCCAAGTTCCTTTTAGTTTTTGAGAAAATCACGATTTACGAAAATCGATTAGGAATTGAATATTGATTGTTGAATATCGATTAGGAAAACTTCATTGCACCAAATTTTCCAAAGAATTATATACTGTTTAATTACCCTTGAAATGCCCGTTCATTTGAGTATAATATTGCTAACATTGGGGCGAAATTCAGAAAAACCAATTTTTCAGTCTCAAAAAAAGACAGTGTATAGTCCATTGATTTTTTTGGCTTAAAAAAAAATTTTCTTTTTTTAGGTCAAAATTATATTCAAACGAAAGGAAATTTATAGGGCATCCAATAAATATGGTTTTCAGTGCCAAGTTCATTTTAGTTTTTGAGAAAATCACGATTAATGAAAATCGATTAGGAATTGAATATTGATTATTGAATATCGATTAGGAAAACTTCATTGCACCAAATTTTCCAAAGAAAATTATAGAGTTTAATAGGCCTTGAGATGCCCGTTCATTTGAGTATAATATTGGGGGGAAATTGACAAAAAATATTTTCCTCAAAAAAAAGACAAGAAAGATTGATTTTTTTTTGCCAAAAAAAGAAAATTTTTATTTTTTGGTCAAAATTATATAAAATTATACTCAAACGAAAGGAAATTTAAAATGCAATTAATACAAATGCTTTTCAGTGCCAAGTTCCTTTTATTTTTTGAGAAAATGAAGATTAATGGTTTTAATTTTTGAGAAAATGACGATTAATGAATATCGATTAGGAAAACTTCACTGCACCAAATTTTCCAAAGAAAATTATACAGTTTAATAGGAAATTAATTAAAATGAAACAAATTATATATTTATGTTTATACAATTTATTTTTGGTTAACTGTGATTACCGTTTCTATTTGTATAAAATAGCGACTAGTAACTAGTTTTTATAACGCCCTTTTATGTACTGTATATATTATTTTAAAGTAACATTTTTCAATTAATTTGTATTTATTAATTTATTCCTCAGCTGTGTCCATATTAAAATTAAACATTTATATTATAATTATTTATTCATAAATGAATTACTTAAATCAAACATACTTAAATATATTAGAATGTCAATGTAATTGATGTTATTTGTAACTATGTATATTAAATATAAGATCCATATGTATTAATAAAAAATTGTAAAGAAATTATATCGAAATCTCAATTATCATAAAAATATCGAATACGCTTTTAGTCGTAGTCGGGAAAGTAAAAGTACTTAAAAAATATAAGTATTGTATTCCCAAATAAATATTTACTTGGTACTCAATACAATTATTTTTAATGACTTTTTAATTATTCAGATACTTGTCGGCACTTATCAATTATTTAGCAACTTTTAGTTAATCTACACTCACAAAAGTTTGTCGGTAGAATCTAGTGAAAATGACAGCTAAAACAAAGGGATATGGTGTTAAAAAGGCGACAAAGTTATTTACTCTTATAATAACTACACTCAGGGAATTATGTAGGTAAAATCAACTGCAAATGACAGTTAAAATAACTGCATTTGCACTTAAAAAGGTGTAGACTACATTTGCAGTTAAATTAACTGCAATATGAAGTAATTTTTAACTGTTAAAAATCAACTGACAAATGTAGTAAAAACAACTACACATGCAATTGAAACAACATACATTCAAATTATTGTAAAACTGTACAAACAACTTGCAAATGTAGTTAAAAAACATAAATAAATTTTTTTTTTTTTAATTATTAATTTAATAAAAAAAACAAATTTATGTAAACACTATTCACTTAATTTTATTCTATAATAAATTTAAAATTGAGAAATCAAAATTTACACTTAATGTCACTTTTTTTTCACTATTAAGATATTGTTGTACATGTCCGTCTGTGAGGGATGAAATATGCTGTTGTTTGGCTTCCTTTTTTTTCTCCAGGTAGAAAGGGATGAGAATATAAAAGAACTGGAAGAAAATAAATACAATATTTTTTTAACATTCCCCGTAAATAGATTTATATTATAAAACTTACCTTATTATTTTAGTAATTTAATAAAAAATATATAACCTTTTCCGTATTACGCGTGCTCACTCTTTGGCGTTGTTTTATCACTAAGACAAGAGAAAACATGTTATACTCATATTCTTTCACTAGAAATTTCTAAACAAGTGATTCATACACATACTTCTGTTTGCTTCGTGTGTATGCATACACACTTGAAAATTTAAGTATTTGTAAATAAAATTCAAAATAACTGCATAAAATAAATGTTACTACAATGTAGTAATTTTTGTAGTTTGTTTAAAAAAATAACTGTCAAAAACATTGAAAAATTTTGTTCTAAGTAAATTAACTACAATTGTAGTTAAAATAACTACAACCGCATTACTACATAAATAACTGTCATGTAGTAACTGCAGAACTTTTCTGAGTGTATAGCTTTTGTTATTTTTACTATTGAAAAATAACTAACAAATGCATTAAAAATAACTAACAATGTCGTAAATATAACTGATAAATTTTTACTACAAAAATTTTAAAACAACTGACGAAATGGGTAAAACTACTGTTTTACAGTTAATCGTTTTCTTAATATAAAAGTATATTTTAATAAAAATATGTTTTCTTTCTATTACAAAAATATGTGTAATTACTTCAGCCTATTTGAAATATGAGGTAAAAATTCCAAACCGTTCTCCAGTTATTATGCTTTTATCCATTGGAGATACAAGTTGATGATTTTTATTTGCAAACTAGGAGTGTATCAATAATAACAAACATCAACTAAACAAGAATTTTTAAAATTCAACAAAATTCAAACGAAATTTTTCATTTTCTAAATAACTAATAAAAACAACTGTAAAAATACGGCTTTGGTAGTTATTTATTATGATATTAAAAATAACTGATTTAAGCAACTGTTACGAAATTAATCATACTTTTCAAAATTATTAATGTAAATAGCATTAAGTTATTTTTGTAAACACATATATTTTGAAATAAAGAACATTGTCTATCTATCTAATAGTTGTTTTGCATTTTTCTACAGAAAAACAACAGTAATTACAGTTAAAAACAACAACTACTGAATACTACACAAGCAACTGTTATATAGTAACCAAACATTTTTGAGTGTAATACATTTTTACTGTCTCACCTCAAATTTTTTAATTTTTTGTATTAAAAACGAACACTGAAATGTATTTCAATTCAGATTATTTGTAGAAAAAAGCAGAGACTTTAGAAAGTAGACAGAGAACTTATATGCTTAGAGAAGGTGTATTACAAAGCTCACTTTTTTCGAGGGCACAAATTTAATTTTAACAAATTCTAGTAAATTACTAGATAGAGTTAGTGTTTCCATGAACTAAAGGAAAAAAAAGTCGGTTTTGTTTACGAAATGCACAATAGGAGATGAAAAAAAGTAACAGGTGAGCAGAAAAATTAGGATAGGGAGAAAACAAAAATCAAAGAAGTTTTTTTAGGCGAGGGACGCATGTTACTAAATATTATTTTTTATGACATCTTGGTGTGCGGGGGTGTAGAAAAGGGTTTTTATTGGCGGATAGGTTTCTTGACGAGGGGGTATAGACAAATGTTTGTAACTTAAGGGGCAAGGAGGGATGGGTAAATTTTTGTTTTAATATTATTTTTTATGATTTAGGGGTCAAATGGAGGGTAGGGAAACATCTTTGGAACATTGAAATATTTTCCTTTTTTTTGATATTATTTGTTTTTAATAAAATTATGAATTTTGGGGTTCTTTTAAGTCTGAAAATGGTTTAAAATTACCAAGCGAACATAAAAATCAGCAAGCTTATTTTTATATAAAATTGTTTTGTTTTTAAAACAACTTTCGCTATAGAAGTCTAATTATAGAATAAGCTTACATAAAAATAGTTTTCTAAGCTTATTTTCGTAAGATTTTTGTAAGCTTATAAATATGTACAATTAAATAATGACATGGTTATTCAGAAAAAACTAATTGAAGGATGTTTGTTGTTGTTTTGCATGTTAATTTGTTTTATTAAACTGTAATAAAATTCAAAACATTTTTCTGAATACAAGCCTAAGTTTCTCAATTATTTTTTAGTCATCTAAGGGCCGTTAACTATAAAAAAATAACCTTAGTTGAAGCTAAATTATATAAACGTAGTTTATATCTACAACATCTATAACAGCTGTATTTTGTCTCATGCCTATCAACGTTAATTATTTAAAGCAAATCTACGTTAAACCGATTGTCGTATAAAAAAATTTTAAATGGGTCATGTTTATAATTTTTCCGTTATAATCGAACGTACGTCACCAAAAGTTTTTAGAAAGTAACGCGAATAAGTTATGTTAGATGTGAAAATGTATAAACGTTGAGTTTTCAACGTTGATAATTATCCGTGTTGAAAGTTAACGTGCATGCGAAAAGTAATATGTTAGTTTTCGTCTTAAACGCGTTTTTATGCACTTTGAGTTTTTTTATGAGTTAACGGATATAGTTAAGTCGAAAACACAGCTAACCTTAATTTAGCTATAACTTTAGATTATTTTGTTTATTGTTAACGGCCTGTATGTTGCTTTATTAATTACATATTTTATTATTTTATAAATTTGTTATTTTTGACTTTGCCTTATATTTTTTTCGTGATTCTTACCGATTTTTGGCAAATTGGAAGAATTATTTTGTGTTTCTTATGAATTCATCCTCGCCCAATCAAATAGAAATTTCAGCATCTGTCAAATTTAAAAAGTGAATGAATGGGTCAATGAATACAATATATGAAATAAGTTACTTCTTATGGCTTTTGTTGCACTCAGGCTGCGCACACACTTTTTCTGCTCTGTCCCTTTCCAGCATATATTTTCTGCCAGTACGGTTACCAATAATTTTCGGCAACAGTTTTTGATGAAGTTCGAAGCCTTTCTTTTAATTTTTTATGCCATATTTAAAATATAAATTTATACACTATTATAATAATTTTTTTTTAATATATATTATATATTATTAACTTACGCGACTGAATTTTAAGATACTGTACTATCAAACAACAAGACTGAGGACTTTTACAAATAATTCGAAATTCACTTACTCAAATAACGGGACATCATTGCAAAAACACTTACAAAACTATAGCGAGCATAAGTCGTTTGCAATCATATTTGCAAAACTGTTATCCAGAAGAAGTGTTTAACAAGTGTTACTATGTTACTGAATGTTATTGTTTTTGATATTTAGTTGTGCGGGGGTGTAGAAAAGGGTTTTTTTTTATTGGCGGAAAGGTTTCTTGACGAGGTGTGCATATAAACATGTTTGCAACTTAAGGGGCAAGGAGGGATGGGTATTTTTTTGTTTTAATATTATTTTTTTGTTATGATTAAGAAATTTGTATTAAAAATTTGATCTTAATACCGATTCTAAAACTGGGCTTAATTTTTTAATTAAAGAACTATCAGGCATGTGATGAATATCGAAAACGAAAAGGATCTTATTTTCAGTGGTTAATATTAATATTAATAATATTAATATTTTTTATTTCCTAATTTACATGTTCTGAGTGAAATAAACCGATAAATAATAATCTGAAGCCAATTTTATTTTCGCTAAAAGAATTATTCTAGATTGAAAAACTGTTCGTTTTCGTTTTCGATTTTCATCACACCCCTGTATGTTTCTGTTTGTTCTTTTAACTGTAATAAAAAATAAAATATATTTATGAAGTTTTTGTATATAAAAAAATATAATTACAAAAGTTTAAGTTTATAGAAAAAATAAAAAAATATGCAAACTATGTATATATAAAAAAATAATGACTTGGTTCCTAATTGCTCTTTGTGGCTAAATTAATATAAACACTATAAAGAAATAAATATAAAATAAAACAAAAAATACTTTGGGTTTTAACAGGGGTTATGGAAAAGAAAATAAAAATAAAATATCTAAAAATTAAGTTGGTATTTTATATAATGTACTTAAACTTAAGTATAGTTAATTGTTCAACTTATGATAACTACAAATTTGGTTTAAGGATATAAACGTGCAAAAATATGGCAAATTTTGTTTTAAAAATGTGGGTATGACTTGAATATAAAACAATTTTAGTTTAAAAAACATTAAGCTTATAATTATATTTAGAAAAATTGTATAAAACTTACAAGCTAAACAGAACAACTTATACTAAAACATCTAGTTTTAGTAAGTCTATTTATAAATTTTAAGGGTTAACATATTTTCTGTATATAAAAAAAAAAAAACATTTACAAATAAATAAAACTGATTAAAGGCTTGTACGACCCTTTGACAAAGCCTTATTAAGAGTATTAATACATGATAAAACATCTTCATAATCTCGTGACCAATCACGCAGCTTACGTTCGAGTGTATTAAGGCGAGAAGAACCCAAATGTAAACCGCCACGTTTAACAGCAGCCATGCAACTACAGGTTAAAATTTTAAAGCATGATCTTCTGACAGTATTATGTGTAGCATTATCCCAGTTGGGTGTGGCACGTACACATGGCCAAGCCATAAATGCATAATCGAGCAAAGCATCCCAATGAGCAGAATCATGTAATTGTTTTGTATGTAATGTTACCAAACGTTTAAATTCATTAAGGTGGAGAGCCGCCCTTGTATAAGCCGTACTATCGGTTTTTTTGCATAAACGGGATGTGGGTAGAGATTTAAATATCATGCGTTTTGCATGAAGAAGTTCCTGCTCCATGGTTCTAAAAGATAATAAGATAAAATAGTTAAATAAATAATAAATGTGATGTTAGTAAAAAAAATTTGCCAACTAAATGATAGTGTTACAGTCTTGGAAACAGTTAACACGGAAATTGATCAGCTAAAAGCATTATTATCAATGTTTGTTTTCAGAAATTGTTTCATTTTCATAAGCGTATCTACCTTTATAACTCCTATTGAGAATTATTTTGAATTTAAGGACTACAATAACCAAGTGATCCAGTTTGACTTTTCTGAATTTTTTGGAAGTCCTGATGTAAATTATCAGCCTAATTGTTTAATGGAATGTATTGATAATATAGATTCGCATGTCCCCACGAAAAGGTGTAAAATTCGTGTGAATAATGAGAACAGCTTTAATACAACAGCTATTAGATTTCATTTATCTCTTAGAGGTTTGGCTTTTAAAGTATATCTTTTTGAGCCTTCACAAGAGAATTGGAGAATTTATTGTAAGACTAGGAATTAGGCTAAAACTATAATAAATGCTCATTTGAACCAATTTAGGAACCTTGATAATAAGGACATGTGGAAGATTATTAGATCTAATGGAGGGATACAAGATATGCAGTATGATTGCAGTTTAAATGCAGAGGAATTAAATTGGTATTTTGTATTATATAGATTAGTGGATTCCATTGATCGCTTGAATTCGACTTTAGATTTTTTAGATAGACGATTTTCATTTCGAACTATTAATTTGGACGAGTTATGCTTTGCAATTTGTAACATTAAACCGAATGCTTCGGGACCGGATGGTTTGTCATTCAAATTTTTAAAAATTATTTTCCCCCATATTCAAAAACATTTTTTACATCAGGTACACAATATATCGTCACCTAAAATGCAAAAGGGCGTAACAACAAAAAAAATTTAAGCCGATTTTCTGATTGATTATGATGCACTAGACTAAATTACATTTCCCTACAAAATTTTAAATTTATATGTCGTAATAAGTCTATAGTCGTGTTTTAAACAAGAGAAGAAAATATAGAATATCTTTAATTCTACAATGTTTTTTTTTTGGTTCTAGTGTAAAAAAATAAAAAGTGTTGTTACGCCCTTTTGCATTTTAGGTGACGATATTAACCCATATCCCAATGTTCGATTATTCGAACAGTAAATTTCACGCGTTTTTATAAATTTTTTTTAAATTAAGGTCGGCTAACTTATCTAAAAGAATACTTATTTTTACCCTATTTAGAGTTATTTTGATAAAAAATTTTACTCTTTGTTAAAATAGTGAAGTCGGCCTTAAACCTTAGCGGCGAATAAAATTTGCATTAAAATGACTCTGGATAATCTTAAATTGAGCGTTCTTTTAGATAAGTTAGCCAAGCTAAGAATCAGAAATAATTTTTTTATACAAATAGATATTCTAAAGGGTTAGCTTTAAATGTAAATATAAATGTTCTTATCCACTTCCCCTTTTATTATTAATTTATAAATTATAAAAACGCCCGAAATTTACTGTTCGAATAATCGAACATTGGGACGATGTGGGTTAACTTGTTCTGTATTTCCCCATGAATGGAAAATTGCAAAAGTAGTTCCTATTAGTAAAAATGCATTTAGGCCGATATATACACGCAAAAAATAAAAAGTGGATAATTGCCGAAGTACTTCGGTAAAATACAACTTCAAAAGTTTTCTGCTAAGTTACACAATTCTTTAATTAAAATATAATATTTTCTAAGACAATTTATAAAAGAAAAAACTTAGGTAATTTAACATTTTTTGATATGCGTGAAAATGGAATAGGTCAAAAATTAAGGCAAGTTTACAAAAATCAAAAATTGATAAATCTACTAAACACGTGCACAGATAGAACTGCTTGTACAAGTTTCGGTATGTCTACTGATTTGAATACGTATTCTTTACAGTAGATTGTGTGTAAATGAATAAAGAGAGAATGAGCGTAATATATTTGTTTTACTATAGTATGCTCAAACAAATAAAACAGATAATGAAGATTGTACAATAGATACTTATTGTACGCTGCCAATAAATATATTGTGAAAATTTCGACCAAATCAACCCCATGTCTTCCTTCGACCTCTTTTTCACTAATTTTATTTAAATTAAATACAATTTTTTGTTTTAATTGAATTTTATTAATTTTTAAATACAAATTTCACAACAAATTTAATCTTTAGTCACTTGATTATTTGTTTCCACAACAATTACTTAAAAATATTTGTGGTACAATAAGTATTTGAGAACAAGAAACAAATAAATGCTTCACTCAATACAAAACAAGAAATAACTGGTATTGTGTGTTATGAATAAAGTGAGTGCGTTGAAACAAAACAACAATATCAGTTACACTTCTTCTGTTATTTATACCAATAGTAACAGTTATGTATATGGTATATTTGTTTTGGAAATACTTTAAGATATACAAGTGCATGTCTTTAAAATCTACATGTATTTTTTTACTAACTTACAAAATATACTTTTGAAGTTGTATTTTACCTAAGTACTTCGATAATTATACACTTTTTATTTTTTCCGTGTATAGTTCCTATATTATCGAAAATCGTAGAACATATTATGAAAACACAAATGTTCAAATATTTGGATGATAAATGTTTAATTAATCCTTATCAGTCAGGGTTTCGCCATAATTATAATACATCATCAGGTCTGACGGACTCGGTTAGAAGAATTTTAGATAGAAATAATATAGATGTTTTATTACCCCTTGATTTATCCAAGGCCTTTGGCCGTATCAGTCATGTAGTTTTAATTCGTAAACTTTGCAATTTTTTCAAATTTTCTCGTACGGCTTGTACACTGATTTATACTTATCTGACGGGTAGGTGTCAATATGTCCATTGTGAGTGAGTCTGTTTCTGGTTTGACCA
Organism: Leucophora obtusa; assembly: GCA_949987735.1. NCBI lineage: Eukaryota > Metazoa > Arthropoda > Insecta > Diptera > Anthomyiidae > Leucophora > Leucophora obtusa. Next base: position 14,757,428 of record OX465296.1, read on the forward strand.
AAGTGACTAGTGGTGTCCCTCAGTGATCAGTGATTGGGCCTTTGCTGTTTTTACTGCATATGAATGATCTTATACCACTTGTGGAAGGGTTTTCTTGTGAAGTGTTTGTTTTGCAGACGACATTCAGCTTCTTTTTTGTGATAAACGGCAGTTTATCACGCTCAGTATTGGAGCATGTGATTAATTTTGTAATGTCTGATATTTCAGATTGGATGACTAATTGCAATCTGTGTATTAATTCTGCAAAAACTAAGGCAATGATTTTTAAATCTCCTACAGTGATAAAAAAAGTTAGTACAAAAGTCTGTTAAACGCGTTCTGATTACATTGAACTAATTTTTCTGTTATTTTCTCTAAAAAAGTCCGTACAAATAGGTCAAAAGTCTGCTAAAATAATAGGAAATAGTACATGTATTTGCGCCAGCACAATTTTGACTTATTTGTACGGACTTTTTTTTATGAGTGTAAGTGTAACGTAAATTTGGATATCAAGGTAAATGGTGATAAAATTGAGTTTGTAGAATGTATTAAATGTCTGGGTTTTAATTGATTCCCGTCTTGATTTTGATCAACATATAAATTTTATATTACGTCGATTATACGCCTTGAATCTTCATCTACCTGTTTTTGTTAAAAAGCGTATTGCGCACGCATTGGTAATGCCCAATATGGTGTATGGTGCTGATATTTTTACAGGTACCAAGACTCGTGTAATGCGTAGATACAATCTTCTATTCAATAGAATTATTCAATTTGTTTGGGGGAATTTCTAGGACTATGTGGGGGAATTTCTAGGATGCAATTTTGAAAGTTATATCGAGCCATAACCGCCAAAAAAGCTAAAGTGACATGATTTTCAATTGTCGTTTTTCGATAAAAATCTATAGTTCTTAATCAATTACATCATCTCCAAAAATTTTGTAGCTCTGGGTAGTACAGTTACGAATTTAAGCAAACAGCAAAAATATCTTAAGTGCCACCTCCTATGAAAAAACTACAGTTTGTGTACATTTTTCGTGACCGCAAAGTGTCGCTTAAGCTTTTTTTTTCTTTATTGAATAACTTAAAAACTTTGAAACGCTCGGACATCGTTGGATGCGTCGTTCAAATTTCTTTCATTTGACACTTAATATGTTTATACATTTTTGGACCCAACATGAAAAAACGGCAAGAATGAAAATTTGGTTATTTTTGACCCCACCCTTTTAACCTCTAAAAGTGAGATTGGGCTGCTAAAAAATAAAAACTATTTCTTATTTTTTCATCCTTTATAACATATCCAAATTTCATCAAAATCGATCTTGTGTAAGACTAAAAACAGAAAAAAATATAAAACGCTTTCCCCTGTAAAATGTTAGTTTTGTCGCTTAAGCTTTTTTGGCGATAATGACTCGATATACACATGCGTTAATACATTTTTATAAAGTATTTAGGGCTAAATGTCCAGAATATTTACTTAATCATTTTGTACTTTCAGGTTCTTTAAGGATCCCTCAATTAAATTATTCTCTTCGTAATAAAGCAATTCTTCAACGATCTTTTCAGTGTAGAGTGGTTAAAATATGGAATTCCTTACCATTATTACTTAGAAATTTTAACTTTTCTGTCAATTTTTTTTAGCCAAACTAAAAGAATATGCCAATCTTTAAACTTATTAATGTTTATTTAACGGGATTATTTAAGGGATTTATTTGGAAAAAATAAATACAAGGGAAAAAGAGGAATATTTTATACATTTGTATATTTTTCATTTTTGAATATTTAAAATTAGTTTTTTATATTTTATTTATTTAAATTAAGATTTTATTTGTTGTTTAATATTTATGCTTTATTTATCAGTATTTTTTGTGAATTGTATGTGAGCCATATTTGGCCCTAAGTGTTTGGTTTGAAATTGTATAATAATTAAAATAAGCTGAAGTTCAAAGCTTGAATACTAATACTGAATTAACGTTTCTCCGAAATCTCGTTTAAGATCGAGTTAAATCGACTTTCTAATTACCCGTTTTGCATTAAAAAAATTTGACAGCTAAACGGGATTTCAATTTGACAATTCACTTCACAACATTACGAGATTTAGGCCGGAATATCCAGTTAAATTTTAACCGACAGTTAATTTGAAATTTTATATGAGATACAACAATAAGCCTCAATTTCATAATGTACCGTTAGCTACTAACTGGGACTTTAACTGACACATTTGTTGTTGTTTTAAATATAAATTTTAATTTAACTGTTGGCTAAATTTTAACTGGACGTTAGTTAGTAGCTAACTGAACATTCAGTAATCGTGCCTTAACAGCTAAACTGGATTTCGATTTGACAACCACAATATTGTGTACAAAAACCAAAATAAAAAATAAGCTTCGTCGAGTTCGTCGCTCCGCCTAAGAAAATAGCTATTGAAAAACTTTTTTGTGAGGACACCTACGAAAAAGCTCTATTTCAGCCAAAGGTTAAAAGGCTTAATTCTTTCATTCACTTTTTAAAAATTAATGTAATTTTGGGTTAAATTTCATTCGGCAATAGCATTCTTATGGAATTAATTAGATAGCTTAATTCTCAAAAGCTTTAAATTATATGAATTCATTCAATTCAACACTCAGGAAATTCTTCCTATTAATTAACGTGTTGCTGGGGATAGAGAAGAAGTGAAAGGTGGTGAAAGATGAAGGGCTTCAAATATGGCAACACTGTAATTGCGCGAGATGTTGAATTTTTTAGAACAGTTGTTGCGCGCCATCTGTCGGTGAGTTGGCGAACTTTGTTGAAGCTTTTTGTTCATAGCCCTTTTATATTATTTTACTTCGGTGGGGTTAAGTGCTATGGGAACACCGAAGGAGGACGCTGCGATATGTATGAGGGATAGAGAAAACTCATACATATTACTATTTTTCATAAATTGATGTTGCCTTGGTTGGGGCTCGAACCCGCAACCTCACGTGTAACAGTCCAACGCGCTAACCATTACACCACAGCGCCCACAAAATTTTGAATGAATTCTAATTGAACGAAACCAAATTTACCTAAATTCATTTAGTAAAAAGGTGAATAAAAAATGATTTGTTTTCATTCATTTAGTCAAATGCAAAATTTAAATTTACATGTAATTGCTGAAATATTAGCCTAATACAAATGAAAAACGTTTAAAATTCACCTAGCATAATTTTGATTATGAGTTAGTTTTAGACTACATTGCACTAAGTGAATGATAATAAAATTTCTTCATTCAATTAGTAAAATGTTGAATGAATATGCGATTTGAATGATTCAAGTTGGAAATTCATTCAATTTTTATTAAATCTTTGGGAATGAAGCTTATGAATGAATTCTTTAAGAATAATTTAACGTAATGGTACATGAAATTTTTAAAATCTGAATTAAATTTTTCGTGATTTAAGCTTAAATTGAATTAAATCTTTCGAAGCTCTGATTTCAGCCTTTCACGAAACTTTACAAATTATATTTTACATATGCTATATAAACAAAACTCCAAACTTTCCAATTATATATATATATATATATATATATATATATAATAACCTATGTTCCTCCTTTGGTTCCTAGGAGGAACATAGGGCCGCAACTTTCCAATTATAAAAGAACAAAAAAAAAAACAAATCAGATACACAAAATAAAGATCTAATTTAGGTGACCAACAAATAATTTTTGAAAAGAAATAGCTATTTTCTTAGGCGCAACGACTCTTACTGGCTATTACTGACATTTCAAGAAGTTAAATTGCATTTAATGGGTTTAGTTTCTTATTATAATTTTTCATATTATGCATATTTATTGAAGAAAATTAAGGAGTTGCAATTCAGCAAAATTTAATTTTGTTTTTTAAAGTAATCATAAAAATAATTATTATTTTTAATTAATTTTTATTTTAATTTAATTTGTTCAGTTAAATTATAATTGTGATTTATGTATTAACAAAAAAAAAAAAATTTTTGTAATTTTCATCAGGTTTCCAGAAGATGATCTAAAACTTGATCGAAATATTGAAAACAATAAATGCAATAAAAATTGAAAAAACTTTACATAAAGTATTTGTAGTTTTTATTTATTTTATAATCAAGAACCAATGACCTTAAGCCAAACGAAAATCACCACATAACAACACCACAGGTCAACTAAATATCTTAACAAAAATTTTAATATTTATTAAAATTTAACTATAAAACCTTCCAAAAAAAATTCTTGAAGTGTTGGCCAGAGCCAGTTAACAAAGGTAGAGATCACAGTCCATATTAGTCTTGACACATAGTTGCCTTTGTCATTTCTATGTATTAGTGACATCCCACGAAAGGATGTCAAATATATGACATTTAGCAATTACATGAGATTCAGCCATTGAGTTTATACTGTGAGATTTATGCACACTCTTGAGATTCTATGCTTGTTGCAGAACCATTTAAAAGACTTTCCAATGCTTTCAAACTCTGTTTAAGGGCTTTCTTCTTATTTCGTATTTACATGTTTTTTGCATAGACTAACATGAGCCGATACAAACTTTCTTTTTCTTAATCTTAGAATTTCAACGTTATTTTTTATACACTCTTAAAACTACATAGTAGCTGATCACTACTTCTTCAACTATGTTATACGTGAAATAACCCTCACTATTGCATAGTTAATATGAAGTAGTAGAAGGCAACTATGTTTATCTCGAATTTACAAATTAACTATGAAGGAGATTATTGTCGACAATTTGCTAGTGGAAATTAAAACAATTTTAAAAATAGTCAGCCTTAATGCGGTGTCGTATTACGACAGCAGGCGTTGTCGATGTCGTGTTTATCTTATTTTTATTATTAGAATTATGCATACTATTTTTGCTAAATTAGCTTAAAAACGTGTAATTAAACTGTTTAGAAAATTTATGCATAACACCGTAAGGCTCTAATGCATAAAATTTTCTTAATTTTCCGTTAAGGAATACAATTTCTAAAGTATTATTTTTCGTTATTAAACGTTTATTAAAAAATGTCATGCATAATCGTTAAAGCCCCGTTTAGATTATCGCACAACTGTGTTATACATGTCAGAAATGTGTTGTATAACGAAAATGTATAATAGTAGGTGTGTTTCTTTACTTTTTGGGTAAAGTTCGGTAAAATGAGAGTTAACAAGAAATACTCTCACGAAGTGACAAAAATGCCCAAAAGTAAACGAACGCGAAAAACCATATTTGAAGCCCGAAAAACAAACGTCAATAGATTTGTGCATTATAGTTCGTTTTGGTGTGCACTCTTTCTAGTTCTTGTTCAATTTGTTGTAAAAATCTAGATAGATTCTCTAGTTAAACCCGTTTTTAAATCAAAAATTTTAATAAAAATTTTCTTCTCAGGCATTTTTATATACAAAAAGGAATACGTACTTTATTAAATTTGGTAAAGATTTTAATATTAAACAGAAGCTTCGATTTATTTACATATTTATCTCTTTAACACATTTAAACAAGCGTCTTCAAAAGATTGTCGGTAATTTTATGGAGTTGTAACATAACCGATAAACTTTTGCAACTTTTATACTAATTTTAGTAAATGATAAACATATTTTCTGAATGAATTAAATGAGCGATTGAACTAAAAGAGCTATTAGTTGTCAACTACATAGATCTTTGGTTCAAATTAGTGCATAGTTCAATTGAACTAGTTGAACCCAACTGATGATATAACAGCTGATAAAAATAATTTACCCAAATTTACACGAAAAAAAGTCTGGGCTTTTTCGTGCAAGAAGAACAAGAATATTACTCTCTCATGACAATTGTCCAGTAAGAAAACGCTTTTTGGTAAAATTGGGATCCTGCGGGATCCCAATGTTGAGTACCCGAACACAGCTAGTGTGAACACTGTTTTACACACATGTCAAAATGGGTGCACACATTTTAAAATACAGTCACACTTTTTTGACAAGATTTATTTTTTGAAATGTTTCATAAAATTACCACTCTCTCAAAAAAGTACGGGTAAATGAATACCACTAATAAATTTGATTTTTTTATGTATAACGGTATTTTTTGATGTATTTGTACAAATTTCCACGACAGGTTTAATGAACGCACTATTTTTCTGTCATTTCGAATAGAAAATTAAACTTCGTTAATTTTTAGAGAAAAGAGTTATTACTAAATTAACAACTGTTTGTTTTTAAATATACTTTATTTGAGATTAAGATTCCATTCAATTATTTGTGTATAAGAGTTATTGCAATTGTTTCATTATGATGTTTAGTAAGAATACACTTAAATTCTACCAAATGAATCTCTTTTTCAACATTATTTTCATTTAGATTTTTAACATTGTGCAATCCTATTTCTTTTGATGGTAAACAAAAACCAAAAAAATGGTATTTTAATTAAAAATATTACTTTGAAGAACTACATATATCATCACATTTCTATTTAGAAGATTTAGATATAGATAGATATAGATAAAATTTAGAATATTTAGAAAAAGGTATTGGAAAAACCTTTAATTTTTCGTATTTATAGTATCAGCAAAATAATGAATTTTCCATTGTTATGGTACAGTATTTTTTGTTTTAACGACGGTTTGCCAACGTCGAAAAATGGAGTCGTATGACCGTTTAATGGTGTTATCATTTCGACGTTCAAAGGCTACTACTGTAAACGTTGAAATTCAGTCGTTTTGCCAACGTATTTTTCTGACTGGGAAGTGTTGTGTTAATCACAAATAAATGTTAAACAAAGATTAAAAACAACTAGAGGTGAAAAAAGTAATAATAGAAGGAAAAATAACTGTTTTAATTTATTTGTTTTGTGTGTCGATAACAGTCTGAACACTGAAAAGATTTTCTTTTATACTTTTTTGACAAGTATAAGCACTTGTGTGATAATATGAACGGGGCTTTAATAACAGTTTGTTAATTTCTCGTTTTATTCTGGCAACACCCTTATAAAATTTGTCTTCAATTTCAAATAAATTGTTAGTGGTTCATAAAGTTAGTAAGCGATTGACTCGTTAATCATAGATGAATAATGTTGTTTTGAAGATTTTACCAATAAAAATAATTTATAATAAATCAAAACTTGATAAAATCAATTTTTATACACATTTTAGTTATATAACGATATATACAACGAATACTGAAAGTATTCAAATTACGAATATGTTTTGATTACATGAACATCCCTATTTTGTTTAATTTATTTTTTATTTTATTTGTACACCAATTTGAGAAAATTTAATGAAAAAGGGTTTAAATGGTACAATTGTTCCAGGTTTTTTTTTTTTTAATTTGTTGGCTAAAAAATTCGTTATTAAACGAATTATGCATACGGTTTTTGCCAAATTAGCTTAAAAACATTTAATTAAACTGTTTAGGAACTTTATGCATTCGGCTGTAAATAGATAAATCTAATTGGTAAAAATCTAATTGGATCCCCAGCCACAAAGCATTTTAAAGCAAGAAAAAAAGTTTGAAAAAAGTGTCAATAAAGGTATAAATTAGAGGTAACATAATCAATGCCAAGGAAAAAGAAAGTCGTCTCAATGACTGTCATTCTAGGCCAAAATAATATTCCATTAGTTTTAAGCGAAATATATTATTAGATTGTGAGAAAATACGTAAGTAATTTGGCAATGAATTCCAACTGTGAGAAATTCTAATTAAAAATGATCGATTAAAAGCAGATCTCACAATCCGTGGGATTACAATCTGGCAATTTCTCCTAGATCGCGAAAAACAAATGTATTACACGGAACCAAAGGTGTACGACTTTTAATAACCCTATGAAAAGGAATCAGACTTTGATATTTAAAAAAATTATCAAAAGAACATCCAAGGAAACGTGTCACATATACAGAAATGTGATCACGACGTAACACATTATATACAAATCGGGCAATATTATTGACAATGCGTTTCAATCGAGTAATATTTATTCCAATGGTACCAGAAAATATCTCAAACCCATACAACACAACCCAATAAGCACATAGGTTTAAAAAATTCAAGTGCTTTAAATGTTGCTTAAAGTAAAGTACATTTCAAATTCTAGCATTTGTATATTTAACAAAAATATTTGAAACTTGAATTTTTGTTTTCCTTTTGCTGGAGTATGCTATTGAAATAAAATGTAATTAAAGTTGTATTCAAGCCTTGAAACTGGAAAACAGGGCTGGAATTGAACTTGTTTTCAACTTGAATTCCAGTGAAATTGTTTATAGGGAAGTGACATTGGGTCATATGAATAAAACTTAGCAATTACTTCGAAGTCATTACATTGGGCTTAGGAATGTCTTTTAACTCCAAAGTTACCAATTGGCTGGTAGAATAGCATGAAATGTAAACGAAAATTAAAAAATGTATTTATTGCCATAACTTTTGCAAATGGAAACTGTTTTGCTTGAAATTTTACAACAACATATTATACTAAAAGTTGGACTTTGGGGACATCTTGGAAAGCTATGCTGCCATATAAAGTTTTTGAAAAGTCGCGATTTTAACGTATGGATGAATACATTTTTTTATTGAAATATTTTCCTTTTAATTGCTTCCTTACTAAGGCTTTACATTTATTGAGGTCGATCTTACATTAAGCGACTAAAGTCGCTGAAATAGCAAAAAACCATAAAAACCTTATAAAACGCTAAGAAGTGGTTTAAATATCAAGATTAGCACATCGCATTTATATCGTAAATATGGCCACAGGTCCTGTACTTACATTTTAACACAAAAAATTCATTTTAATTGAAATATTTTTTATATAAAAAACTGAATGGACAACCGCCAAATTTTAAAGACATTGAGCGAAAAATCTGTACCATTGATCGAAAAACAAAGTAAGCCATTGTAATCAACATGTCCGAAATATATAGAACTGATGGTCAGATCTCCAATAATTTTTTGAGTGTCATGCAGTGTAATTGATCAATGTGGTGTTCAAACGACAGTTTACTGTCAATCACAATACCCAAATACCTGTGATGACTAACAAATTGTATTTCATCATCTTAATCTTTGATTCAGTGTTCTAATTAATTTTTTCTACCATAAAGCCTTTATTCGAGTTCCACCATTATTTTGCAATTTTTTAAGTGCGGATTTCTAAAATTTGTAATCTAGGAACGTTAATACCCATTTCATACAACAAAGTTTGGTGGCTAGTTGCAAAAAAAAAATTATTTTTTAAACCACACCTATTTCCACATTCCGCCATTATTTTGTAATTTTTTACGTGTGGGTTTTTAAAATTCAAAATCTAGGGACTATAGTACTGTTGGCATTGGCGTACATAGACCATTTTTTTGGGGTGGGCAAGCGACCCATTAATTTTCTGCCGTTTATTTGCCCATTCTCACACTCTTAATCCCAACAAACACTTTCGGCATTATGCTTACAATTTTTTCACACAAAAAAAAAAAACTTAAAAATGATTCCTTGCCTTCTAATAAAATGTTCATACATTTTCCTATCAAAATCGCCATATTTTTATACAAAACTCTGAAAAGTGCATCTATTTTTCTGAAGAAAACCTCGTACAATGAATGTCTTCCAAGCTATATTTTCAGATTATTATGATAGAGAAAAGAAATCTAAGATCAACCTGTCTAATTCTACCTCGGACGAATCCTTTCTAACCCCATATTCTGATCACTTAAATTACCGAAAAACAGTGAGATGTTCATCTTACAATTTTTTTTCTACAAAATATTGAAATTTCATTAAAATAACATAAGCTGTGTTTTCGACTTAACCATATCCGTTAACTCATAAAAAATTCAAAGTGCATAAGAACGCGTTTAAGACGAAAACTAACGTATGCACGTAAACTTTCAACACGGATAATTTTCAACGTTGAAAACTCAACGTTTATACATTTTGACATCTGACGTAACTTATTCGCATTACTTCCTAAAAACTTTTTCTGACATACGTTCGATTACAACGGAAAAATTATAAACATAACCTGGTTAAAATTTTTTTGTACTACAATCGGTTTAACGTAGATTTGCTTTAAATACTTAACGTTGATAGGCATGAGACAAAATACAATAATGTTTAGTTTTAAGAAACTTCCTAGTTAGATATCAACTAATTATTCATTTAGAAAACTATGAAATCTAAGATATTTAACTCACCAAAAAAGATTATGCGTTATATTTCTATTATTGAACAACTTTGCGATTCTAATAAATGTTCTTAAAGAAAAACTCTTATGGTCAATTTTATAATCAGAACTAAGATCGATTTGTTTCTTAAATATTTCTCAGGTAAGAATTTTTCAAACAACTTTCTTATAGAACTATATAGAACTGACCCTTAAATTTCAACAACTTACACACAGAGAATAAATCAGTTAGAAATCGACTAGAATTACCATGATTTTACCACTATGATATAATTTTAGTTCCAATTAAATAATATCAATTGTGTTAATAAAAACTTTTCTGTAATAAGAGAAAATTAGAAAGTGCAACTGAATGAATATTATTTTTTGTACAAAATTCGGGCGTGCCAACCAATAAAGGCCAAAAATAAAATGTTTTAAATCTATTCGATAGTGCCAATTACTTTCAAAATTCTTATTAGTGCACTTTTTACCATTTGCTAGCTATTGCAATTTAAACTTGGTTGTAACATCCAAAATGCAGTGTATTTAATTTCTTTAGTTCTTTACTAGCAATTTTATATAGAATGTTGGCTACATTAACCAATGTTAATAATACATCATAAGTATCTCACTAGTTTTTCTGTTATGACACCCAAAATAAAATTGTTAAATCAACATTGGTCACTACAACTGATAGTCAATGCAAATTTAAACAGTTTCGGAAATGGTAACAGATATGTTGGTTATTCAAAAAGATATGAAAACGTTCAAACGTCAATAAAAAATAATAAATTGAAATATTAAATTTTTTTTTAAATAAATCATAAAACCGATATAAAAGATATATAGTTAAACCTAAAAATACGAATCAACAAATGTTAAAATTCATTGTTCAGCCAGGTTAAAATGGTAAATAAAATGTTAAAAAAAAAAGAATTACTTTCTAAAATTTTCTTTTATTGATAGATACACGTACACTTACTATCCAAAATAGGAAGAAAATTGATGAATTTTAAATTTGTTGCTGCACGACGATTCTACAGAAAATTGGAAATGTAAGAAGATATGTATTTATTCAAATATTAAAATTTTTTATTCATGTTAATATTTTTTAAATACCATAAGTATTGAAATATAAAAATAAGTAAAAATATTTGATTGTATTCAATTCGGTAGGAATTCATAAATAAATTCGGATGTATCAACCAAAAATGTAAATTCGGTTGGGTTTACCTATAATGTTTTCTAGTTTAGTAGGATTAACCGAAAATTTGGTATTCAGACCGGCCTAAGTCCGCCAATGACTGTTGGATATAGTGTAACTAAGTTACCGTTTTTCCATTTTTGTTTTTTATAATAACTAAATTATTTGAATGGGAGCGACCTTTTTAGCGGCTCGATTTCAAAAAACTCAATTAAATTTTGTTAAAGAGCTGCTCGATAAAAAAGCTCTGAAAGTTTTTTTTACGAGCTTGCTCGATTTAAATACCTTTTTCGGTTTTGTCTACGAGCCTTTTCATTTTTAAAAGCTCTTTATTTTTTTAGTTGCGAGCTTTTTTCATTTGAGCAGCTCTTTTATTTTTGGCTTCCGAGTTTTTAAAAAAAAAATTTATACATTTTTGTCTCGCACGAGCTTTCTTTCCATCCCTGGTTCCTATATATGTATGTATGTTATATTGAAATAAATATTAGGGGTTTACATATAAACTCGTATTCTACTTGTAAACGGTGTAAACCTGGTATATTTATGAGTTTAATGTCAAACTCCATATATAAAAAATATGGTTTGTATTTATACAAAGTTTACAAAGGAAAATCGTTCCTATAAGGAGGCCCTATGCTCCTTATAGGAACGATGGGAGTATATATATATATATATATATATATATATATATATATATACAAACCCCTATTAAAATATACCCCTAAATTCATAAATGCTTTGTAAAGTTATAGCAGGTTTACGAAACGTCATTTTCATACAAAATTTGTTCAATAAACCTTCTATAATTTTACAAAGGGTTTATGAATTTAGGGGATAATTTTTAATAAAATAGAAAAGGTATTCATTTAAAGTATTTACGCCTCGTATACTGCGGCCCTATGTTCCACTGGGAATTAAAGGATTAAATATATATATATATATATACTGTGTATATGTTGTAAGTTTACTCGATTAATGTCAAAACTACTTTACGAGCCCTGGTAAATATACGCTTACATTTTTGTGTGTAAACTTTTTCGCATTTTTACATACATTTGAATATTGTCAAAAATAAAATTATTTTGAATTTTTTTGTGTGTTGTTTTTTATTTTCTGTTTGTTTTTAAATAATACAAATTTAAAAAATTCTGTGTTTAATTTATGAAAAGAACGAAAAAGTGGCTAAATGCAAAATTGAGATGTGAATATTTTTAAAAGGTGCTTTCATTCAAATAAACAGGTAAAGTTGTAAATATACGCGATTACAAAAATACACGGTTTACGAGGACATAAATCCAGTTAGATGAATACCACTGGAGTAATTTTATTTATAAAAATAAATAGTTTATTGCACTTAGAAACCAGATGTAATTTTTATCAACGGAACATCGACATTTCAACGAATATTTGCTTTTGGACATATGCCTGATTTTATAAGTTATATTAGTATCATTCCATATAAAATGGATACAAAAATGGAAGTTTATTGACATGACCCCTTTCGATTTTTACAAAACTTGGTACATACTAAGTGTCACGATGTCAGCGTTCTATCGCTGTTTTAAGTTGATTTTTTTTCAGTAAATTTTGTGAAAAATACATGATGTTCCAATGATTACAACTTTTGAACGCGTTATCCGATTTTTATAAAATTATCACCTAGCAATGCCTCTATAATCTACTTTCCAAATAAATTGAATATAGAAATTTTAAATATCTACCTAATGGCATTCATTAACATACGTTAATATAAACAACAAACTCGTTGTAACAAAAAAACTAAACATAGGAAATGTCCAACTTTAACTCTCTTTTTTTTTAAGAGAAGCAACACTCAGGAAATTCTTCCTATTAATTAATGTGTTGCTTCCTTTGGATAGGTGATGTAATTGCGCGAGATGTTGAATCTTAGAACAGTTGTTGCGAGCCATCTGATGAAGAGTTGGCGAACTTTGTTGAAGCTTTATAGTTCATAGCCCTGTTATATTATTTTACTTCGGTGGGGTTAAGTGCTATGGGAACACCGAAGGAGGACGCTGCGATATGTATGAGGGATAGAAAAAACTGATACATATAATTTTTCATAAATTAATGTTGCCTTGGTTGGGGATCGAACCCGCAACCTTACGTGTATCAGTAATTTTTTATTTTTTCTTTTCTATTACTAAGTTAAATTAATTTTTTCATTTACATATGTTCTGACTAAATAAATTTCTAAGGAGAAAAAATAAATAAAATAATAAAAATAAATAAAATAAATAAAAAATAATAAAATAAAGTGCCAAAAATGGTGATTTTTTAAAATGTTTGTATGGTGAACCCCCCAGGGGAGTTCCAGGGGGTGTGCCACTGGCATGGGTGGATCGGCCCTCCAAAGTTAGTGGGGGTCGGTCATACATTTGGACTCGATTGGGGCACTCTAAATTGGTCAAAGTGTGATTTTTCAAAACTTGACCCTACGGGACAAAAGTCAACAGTTGGGGGGTAGTAGAATTCGTTTTAGAGGTATGGTTCCTTCGGCAAAGTTTCTTATTTTGATCCCTAGAATACGATTTTCCCTGAGCCTCCCCACAAATCGACCCGGCCTAATATATATATATATATATATATACAAACCCCTATTAAAATATACCCCTAAATTCATAAATGCTTTGTAAAGTTATAGCAGGTTTACAAAACGTCATTTTCATACAAAATTTGTTCAATAAACCTTCTATAATTTTACAAAGGGTTTATGAATTTAGGGGATAATTTTTAATAAAATAGAAAAGGTATTCATTTAAAGTATTTACGTCTCGTATACTGTGTATATGTTGTAAGTTTACTCGATTAATGTCAAAACTACTTTACGAGCCCTGGTAAACTTTTTCGCATTTTTACATACATTTGAATATTATCAAAAATAAAATTATTTTGAATTTTTTTGTGTGTTGTTTTTTATTTTCTGTTTGTTTTTAAATAATACAAATTTAAAAAATTCTGTGTTTAATTTATGAAAAGAACGAAAAAGTGGCTAAATGCAAAATTGAGATGTGAATAGTTTTAAAAGGTGCGTTCATTCAAATAAACAGGTAAAGTTGTAAATATACGCGATTACAAAAATACACGGTTTACGAGGACATAAATCCAGTTAGATGAATACCACTGGAGTAATTTTATTTATAAAAATAAATAGTTTATTGCACTTAGAAACCAGATGTAATTTTTATCAACGGAACATCGACATTTCAACGAATATTTGCTTTTGGACATATGCCTGATTTTATAAGTTATATTAGTATCATTCCATATAAAATGGATACAAAAATGGAAGTTTTTTTGACATGACCCCTTTCGATTTTTACAAAACTTGGTACATACTAAGTGTCACGATATTAAATCTAAATTTTTTTTCCAAAATTCATTTTGGTGCGCGTTCTATCGCTGTTTTAAGTTGATCTTTTTTCAGTAATTTTTGTGAAAAATACATGATGTTCCAATGATTACAACTTTTGAACGCGTTATCCGATTTTTATAAAATTTTCACCTAGTAATGCCTATATAATCTACTTTCAAAATAAATTGAATATAGAAATTTTAAATATCTACCTAATGGCATTCATTAACATACGTTAATATAAACAACAAACTCGTTGTAACAAAAAAACTAAACATAGGAAATGTCCAACTTTAACTCTCTTTTTTTTAAGAGAAGCAACACTCAGGAAATTCTTCCTATTAATCAATGTGTTGCTTCCTTTGGATAGGGGATAGAATGGTGAAAGATAAAGGGTTTCAAATATGGCAACACTGTAATTGCGCGAGATGTTGAATCTTAGAACAGTTGTTGCGAGCCATCTGATGAAGAGTTGGCGAACTTTGTTGAAGCTTTTTAGTTCATAGCCCTGTTATATTATTTTACTTCGGTGGGGTTAAGTGCTATGGGAACACCGAAGGAGGACGCTGCGATATGTATGAGGGATAGAAAAAACTGATACATATTATTTTTCATAAATTAATGTTGCCTTGGTTGGGGATCGAACCCGCAACCTTACGTATATCAGTCCAACGCGCTAACCATTACACCACAGCGCCCACAAAGGCAATGAATAAAACGAAAAATCTTCAATTGCTTCACAATGGGTTAATATTTGGGGTCATTTTGTACCCCAGCGAAAAGGCATTTTAGAGACCTTTCCTTTGGTGGACATTTTGCCCCGATCGGATAAATATCTCCGGACTTATTTTAATTTCATCTTTCAACTTTAAAGCCCCGCCCACTCTAAAATAGGCGTTTCCGACAAAGAAAATTTATATTTTTGAAAACAGCTTAAAAAGCAATACACTGAAAAAAAATAAAAAAAAATCGGTCTATGGTCCTAAACTGCACTTGTTCCCAATTTTTTAAAATCAACTTAAAAAGTACTATCTAAAGTCAATTTGTTCCTTTTTACCTTTAAAATAAGATTTGCTATACAAAAACTTACTCAATATCGGGTGTTGGTAATTGTGCCCTTAGTTCTGCCTCTGCTTTAGCATTGCCAGCGACTAATTTATCTACAATCAATTCTATCAGTTGTTGATTCGATAAACCTTGCAGCAATGTGGCCAAAGGTAATTCAGCATTTAATTGAGCCATAGGTTTTTCATCATCACCCAACTTTATTTTTTTCACAATTGGTGTTCCTGGCCATAATTGTTTGGCACTGGATTTTGTAGGAGAATTTATCAAACCGGCACCACCACTAAAACACATTGTCATTGCAGGTTCTGGTGGTGTACTACCCATGGTTAGACGTTTGCGAGGTGAACTTCTTAATATCATATTTGTACTTAAAGGCATTTTTGTGGGTGTGCGTTGAAAAGGATTGCGGATAGGTGAATTAGCAAAGGCAGCAGCCTGTTCTGGTGTCCAATCCATTAATGGTCGACGGCGTCCCCGTTGTCTTATTATCAATTCATCCGGTGAGGGTATTAAACTTTCATAATCTTGGGCCAAAGCTACATTTGTTGTATTGTCCATTAGGGAGGAGGCAAATATGGAAGCTGGTATTGGATCATCGGGTCGATTAGTATTTATGGGAGTGGTTGCCACACGCAAAGCCTCTAAACGATCTGCTAGCGCTATTCTCGTATTTGGTGGAGTAGTCATTTTTCAGGTCCCTTTTTCCTCAAGTTGCGAAGTTAAATTTTTTGGTTTTGATAAATCGTTTACGAGCGATTCCTTACGATTTCTTATCTAAAACTGCGTAATATCTTTCAACAGGTACAGTTTTTTTTGCCCTGTTTGCATATGTCTCACTGATTTTTCAAATGATACTTTCCTTTAGGAATTCCTTTTTTCTTGTTTATTTTTCATCATCTGCCCGTAAAAGTGTTTTGTTTTCATTATCTTTTTGTTTGTTTCGTCGTTTTTCCGCCAATTTTCATATGCTAGGGATGATAAAGTTAGTACCTGTGGTTGGTACAATTAGTCGATTTTTGGTACTATTGGAACATGAAAAAGATTATGACTCATTTGATAAAAAAATATATCTGCGTATAGCATCGAAATACCGAGATTTACAAATTCACCACTATAAAAAAAAACTGTGAAGACAAGCGTATAAACGAAAAATTTCTGAGAATCGTTTACTTGAACTAACTGTGTATGCTTTATTCAAAACATCTTATAGTTTTGATTAGAAACCCAACTTAAAGAGTAGTTTACATTAGGTCCATTCGATTACTTTTCTCAGTCAAGTCCAGTAAGAATTACTCAGTACTAGGGATGCCGAAGGGGACTGGTTTTTACAAATCCCGGGATTCGGGATTTTGAAAATTGAAATCCCGGGATCCCGGGATTTTTCGGGATCCCGGGATTTATCGGGATCCCGGGATTTTTCGGGATTTCGGGATATTTCGGGGTTTCGGGATTTTTTTGTTTCATCATATTTTTAATTTTAAAAATAAATAGCTGAAATAAATCCTACAAATTAAAATAATTCATTTAAAATGTACTTATTATTTCTTGTAGTATGAAGAAATGAACAAATTAAGCCGGATTCACAATGCTGGAGTACTCCACGCTGCAGAGTGTAGTGTGTAAAATAGAGATAAAAAATATGTAAGTGCAAAAAAGAAAGGAACAAAATCCACTCAGAGTGGAGTACTACAGCATTGTGAATCTGGCTTTAAACAGAAACTACACTCATAGAAATAAGTATGTAAAAATAGCAGAAAAAGCTACTAAAAATAAGCAAAAAAGTTCCGCGATAAAAACTATACTTATGAGTTAAATTTAAGCAAATTGCAAATTACAATTTACCTCTGAAGAAACTTTAAAACTAAAAGTTTTTACTAACACACTGCAAAATTTTAGTTATATTTGGCTAAAATTAATTGAATGCAAATACAAACTACTCTGCTTAAATCATCAGAAATATTTAGTAACATTAGCACATACCTCTGCTCATTTCAGAAAGGCAGATTGTTAGATTTTTCTAATTTAACAAGAATTTGCTGTTTTTAGTCGGCAAAATTATTTTGCATGAAGTTATGATTTTAGCAAATCATCAATAAAATAAATAAAAACATGTCCGTTAAGAGATTAAATAAACCTGAATTATGATTTTCAAAAGTTTCACAGCTGAATAAAAGTTTTTAAATTATTACGGTGGGTCTCATACTGTAGTTTTAACTTTAACTTAACTAAAAACAAAATAAAATGTCAAAAATGTACACAAAACAACAACAAATTTTTGGGTTAACTATTAACCTAAGTTTAACCCTGCAGTATGAGACCCACCGTTAATGTTTTTATTCAGATTTATTTAATCTGTAATCTATTATTTGAATGATTCAATTGCCAAATCGATTAACTCCATATAGAAAAATAAATGAATATTAGTGAGAAAAATTAAAAAATATTATATACTGTTTTTTAAAATTCCCGTTAAATTATAGACTTTGTAATTTAGTAGTGTTAATATTTCTTATCAGATAAATTTGTTTTGAATATTTCACAGTTAGTCAATAAAGGGGTTTGAAAGTTCAGAAAATGGAGTTAATCGATTTGGCAAGTGAAGCATTCATTTATGAATGGGAAAAATTAGTTCTTTAATAACATTTAATAAGATATTACATTTATGTAATTTAGGTCGAATATAACAATAAAAAAAAAAATACAAAAAGAGATAAAATATGGCAAATAATGAAATCGGAAATCCCGGGATTTTTTCAAGACCAATCCCGGGATTTCGGGATTTCTAAATCCCGAAAATCCCGGGATTTTCGGGATCGGGATTTCGGGATCGGCATCCCTACTCAGTACAAACTTACATAGAGTAAGACAAGATTTACTCTCGAAATGAAATTTTCCCAAACATGTACGCG